>CM031239.1:394676992-395876992 GCA_018340775.1 Taxus wallichiana var. yunnanensis | reverse complement strand
GCAAAAATTAGAAAAGGAGAGAAAAGGGTCATGCAAAGGGAAAAGAGATCAGACAATGCAAAGTCTTTTTTTCCTTTGGCACGTTGTCCTTTCATGTTGCAAACCCCACAGTCGCGCCAAGGTGCACTATCCCTATATGTGACATATTCTTAACTGTGCCTGCTGTATAAGCACTTAACAAATCTCCTCAAGGTGCAAAGCGCATCCCAATCAACATCAACATTCGATGTTGTGTTCCCCAAATCTGCACCCTTTATAAACCCTTTGGTGCATTAAGCTCATGTGTAACACATTCCAAAACCATGCCTTGGGTGCACTGTAAAACCATGCAACATCATCTTTAGCAGTGCCCAGTTAGCAATTTTCCTAAGGCACTGGTGCATGAACCTTAACACCAACACTGCATGTTGTGTGTTCCAAACCCACGCCCCACGCCTTTCTCTTTGGCGCTAAGATATTTCATGAAACACTCTGAAAAGTGCACCCCTCTATAATCCTTTGGCATGAATTTCCCCCTTTCAACATAGGTGCATATTTTTGCATGTTGGCATCCTCAAAAGTGCGCCCCTGTTTAAGCCCCTACAAGCATGCTATAAACTTGCGCCTTGTGCCTTAAGGCTTATAATAGCTCATTTTCCATTCTACAAGCTGTTATTATGAATGACATGATAGCTGACATGGTTCTTCTATGTTGGGCTTCTCTGATTCTCCATGTAGAACAAAAAGCAGCCATCCTCGAGCTCACACATGTCTTCGTTGAGCAAGAAGCCAACTAAATCTAAAGGAAAAGCTAAGTTGATAGAGCAAG
Source organism: Taxus wallichiana var. yunnanensis (assembly GCA_018340775.1). Taxonomy (NCBI): domain Eukaryota; kingdom Viridiplantae; phylum Streptophyta; class Pinopsida; order Cupressales; family Taxaceae; genus Taxus; species Taxus wallichiana. The sequence goes on along the minus strand of CM031239.1, from coordinate 395,876,184 downwards.
AAATGAAATACAAATATCAGAGAGTCAGGATGCTTGACTCGCTTGTAGAGTGCAATCTCAACATTAGAGACTTAGAGCTTGGGCACATGGATATGGATGACTTCTGGGAAAGAACCACAAAGGTTACCAGTGGCCCATGGATGGACAAACTAGTAGGCAACGGGAAACACTTTGCACTGGACTTCTAGTAAGTGTTATAAATAATGCGTTCATCATGATAGTGGCCTGTTGTTACAATAAAGACACAAGATGTGTCGAAGACAAGGAGGGAGGGTAATCATTAACCTTATAGCCCGACACTTCGAAGTCATGTTAGGCATTCCTCACCATAGCTAGTATGTGGCAGTAAGCCGAGAAGACTACATAAAGACTTGGATTGACAATGAGGACAAGTGCATGTAGATGATGAATGAGGTTTACTTGAAGAACAAAAAGGTAGCAAGAGATGGGCATAGACCATCCACCACAGTGATTTCTCAGAGGAGCTAAGTGATACCATCACTTTCCTCAGCAGAGTTTTTAGACTTCCTGATGCCCACTACTTTCACAAATGGATGCTCAGGTACTTAGAGACCATAAGCAAGAATGTGCCTTAGCAATGTTTTGGCTGGGGAGAGATTATCAGTGATACTATCTCACAAAGAAATCCAACATTTTTTGATAACTAAGAGGTTCTATATGAACTCCTATGTTGTATATGTCATTGCCTCAGAGAGAGTACCCAAGACTAATTTAAAGTGGGGTATGGCCTCAGGTTAAGATATATGAGTACTACCGAGAGCTAAGGCTCGAAGCCAGTATCGCCAGTTCAACAAGATCAATGACACCTTCTTTTATGAGGTGATCTGCCTAATGAGGCCAAACATGAGGCACGGTTGGACCAGCATGAGTGTGGTCGCTGCCACAAAGAAGTGGGGGCTTTGTTTACATAATTCCCCACCTTCACATATCTTAGAGCTGCCAACTTCTGGGAGAACCAACAAGGTTGCCAAGGTATACAGGGCCCAAGCTGATCCTTCTGGAGCTCTCAAGGTAGCTAATTACATATCATGAAAAATGTATGAAAAGGAAGAAGGGTGGAACTCCTTTCCCCCTCACGGTTGGTAGATACACTGTGCCTCATTGGGTAAAGCCCGGAAATGTTTGCAGAGCTGGAATTGCTCAACCTAAAGCATGATTTCCCGGCAAGGCCAACCTTCGACTACCGGGCTTGCCTCCCCAAGGAAAAGATCGATCCCATCCATGTCCCAGAGATCAAGGACATATGGATAGACATCAACCATGAAGTTGAAATCAGGCGAAAGGATCACTCCCGGTTGGCATTGGTAGAGATCATCCACTATGGAGTTGCCATCATCCCAAAAGATTTCCAAGAAATTGATCAGGTTTACCTTGACACGGATGGGGATGATTGGCCATTTGCAAGCATCGATAGGACCAAAGCACCCAAGACCATAGAAGAAAGGTTCCAGCCCACATTGCAATGCACCAAACATTGGTGCAAATGTTATGGTCTCATCTGCCTTGGGGTGGATTTCACTACTTCCCCCTTAGGAAGAGCACCTCCAAAGCCATATCACTTTCCAAAGGGAAAAGGAAAGGATGAAGTTAGAGAATCAAGCAAGCAAGAGAAAGCTCATGATATCTATCTTTCTACCTCAAAGCAAATAGTGGAATTAGTGTCCCCAGGAAAGGAAGAAGTGGTAGATGTTCCAACGGACACATCCACTCAAGATGTTGTCACAACTACAACTATGGAGGTGCCCACCATTCCCTCTTCTACTCCTCTCCTTCCTCCTCAAGTAACCACTCCTTTGGTTGTTTCTTCTCCTCCGTCTTCCTCCTTTCCATCTCCCACTTCTTCCATCTTTTCCTCCCTTACGGATCTGTCACCTAGTATTCCCTCCATCCAACTACAGATCCCTTCCGTCTCCGCCTCCTTCTCCTCTCTTGTAGTGACTCGAGCCCTATAAGCACTAGTGCATTGGACTCTCTATCCATGCCACCACCAAGTGTTTCCACTTTCTTCCCGAGTCCGCTATAGTTTCTCCCCCTTTCACCCCCGTTTCCTCTTCTTCTTCCGATCCCGATCCCCTAAGTCCTGGTTGGATCTCCGACCACCTAAGTCAACACAAGAGGAAGGTCCCCATTGCAGCTATGGACTTCTCCGTCATTCCGAAAAAGGGACCCAAGAAGAAAAAAGCATTAACTCGCTTCTCAAAAAGTGCCTCAGGAGAAAGGGTCATGGAGATAGCCTTCAGATCCCATAAAGAAGAAAGAAGATATGTCTCCTACAGACTTCATAGTGACTCAAGTCACAATGGGAACATCATCCGAAAGCCTGCAAGGAGAAGCCTTGTCAGCTGTTGATGCCCTCTACAAGAAGCTACAAGAGGCCAAAGAGGAGAAGAGAGTGCTCAAAGAACAGAACAAACATCTCCTCCAAGCTTTGCAGAAGATGGGCAGAGCTCCTTCAGCAACTACTGTAAAACCTGTTCAGGCTCCCAGCCAAGAAAAAATAGATGAATACATAAAGATTTTTGAATAGGGTATAGTTATGTCATCTTGGATTGAGAATATCCTCTAGGATAGTCAGGTGATAATTGGTAGGTTCACGTTTCTACACCAAGATATAACTCAGGGAAATAAAGAGCTAAAAGCGAGTGAGCTCCTTTTCGAGGAGTTGGAAATTGCTAAGTTGTAGCAGGGAACATTCCGCACCATGGTCAATCTGTTCGGTTGACAACCTGTTAAAGGTCAACAGTATCGATCACCCACGGGAACATTATAAAGCTCTCACTACTTTAGATTACTAGGTCGATCAAATGGAATTCATCCTGGAAAGAATTAACAAATTCAAGGAAGAAGCCTTGGATGTGCTACACAACATGGAGAAAATAGTTGCAAAGATGTCTCCTAGACTACTCAGTGCATCTTATGAGTTAAGAGAAGCAGATGACACGTTCCAACGCTTCAAGGATATTATCTCTCAAGGTCTGGCACAAGAGGTCACTTTCAATCAAGAGTCCATCAACAACCTCTTAGCCTGCCATGACTTTATAGGCTCTTTGATCAATGCAAATGAAGAGTACGCTAATCTACCTAGGAAAAGCTCAAAAATGAGAAAGAGACTTGCAAAGTGATTCACGACCATTTCAAAGGTCCTGATCAGTATCAACTTCAGAAGATAATCAACAAGTTCGCAGACTATCAGGCATAGTGCCACATTGACTCTCCTGAGCCTCAACCAGAAGCCAAATCCGAGCCGAGAGATGATGATGCATAGCTTTCTCCAGGATGGATTTTCCATTTTTGTAAAATATTTAAAAGCATGTTGGCACACGCGATGACATCATCCATGTTGCACCATGGGATGTTCCCATCCTAAAAATTGCCCCAAAGTCAATTTTTGACTTTTAGATATTTTGTAAATAAGTGGTTGGATTCTTTTTGTCTTATTTCTCCTCCTCCTATAAATACTAGAATACTTGTTGTATTCAGTGCGGACAATTTTGTATGAAAATTATAAGGAGAGAAAAACTTTGTACTTTCTTGTAACAGAAGAAAATATTAATACATATATTGAGACTTTGTGCTGAATTTATGTGTTATGTGCATTGGATCTCTCTTAAGTTAGATCTGTGTTCCTTTTCTATTGGATTCTTTCTTGCTTTTGTCATTTGTTCATCAGTATTGCTTTATTTGTTTATGCGAGTAAGTTTGGCTCTGTTTACTACCAGCCCAAAGCATAAACCTTCGACCGTTCTATCTTGGAATTCATTTCTTTTCTCCCTTTAGATCTATCCTTCCTCTGTTCTTCCCCTCTCACATTTCCGTTCATCATTTGGAACTACCTCTACTAGGATGAGATCCTAAACCCCTAAAGGCAGATTTGTAAGACTTACACATGTTCTTGCTAGTAGAATAGCAATAAACTAGTTTCAATTTTTCTGTCTCAAAGAGGGGCTATATGCCCTACACACTATTGGCCTATTTCCCCATGATTTTCCCATCCGAAAGATTTTCAAACCAACACAACGTCAGCATGACCAACCTTATTGTAATTATCATCGCATAAATGGTCATAGGGACAATGATTGTCTTTCCCTTCGGGATAAATTACAACAACTAGAGGATATTAGAATCATCTCTTTTAGTTCTTTCCCATGTGAGTGATCCATCTCTCCTCTACCTCATCAGAGATTTTCTACTACTGATGATTCATCTCCTACATATGATGCTCAAGCTATGGTATGTGTACCGCACTCTATTACTCATATGCATTCTCCACCGCATCCATACATTGATGCATCATTTCATCCATTGCATTCACTCCATCCATCACATTCACGCTATCCACCACATCACACTACACATTCGCATTGGCTTCCATAACACTCCACTCTTGCATATCCCACTGCACCTCCATATGACATTCATTTCAGTTCATACACTCATGTTGTTTTCATCCCACATGCTTCCACCGCTTTGCATTGCCTTGGTCTTTAGTAGGTGATTGCTATCACCTTGCCCACCCGCCCTCGGTGATGTTCTTGTGTTCTTATGGTTCGTACATGATTTTTGAGGTTTTTTCTCTAAGAAAATTTCATCACGTGCTTCGTCGTTTTATCTAGCATACTCAATCATCTCCCGATGATGCACTCTTGCTTACATGACTCATTCTTGACTACTGAGGGGTCTTAACTAAATGATCCTATTCATCCACATGCTAGGGGCATCGTTCATTCTTCCCCCTACTTTCATCATACTAACATTTTATGATCACATCCTATTATCATTTAACATAACACGTTACTTTATTTGGTGATTGTACATCATCCATTTTTCTATTCTCTTCTACTATCATCATTACATTAATCGCATATTACAAATAAACATTTTTACTAATCACATTACATTTATTATCTATCATCATTCACCATACACATATTTTCTACCATTACCAACATTATAATGCAAATATATGATAATCAAATAATACACCACACATACAATAAACATTGAATCATACATCATCCAACACATTACGACATTTATCTACAATAATGCAAAATTATCATATATCAAAAACATGTGTCCATACATATATCTTGAATACAATCATCATAACAAAACATGTCTCGTCACTAGGGAAACTCCCTTCATCTTATGCTAGAGTACATATCAGACTTCATTATCACTATCGCTCTTAGGTACTACAAGATCCCTAGAACTAGATGCATCTCCACCAACGCAACACCATTTTTTATGGCCTCGATATTTCTTGACCTACCTCCATAGCAAGGTAATCTCCACAACTTGCTCAGAAAACTAGTGCTACACATCTACATATCATGAAAACACATCTTGTGCCAAGGGACCACCACCTACCACCTATCGGGATCGTCGAGTCTCCTCTCGTGCCTCGTCTCTCGCCTAGAAGCATAGTACATGTCATCATTTTTATGTCCACCAACTCAAATAAATGGTCATGATCACCTGTAATATCGTCCATGTGCTCAAGTATACCTCCACTAAGCACATCATTCGAAGCACATTCCGCATCAATATGCGGATAGATGTATCAACAATCAAATACCAATATGCATCACTTACAAAAACAAATTACACAAGTTAGACAAATATATACAAGAAATATAGGCATATAACAACGTACACAACTACAAAAATACTTGTGATCCGCTATAGTTGTTGCTTTATAAGGTCGGGGCATGTGCCTCCCCTATCCTCCTCCTACGGGTGGTTATCTCGATGGACTTGCAAACAATGGGAATAACAATACCCACCGATGAGATGCCCACCATGCATGGTACTCCGGGTTCCACCCACATCATCTTAGTCTAAAACCTCTATCGTCATGTCTACCTCATATGGCCCTAATGGTACTAACCGCTCTGTTATGGGCCTTGGTCTAGCTCCAGCCCTTCTAGGTGCTTTGATAGGTTCGTAACCATATATATGGCTCTAGGGCACGTCCGAGCCATGCCAAACTGACGTGATACTCTCTCTACCTGAAAAAGATTGACCACACATGGAAATCAATCCTCAAGCCACATAGTCCTCTAAATACACCGCAACTCTACCACATCCTTGGGCCATCCTCCATAGTTGCGATATGGCCTCCATATGACTGCCTCGGGCCCCATCCTATCTATTAGTGCCTTGTAGGTATTTGTGTCCATCTTCCTACCATGAATATCGATCCACCTATGTGCATAGATCTCTGGCCTAGCCCACTCTCCTTGTGGACCTCCAGTGGTCTCAATATGGCTATGTTCTCATATGCCATACATGCAATAGTGTGGTGGCTCATATCCCTCCACCATGCTCCTCATGCATAAATTGGTATAGGTCTCTGTATAGGTGGGCCAACACACACCATGCCCATGCATATCTAGTACTCTCCTCCTCTATCTGTTGGAATATGTCTTGCATATTATATAAGATGCATGTTCTTCCTTCCACTATGGATATACATGAAGTAATCACAATCGCTATGAACTTTCACAAGTGCGGAACCCTAGACCATAATATAGCATCAAAACTAATATGGGACTCAAAAAGTACTCAAGTCCCCACAAAATACCATCTTGCCACTCACATCTATCACTCCATATTCTCTACTGGCATAACCCACACTCTCTCCCCAACCACCGGAAATTGCAGTATGCGATATACATCCTCCAGCATAACATTCATCTCTCTCGTAGGCACCAAAATGTACACGTATCGGCACACCATCTCTCACATAGTGCAATCAATATGGGCATATTATGGGGCACATCCCCTTTCTGCTATGTGTTGCAGGCTAGCATGTTCCATCACATCCCAATCATCATCTGAAAATCCCAATCCCAATAAAGTACTCATATGATGCCCACCATAGAACTCCCTCAAGTGGATATTCCTCTACACACCACAAAATAACAACAAAACCCAACGTTATAACACATTACATGATCACAGACATTCGTTTATCATACTAGGAACATTTTTCCCCATTATACATCAAATGCACACATTTGGACTAAGGCACCCATATGCAAGACTGGGGCACCTAGGAGCAAGATACCAGCGCCCAGATCTGGGCACTCCTATCATATGGGTCATTAGTGCCCTCACCGTTGTTATGTAGGTTAAAAACGTAGAGAAACTTAAAAATATAAAAATTACAAAAATTCAACCAAAACAACTACTACACCTTATATTTCGATAAAAGCAATGCACTTACCAACTCCACAGTCATACGTGACGTTGCGACAAACACCACCTTCTCAAATCAACTAGGACAAGTTGCTCTCACTTGCAACATCTTCACCCACTTTGTGCACACTCTCATAGTCACATACAAAACAAATGAAGTGACTAAACACTTTTTCACTTCACTACTTATAGTTACTTTCTCATCACCTACTTTACTATAGTCATTATTTCATGCTTATCACCACTACTAATACACATTACACTGTTTTTGTCATATCTTGAGTGTTTCTACTCGATTTGCACCCTGTTTGTGGAATTATTTTTAGAATTCCTCCTACCACCATATTGAACACATTTTGTGTGCATTATCTCTCCTCGACATTGTCTTCCATTCCATTTATACACATTTTGGTTATTTTTACCACTTTCTATCTATCTCATGCTTACTTTCGGCTTAGCATTTGTTATTATCATCACTTCCCCTTTCATTTGAAAGGGGGAATATCATTGGGTTCATCCTATAATTACCCTTATATCACCACATGTTTAAAAATCTACCGATGTGACAATTCCAAACATTAACTAATTCATTGCACAACATTCCACCATGAATTCCCCTAATGACCTAATATGGGGGAAAAAAACATATAATTTTCCTATGTGATGTTTCATCACTTCCCCCTAATGACCTAACTTGGGGGAAATGAGTGATTACAAATATTTCCATATGATTATTCACTAACTTCTATCGATTTCCCCTAATGACCTAACTTGGGGGCAACTAGCGTAAAATCTCTCTATGAGTAACTAAGCGAATCAATCAAATCAAACAACGCGTTCAAACCTCTAACAATTGCAATTACACCACTTAATTAATACAATCCAACACAATCAACCTCCCAGATGACCTAACTTGGGAGATTACATTCATCACTTTTCCCAGATGACCTAGCTTGGGAAGTTATTCTACATTTGCATTTTCTTCTAGATGACCTAACTTGGAATCCATCATACATTTTCATGTTTTCTTCCAAATGACCGAGCTTAGAAGTTATTACATTGTGGCGACACCCATGGAGTGGAGGAAAGAGTTCCTTTTATATCGCTCCCATATGGGTCAAATGTTTGATCAAAATTATCTAGATCCAGAAACCACAAATTTTTGATATGATTTCGTCTCGCATTGGCTAGATCTTGAGGATGTAGTTATAGATTGGAGAATAACACACTTTTCTCCCTACACTCTTCCTCTAGTGAAAGGATGCCCAAATCCTCCGGTCAATTATTCATATACACGTGTTCGGGTTGGGAACTGATCACTCCCTACCCCATCTCATCGTCATCATACAACATTCGAAATCATAAATCATCTCACATTTCTATCATCACTCTTATTTAGTGCACTTCATCATGACAATACACTTTTCATTATGTTGTATGGATCAACACGTTAATCCATGGTTTGACACATTATATGGTTCTTTTGGCACACTTCTACACATCTGTGCGTTCTACTACAACATGGGCTTCTATGACTTCTCTTAGGTATGCATCTCTATCTACTTTATGTTATCAAGCTTTCCACTCACCAACATAAAGTGGGGAAAATGTAGTCACAAAATCATGCACTTAATATTACATTTATATCTTTGTCAAGTGTATTATTTTATATATGGATCTCATGTAATAAAAGAATTCACTAATGACCTATCCCCTAGTTTTTTCATCAATTAGTCAGTCGTCTTCATCATTTGTCTTATATAGTCATCAATTGTTTCCTTGGTTTAGTGGTCGTCTCTCATGGAGTATCATGAGTCTTTATTTAGTTGTTTATCGTCTCTAGTCTCTAACTAGGATGCTAAGGGTAGTAATCTTGGTGGGCACCCAGGTCCATAATTTTAGGTTCCTTATTCCCCATTACACTTGGGTATAATTTACTTATTTGAGTTCTGTATTTTTCATGTCCCCTCTCATTCCCCTAGGTACTAGCTGGCATGGTGGGTCATTAGTGTTGAAATTTGAATAAGATATCCCTATATAAACATAACATATTCACTATCTTATGGGAGGATTATCTATTATCAAGAGCTAGCTATATACTAAGGCAAAGGACTAAATTTGGGCATCATTTACATCTACATCACACAAGCATAGGGGGAAAGGCTTGTATTCATTCTATTCCATCCACTATTTTCATTTTTACATCTAGATATTACCCCTACTACGTGGCATTGGCTTTAGGGCACCCTAAAAACACAATTGCACACACAAAAAAATAGAACTACATTGGTTCTAGAATGTAGTGCAACACTTAGTTGTAAGTCCACCATTGTTGCAACTAAGGTCAATCTGACCCCTTCATATGGATTTTTTTTTTGGGATTTGATGCTTTGTATGGGTTTTTACATGTAGATATTCATATCAGATTCACAAAGACATAATTGAACATATCGACAACTATGTGACAAAGATAAAAACACTGCGAAGACCTAGTGACACTATCATAATCAAATCCTGAGCTTTTCTACAAACTAGAGTACCTAGATTATAGACCAGGGAACTCGTAGGTGCCCTAGTCCTCTCCCAGTGCCCTAGTCCAATCGGATCTTAAGTGCTGCAATTTCTAGGGTAGCACCTTCACATTTTCCTATTCATACATCATCTTGTTCAAGTCCAACACATAATGAGGTAAGTCATTTTCAGGTTAGTACCTTATCCTTCTCATTTTCATCATTTCATTTCATTTAAATATCAATTAAAATTATTTAGCATCAGTATTTCAGTTTACATCATTTATTTCATTTTTGTACCTACTTAGATTAACTTAGAATATAGATTCTAAAATTCATATTTTATTTAATCGAGAGATCGTAAACTCCTAGTTTCAAAGCAGAGCTTACACAATTTGGAATACACCCTTCAAGATCAATCTCTAACTTAGAATCAATTCAAACCTACGAAGTAAGATGATTCATTCTATAAACCCTATCTATCACTCTTGCTTGCATTTCTATATAACTAGGTATTACTTAAATAATGTTATATCTATTTTATCAACACCATCCTTACATAAATTTAATTTTTTTAAAATCTGTGGTCGATTATTGGTATATGTAAAGATTCTATTACACATGTTTCCTTATTATTTCTCATTATTTTGGTAAATTCTCCTTTATTTTTTCTCTCTTCTTCATTTTTTCCTATTACCATGGTATTTCCCCATATTCATATAGGTACACTTATGGATCCCCCAGATGTATGCATACTATTTGGATCCCTATAACCATATAACTACAATTTTGGGGATCCTTTTCATGTGGGTATTTTTAGCCATATTTGGGTTTTTCAACCTTCTCTTTTAGATTTTCCCCATTTTGTGTCGATATGTATGAAAATATATAGATTTTTAATTTGAATTCAAGAAGTATACAAATACATAGGTGTATTAGCACATTTATGATTTAAGTATTGTTTAAGCGATAAAAGAACATCCTCATGCAAAAAGTAGATACTAAGATTTAGATAACTATTCAAACATTTAAGGAAATGTGAAGAGAATATAACATTTTTGTGTTATATTTATATGGTTATTAAAAAGGATAAAGGTTTGGTACTTATATTACATTATATTATCAATTGACTTGCATTATACTTAGTGTGTTATATTTAAAAATGGTTTCTATCAACAAAATTGATAATAATGGAGGGATGTGATTTAATGAAATTTAAATATATGTAAGGACACTACTTATCATATAGATATAACAAGTAAATATGTAAGATATAGCTAAAGAAGTATAATTAAGAGTGAAATATATGAGATAAAGATTACTCAACTTATAACTATGGGTCCTGGATTGATTTTGGACTAATGAACAGGCTAGAAATGTAGATTTTGAATTATATAAGCTCGTGTCGAAATTGGTATGTGACGATCTCGTGGACGAAGCATCCGAGAGAGGACACGATCCTCGGGCAATAACGTCGGTTATGGGTGTTGGTGTCATGGAATAGATTTAGTTCGGTTCTTTTTGTGTTGCTTCTTCTTGTTACTTCTTATTCGTTGCAAGTCACGTTAGGTTCAATACAAGTTTTCTCATTCACACAAGTACCTACAAATGAACCCCTAGCTATCTTCACAATACTCAAGCACACATTAGATGAATAAATATGTGCATATGCTTGATTCAAACTGACCTTAGTTGTCACCCTAATGTGATTATCACCGACCACTAAACTACATTTTAGACTCAATGTATTTCTAGTGTGTGTGTGTGTGTGTGTGTGTGTGTGTGATTGAATAAATGTAATCTAGAATAAACCCTCCTATGCAGTGAAGTATGTAGTCCCAAAATGTAGTCCTTGATGTAGTACATAGAAAATATTGGCTCTTTGTAGATGTACACGCCTCTTGAATGCTTTCCCCACTAATGAGTTTAAATAATACATGTGTGTGTGTTTGTGTGTCTACGTGTGTGTGTGTGTGATTCCTTTAGTTACATTTCATCATTAACAAATGAAAGGCTGACATAGTGTGATAAACAAAGACAAGAAAGAAGTAACATCTGAAAAATATAGAAAAAGAGAGAAAGTGGACAAGCGCCCTAAGGAGGTAGAACACCCCGATACTCCAATTCCTAATGGGAGGTCCCGCACATGGTGCTAAAAAGGTAAATTAGTGAAATCGAGCTGAGAAATATGTTGTCTAGTATGCAAAACTATACGTTGTAAGTCTAGAAACAAGCAATAAATATAAGAAAGATAAAAGTGTTGTCAAAGTAAAATAAGTTTTGTTAATGACTAATTCTCTTGCTTAAGAATCATGAATATAAATGAAGTATTTAGAGTCTAGATGTACATAGTAAGTACGTGATTTAGTGACTACATTTTCCCCCACTTTATGTTGGTGAATAATGATTCAGTAGTATAAAGTAGAAAAGAAAAGTGTACCTAGTAGCATGCCAAATGAGTAGTGTTGTGTGCCAAATGGAATAATACAAAATATCTCTGTGTAGTTATAAGGGAAGGGAAGGATAAGGATCCTAAGGGTGACCTTTGCATGTGTGGAGTGATAATGATGTGTGCATGTAGTTCCTTAGAATATCATATTTTCCGGAGCATGCTTGAGATTTGTTTCATGGTTTTTTGTGTGTTTTTCCTTCATTGGGATAGGATAGGACATGCAAAAGAAAAAAAGTGTATTCAATGATATAGGTAAATGTAATTGAACTTTAACTTGAACAATATGTAAAATTGGAAATGTGTATTGGAAAAATCTAAACCAAGGGGTTAGAGTACACATGAAATGTTGAAAGAGAAAGGGGTAGAAATTTGTTCCTACTTGTAGAATTTTTTTCTTAGGAGCTAGTTGGAATAATACGAAGGATTTAGGCATCCTGTCACCAAACTAGGGATTTGAGCATCCTAGTGCTAAAATTTAGATTTAGGCATCCTGTCACCATTAAGGTAAAGTGCATTGGGAGAAATCATAGGCTTTACCCTTCATCCATTAACACTTCCCCACTGATAAGCGCCATTGCAGATAATCACAAACTTGATTTGTAACTTGCCATAGGTAACACATTATTCCAGGAATATCATTGTCATGTATATGCCCTAGGTGCCACCTCATTATTTGTTCTGATTTAGTTCCTAAGTAAGTAGTTAGTTCCTTATTTAGTTCCCTGTTAAAAATTGATTACAATCTAAAACTAATCATGTAATGTTGAAAATGGAGAACATTGTAATTGTGCAACTGTTAAAACTACTCTACAACTCTTTTTTCCCCAAGACATGAGCACCCATCGTTCCTATATGTACTAGTTGGTTCTGTCCAGGATGTAAATTTTGGCCAAGTCTATTTCGGGCCCTATTGTGTAACTGATTTCTATTTTTTCCTATTGATTGTGATTTTGTAATTGTTTTCTATAACTGCTAGGAGGGTAAAAAGGTTCACCCAATGTTTTCCCCACTTGTTTGGGGTGTGTGAGATGAACAAAAGTGAATGGATCCCAAACGAGGAAGGCTGAAACTGATATGCATATTTGATATAAGGATTCCTATGGGGAATAGGGATTACGCATGGTAGTTACCATGGCACAAGGAAAATAATTGGAAAATGCTAGCATACAAGTATCGTGAAAACAAGTAATGTACATAAAGACAACAACTAGTAAAAGAGCATATGAAAATAAAAAATGAAGACATAGTGAGGAGTTGGTTACATACATGGGACATCACTCATGATTTCACAAGACAATCAAATCTGTCAAAGCTTGTGCAAGAAAGTAAACAAACCAAACATAGGGCATAACCCGTAAACAATAATAAACAAGATACAAGAAAATCAAACAACCATGATTGGAAAGATTCCTATAAGGAAAATGCTACACATGAAGCACCCGTTAGCATGTTAGGAAATATAAATAGTATGCCACAATGTAATATCTAAATATATGAATGAAAATGTGAAATATTGCAGAATGATAGAACCTAATACAAACTAGGAAAATGTATATTCCTCGGGAGCCTTAGTGGGACTGGTAATGGACAGGCCAAGTATCATACATCATGTAACAACATGTAAGTGACTTTCATTCACCTCAAGATATCATGTATATATGAAAATGATAAAGCATACTAGGAACCATAGTAACATGATAAACAAAGGTGCAACATATAGTAGTATAAGGAAGAAAGAGTACATCCAATCAAGATATAAGAAAACATGTTTTTGTATTTTTAATTGCAAATATGTGAAATAAAATATCTAGAAGGGAGGAATAAGGATACCCCCTATTCATGTGTGTAAATCAAGGTTAATGTGAGGAAGGATGACCTCAACATTCATGCATGAACCAAGAACAAGAGCTTGTCATCAAGTATTGTGAGGGAATTAGGATGCCCCTAAGTGTGGATGCCAACATGATTTATTCAATGAGATTAGTAGGAAAGGGCCCATGATATGCTAAAGAATATGAACATATGTGAACATTAGGCAAGGACTGTGAAAGTGCATGTATCATAGCATGTGGAGTAGGATTGTGTCATGTATGTGGAGAAACTAGAATATGTAGAACATTGGAAAACACAAGATTTACCAGAGAATGATGAAAACATAGTAAGGGGAAAACCCTATAGATCCCAAGATCCCAAATGTATGAGGAGTAAATGTAATGACATTCACAATAAGGATATGATAAGTAGAAGAAACTAGAATAGGTGGAAATTTGGGGTAGTTCAGGCAATAGTGGAAAACGTAAGTACAAACATAAGGATCAATATGTGAGTCAAAATATGTGTAACATATGTTATTCTAGGAGGATCCGTATCAATCTCAAGTAATGGAGGGAAAGACACAAGTCTCATCGGAAGAAATAAGCTAAATTTGTGAAGATCAAAAACAACAAAGTAGTATGAATTAACCCATATGACCATAAAAAAATGGAAATAGGGGAATTGATCTCCCTCATGTATGTAACAAGATAAGGTACATCCATAGTAAATGAATCATGCATAGAATACCATAAAGTGAAATAATTAGGAATCGTTTTCAAATCAGCATACAATGTTGTAACTTGTGATGAGGAAGGTGCAGAGAGAGATGTAACATTGGAAGCACTAAACATATGATCAATAGAAGTACATTGAGAGTGAGACATAATGGGAGGAGTATCATGGGTATTAGTAGAAAATTGATCTTGTAAATCAGTAGCACTAGGGTGCATCCTAAGAGGATAAGGATGTGCAATATAGGTTATGTCATCAACATCATGTATGAGGGGAATATCATAAGGAGTAGCAACATGCGGTGTGGAATCTATTGTAGTAGTATCCATGGAAGAAGGTGTAGGAAGGGCATGGGTAGAAAGAACTAAATGTATAGTATGTAACCAAGGATAGTATACCGAACATCGTGAGGCATAACATGACATAGAACATCAAGAGTGCAAGATCCCATGGTAAGGGAAAGAGAGATGGTGCCCAAAACTTGCAAGGTGTATTTTCAAAGCCACATATATGAAAATTAGATGGATTTAAATGAGTAGTAGAAATCCTTATTTTATGGATAAAGGAGATAATGCATATATTAAAACTAGATATAGGATCAACTAGGACACACTTAAGAAGCAAATTACAAAGTTGAACATGGATATATAATGGGAAGCATTTGAATCAAAGGTATGGGAAGCCATGAAAGATCGATAATGGGAATATAAGGAACGAGTTCACAAAATGATTTAATGAAATTTAAATATAAAGTAATGACACTTCTAATTAGATAAATATGATAAGTAAATATGCAAGATATAGCTTTAAAAGTACAAGTAATAAAGTGAAAGAGAGGAGATAAAAACAAATCAGCTTGTAATTGTAGGTCTAGAGTGATTCTGTACTGATGAACATGTTGTAAAGGAAGATTACAGATTGTATAAGCTCTATGTCAAAAGCGGAATGTAAGGATCTTAGGGACAGAAATGCCTAGGAGAGGACATGACTACTTGGGCGCTAGCATCTGTTTTGAGAATTTGTGTCTTCAAAATAGATTCAATTTTGGTTCTTTGTATATTGCTTATTATTTGTTATAAGTTACGTCAAGTTCTCAATAAGTTTTCTAAGTCACACTGTACCTACAAAAGAAACCTTAGGTACATGTATAATACTCAAGTACATAGTATATGAATAAAAATATGCATATGCTTGAGTCAAATTGACCTTAGTGGTCTCCCAATGTGATTTTCATCGAGAATTGTATTGCATTTCATTCTCAATGTAGTTCTAGTGTGTGTGTGTGTGTGTGTGTGTGTGTGTGTGTGTGTGTTTTTTGTAGTGTCCCTTAAGCTAAGATTTTTAGTGTCGGTTACAAAGAATAACAGCTAAAACTACTTTGTCTCAATGTAAAATGTTTGGTATGGAATTCAGAATAAACCCTCCTATGCAGTGAAGTATGTAGTCCCAAAATACAATCCTTAATGTAGTAAATATAAAATATTAGCTCATTGTATATGTCCATGCTTCTTTAATGTTTTTCCCCCTAATGAGGTTAAATAAGACTTGTGTGTGTGTGTGTGTGTGTGTGTGTGTGTGTGTGTGTGTGTGTGTGTGTGTGTGTGTGTGAGAGAGAGAGAGAGAGAGAGAGAGAGAGATTGCTTAAGTTTCATCATTAACAAGTGAAAGGCCAACCTAGGGTGATAAACAAATATAAGAAAGAAATAACATCCAAAAAATCAAAAAAAGAGAAAGTGGAAAGAAGCACCTGTGAGGGGACAACAATGTCCTAGTGCTTCGTCCCTAATGGGAGGTCTTGTATAGGGCACTTAAAAAGGTAAAATAGTGAAATCATAGCTGAGAAATATTTTGAATATTATGCAAAACTGTAAGGTGTAAGTCTAGAAATAACAAGCAATAAAGATAAGAAAGATAAAAGCAATGTCAAAGAAAAACAAGTGTTGTTAATGACTAGTTATCTTTCTTAGGAATCATGCATATAAATGAAGTATTTAAAGGCTAGATGTACATAGTAAGTGTTTGATTTAGTGACTATATGACAATATATGCCCTTTAAAACATCCCATGTTTTTAATTTGCTCTTATAAGGTATTACATTTCTTTATTATGGTTTTAAATCATTAGGAGATCAATCTCCCAAATATCTATACAAAATTACATGAAAAGCATGTAAGGTTTTTATACTATGAAGCAGATGAATAAGGTTATTTTCCCTAGTTGAAAATTTCTAATATGGTACTTTTACAATACACGAAGAGAATCGTTGGTGAATGTCCTTTGTTTGTACTCATTTTTCACATTTTACTTACTTTGTTATATGGAGATGTTTTATCTTGTCTACTTCTTATGATCATCTCTAAAATTATGATAAATCAAAAATCCATCTTGTAATTATTTATACTTAAAAAAATCTTGTATATAACTAAGTCTTATTGGAGTACTTTGTATCTATTTAACCTTAACTTAGAACATTTATTATTCTTTCAACACACTACACATCATTATTTTTGAATTATATATATATATATATATATATATATATATATATATATATATATATATATATATATATATATATATATTATATCATTAGTCTATTGAATTTTCACTTTATTATTCACTTAAATCGAAGCAAACATTTTCCCTATTCCATTATAGTTTTGGAATTTTTCTGAATGTAGTGTTTTAATTTAGATTTGGGGGATTTGAAAGGCATCATCTCCTTTACATCCAACACCATTGACATTGTCAATATCATTGACTATCATCAACCAACATCATATATTCAACCACATAGTGCCATGTGAGGTTTGAACCTAGGTGGGGATATACACAACCATTCCACTTTCACTAACCCACCTACAACTCATTAATAAATGAGTTTTTAATTACAAAGTACACATAATTCATATCCATTGCATCAACTACAAATAAACTAATATAATAGTAATTAATAATTAGTCCACACTAATAAAATAAAATACATTCATTATCCAAATACATATTTACAATACAATAAATATTAACTAGTAATTAGTAAGTAGTCCCATACCAATAAAATAATTAATAAACACACAAATACACTTATATTATATCAATAAACTAATCACATACTAATGATAAAATAAATAAATATACCAATTCAATAACAATCAACTAATCTCGTACTCAATATTAAAAATAAGTTAATAAACACACAAATGCATTAATATAATTAACTAGTTGCATATCAATAATTTAAATACAAATAAAATTATACTATATTAATAAATTAGTTTCGTACCAATAAAATAATTATTAACACACAAACACATCAATACCATAAGAATAAACTAATCTTGTATTACTAATTAATAAACACACAAAAACACCAATACCATATCAACTATCGTTTCATATCCATATTCAATGTCTTTTACTTTCACATATATTACTTTTTATCATTTCTATCAATTGCATTTTCTCTTACAAGAACCCCTATATATCATTTCGTTAAAATATGCCAGGGATAATTTTAAGAGGCCTTTGAGAAATTGGAGGGGGAAAATCCCTGGCGAATATCCTAGAAGCACTTTCGTGACATGGGCGAATTTTCTATGAAGAAGTTTCATCAGTAAAGGTGAACATCCCTAGGTGCATGACAAGAAAACCATGTGATGCATGTCAAGGAGATAAAGATGAGTGTAGTCATGTGTCTACAGCTTCTAGTTGTGCATTTAAAGCTCCGATGTCTACAGGTTTTGGCCGTGTGTTTGTAATTCCTTGGCACACGTTTGTTCTTCTTTTCATGTGTCTATTCTTTTTTGCCGCACATCTAACCCTTCTTATCATGCGTCTATGGGTTTGGCGTCTACTGCATTCTCAAATAAATCCTTTTCCAATGTCTATACTTTATAGGTCAAACGAATCTTATTCGATTATACTTCAGGTACTTGGAAAACTACACCCTTTTATACAGGAGGAGTTTTCAACAGTATACGAACCTGACCCCTAATAAATTTTAGACTGGAAAATTTAGGTGAAAGGTACACTGTCATATTGCAAAAAATTTACCTTTTGATTTTCCAAACATGGAATATCCACAAATTACGAATATTTGCCACATAATTTTTCCCTAAAATATATTAATAATCTTAATTCATTTTTGAATTGTAATTGTGTATTTCACCACGTAAATGATTTTTTTTTTAATTGAGGAATAAAAATTTAGAATTGAAATTGGAACTTACAATCAGGAAGTCTATTTTTATTATAGTTAAAAACATGAAAGGAAAAAAAAAAAAAAACCGTCGAAGGTGTTGTCATTTGAAAAAAAATTGGCTCATTAATTCCCAAACATACATGTTTATTATGGAATATGTTATGCTAAAAAATGTTGAGACTAAAAAGCTCATTTACTTTGGTGTCTTCTCCACCAAGATCTTCCCATTGGTTCCCAACTCAAGCATTTTGGGCTTAACCTCGTCTGCTTGTGTTGTAATCAGCCAAAGTCTATCAAACACATTTTTTGTTTTGCCCTCGTGCTCAGATAACTTGGAGATGGATTCACTCCCTTTAACAACCCTTTTCTCCTAAGTTTTTCACTTGAAAGTGGTTCTCCGGGAATTCGGCCATATTACTTGCAATTTACAACAAAATTTGGCCCATTTTCATAATTGATATTTTGTTCCATTTATGAAAAGAAATAAATAATATCATATTTAATAATGTTCCTCTTGATTATGATTTCTCTATTACTAATAAAGTGGTTCTGATTTCTCTGATATGCTCCAAATTTAAAACCAAGCTGAAAAAGTGCGCTTAGATGTGGAGCATCTCCAGTGCCTCTTTGACCATTGGGATTCGGCTCCCTGTGTCGTTAGTCAAGTGCCCCCATATGCGCCTTTGCACCGCCACTCGCCGCCTCGGTGCCACTGTTTGCCACCTCTTGTTCGAGGATGGGGGGTCCTCGCTGCCAGCCGTGAAGTCCTCCTCCTCGGTGGAGGTCCCCTCGATCGAGGTCACCTTCGCCTATGTCTCCTTTGCTTGGTGATTCTAAATGGCTTGGCTTATCTCAAAAAACTTCCCTTGGGTGGATTTATCCATTTGTTCCCGCAGGTATGATGAAGATCCTGGTGAACAACCGAAGTAGGAAATCGATCGGGATAGGTGGGAGCCTGTCTCCAACGAGGCTCACCCCTTTAGTTCAAGTTGGGGCGATAAGCCCGATAGTTCGCCTCCTCCTTCGCCACCTGCCTCCATGTTTGTAGTTGTTGCTTGATGTTTCTTCTCTCTTTTTTATTGAAGTTTTCACTTTGTGGTTATTAATGTTAGTGCTTTGAGGTGACTTGGCCTCTCTCGAGGCCTTTTTGGCTCGATTTGATTAGACCTTTCGCATTCTGGGATGTGACTCTTTTCACCCAGATTTTTTCGTATGATTAGCATTGCACATTTTTGTTATTAATATAAAAGTGCAGTTTTCAATAAAAAAATTAGAATACAATAATTCTTGTTTAGGAAAAGGCATAACAACGTAATCATTACTAGAAATATATAAGGAAATAGGTCATTAACATAATTATTCACGAGATTCTTTTTTGTATGCTTGATAAAAAATAAAATTCGAGGAAATAAAAAATGTAATTATTTAACTTTTTTATTTATATCAAAATTTGGAGGTTATTTTAAAAAGATTACAAATATTGAATGGATTATAATCCAAGAGTCCGGATGATGGCAAAAGTGTGTTCAACATGCCATCTAATAATAAAAATTAAAATACACTAATACCTTAATGATTAACTAATCTCATATCAATAATAAAAATATAAATAAATTAATATTATAATAATTAACTAGTCTCATACCAATAAAATAATTATTCAACACACACATTAATACCATAACAATCAAAGTTAATCCTACAATAATTAATTAACACACAAAACTATTAATACCATAGTGGTTACCTTATCTCATACACACAATAAACATCTATTACGTTCATATTATTATTATTTGGTAAAATGCTTTTGATCGAAGCTATGAATTGGGCTTGGGGCATAAACAAGGGATCCAATTCCTTAAATCGAACACAAACCAAATCAACAAGGAACAACCGCAACAAGAAATGTAAAGAACAAAGATAACTAAAAATGAAGATAAAATGAGAAACATCGAAGAACCATCTAAGCCACCAATAGCAATAATGCAATGAACTATCAACAAAATGTCAAGCCACATCCATCCAAAAACAACCGCGAGAAAAATTGATACAAGAGAGTTCAACCAACTCCAACCCACAAGTACGAAGTAACTAACCACAAACAACACTCAACCTTCTCCTACCGAAGAAAGCGGGTCCTCAAACATCCTCTCCGAGATCACTCTCAACATCTCCTCTATGTCTCCGATCTATATTACATGTCATAACCTTGTTGAATATGTTAAGAGATCATATATATTCCCATTATACATTTTTCCAAGTCCTATATTATTCTTGAGTTACAATGACCAATATGGACTAAGACACTAATATCTATAATAATAAAATTAATGTTAAAAAGAAATCTAAGCTTGCTCGTATGCTTTGGATTCCTTTCATCTTTTCTATCAAGCCTTGTACTTGTCACATGATAAGCTTATGGACATTAATTATTGGGTTAACATTGCATGTATCATGGAGTCCACTAGGTATGTGCATTACCAAATGCACTTATTTTAAAATGAATGTGCACTCCACGAGGAATTTACATAGGTTGGTAAGATTCCTTTCACATGCGCACTTTAAAAAGAAGGAATTTTAACATCTGGCTAATATTCTATTCACATCTCCCAAGTACGAGTGCTTTCAAGATTAGATATTATTCAACCAATAACTTCTTCCTAAAATATGTATTATGGTAAACGTCTTTTCAACGTGATTAGCGACATTACAAAAGAAAATTTAATAATAATAATAATAGTTGTTGTTTTTATGGATATTTAGTGATTGTTAATGCAAATTTATTATGTTTTCGTTTTTCTTTTTCTTTTTCTATTTTAAAGTGTTTTTTTGGTAATTTAGAGGGATCAACGAATATTTTTAGAGTTTCAAGAAATAAGACTTTAATATAAGGTAAGCGTTATTGATCAACTTTATTTTCAGCAATATAAATTGAGATTTGTTTGATCGGTAAAGGGTTATGTCATTTTAGTTCTAATGGTGTATTTCTAAATTCATATTTTAGTGGCAAGTCATTTGTAACATTTTGCATCAACTATGTGGGAGAAAAGAATTAGGTATCATATGGTAGAGAGAATCATACGGTTTAAGTACGAAATAGTTCTATTTTAAAAAATTTGGCGAGGTTTTTATATATTAGAGTTAGGAAAACACAATTATTCATTGAGTTTTCTAGACATGTATATATTTTTACTATTCTTACACTATGTATACCATCACATACATATTAAATGTTCTTAGAGGATTTCTTGGTTTGATGCCAAATGTTTACTCTATCACTTATATAAACACATTTCCATTATCATATTCAAACAAATTTCACCAAATCTCAAAATAAAAATAAATAAGTTTAAACCTTACAAGTCACCTCTTTTCTCTAACTTTAAAATTGATTAATACAAATATCTTAAATATATGCATTTAACTAATGACAAGAGATATCGATTTTAATGCCTTTGTTTTAAGATTTCCACACACTCCATTAATGAATAATTCTACTACTTTCTTCATTCACTTTGGTGAGCACTATCCAACATTAATTTAGTTGTAGCACTATATTAGACTTAGAAATATCTTCTTGAAAAAGAATGAGCTCAAACAATACCTTATGATAAAGGTATTGCAATTTTTTGATAGACTTCTTCAATGAAAAAGAGAAACTTCTAACTAACACCGAAATAGACACCAAACTTAAGGTTAAAATTCTTTTGATGTATTTAAACAAATGTCAAATATTATTAACAATTCACAAACATTAAAGAGTTCTCTACCGTCTCTCTCATCTAATATTGTGTTGGCATTTAGGTCACAATTTAATAAAAGTCCATATTTTTTTTTATGAAAAAGATCTTATATTATATTAATGCAATAAGATACAAGATACTTTTCAACAAAAAGCGGGTGGTATGAGAGCATGCCCCAAAACCACAAACAAACTAGGCCAAGCCTAAAAACCAAAAGTCAAACTGGACCGAACTTAAGGGTGAATCAACAAAAAAACCGATCATGACAAAAACAAAGACAAAACTCAATAAATCATATTTCACCAAGACAAAGCTAAATGAATCATAGTAATAGAATAATGAATATCAACTTATTAAGGGCATTTTAATTGGCCATTGTGCAAATTCACTATATATAAGTTTGATTATGCTCCCAATAGTTAATCTTCTAAAGTCAATATACCAAATTATTATCATTTGACATCTAATGATAATGGGCAAAAGGAACCCCAAATATTGGGAGCGCACAAACTCTTAGGTGGGGAATTGCAACGTACAACCCTATACTCTAATTAATTACGTAATGCCTCGTCCGAATATTCCAGGTATAATTTGGTCACGACGACCACCACAAAGACGTAGGCCTTGTTATTATTATTATTTAGTTATTCCTTTATTATTATTTATTTATTCCTCTATTATTATTATTATTTATTTATTCCTTTATTTGCACTTAAAAACCATCCCCGACAAGGGATTACCATGAAATTGATTCCCTCCTTTTTAAAAAAAAACCTTCTATTTTATAAATAAAAATAAAGCAAAGAGGGCAAATATTAAAGCTTTGGTTTTAAATTGGTCGACGTGACTAGCATTGTGCCCTTACAAGAACTCAATTTGATGGTTGCACGTTTGTATTTCATATTTTTATTCATAAAATATGGATAATATTAATTTTTGAGATGTTAGATGGCACTCTCGATATAATTGTAAAGCGATATTATTTGGAGGTCGTCGATACGGTGCAGGTGGGAATGGTCCAGATCAAATGTTGTCGACCACCTCGGACTTTCTAATTGGGAAACACTGTCAACAAAAATATAAAAACATTTAAATTTTATTATATGGTATTTATATATAGCAATATAATTAATATTTATGAATATATAATTTGATTCGATTTGTGAAATGTATATATGCGGTTGTGTAAAATTTTAGATATTGATTTAAAGAAATTAATATTTGTATATTTTAAAATAGTTTCGTTAATTTTGTTTTACATTAAATTTTCATTGTATAAAGTAATATTTTCTTTAGTATATTGTGTATGCATTTTCAATCTTTATAATAAAATGTGTGTTATAAGAGTCACACAAGTATATGATACATATTTTTGCTCATTTTAAAAATAAATATAGATATATGTGAGAAAAATTGTAATGGGGAAGCGGGATAATAGTTATTTGTAGACTACACAATTTCAATGTAGAATGGAGTTATTGTTGGTTTTGTGAAGAAATAGTTGTTGTACATCCCCTGTGGATTATGGTTATATGTAGAGACTAGAAGATGTTTCTATAGTGTTATAGTCTACTTCTCTAATTTCAAGTAATCATATGTGTTATAGTCTACTTCTCTAATTTCAAGTAATCCCAAAGATATACTAGACTTTTTTATTATGTACATGTTAAACAACATTTTCTTAGGCTTTGATTTTGAAATTTTCATAACCCCTTCTAACCTCCTAACAATTAGTACATTTTTGCAATAACTTTGTTGGTTCATTTTGGGACTATTTGAACTCTTAACTTGTGATTGTTAATATATATGAACATTTTCTAACTTGTACTTTTATGAGTTAGAATGGAACCATTTGTTTTATGATCGTATTAAGGATTATATTGATTTTTGAGCATGTGGTTTATGTTGTTCTTAGTGTTGTTCTTTATTAATGATATTATGTTATCTTGCCTATATATTAGACTAGTAACACTTTGCAAGATGACGAGTTTTGGCATGGCCCGATATTTTGAGAGACAAGAACCGCTTATTTAGTATCTACTCATTTGTTTAATATACAATATTATACAATTTTGATTCACTTATTTCAATAATATATACATGTGGAATTTCTCTTATGCAAACCAATATTATTGATCTAGAGCATTATCGTTTAAGTTCTAACACAAATTGTACCTTTTTAGGGATGGGCATGTCCATGGATAACACCCCCAACAAGCACATACCCAATCAAGAGAGATATAGTGGGAGAATTCATGAAATTTTCCTGTCTTGTGCTTATTTATTATTATTCTATACTTTTAAATCTTCTCATATGGGTCTTATCGTATCCATGATCTCGCATCATGTATTTATGTCAAAGGCGTTATTATACTACGATACTTTTGCTAAACAATTGACATCAACGAAGAAGATTCATCTAAGTCACCTAGATAACCATCCGAATGATACTATCTATTGAATAAGATATTAATGTGTGCCTTTGATTTTAGAGTGACAAATTTATTTAATTGATTTTGTAGGTGGATGAATTTAAATGGAGATAGTTTATGCAATTAATCATTGGATTTTCTCCTAACAACAATTACGAGGTAACTATAAAATTCTACTTTTTGTGTTAATTGGCCATGTACAATGTATTATGTAGCAATATAGGTCCATTATTTGTAAGCAAATCAATATTCGTTTAAAACTATGAACTCAAAAATATAGAAAAATATTGAAATTATCACAACTTTGATAGTTTCATGATACTAAAATGTTTACTAACTAGATGTCCAACTTGATCGGGTTCACTCTTGATAAAGCATCAATGTTGTAGTTATAGATGCGTTGGAAGATGTGTATGTAAAATGTGGAAGCATGCATAAGGCATGTGAACTTTTGAATAAATGAGTAGAAGAAACACAATCTCATGGACTACAAAGATTGTGGAATATACACAAAATAGTTTGTTGAAAATGCCTTGGAACCTTTCAAGCCAATGTAATTGTAGATTTTACCAGTATACTTTTTTAGTGTGAATTCATTTTTAAAAAATTCCAATTTATTTAAAATGTTCATATATCTAGTTATGACATATGTGTACAACAATACATGTACAAGTTGTAAATATTGGCTTAGAGAAAAACTCTATACAATCAGTCAATTAAATGAGTAAATAAAATGGAGATCTGGAAAGAAATTTACATTAGCATTGTTAAATCAAGGCAAATTTTATTTTTACTTGCATTCAACTCTATAAAAGTTTGAACTTGGTGCATTTAACTCTAATGTCTATAACCCACCACCGATAAATCCCACACAACCTATTAAAATGTAGTGCCCATGTGATGAAATTTAATTTTGTTATGATTTCTTTTGTTTTAGATGAAAGTGCCATTACATGTAATAGAGTAATTATAGAACATAACCAAAAACACACTCATGAATTTGATAATAAATATGATGTTATTGCAAATGTCTAAAAATTGGAGGGATGCATAAGGCATGTGTACTATTCAATTGAAAAAAACTTGAAAGAAATGTGGTCTTATGGACTACGGTGAGTGCAGGATATGCATGAAATGGGTATGTTGAAAATGCCTAAGAAGTATTTCAAAAATACAATTAGTAGCATAAATCCAAACCCCACAACATTTTACACAATCTTTCTATCATGTTTCATAGTGGGATCTTTTAGAACAGGCATTAACATATATCATAACATAATGGGAAGCTAATAGTTGTGTATAATGGGAGTTAATCTTTGTATGTTGTAGTTGGGTGCCTTTGTACAAATGTATGCAAAATGCGGAAGCATATAAAGGGCACGTGAACTGTTTGATAAAAAATTTGGAACAGATGATTGCAGGATATGAACAAAATGGATTTGTTGAAAATCTCTTAGAAATTTTCAAGTATATGCAAGTGGAAAAGTGGATTAAATTGTTAGATGCTATTTTTTGCAAATCCCTCATAACCATGTACAAAAAAAGTGAAAGATTAGAAAAGGAAAATGAATTATTTGACAAAATGTATTGACATAATGTAGTCTCATGGAATGTAATGACAGATGGATATGCACATATGGGATTTTTGAATTTTTTTTTAAAACAACAAAATAGTTATCCATTCTAATCCATTTATTTTTTCTACCATCTTACTAACTCTTGCTAAAATGGGCGCTTTAAAAAAGGTATGAATATCTATCAAAGAATAATTGAAAATGGTATTTTTAGGTATCATAGTTGTGACTCCCCTTATATACATGTCTACAAATGTGGAAGCATAAAAAAGGAATTTATGTCAAATGAGTTATTATATGCGAGACCTTTTGTTGAATAATTGACATCAATGAAGAGGATTCAACCATGTTACCTAGATAACTTTCTAAATGATTTAATCTATTGAATCAAATGTTAATATGAACCATTGATTTCATAGTTGATGAATTTAAATGTTTTATAGGTTATACAATCCGTCAGTGGATTTGCTCTTAGTGACAACTTATTCTTGGTCAAGAATTCATTCATGTTCAATGACTTCAAGGAGTTGAACTAGTAGATGATTCCAAAAAATGAGGAGAAGCATTTCCTGTTGGATGTAAATTCGAACAAAAAGGGGATTATCTTGAATTTTATGGGAAATGTGGGAAAAGAATGACATCTCTTACTATAATAGAAACCAAATCTATGTATTGAACAAAAGTAGGAGCCAATTTGTGAAGGACAAGAAACCTGGAAACCGATGACATCGTTTTTATTCATACAAGGCATACAAGAATGTAGACATGTAGTCAACAACATACTCAAATAAAATAAAATGTAATTTTTCCCCTACACACCTTCAAATACCTTCCATTCAATGCAACATGTGGCAGTTTATAATCCCAATGAATTCACATATATGAGGTCAATTCAATATCACCCCTTGGTCATATGGACACTACTGGGTGGCCACCTTAGAACCCTAAAATTCCATTATATTCCTTAGCACTTGTTAATAATTATATGTGTCTCAACATTAACATGCTTAATATAGTATAGGGGCTCACCAAAAAAAGGTGTCATCGAATTTCAATCCTATGTTAAAAAGGAAAAAAAGAGGTTATAAATTTTAGGGTTAATTTGATGGAGTGCCAAATGTTTGACAAGTTGATTCTATTCTTTTCATAACACATACTATGAATATTAAAGAAAAATATTGGCCACCTGAAAATTATTGTGAAATATGAAAAGTTTTGAGCTTTACTTGGCTCATTTGTAAACATATATATGTATTGTGACACGCATATCACAAGACATGAAGTGGAGTTTTATTATCTCAAAATGATGATTGCATGGCTTGATTAAAAATGTACATAATTAGTTTTGGAGGTTCAAGTGATTATTTTGTTGTTGCCAAATTAATAAGTTGAAGTTTGTTAGAATAATTAAGAAGCTTGATATTTCCCTCATTTTCAAGTTATGATGCTCCATTATATTACATTGTTCTTACCTTTTGTTATTGTTACTTGAGAGAGCATACTCTAACAATCATTCCATGTAAATTTTCTAACGCTAAAATGTTTTCAGATGTTGGAATTTTTCCATATGTTACATAAACATAATCACCTACCTTCTCTTCCTCCCTCGCATAGCAAATTTTAGAGTCACTTGTACATTTTTCATGCTTTTAGAGAAATAGTTTTATGTGGAATTGTGGTCATTATTCTTATGATTTTATGTAGGTCTCTTGTTTAATTAATATTAATGCTCTAACTTATCATAAATACCTTGCTCAGTTTCATTCAATTTGGAAGGCATGTATTACTCAATAAAATTGACTATAATTTCATAGGTTTTTGTATAGTTTTTAGTTTCCTGGTCTCCGTCCTTTACCACACATCTATTACACCTCATGGTATTACTAGTTATGTATTATGCTCATGGTATTGTTACTTATTGCCTTTATTTTTATGTATGTTCACCTTACATAGTTTGGTATGCAAAATGAAGAAAAGACTTACAAAAGCCTTGAAACATGTTATTTTGTAGAAAGGACCAAGTCTTAATTAAGGGTTTGTGATTCACTCATCAACACACAATATGATTACAAATAATTGAATTTAAAATTTAATTTGAAAATTGGGTTATTACATTTGACATGCCTTCATGTGGGCTTGAATATGTATATAATTAGTCTTTTGAGGAAAAAGTAAATGTAAATAAATGATAAGGGTTTTTGTATAATAACCTCATCATAGAGAGTGAGAAGTGGAAATAGGAAAGAAAACCACCCTGTGTATATATAGGGTAAGAGAAGAATGTGGTATATCCACAGTTTTTCCAATGCAAGAGCTTAATTCTTTAATATAATTTTCGATTCTTAGAAGCTTGATGGTTGGGTTATGGAGAGAAATAATTAAATATATGAAGGAGAAAAGGGATAAATCAACACATAGAGCAATCAATTTTGGAGAAGAGGAAAGGAAGAGAATGGAACAAACTATAGTAAAAGTTTATATTGACCCACTCTATAAGGAAATTAAGTAAATTAAGAGGCCCCTGATTTTATTATAATAGTAGTTTCTTCTTGGGAATGGATCATTATTTCATAATGATTGTTTCATGTGGTTTACTTGACACATTGATAATGTAATTATTACTAGATCATATAAAAGGAATTACTTAGCAATGTGCATAGGGTTCATGATAAAACATTCCCTCTCTTTCCTCTTCTATCTCTTTCTGAGAGGTATAGTTGGTTGATTGTTTCTTTTTCTTTTCCCCTTTGGGTCTTTCATAAATCTCAAACTTCATTTTAATGTAAATCGTGCCCTTGAATTTTTTTCATATCAAGGGATAAATTATATCTCCTTCATTATATTGTCCATGTTGGGATGTCTACAATGGTGACACACACCTTCACGTTTCATCCCGTGAACATGACTTTGACCAAGGTTATGATTCTAGTGAGTAGTCACTATAGCCCTGTCTCTTCTCAGTAAAATTATTTTGAAGGGAGACCCATGAGATGTAAGTTTTGAACCTATAATCTCAAGATATAAATCCTTTAATGGATGTTTTTGGTCTATCGGCCACACTCTAAGTCATGCATTGTTTTAGAGTGAATAAATAACCGTTTTGGATTTTTTCATCAATAAATATAACATAATAATATTTATTACCGAGATGGAAATTTCTATTGGATTATCTTTTATCTTGTTCATTGGTAAATATGATTTGGAATGACTCTTGGAATCCTAGTTATGCCTTTAGTTAGAAATGGCTTGCTCAATGTTTGTGGGATTAGATACCTTATGTTTTGATGTATCCAAAATTGTAACAATTTGAAAAAAATAAAAATCAATAAACTATACAAGATTATAAAAGTAAATTCTATTCTTTATTATTCCATAAGAAGTACATACAAGTCTTTAAATGAAATCACAACTCAAAGTTCGAGTCGTCACAATTACAATAGGTATCCAAACTTTCCTAAATTATGATCTTCTTATATGTGCAAACATTCTTTCAAAGATAATAATTGAAATGATAATTGAGGTTTAAAATTTAGAGAGAGAAATTCTACCAAGCTTAGACAATGTGACAAAGTTCTAAAAATTTCGCAGAAGTAAATCATGGTCCCGACTTTCTATTTTTAAAATATCAAGGTCAAAGAATGTGCTTAGGATATGTTATCGAAATGTTCAAAAAGTTCACTATTGAATTTTTCTTTAGGGCTATGGATTCATTCTTTAAATATGTGATATGGATATAGATTATGGGATTTTGTTCTTTTGTCTCTAGAGGTTTGATTTCTGCTTTTGTTTTCACCCAATCGTTTTTTATACTTGTTATCAGCGAATTTTGATTTGGAAAAATTATTAAAAATTTCAATTTTTTTAAAAAATTGAATCATCTTTCATCTGTCAAGAGTTTCCTCATTTTTTCCATCTTGACATCCTAAGGAAATCCCTTTTTTGTTTTATCCCATTCCGATGAGTGGTTCATTTTTATGCTCAGTTCAAGTTCAAGATTAATTAATTAATATTTTAATTAATTTCCTCCTATTTTCCAAAAACAAATGAATTAATTTAATTTGGGGAAAATTAATTATTTATTTATTTAAAATATTAATTAATATTTTAAAAACCAAAAAGGGAAAAGCTTCCCGGATTTTGTCATGAATGCCAAATTGGCTCTCCACTTCGTTTTTCCCTTTTCTAACAAAGCTTTCATTTTCCCCGCTTGTGGGAAATTCCCTTGTTATTTTCCAACACAACTAGATATCATACGACTAAATATCTCCCATTTTCCCATGTGGAGAAATGGAGGGGAATTTCAACCCACTTTTCCATTGTCATGGGCAAATGATTAAATTCTTCCCCTATTCCCTTGGTAATTAATGCCCACTACCCAAAGAAATTGGAGATTGGTTATTAACAGAAGAAGGAAGAAGTGGTTACAAATTAAGAAAGCTTATGGGATATTCATAACCTCTCTCGAGAAAATCTATCACAAAGGACGTGTGATCAAAAATTGAATAGGAATCTAGAAGAAATATTCTCCAAGGATGCCATGGCGGTCATTTCTCAATGGGGAACATGGTTCATTCAGTTCCCATCCTTTTCCTACATTCACATAGATTTGTAGGCACTCCATGAAGCTTCTATGTGGGGAACATGGTTCATTCGGTGGGCATTAATGGAGCTTGCACGACAAATTTTCCAAGTTCATTATCTTCTCAGTGAAAAACATCGTTCAGGCATCCACTTCCCAATCCAAATTGGGGAATACCAATGCTCGAATCTCTTCAGTGCACAACTCATGGAGAAGGAGTTTTCTCTCATTACCATACATCCATTTGTAAAGAGATCCCAATTTGACATCAATGGATTCATGCAAAAGGCTCTTGGAGTGAAGTACCAGCACCATCCCACCATAGAAGACTTCTGGTCTACCTACTCAGATGAACACAAAGTAAGAAGGTGAGAATTCTCTCGCCTGACCCTTGCTCAAATCAAGGCCTTCCACATCAGAGATCCTCCGATTCATTAGTAGATGATGGTGATGATTTGATTGATCCCTCATATGATGTCGTTGCCTTCACTCCATTTCCCCAAGTTGATTGGACCAAGAGAGATGAATTCTCTCTTGATGGAAAGAATCAACCGATTCTAGAAAGGAGCATAGCCTAGTATGAACAAAACTTGTAAAGTTACCATCCATCCAAGTTCATACCCTAGGACCACATAAATTGCCAACACGAGGAGGTATCCAGTGACTAAGACCTCTTCTCATTCAACTTCCATGTTATCAACCCATACACACCAGAAAGGAAATAATGGTTTCCCAAATCCACTTCTCCAAAGAATATGTCACAAGGAGAAACATCCAAGGGTCTGGCCCTATTGAAGGAAGAGAACGTGTCTCGGGGTTTTCCACTTCGAGTAGAGACTCATCTACTCACATTACTGATAGTTCAAGGAAGCTCATCATAAACACTACTCAGTCATGTCATGCACAAGAGTCTACTCAAGTGCAAGTGGTCCAAATATCAAATGCTCTTGAACCCCTAGTTCATGAAGAGGTTTCTCAAGGTTTCCCGAGGTTCAGGAGGTCAATGTCGAATTTATTTCCCCAAGGATTGAAGTTATGGAAATAAATCTTGTAGAATCCAATGATGTTGAGAACGGTGTGAATGTTTCTTCAGAATCCAGGCTTTTGTGTGTAGAATTGGTCAAGGAGACCCCTTCTTGGGTTGACTGTGAAGTCAAGAAAAGAAAGAGGGTTGTCAAGGCAATCAATATTGACTTTGATGCCCTTTCCAAGATTTCAAATGATGTCATCCCCAAGAATCCTAAAGTGTTCTCGAGAATAATGGTGGATGGAGATGGAAACAAATTTGCAGATCTTGTCATTCCCAAGTTGAGAAGGAGTGTAATGTCATGACGCCTACTAACTATGAAGTATCCAGGATTGGAATTGGGAAGTATACATTGGAAAGTGATATGGAAATGGCCGAGATTCCATGGATATTATGTTAATAAGGCTTTAGAAATATAAATATCAGAATTCTCAACTCAATGCCAAAAAGAATTAGTTGGTGAATTATGTTCAACATCTGATAAATCCAATATCCTCCACTTTTCCAGTACCTGATGTAGTGGCTGCCCCGATGAAGAAACACTCAATCTATCAAAGGAGGTAAACACTTTAGGCCATGTCACTAAATCCTTGGCTTTCAGAAATTCTCATTTTTGGGAGAAAGACAATCGAAGCACCGTAAAGCTCCATGAAGACATTAGTGCATACCTAGATCCAATCCTTTCTTTTAAGGAATATTTTTCTTCTAGCATATCAAATCTAGATGAGATATTTCCTAGTCTACAAGAGATGATGAGTATGGAATCTACAATTCTATCCATTGAAGGGATCCTTGAATTCAAATGTCGAGGGACACGCTTTCTATGGTGTTTACATCTCAAGTCGTGGAAGACGCTTCTCGAAGATTCCATGATTCATTACGAAAGCATATGCAACGAAGCTTTTAGGGTAAGTGCAACAAGTTAGGGGCCCAAAAGGGGGTCTTAAGTGGATGCATTTTTCTAAAAAATAAAAAAATTCAAATTGTATGAGTTTTTTGAAATAGTTACACTCAAAATTGGAAGATGTTGTATGAACATGAATCGTAGCATTTTGAGTCTAGTTTCTAAGCTATTAAATTTTATTGAAAATGGATAAGTTTAAGTGGGTCAAATAACTAAAATACCAATAGATGATTCTATTTTTTAAAAAACATGACAGAGTGACTTTCGTGCACCCCACCATTTTTTGAGCACCATTTAGTAATTTTGAAAACCCTTTGGTAGAAAGATAGCTAGAGCATCTAGTTTGTGCTTGAAATTTTTTAGATTTTTAGTAAGTATTTATTTTTATGATTTACATAAATTTTATGTTTTGAAAAATAACAGAGCTATGATTGTGTCCTCCCCTAACTACCTTAAAAATATCAAAAATTAGATTTTTATTTTGAATACGTATAGAATTAGGCCTAGTTTGTGCTTTAGTATAGAATTTTTTTCAATTTTGATTGTTAGTGTAGGTTATTATTTATCCTTTTATTTATTTATTAGGATAATTCTTACACTTGTGTTAGCCCTACACTTGTTGGGTTAACTTGCTTAGGTGTACTAGTTGTGTGGAGTTAGCTTACTAGTTATGTTGAGTTAGCTTCTCAGTTATGTGGAGTTAGCTTACTAGTCTTATGGAGTTAACTTAACTACCAGTATCAGTTAGTGGGAGTTCTTCACCACTGATTTAGGTAGTAGTTTCACTTCCCTCCTCCTATATGTACATCTTTCTTATTGAGTAATTCAATTCATTATATTGTAATGTATTGAGCATTATGGATTATGATGGATTTCCATATATGGTATTTTAGCTCTTTTGTTTTGCAAATCTAATGTGGTGTACTATTATCATCTGAGATCATGGCTTGGAACAATATTCTTATCATTTCTTTCATGGTATCAAAGTAATAGATGATGTAGACATCCATCTGTAAGTTTTTCTTTACAAGCAAGGGTTTATTATTTTCATGTATTTGAATTTGTTAGTAATTTTCTACAATATGCATTTTTATGCAAAACGGATTGCGATATTGAATTTTGAAGGTGCCAAAACCCTATAATCGATTGTAAACTTGACCATGTTTTGAGATAGTCAAATCTGGATGCAGATATGTACCCTCTGGGTGCATTCTTTTATCCATTGGATATAAGCGTGTACCTTCTGGATGCATTCTTTTACCCTCTAGATATTTCAATTTTAGATGCAGTATTTTATCCACTAGACGCATATTTGTACCCTCTGGGTGCATTCTTTTATCCATTGGATATAAGTGTGTACCTTCTAGATGCATTCTTTTACCCTCTAGATATTTTGGTTTTGGATGCAGTCTTTTATCCACTGGACACAAATTTGTACCCTCTGGGTGCATTCTTTTATCCATTGGATATAAGCGTGTAATTTCCAGATGTGTTCTTTTACCCTATGGATATTTTTGTTTTGGATGTAGTCTTTTATCCAATGGACGCAGATTTGTACCCTCTGAGTGCATTCTTTTATCCATTGGATATTGACGTGTACCTTACGGATGTAATGATTTACCCCTCTGACATTTTAGGTTTTGGAGGTAGGATTTTATCCTTTGGTCGCAAGCTTATATTGTGTGGATGCACTCTTTTACCCTTTGGACATTTGGGTATTACGTGTACCTTTAAAAAAATATTAGCATTAAAATATTATTTTAATAGCAAAACCTTCTAGAGCTCATAAATTTTGATCTATAGCTCAAATTAACGTGATATTTTTTTAAATTGTGTACTTTTTCGATATCTATGCATTGATGACATTTTAAACAAATATTTCAAATTTAAAAAGTACTTTTGATCATTGTAATGTTTACACGCACTCAATTATAAAGTGCCAAATTTGGGAGGGTGTTGTAATCACTTGTGGATGTAATTTCGGTTGAGCCCGACGTCCTCAAATTTTGGGTGTTGCATTCTTGTATCTATGGGTGTATGCATTTATATCTCTCTTTTTGTTGAGATATTCTGGATCTGTATTTTTGACACTTTATTTTTTGGCATGTTGACAGTCTCTCTTATGGGGGAGCTATTCTAGTGAAGCCCAGTGTTAGTTTGTCAGTGTTTGAGTAGTTGATTTTGACAACTCATACAGATCTTTGGTGTAACTTTACCTATTCAATAGTATGAGAGGGTATGGTGTTGATACTAAATCTTTGAGTTTTGTGTCCTTACCTTATTACCTTGGCTTTTTCTTGGATCGTGGCACTCCTATTTATTTGGATCTCGTGTCCTTGCCTTGTTGCCTTGGTTGTTCTTGGATTATGGCACACCTATTTGTAGTAGTTGATCAAATTATGTTTGGTGTTTTTTTTCACTTTCTACATCACTCAATTAACGGTATCCTTGCATGAAGCTATTAGGTGAAGCCCAAGTGTCGAGCTTGTTTTTGAGTTCTATGATCGAGCAATGGATTCATACCATAGTATGCACCACACTTCTTCATAATTTTATGAGTTTATGGATCCGAGCTTCTTGGGATATCTTACAGCGGAATTTTTCTCTCTCTACTTTGTTATTATTGGTTTGGGTACCTTGTGGTGTCCATTTTTCTCAGTTATTGTACATGGGTAGCTCATCGAGGCCTTGTTGCAGGACCCACCTTCTTTTCCACCCACCTACGGGAGGGTGTTATTGTAGGTTATTATTTATCCTTTTATTTATTTATTAGGATAATTCTTACACTTGTGTTAGCCCTACACTTGTTGGGTTAGCTTGCTTAGGTGTACTAGTTGTGTGGAGTTAGCTTACTAGTTATGTTGAGTTAGCTTCTCAGTTATGTGGAGTTAGTTTACTAGTCTTATGGAGTTAACTTAACTACCAGTATCAGTTAGTGGGAGTTCTTCACCACTGATTTAGGTAGTAGTTACACTTCCCTCCTCCTATATGTACATATTTCTTATTGAGTAATTCAAGTCATTGTATTGTAATGTATTGAGCATTATTGATTATGATGGATTTCCATATATGGTATTTTAGCTCTTCTATTTTACAAATCTAATGTGGTGTGCTATTATCATCTGAGATCGCGGCTTGGAACAATCTTCTTATCGTTCCTTTCATTGATGACCCAAAAAAAGATACATGATGAAAGATAGACATATTCAAACTTCAAAAAATAGCTATAAAAAGGAATAGTTAGAAAATAAATGATATGAAAACATTATATTAGTCAGAAAATTTGAAAAACTATATTTTTAGAAAGAAGAAACTCTGCTCTACATCATGGTATATTTTTTTAACGACTTTATTTTTTTATGTTGATTTATCATAGAGGAAGTGGCATTTTTACATTTTCCTACAAAAACACATTATTTGTTGTGTTTGTGTAGGTCCATGCTTCAGGATTGGGGATCTAAACTAGATCCCAAGCCTTGAGGCATGGCTTGGAAAAAGTGAAAACACAAAACACGTATGCGTTCTTTATAATATAAACGTTGTATATGCTTTTGGCATGCTTCTATTATTTATATTTTATTATTTCTTATACTTTAAATTTATTTATATAAATATAAGAAATTAGGGTCACTCTGCACCTTATGGAATTAGTCTCACAACTCCATGAGTCACGGTTTAGGAGATAGTTTTTTATAGTATAATCTAGTCAGTACATAGGTAATTTTCAGGATTTCAGCATTCAACCTAAATCTTTTAGCATTTAACTTCTACAATCGAAACCCTAAACCCTAGGCCATAAACCTAAACCCTAAACTGTAAACCTTGAGCCATAAACCCTAAACCTTGAACCATAAACCTTAAACCTTGAACCATGATCCTAGACCCTAAAACCTAAACCCTAAACCTTAAACATTCATCCCTTACTCATGAGCCCTAAACCCTAAACCCTAAACCATGAATCATGATCCCTAAATGTTAAACCCTAAACCTTGAACCTGTAAAAACTAAATCCTAAACCTTAAACCCCGACCCTTAAACTCTAAACCTTAAAAATTGAACCCTAAACCCTAAGCCTTGAACCCCGCACCCTTATCCCCGAGCCCTAAATCCTAGACCATATGCCCTAATCCCTAAACCCTAAACCCTGAGCCCTAAACCATAAACGCTAAACCTTAAGCCCTAAATGTTAAATCCTAAACCCTAAACCCTAAACCCCGAACTTTAAACCATAAACCCTAATCCCTAAACCCTAAACCCTTAACCCTAAACCCTAAACCCCGAACCTTAAACCCTAAATCCTTAACCCCGATCCGTAAACCCTAACCATAAACACTAAAACCTAAAACCTAAACCCTAAACCCTAAACCCTAAACCTAAACCCTAAATCCTAAACCATGACCCCTGAACCTTGAACCTTGAACCCTAAACGCTAAACCTTAAACCCCAAACCATGAGCCCTAAACCCCTAACCATATTTCATCAATATTTCCTAGTCTCGTGCCTAGAACCATCATTGAGTCTACTTATAGAACTACCTTGTTTATGAGAGGTGGGACAAGTAACTAAATGGATATGACATCTACCTTGTGCCTTACAATGCATATTACACATCTCTTCCAAACTTGTTTCTCCCCACATATACTTGCGCTCTTAAATGTAAATTTATTCACACTCTGAAACAAATTTCACATTTCTCATATTTCCATGTATGGTATTATGCAAGCCAGGATGACCCATTGGAAGATGGAAAAAATAACCATCACAACACAAAAATTAATCTTAAAGGAAACAAAAGAAACATAGAGAATATACCAATGCAGAGGTGTAGGATCATAATTGAATCTCCCTGTAGTATCTGTTAGTGCAAATCTACAGCACCCCCTAAATGACCTCTAGATCTGTAGTTCAGAATGGGGTCATTTAGTGTGATTGCACAACATTGAATTTTCTCCAAGGTGTGGGAACCTACCAGATGAGAAAATTCTCTAGAGAAAGCTGGTTCTTACTCCTCTGTTTAGGTGTATGCATGAATTTTACAGAGGTTTAATGTTAAATCCTACTCTAAATTCCAAGGAGGCAGAGATAAAGGATGAAAAAGGAAACAAAACTAAGTAAAATGGTGATACACCAAAGGAGTGATGAACTTCTGTCTTGAAAATAAACACAAATCATAGAGATGTAACACCAAGCATGCATGATTGCCAGAATGTAATGAAAGACCATAAAACAATAATAAATGCATGAGAGGATTGGAAGATCATTCACAAAACATGCATTACCATTCCTGAATTTGATACAATGCATTACACTAGTAGAAAGGCAAAAACAACATGTCATAGGTTTCATGGAAGGTCTGAAACTTGTCAAATTCATGTGCCAAGGGGAAGAGGGGAGTCTATAAGAACAAAACATCCAACCCTTTACAAATGAGCCAAAACTAGCTTTTAATGGTAAAGCAAAAAGAGGGAAAGCAAAAACATGGGAAAAATGGTTTATGAGCTCAACTACCAATCAAATCCCTTCAATTTCACTGCAAAGTGATGGGCTTCATGGACAAACCCATACGCCAAAGTACACTTTCCCTGCAGATCCAAAAAATGACCCATACTTCATTAATTATGGTGGTTGAATGTCAGTTCTATATTTTTGTGTGCCAGAGATGTTTTCTCATTTTTCTCCCACCAAACTCCACCAAAAATAAAATTAAAAATTCCATTATGTGGAGAATTTTAACAGCTTTCCAATGATATAAAAAACACAAAAATCTGAGCTTTGGATTAAAAGATATGGCCCTCTGAAGATTTAGGGAAAAACTGGCAAAATTAGGGCAAAAATGGGTTCGCAAGCTGAAATTTGAAAAATTTCCTCTTTTTTGTTTTTGGGAAAAATTTCTAAGAAATCCCCATGCCCAGCCGCTCCGCTTCCATGTGGCACCCTCTGATTTGTTAATGGAATCGCGGGCTCAAACTCCGCCTCTTTCCCTTGATTTCTCATTGAGAAAATTTCTCAAACTTTCCCCATGCTCGCCACTCGAGAAACGTGTCAGCTTCTGGTTCGGTGCGGAGGTGCGGGCCAACCTTTTCCCCTTTGCACTTTAGCCACTTTGGAAAAATTTCCAAAGTTCTTCCACTTCTCCAACCTGCATCGCTGATAGGACATGTTTCGTCCCCTCAATGCTCAGCGAGCTTCCACTCAGATTTTCTCCATTGACCCCTTTGCCCCCTTTGCCAAAAACCAAAAATTTCTCCGTCCTCCACCGCTCCACCTTGCCATGTAGTGCCTTTTCATTGGCTATGGGCCTGCCTTAGGAAAGTTTCCCCAAAAAACTCCGTCGAGCCATAACTTGAAATTTACAAGGAGTTAGGAGGAAAATTTTACCTTTCTGGAAAGGTGAGAAAATTCTCTATCTGATGGAGCTATTTCCAAAAAAATGGCCTTGAAATGTGTAAAATTTGATATTGGAGCACAAGGGAGGAAAGAAAGAAGGCAAGTTAGCCAAAATAAGCAGGGGCTTATTTTGGATAATAGTATCCTCTCCTCTGGAGAAAGCGAAAGTTATTTTTCTATTGGAATGGATAGCAAATTTGACAAAACTTCTGAAGTGTTCAAAATAAGCATAGAAACAAGGGAATGGCTAAGAACACAAAGGGGTTATCAATTGCCTAGTAAATATTTATTGTTTAATTCTAAATGGGAGTTACCTAGCCTACGACTTAGTGACCTTACATTCATTGATAATTCCTTATATGATACACCTATGGATATTTTCAAAAGTTCCTTCAAAAAGATAGGGGTAGTCATCAATCCTAGTGAAGGGTGTGATGTGATTTCCAAAAAACTTGAAATTCATATAGATTTAGAGGTCATAACATGAATTTACAAATATCTCTATCATTATAAATGGAAGTTAAGTAACGGTGTCTCCCTATATCCAAGGATTGAGGGCTATTGGGGTCTGTAGAAGGATTGGACATTTAGGAATATGACATTTCCCTCCTTCAAAATATCAATAGATGAAAGACATAAAATTGTGATGACTCTCTTGGAATGTTTTACCTACGAAGTCGATAAACCCTTCTCAGTTGAATACTCTCTATTAATTACTAATAAGAATGGGTAAGACACATAACATTACAATGAGTGAAATATTTCCCATGCAATGGGCAAAAGAAGATAGTTGTATTAGGTAATATTTCTTTACCCTAATCCCCGATCCCTAAACCTTGATCCCTTAAACGTAAACCTTAAACCTTAAACCCTAAACTCTAAACCTTAAATTCTTAACACTAAACCCTAAACCCCGAACTATGAAAACTAAACCCCGAACCTTAAGCCCAAAACCCAAAACCCTAAATCCTAAACCCTGAACACTAAACCCTAATCCTTGAGCCCCAAACGTTGAACCCGAACCCTAAGCCTTAAACCATGAGCCCTAAACCCTAAACCATGAGCTCTAAACCATAAACCCTAAACCCCAAACCCTAAGCGAAAAACTTAAACCCTAAACCATACACACTAAATCCTAAACTCTAAACCCTTAGCCATAAACCTTGAACCACGAAGCCCGAGCCCCGAGCCCTAATCCCTAAACCCTAAACCCTAAAACCCAAACCCTAAATATTGATCCCTAAAACCTAAACCTTAAACCCTAAACCCTAAACATAGAATCCTTAAACCCTAAACCCTAAACCTTAAACCCTAAACCTTAAATTCTAAACACTAAACCCTAAACACTAAACTATGAAACCTAAACCCTAAAGTATGAAACCTAAACCCTAAACTATGAAACCTAAACCCCGAACCCTAAGCCTAAAAATCTAAACCTTAAACCCTAAACCATGAGCACTAAACCCTCAACCCTAACCCCTAAACCCTTAACCCTGAGCCCTAAACCCTAAACCCTAAACCTTGAACCATGAGCTCTGAACCCTAAACCCCAAACCATGAGCCAAAAACATAAACCCTAAATCCTAAACACTAAATCCTAAACCCTAAACCCTAAACCCTTAGCCCTAAACCCTAAACCCTAAACCCTTAACCTTGAGCCCTAAACCCTATTCCTTGAACCCTGAGCCCTAAACCCTAAACCCTAAATCCTAAAACCCAAACCCTAAATATTGAGCCCTAAAACCTAAACCTTAAACCCTAAACCCTAAACACCAAATCCCTAAAACCTAAACCTTAAACCCTAAACCTTAAATTCTAAACACTAAACCCTAAACATCATTTTAGTAAGGATCTCATTTTAGTAAGAAGTAGACAAACATCATAGAGTTGATTCGTGGTCACTAAAGTGAATTATGGACCAAATTTCAAAATTAGTACCAATTCAAGTAGTGGTAGGGCCAAAATCCAATCCAGAAGGTCAAAAAAACCTATAAAACGACTATATGTTTTCACAAAACAAAGACTCGACTACAATATATATGGCTTGAAAGTTTTAGGTCATTATCTGAAATTCTAAAAATGAGTAAGTACTAACTAGATTAGATTTTGAAAAACTATCTTCTAGATTATAACTATTAGAACTACATGACCACTTCCATCAGGTGTAGAGTGACCCTAATTTCTTATATTTAGTAAAATAAATTTAAAGTATATTATACTTAACATTTATTTTACTAAATATGGCTCCTTCCAAGCCCTTACAAACTTCATATAGATCAAAACGCATATGCGTACACATTTTGTGTTCATATAAACGTGTACATGTTATAGCGCAAGCGCATTATAATGTGTACACATTTTAGGTTCATGAATTCCCGAGCCTAGGAAAACATAATGCGATCACGTTATTGCAAAATGTGACAGTGTTTTGTTAATTTTCATGTTTTTGTCCACTTTTTGGCCCCCAACTTGGTGCACTTACCCTTCACTTCACTCACCTCAATTCATGAGTTCATAGCTAAAATACCTTATGATTGGTGGATGATAATAATAAAAGGAATTCAGCATAACATGTTGAGGAACAATTCTCACAATTTCTTAAGGACATGTTCATTCCTACCATAAAATTCTCCTCTACTTCAATGGAGCGTTGTATCAAATATAAGAACCTATTTAAGAATGCTCAATCGAAAATGGTCAACCTGCATAATATGCCAGGTAGGATTTTGGAATTGTAGGTATTCTACGAGGTTTTTCTTCCACCAAGTGAACCTCCTAAAGAAGATAAGATGTTTAAGACATTGGAAAGGTTCAGATCTTTTCAATTGGCAAAGGCGGTAGATCCTAATTTCACCAATGGATGAGGAGATAGCATTCTGGTATCTAACAAAGTGGGAGAGTCCATTTCTCATACGATTGAGATAGGTAGACCCCACTTTAATGGATAAGGCACTGGGTCTTGTTTTATGTTTTAAAATGATATTTTAAAGTGATGTTATTATTAAACTCATTTTTAGTAGACTTTTGATCACTTAAGTGATTTCTAATTTCAAGTTACTTTTTAAAAGTTAGTTGAAAAAGTCAAAGTCACTTAAGGTGCCCTAATTTAATGTTCATGTAAACCCTAACTACCTTGTAACCAACTTTTGGGTTATAAAAGGAAGTTAGGGGCTCATTTGTAAGGGTGACTTTGAGAGAGGAGAAGAAATACTTTTGTGCAAGATTTGTTTCAAGAAAT
The DNA here is from genome assembly GCA_018340775.1 of Taxus wallichiana var. yunnanensis. NCBI lineage: Eukaryota > Viridiplantae > Streptophyta > Pinopsida > Cupressales > Taxaceae > Taxus > Taxus wallichiana. Next base: position 395,833,363 of record CM031239.1, on the reverse strand, counting down.
AAACTTTGTGTTCTTTTGTGAAGACATTTTGAAGAGTTAATGAAATATGAACTTTTTGTGACATTCATTATCTCTTATAGCATTTGATGTTCATTAAGACATAATTGATTACCTAATAAGTATGTTGATCACATAAAAAATTGTTTGCATACATGCATTGGACCATGCACACATACAAAAGGGCTTACATAATATAGACATTCATCCCGATCTCCCGTCAATGGCATATCAACAAAATGTCATCTAATATAAGGAATATATGCTTATTTATACATGGTGGAGACTTTCCCTTCACCACTTACATGCACCTTTACTAATAATAGGCATGTTATTCTTATCCTGCATACTTTTCTAACTCTTTATTATCAATAGATCAAGTTATAATTAGATCATCCCTTACATGATTTAACTCCTATTGTTAGACACCATCTCTGCATGTGCTTTACCTTTTTCACATGTGCTTTCCTTATTCTTAGATGTTGATTGTGTGCTAAGTAATCTTCTATTTTTCTATATATAGTTATATCCTGAAAAATTGGATAAGTCCAAAATGCTATACATGCATGTGTGTGATCTATTTTTTGCTAATGTGTGCACCTCCACACATTTCCCTATTTTTGCTTCCTCTTTGCACGTGCATACTCATGTGCATAACTTCCAACTTTTGCACATGGCTATTACTTAGCCATTTTCTTCTACCAACATTGCTCCATACTAGGGATATTTTCTGTCCTCGACAATATTAAAAACAAGTATGTTGCTCCAAAGAATTACTGAAGAATGAAAGAATAAATAATGGGTGGGAATTTACCCCATAAATCAAAGAATGAGAATCTACCATCCATGCGCACATCTAAACTCAAGCCCGAGGTGGCTGGATAAGCTCTAGAAACTCCATGCACAAAATATTTTCTAACTCCTTTTGACCTTTGAGCTCCTTAATAGCCTTGTCTAGCGCGACTTTAACAATATCATATATATGCTCAAGGGCGAGCTCATCAACCTTATCCTTTAACTCTTTGACCACCACATCCAAGTCTGCGGTCACACTCTCTAAGGCATCCATTCTACACATGACCATGGGGTGGATTTCCTTGAACATTTCCTCAAGTGTGTCCCTCATGGATTTGATTAAGTCTCTCTTCACTACTTCCTCGGCCATGAATTTATCTCACTCAACCTTATTATTCTTCATCGTGACTTGAATCTATCTTAGCTTTGCCTCATCGTTCGCAATATGCACACTAAGAAATGGGTCAAAATTTTGGCATTTATCAAATTCCAGTTCTACCTTCTTTGTGGCATCCTTGATCTCCATGATCAATACCTCATATTCTGATATTTTTGCTCAACTACTTCCTTATTATTCTTCTTCAACCATTGGTTCTTCCCCACTTTTCCCATCCATTAGCATCATGCACACCAGGTCTTCCAAGTAATCTAATTCTATTGGATATACGTCATGGGCTTGGTTTACTAATTCTATGTGTGCGCTCCTAATGTTCTTCACTATATTTTCCACCTTGTTATATGCATCCACTGTGTGCTTCTTCTCATCTCTCAATTCCTCTATGAGCATATATATTTGCTTATCATTTTGTTCCTTATTACCCAAAGTATCACTTGTATAACAACTCCTTTTTCTATGTTTCTAGGTGCAACTTCAAATTTCATCTTGTTTAGTGCATTGCAAGATTTCTCATCAAATAATATCATAGAATCAATGCTAGTCAGGATTACACTTGAATATTTCTGTAGTTGTATCTTAGAGTATGATTCTCTATTTATCTCAAACAGTGACTCCTTTATATGCATATGCATGTTCCATGACAACATCTTCTTTGTACACGAGTAAACCCCAACATGATTGATTAACTCTCATCCGAAGATGTCCTTGGCTAGTACTATGCTTTGGAATGTCACCCTTAGCACCTTAGAGGTATCATCGATATAGCTCATATGGGGTGCCTACGGATGTTCTTAATTCATTCTTCTACCTCTTCACTTCCCTTTAGGAATCTCTTGCACAATGTTTAGGGGCACGCTACTCCCATCACTTCCTACAACACCTGCATCTTCCCCAGTTGGCTCCCCATCACCTTTCTCCTCTTGCTCATCCTCCTTGGGCTCTTCCCCTCATTCTTCATCAATCTCAAATCCTTCCTCATGAACATCATGAATTTCTTCATAATCCCTAATATTCTCGTCCTCCTATGTCGGCTCCTCCTCACGCAATGGTGTATCTTCATGTAGCTGCTCCTACTCAAGAGCCAACTCCTCAACCTCCTTCTTCTCCATGTCCTCTTCATCCTCATCGATATGAATTACCGAGGATTCTTCTTCACTGGGTTTTCTTTTTCTTGTCCACACTTTGCTTGGTTGACGTGATTATCGGTGACCCTTGGGCACCTCCGAGGTACTTGCACCCTTACTCTCTTGTCTTTGTTGCTAGTAAATTTCCTTCCTTTGGCTCTCGTCAACACGATATATTCTTCTTCTTCTTCTTCCTCATCTACTACTACTTCTTCTTCTTAAGGAGGGGTCACCTCATACCTTCTCTTTGTAATCTCACTTTGTTTTCTTCTTTTTGGGGTTTTTGAAAGATGAATATTTCACACATTAAGGTATCTTCCATCCTTCAACTTGGGCCTAAGGTATATATATATACCATGTATGAAATTTTTCCCACTATGATAGTTTTGGGGCCCAATTCCATGTTGTCTAATTCCATTGTTTCCATATATATCTGAGACTGGATGGATACACATAGGTCCGGCACAAGGTGTGATGATAAAATTCAACACTATTTGCATTGTAGTTTAACTTGTGTGCATCCTTTATTCTATTTTCTAAAGCCTAAAAATAATTTACCATGAAGGTAAAGGGTAACTTGTATAATAGACCCATTTCTCCATTACTAAGTACAAACCTTCCAAGGAAAATTTTTTGGTGCATTGCAAACTTTTCTTGTCCATTGAGTAGTGAAGACAACTCCTCGGTATGCACCATGAATTTTCAAATTATTTGTGCATTCATTTTTACCACTTGTTAACACGTAGTTTGTAAGGGCTTTGTTATTTCCCCATCACATTTAAATGCTACAAAATTTTCTACAGGAGACTTGTTATCCACTGGATATATCCAAATTTTGTTTTCTGGGCCATCTAGTACCTCAATTTCCCAAAATAAAATCAACAAAAGAATTCCACCCTAGGTTATCTTCTCTACTTTACTCACATGGACCCTTGATTCTTCAACTATCCCTTCAAGTAATGTAAAACACAATGTTATAGAGAGTATTTTGCACCATCTTATGCGTGACATGAAACCATTTCCTCTTCACCTGCGACCATCATTCAGACGTGCCCGATTTATAACTCACGAGGCATGATGTAACTCTTGTGCTTGGATTAGTGATACTTGTAATGAATAATTCATGATTTCCCTATTGGTTGTTGAAATTTATGGATTTGGCCTCTACTACCTCATCATCCTCCAAATCTATCCCAATTTCATTTCCTGAGCTGCATAAGCTAATCACTCTCCTAATTAATTGTGTGGTGATGCACATTCACCTTCATGTGAAGAAGAATAAATCTTTATGTACCAGGACATCAACCACTAATAGAGGCACTCTATATTCCTAAATTTGGTAGCTCATATAGTTGCAGAACTCCTACGCTCTCTAATTCCTTCTTTACAATATCATTAATAAACTAGTTTCCCTTTTTCCATCCTTTAGGTCAACTCTTTCATGAAATCCTTCCTTATCTCTCCTTCGTGGGTCTATGTGTAATGGTTGTAATCACTTATTTTGTGAAGTGTGAAACCCATGTTTGCCCTACTACCACCTCGGTGGGTACGCATCTCGAGAACCCGATCCTATGGGGCATCATCAAAAAAATTCTTCTTGCCCTTGTTCTTGGTTGATTTCTTGACTATGTGTGCCTTCCTTGGTGCCATTTCTCAATTCTCAAATGCTTAACCTTTAAATTTTAAAAAAATTCCCTAGGTGTCGAATAAACTTACTCAAATTTTGTACCTTAGTGTGGAGCATCCAAGTTCTTCTATCAACTTCTATACTTACTTAAACCCATGCTCTTATCTTCCTCGACACTATGTCATAGCTTCAACCTTAAAAATACCATGCCCTATCTTTATGAATTTAAAATCTTTCAAACCCTAATATTTGATCATTCCTTTTCTCTATGTTTCCACTTCCATCAAAGGAGCTCTTACAATAAAGGATATGTATACTCTGCTCTAGTTCATCTCAATTCTCTTCGATTTTCTTCACACTAAATCACCCTTTCATATGTCAATCACTTAATCGCACAAGCTATCAAAGACAAGGTAAGAATGAAAATTTCATGCACAATATTTATAGTTTTCCTGATTTATCTACATTTATTTCTTCTCACCTACTGCCACTTTTTACTTTAAATGTGCTTTTTAAATTTTCCTTCTCTTTTCTCATCCACGTGTGGCAGTCGTAACCTTTTGGCACGCAACTACTTCCTAGGATGCATGAATCCTTGTGTGCATCTTCTTGCGCGACACCCAATATTCCTCTACACCCTTTTCCAAGTAGTATATATTATTGTTTCTCTCCTCGTATTACACGTGCGGCCATCCCTTCACGTGGTTTCCAAATTTTAGAAATTTCTTCTAATCACACTCTTAAGAAACCTCGCAACACATCCATAACATCAACCTTTGTGCATCAAAATAATTTTCCATTGTGCATCAAAATATTTATTAATTGTTCCCTATGAATTTCTCCAACTTGCAACTCAATCCTTCCTTTGCGCTCCTCGACTCATACCCATGTGTGTTTACCTATCAACTTACAAGAAGTACCAAGGTCCCAATTTCTCCCATGTGCACTTGTACATGTTTCACCCCCACACTAAGAGTATGTGCGGTCCTCTACGCATCAACTAAATAGAGTAATAAGATCCCGTGCATGAACATGCTTACTACAAAAAAATAAGTAAAATAAAATAGAAAGGGAAATATAATATAAGATGGAAATACTTCCTTGTTTCAAACACAAAAGAAAATTATTTATAGTAGGGCTTCAACCTACTCCTGTTGAAGTAACTAGACAACATGGTGCCATCCAAAGCACTTGTAATTGGCATGCGCCTAATTCCAATATCTTAGTTACTACAAATGGTCCTAACTAATGTACTTTAAGATTTCCAAGATGGTGCATAAACTTGGATTCATACAATAGAACCATATTCCCTATTGTAAAGGACCTTAATTTTCCTATCATGTTAGGCCTTTTGTATAGCTTTCTTTGTCTTTTGACTCCATCTTGCAATGGTGTGGTACTCATTTAGTTGCATCATCTTATCAATGCACTTTTCTATTACTTTTTCATCATCCAATATACATGTGTGAATAATACGAAAGGATGGTAATATAAAATCAATAGGCAAAAATGCATTTGTGCTAAACACCAACTGAAAGGGTGTGGCCTTATTCAACTTCTTATAGGTTTTTCTATATGCCCATAATATTATTGATACTTTATCATCCCAATAATTCCTTCCAACATCACATATCTTTGTCAAAGTTTGTCCCAAAATCTTGTTAAAGTCCTCAACAATTCCATTGGCTTGTGGGTGATAGGGGGTAGTTTTATGGTGTGCCACCATAAACTCTGCTAGTAGGATTCTAATAGTCTCATTCAGAAAATGAGTCCCTCTATCACTTGTAATAATTAATGGAAATTCATACCTAATTATAATATTCTCACATGGAAACCTATTTGTTGTTTTGGTGTAATCGTTTATAGGTTCAACGTCTTCCCACCTTGTCAAGTAATCTATACATGTTATGATATAGTGTGTGCTTATCCTACGAGCATGTGTTGTAATGGGGCCTACAAATTTAATTACCCACTTCTCAAATGGCTCTGCGCTTTCTATAGGGCACAATGGAATCTCATCACTATTCCCGAGGCTTACCTATCTTCTAAAAATGATCACAAGAATTGAAAAATGCTTTAGTGTCCTTATATAGTGTTTCCCACCATAAACCTTCTAGTAAGATCTTGTGCATTGTTACTTCACCTACATAGTGTTCACCAGCTATACCTCCATGTGCTTCCTCCATAATAGCTTTGTGCTCATGCTCTATTACATCTACACAAGACTTCATCTTTACCCATTTTATACAGGTCTCCTCTAATGCAATGATAAGGCGTTGCGTAGATATCAAGTTGCTTTTTCTCCAAATTCTTCATTCCTTTAAGCATAATTCCTCATCGACTCATCTTCCCATCTTAATTTCCCCCTATGTTTGCACCACATCCATTCATGATCCTTGTTATAGGTTTTTCTCCCACATTACCTTTGGAAATATCTTCATACAACCCCTTATTTTCTAAACCTTCCATATATTGATTAGTTAGTGGGAAAGTATAAAGGGGAAGATATTCCTCTGGGAAAATTTGACCATGGTATTTTGAAATTTCAAATTTTTTCATGTTCTTTTAGTATCTATAAAACATTCATCCTTTCCTTTTATCCCTATGGTTGATCAATGTGTGTATTTTTCGGTGGTTTGTGGATTCTATCTTGTTATTATAGATAAAAAGATAATCTTTTCCATGTGTTGTGCACCTTTGGTATTGGTCAAATTACCCAAATATTTTTCTTAATTCCAACTTTAATAAGTGTGTTACCTTTGGGAAACAAAAATAGTCATATTTGTTACTTTCATGGAAGAACCCACACTATGTTTTCTTTTTCTAAAAATAATAATTTTAAAATGGCTTTCCTTACTACATTTTTAAACTATTGGTTATCTCTTCTATTTTCCATCTTGGTAATTCCCTTACTAACCTCTTCCACCTTGGTAATTTTCTTGATATCCTTCATAGTATCCTATGCGATATCAAATTACATTATAGTTATTCCATCTATATCAACCATGGTATCCTATAACATTATTTTACTGAAATCCTCCTTGATTATCATGGAATACCCCTTGGATTCATATATCCCCTAGTTTTGGTATCCACATTTTTCAATTCCTTACAACCCTCCTTAGTATCCATTATACTAGTGCATTGCCAATCCTTACAGTCTCATGTTTTACTATGAAAGTAGCAACACCAAAAAAAGAGTATTATGTTAGAAATTATAGTAGTGTTCTCGGGGTAATTTCCTTTTTACCACATACAATATAGCTCTATAATTTTCCGGTTATTCTATGGATTCATCTCTTGGACATGTGTGATAGTGATCTAATTTAATTTGAATTAAATCTAATATTTGAGTCACTACTAAAATACATGGTGTATAAATGTTGGAATATAGGAATGACACAAGCAAACTAAGATATAAATATGAAACCATAAGCACAAGAGATAAATGAAGAGACTTATCTTATTTACGCTTGATATGTGTCCCAAGATCTTCACTTTTGTTCCATTTTGATCTCTGATAGTCACACTATGATCGATGAGTGTACCTCTAACTTGCAAAATAAGAGTACATCTGCACAAGCCCACAAACCACATCAAACCTAAAAGGAAAGATGCAGAATGGGGAGTTGGACTGACCCCAAAATTCACCCCAAGAGTTAATTTACAACAAAGTTTTGCACTACATCTCAGACTCCATGTAGTTATTATGAGTGTGTGTATAAATTTTCCCTAAGATGCCCTTGTGTAAGTTACATTTGATAACGGGTTGTAGCTAGAATATAACAATGTAGTAGAATGTGTGGATGGAATAGAATGAATTTACCCTTCCTATGCAATGTATGCAGAGTTGATGCATCCATTGTCCCTTAAGTGGATGCTATATGGATTCTTTAGAGTGCTTTAGGTTCCTTTTGAATGCAAGCTTAGGTGATGATAGTAATGTTTAGTGCTTGGTCCTTTATTTTGAACACATAACTATGTATTTATATGATTCCCTTGTTTGAATTTTGTAATTGAAAACTGGAAGGCTAACCCATAATTGAAAAAGATTCCTAACAGGTAAAAGAAACCCAAAAGGAGTGAGTAAGGTGAGAAAGGGTTAGGGGTGCTTAGAGGGGACATGAGCGCTTGGGTGCTTCTATCATGGTTGGGTGTTGGTGTCGAAGCCATAAAAGATAAATTAGTAAAATATTGACTGGGTTGTAGGGTGTGTAAGACCAAATAGAAAACAAGAAACACATAAAAGAGGCCAAAGATAGTTTTTAATTACCAATTTTCTTTCTTATGAATCATGTAAATGCTAGTACACTTTTTTGACCTAGAAATGTACCCAAGTGCATGATTTTGTGTCTACTGATAGTAATTATTGAAATATCTAAATATATTGTAATATTTTAATTAATTTTTTGGTGGTACAAATTCCAATATTGGGGACATATTATAGCTATAATGATCTCATGGCCTATACACTCTACATAGTAGTCTTTCATTTATAATTTATTTTTATTTTTCAATGGTGACATTTCAAAGGCATTCATTGTTACTGCAGGTAGCTCTCTTGAAACCATTTATATGTGGTAATTCTATACTTTTGTTCCCATTATCACAATATACTATACACCATATTTATTATGTCATGACCTTTTGTTGTGAATTTTCCTTATATTGGCTTGCATATGTATTTCTTGTTTTAATCTTAATTGTGCCAACTCATTGTATATTATTTCTAACTCTATCTTCACTACTCCAAGGTTATGCCTCCATACATGATGCAATTTCAAATGCTTATGTGAATATCTTGAACTCTTTACTATATTTTTTACTATCTCAAATATTGTAACAATACAAAAACTACTATAACCTCTTTTTATCATTTAATGGTTCATATAGCTTCCACACTATACTTTTAAATCTATGATTGATATTTAACCATCTCTCATTTTTAGATTAAATACCTCATCTTGGTTACACTCTATATTAGAGTATATATCAAATAGAAGTAAATTTTAAACTCTTGTGTCAGTTCACCCCATATCTTGGCATGGTTAAGGCTTATCTTCATGTACCACTTTAACATTTCATCTCTAAAATTTCCTACAAAATAAAATAATCGTAAATTTAGTAAGTGTAATACTATAGATTATCCAATGGGATTATAGTATAACTAAGTGTAAACAAGAATATTTAGTGTCTTTTTCAAATAATGGAAGCTTCATTCTTTATACCATTTTCTTGGTCCTTCTATTGTGGGTAATCTTATTGTTATACTTTGTGAGGTATTATTATTTGGTATTTTCTAATTTCTTTCCTTCCTTAATTTCATTTCCTTTTGACTATCTAATCTTTGTTTTATTATTATATGTTTCCTTCCCTTATCTCTCTTTATTTCTATCTCAAAGTATTTTTTCCAAACATCTCATTGAAATTTTCCACTTTTCTTTCTCTTATTTTATATCTCTTCTTTATGTTTTATTTATCTATTTTATATTTCATATGCTATATGTTTATCTTCTTCACATGGCATCTCTCAAATATTACTAAATAGAAAGTGGGAAGGTATTTTTTCAAAGGGGTTAATCTCCTCAAACATTTCTTTCTATTGGGTGTGCACAATATGAGGAGAGGGGATGGGCGAGGTATTAATTCATGTCTTCGCAATATATGCTCTTATTATTTCATAACTATCTTCTCTTCCGTAAAACAACTAGATGCCTTCTCCTCCATATTATCTTCTCTATCATTTCTAATCCAAAATTTTTGTAATTTCTTCTATCTATATCGAAGACTACTAATTTTGTATTGGTCTTTCTAAATAATTTGTTTCTTCTAATTTTTAGTTCTTCATCATCTCTTACTATTTTTACTACACATTCTCATTCTTTCTACTATCAATTTATCCTATATGGTCTTCTAATTTATCCTCTACTCATATTTATATTAAAATTAATCATTAAGTATTTGGTGTCATTCCCCATTGTCTTCCACTCCCAAGGTTCCTAATGCACTCTTTCTTGCTATAATATATATAATTCTCCCTAATGTTCTTTATATTATATCCATTCCACGTATATGTGTAATGTGTACTTGTAGCCATATATTGTATATGAATAAGTTACATACTATAAGATCTTCTCTCATATTTTATGTGGGGAGGTCACAACTAGTAGTTGAATATTTCTACCACACAATTGTATATATGTAGATTTATTTACTATTGTATCAAAATCTCTCAGGTTTTTTGTTTCTAGTTCTATATGTTTCATGTTTCATGTTTCATGTTCCTAGGTCCACGAGAATGAAAGTAGTTGATTCATTCCTTATTTTTTCTTATTTCAAACTTAATTGTCTCATTCTTTCTTCTCTCTCTAATATTTTATTTTCCATTACCCGTTCTCTTATGTTAATATTTTCCTCTCATTTTAAAATTACAAGTTTAATATACTTAACTAATTCACTTTTTTCTTATTTCCTTTACTTTAATTACTTGGTCTTCTTCTTAACTATTCATATTTGAATCACTCCACCTCTTAATAACTTTCCCCTTTAATCTCTTCTTTCCTTGATCTCATGTTCTCTTCTTACTAATCTTTAATTTTATTTATTTTTTTTGGATAAGGTAAAAGAGTTTCATTTTAAGGGGACCTAAAAACCCATACAAAAAAATCAGTTTCAAGGAAAAACCACCAAAATCCATAGAGGCTAAGTCGAAAAGACTTGACGGATGCACCACCACAAAATAGAGCCAGAATACTATAAGTTTGCATATTAACCCATACATTTTTTGAAAAGAAACAAAATAGTATAAACCAACATAACAAAGGAAAAATCTCAACCAAAGGCCAGGCATTAGTTTTCTATGTCCTTGTTGTAGGATCCGGTGCTCAGCCTACCATCCTTCCTACCTACAACTTTTATGATCACATTTTTAGTATTTTCTCCTCCTTTTCCTCAGTATGGGTGCTTTCAGGATCCCTTATGATTTCCTCCTCCCTGTCTTTAATTTGGGTGTTCACCGCCTCCATGTTATAGCCCTCATCAATCTCTGAATCATCACTTTCAGAACTACTAAGCATGAGCTTCATATTGGGCTTGTTATCATCCTTGGCCACTTGATCTTGAAGAGTAGAGATCATTTGTTCATGTATGACAAAATATTCTTGAATACCCCTAATTCTCTTGTTCTATACCTCAAGTTTGTGTTGGCTCTACTTTAGTTTTTGTATAATATTTTTATTAACAGTAAGGATAGTATCAAGATCGACTTAGCACGAAGCAGTCTAACCTCCTAGTCCATGAAATCCTATTCCCTTTTACTGAACTCTCACCCACATTTTGAACCCCTTTTTCAAATTACACAAAATGTTCTTTATCCCCATAGGAGTGTCTTTCCATTTCCTTTTCCTCATACGATTGAGGGCCGATGCTAGGGTTTCATGATCCGACTAAAGCTCACTATTTTGCCTAAGTGAGAAGGGATAATGGCACGGCTTCTTTGGACTAACAAAAGAATTAGGCCTTGATGGAGAGGGATATCTATTTTCTTGTTTTTGAAGTCCTCAATGGTGGAAAACACGGACCTAAAGAGAAAAAAAGGCCGGAGCTCATGGTCCGGTTTCTGCGGAAGAAATTTAGAATAGAGAGATGGTGGGAAAAAATCTTCCAGAATTTTCCCTCTAAGGTCAAGTATTTCATGAACACTAAACATACATCACCCTAAGGTTCAGCGAGGTAGGTTTGGGTGATGCCATCATCGTAAGCCACAATATTCTTCCCGACCTAAAAATGTGGCAATTTCATGTTTTTTGCGGGTTTTGTCCTTATATATTTTAATCCCGTCCATTTTAAGACCCGTTATCTCAGCTATGGAATCCTCATAGACCCTAATTTTAAACCCTCTAAAAGTGAATCCCCCATCAATCCAAACATTTCCAAAATCAATAGAAAGCATAGGGTTATTACCTTTAAGGAGGCCGAATGTACCTGGTGAAGCCCCCTTTGTCTTTGCTGATTTCCACAAGGCATTTTCATTTTTCAAGTGAAGGAAGGTTGTAGATTCAAATCGGACCCTATCAACTCCCATGGATCTTTTGATGTTTCCTTCTTCGAACACCAATAAGTAGTAGTCGTCAATATTTAAAAACTTGAGTAAAATCCAAATGAAATGAATTATAACCTTTTCCCAAAAGAGAAAGGTCTTTTCAAAATCCCAAGCATGAGAGTCTTGGTCACCATCATTACACAACCTCCTAATACATGTCATCATTAATCAAATTATTAATATTTTCCCAAGGAATACATGTCCCTAGCCACATCATTAGTTCTTTCATGTCATTACGTTGGTTTTCCGAGTCCGCATGTTTATTGCCAACTCTGTAAGTGTGTTGGATGTCCACTTTATCAAATGATTTTAAAATTCCACGAGCTTCCTTGATAATGTTAATGAGTTTCCACCCACACTTACTCTAATCCTTTAGAGCATTAATAACACACAAGGAATCACCTTCTATAATGATGGATTTTAAACTCAGATCTTTACACATCGTGATCCCCATAGCATAGCCTTAGCTTCTGCATAATTTTTGGTATGATTACCAATGAGACCCGCATAGGCACCGATGCATTTTCCTAGGTGATCACAAATCAGACCCCCTCCTCTAGCAATGTTTTCCTTCTGTTTGGCTGAACCATCGAAATTGATCTTGAAGTTTCCATCAGGGGTGCTTTGACCATTTAACATTATGAGTGACCCTCTCCTTCACAAGACTATCACGGATGATATCCATGCTCATAAGGATGCCTTTTTCCCAATCCAAGAATTTTTAGATGGTTTGGACTTTAAAATTTGTGCACTATCTTTAAGGGACTATTTCACCTTTTCCATAACCTTCTCCGGGTTGGAAGCCTTATTCTTGAAAATCCTATTATTTCGTTCCAGCCATAGCCCCCATAACATGTGAGGGAGGGAAAGTTTCCAAATTTCCTTAACAGAACATTCTAAAAATTGAAACTCCATTGATTAAGTAGAAGGGCCACATCCCCAGGAAGGACCATATGTAACTTAAACACTCCAAGGATAGCAGAGAAGACTTGAAAAGAAAAGGGGCATTTGAGGAAGAGATGTTGAATAGACTCTTCATTACATTTGCAAAGGCCACATCTATTGATAATGATCATTCCTCTTTTTCTTAGTCTATCCACAGTTAGAATCTTACCTTTAACAACTTCCCAAAAGAAGATATTGATTTTGGGTATAAGATTCTTATTCCATACCTTCCTCCAAAGAGTATTGGGTTCAATGTGCTCAAAATTTAACAGATAACTATATTTAACACCATACTCCCCGTGTTCTCCATATCAGCTCATCCTGAGCTCTATCATGGGGAATATGGTAATATTTAAGGCTCTTATTTAAGTCTTGAAAGGGTTAAATATCCCCAAGGTAATGGGGGGATGGAGGAGGGGATCCACTTCCTCTCTTCATCCCAATAATTACTGAGAATAATTCTCCACATTCCTGGATAAAGAAAGGCCAAATCTCACTCTATGGTTCAACCATTTTTAGGGCTCCATCCTCAATCCATGGGTCCTCCCAAAAATTTATCTTAGAACCATCACCAAGATTCCACTTACTTCCCTTTATCAACAACTTTCTAGTTTGGCAAAGATTATTCCAGAAAATAGAACCTCTAGGAAGCTCCATATCAAAAAAGAGTGCCAAATTTCCACCAAAGGGCCACAAATATTTTGTTTTTAGGGTTTTGAACTAGGTGCCTTCTTCTTTGTACAATCTCCAGCCAACCTTAGCTATTAGTTCTTGATTCATGAGTTGAATGTTTTTAATCCAAGACCACCCCTATCCTTAGGTTGAGTGACTTTATCCCAAGTAACTAAAGGGATTATATTCTTTTCCTCTGATCTTGTCCATAAAAATTATTTTCACATGCCTTCAATAGCTTTCTTGACTCTAACTGGTAAAGTAAAGATGGATATAATGAACACAATAATTCCCCTGTAAGCAACTTTGAAGCAAATGAATTTTTCTAGCCTGTGAGAGCAATGTACCTTTCCAAGAGGAATTTTTTTATGAAATATATATATTAATTTATCCTAGCCTCCTTCCTCAAACTTTTTCCCCGCAAAGTGCACTCCCAGATAAGTATTTGGGAGGGCCTTGATGTTGCACTCCATATTTTTGGCCAACCTGTTCTATTGCTCCTCCCCCACATTAATGAAGAAACATGAGCTCTTTCTAAATTTTATCCTCTTCCCGTAGCTTTTTCATATTTTTTTGTGATGCCTTTAATATCCCGAGCCTCTTGAATAGCCGCTTGACCAAGAAGAATCGTATCATCAAAAAAATTCTATAGGAATTGGTTCTCAACTCCATGTTCCACTTTAATACCTTCCATAATACCCACACTCGAGCCCTAGAACATAACCTGCTCAAGGTTTCAAGCAACTATTATATATAGGAAAGGTGATAGGGGATCACCTTGCCTCAACCCCCTTTCTGATTTGAAGAAACCATTGGGATTTCCATTAATTATAACAGAAAATCTTGGGTCTTTAGTGTAAGCTTGGATCATTTTGATGAAGTGGGAATGGTAGCCCAGTCGGGTTAGGAGGGTGTACAAGAAATCTCAAGATATCCTATCGTAGGATTTCTGTATGTCAAGCTTCACAATCATAGCCTCCTACCCGAGAGTTCCACATATTGTATCATCTCATGAATAGTAATTATGTTGTCTAGGATTTTTCATCGTCAGAACAAAGGCCCCTTGATTTAGGGAAATAAAGTTACTTAGAGTCTCCCTTAATTTGAAAGCCATAATTTTGGAAATGAGCTTATACATAGTATTACATAAACTAATAGGTATGAAGTCCCCAAGGTCCTTAGCTCCATTATTTTTGGGATGAGAGCAATAAAGGTGTGGTTGATTTGTTTGAGCAGATTGTCATAATGAAAAAAATCTTTGACCACTAAAATCACTTCTTTCTTAACAATATCACAATACATTTGAAAAAAAAAAGCTGGGAAGTCATCTGGCCCTAGGCTTTGTCCCCTTCCATAGCATCAATGATATATTTTATCTCTTCCTCAAAAGGAATGGATATGAGTTCACTATTCTCAGCTTGGCTAATAACTGGTTCAAAAAGATTAAGAATCTCAGCTCTAGAGATCTCATATGAATGAATATCTTCAACTAACAAGTTCTTAAAGAAGGAAACAATGGTAGTAGAGATGTCCTTATCCTCCATGGCCATTTCACCATTGTCTTTCTTTATTTCTTGAATTCTTCCTTTGTTAGCTTTAATGGTGGTGATATATGGAAGAATTTGGTGTTCTGGTCTCCCTCTTTAAGCCAAGTAATTCTAGATTTCTGCTTCCAATATATCTCTTCTCTATGCATAATATTGTGGTATTCAGCAAGAAGATATTTTCATTTTAATTTTTCCTCGATGCACTATCCTTCCCATTCCACAACTTCTTCCATAGCATGAAGATCTTCATCTATTCTACTTTTTGGAGAAAAATATTGCCAAAAATTCCTTGAATATGTTATTACCTTTGACTTCCAAGCTCCGCCATTCTTCTATCTTATTTTCCAACTCCGGATGAGTGGTCCACATTTTTTGAACCTGAAATTTCTTCCGATAGGTTGATCCCTAACACTAAATTTAAGAATAAGGGGATTGTGGTATGAACCAATATGTGTTAGCTAGGATACGGTCTATTTTAATCCTAAATCCATTAGATATTCATAAGAAAATGGTCCAATCTGATTTGAATCAAATTTTCACCTTCTCGTCTATTGGACTAGGTGTATTTTGATCCAATGAGGTTCAGATCCATCAAATCATTCCACCCCATGAAATTCACAAGGTCCTCCATACTCTTATTAAACACATTAACTCCTCCTTTATTTTCTAAGGGGATGAGAGGTGTGTTATAGTCACCTCCTATAATCTAGTTTAAATCACTAAACATCCCTTTGAAGGTGGTTAATTTTTGCCATAGCAATCTTCTACCAATTATAGAATTAGGAACACATATATTAGAAACAATAAATTGTTTTCTAGAAATGATTTCAAAGTGAAAAAAATGGCTATATGGTGTTGCCTATTAGTGAGGGGGTATCCTTCCAAACTATTCTTATTCCACATGTAAAAAGACCCATGAAGCCCCTACAAAGGGTTTACAAAGTGGAAACTAGCTTCTTTCCAAAAGAAATTCTGAAAGTCTTTGATCTTATCCTAATTCATCTTAGTCTCTTGTATCATTAAAAACATTGGGGTTTTCCTTCATTTTAAAAATAAACAAAATCGTATGCTTATAGGGTTGGTTTAGGCCCCTTATATTCCAAGATAAGCAAATCATTTAGAGTGGGAGGATTTTTGACCTACCACAATGGTTTTTGATGCCCCTCCATAATATCCTTCTTTATGGCTCTCTCCCTCTTTTACTTTTCAGATGGTCTTCCTGGAGATGCTTTATTGGCTCCAACATCCACCTTTGATCTAGTTCTCAGTATTGGTTTCAATTTTGGATATGGTAAGCTAGTTGTCTCTTGTGACATGGGCAACTGAGCATACCTTGATGGGACTTTCTCTTACCACTTCTTTATCCATTGTGTCTTCAACTAGTGTTTCATTTAGGTTGTTCTCAGAAGTCTCAAGAGCCCTTTGTAGATCCTCCTCAATAGAAGGAATGTAATCTAGATTTATTTCTAATATCTTGAACATATTTCTTACTAATAGTGATTCCCCTGGTCTTTGGGAAAAAAGGATTACATCCATAGTATCTGAAACTATGGATCCAACAATATTGTCCTCCTGACAATCTTTGAAAACAACCGCATCTTCATCCTTTTTGGGTCTTAATCCGCTACCATCTTGTTAACCTCGTCCTGACCCGCTTCAATTGCTTCTTCTTCTAGATTCTATTTTGGGCCTTACGGGATGTGATCGTAATCTCTAATGGTTTATTTATCTGTTTCCATGAAGGATTTACCTTCGAGGGTCCACTTCCATTTGGTTGCATAACTCCCTTTCCTTTCATATCTTCCTTATTAATGCCTTTATTCTTTCTTGAGCAGGGCTTTCTGGGTAGCCTCCTCTTTGGCTTTAGGACAAGATTTTATATTGTGACCTACCTTGAAGCACAAGAAGCACATAAATGGTGCAAAATCATAGTCAATATTCTAGGTATGAACTCCCTAGGGTGCCTTGATCTCAATGCTTCTAGGTAAGGAGGTTTTGGGGGCACATTAACATAGAACCATGCAAATAAAAGTTTATTTTTACACAGGTAACCAGATCTATGATGACCAAAGCCCCAATGGCTTTTGAGATCCCCTACAAGATGTCCAAATCCCAATATTCTAGAGGTAAACCTAGAAACCTTACCCAAATAGGATATTCTTTAATGATTGTTTCTAAAGGATTGAAGCCAAGATGCCATTTTTGAACCAAAACCATCGTTCGACCCATGAACCATGGTCCACCGGTAAGGATTCTTAAAAATCCTCTTCCAAAGACAAATTAATCACAAAGAAAGCATTAGCATACACTGCTATTTCCATCAAACCTTTAGGCATCCACTTCTTATTAGCCCATTTCCTAAACTCCTCAATATTCGGTCTACTACCAAGTATCTTGGCTAAAATGGTATTGCACATTGAAGACTTCACCCGGTTGGCTAGTTGTTCCGGTATTTCCAAGAAAACACCATTTTCATTACAAATAGGGCTGAGATTGATAGTAGATACATGTTTGGTTATTTTTCCGACCACTCACCATGCCCACGTGATAGGGGTTCCCATATCTCGGCTCCATCGTGTCACTTTCCATTGTGGCTGTGCATATTTCCTACCATCCTACAAATTCTCCCTGTGAATCCCTCGCACCAATCTCACTTGCCTTTACTACTTACTCATTCCCATTTTTGAAATTACTCACTCCATCCATCGCTCCCTTAAAAGCCTAGATTTCATTCCAATTTTATTTATTATCTCTCTTCACTAATCCCTATTATTCATGCTTAATTCCTTTTATTTTTCTCCCAATTTCTTTCCACTAATTATTACTCTTCTTCTAATATTGGTTTCCCTTTCTAATCTCTCTCCTCATACTCTAATCTCTATTCTCTATTATAATGTTGGTTATTTTATCATTTTTCCACCTATTTCTTCCCCATTTATTTCCCTAACCATTCAACCAAATTTTTATTAAAGTTACATCCCTTAAGACCCCCATTTTTATGCTTTCCATCCCAAATGGTATTTGACCCTATTAGAAATATCTACCACTTTTACAATCCCTTCTCTATGATGTAGATGCATATAAAAGTGGCGATTTTTATAAGAATATACCATGTACATTGTCTAATAATTTGGTTTTCTTGGCATGAATACTTGTCCACCTTTAACTTTCCCATTTAATAATAAATGTGTCTAGATTTATTTCATACCTATTCCATGGTTCAACCACTATTGTATAGGGTTTATTTATTGCTTTAAATATTGGTATTTTCCATTTATTCCACTCAATATGCTTATTTATTATCATTTATACATTTTTTTTTCATTTTCTAGTCATATAATCCATGAAAAAAAAAGATTTGAAATGTACACTTTGAAATTCCTTTTCCTCGTGTCAAAAAATAATTATTCCACATATGTATAAGTTTCTTTAGTCCATTTGAATTTATGCCAATTATTTTTTTAAGCTTATCTTCCCATCTATTTTCAAACTTAGTTATTGCTGATTTTAAAAATAAAAATGATACTCTCCTTTAGACATCATTTAACTAAGACCTATGCACTACCACCAAATATAGAAATAAACCAGATAGTAGCTATTATTTTATATGGTTTGAGAGTTTTAGGATAGAGATAATAATATGAAGAAGAATATAGATTACTTTACTAGATACTAGTTATTTATTAGATTACTTAAATCAAATTTAAGTGGGTCTATGATTCCAACATACACACATAACATATATATTCTCTTTCTTCATATATCTAAATAAGTACATAAAAAATATTAGTGTCACTCTACCTCATACCATTACTTACAATATTATTTCACACATCGTTACACTCATATAACCTCTAACGATGTTATATTACCTTACACAATATACCTTATTCTAAAACTACTTTAAAATTTAAATAGTGATGCATACATTATATTCTATGAAGATTCATTTATATTGATCATGCATATAATACATTTGTAGTCTTCAATGTTGATGTGAAGTGTCACGAAGTACCACATAGGTTCAATATAGGAAATACTATGTATCACTTTACTTAATCTATCAATGGTGCCATGGTAGCCCTAGGGTAGTATTTAGAGCTTCATAAATATCTTATATTCATTCTAATACAATGAATAACCATTCCGAGAAAGGATAGTAGGTAAAATGTGATGGAAAAGATAAAACATAGAAAATAAGGTGAAATGAAAAAGTTGAAGATCATATAAAAATATCAATTAAATATTATAAAAGGAAACATGAGAGTGATAGTATCACACACACACACACACACACACACACACACACACACACACACACACACACACACACACACACACACACTTACCTTAGACCAAGGGAGCAGATGATTAAGAAAATGACAAAAATGTATTACCTACTATAAATCTTCGGTAACATTGGAAAGTCGGACATCTAGAATGTAAGATGGAATCGAATAAGGGTGGGAAATGTAAAGTTAGATTTTCGTGACGAAATATGGAATCCAATTAGGATGGGTATTGTAAAGCTATATTTTCATGGTAACTCATGTGGAAATATTGGTGTGGCTAGGGCAAGATATGTTCTTCAAGACCCATGAGGTAAATTTTTAAGGGGAGGTTTATTTTTTATTTCTAAAATTTACCAATAATGAAGAATAGGAAATGAAACTAATGGAAAAATTAGCGCTCACCAATGATAAAGGATTTTTAAAACTTTTGGGTAGAGGGAGATTTTATTACATTATTTTTTTATTGAAGGAAGGATCTAAACCTAATTGGAAGTTAAATCACATTTTATTTTGAGCACAAAATATGGTGAGTGAAACAATTTTCTTCTATTATGCAACAACATACCTTTCTTAAAACTAATGATTAACTAAAATATGTGAAAATATGATATGTTATATTCTAAGTTAATCTAAGCTAGTAACAGAAATGGAATAAATAGTACAAAATGAAATATGGATGCTAAATAATATTATTTGATATTTACTTGAAATGAAATATTGAAATAGGGGGATAAGGTACTAACCTAAAAATGAATTACCTCACTATGATTCAAGAATGATTAGGATGATGTGTGGATGAAGTAGAGTATGATGACACGACCCAGAAAATTGTAGTAGGTGAATATTTACTTAGATTGGGGTGCTGTGGGCACCCAGTGCGTAGTATGGGCACTCTAGTCTATAGAAAATCTCAGGATCTGAATCGCGGTGTCACTAGATCTTTGCAATATCTTTATCTTTGTCGCATGGTTTTCATAGTACCTTCGCTTATGTCATTGTAAACTTGTTATGAAAGTCTACTGCAAGACCCCATACAAAGCAAAAAGTAAATCCACGAAAAGGAAAGATGCATATAAAGGGGTCGGATTTGTTAGAGTAGGTATTTACCTTAGCTCATGTTCACCTCGGAACATTATTTATGTTTATTATATTTATCCTCACCCACTTATGTGTGTGGATATTTATTTTTATTTATTTAGATATTAGGAGATATTACCTAGTTGTTAGGTATAGTTCTTTCCTTGATCTATGGTATTGACTAGTTCTTTCCTAGATCTATGGTATTGACTAGATCCTTGATGTCTAGTTCTCTCATAAATCTATGGACTTGACTAGTTCTTTGATGACTAGTTATTTCCATGATTTATGGCTTGATCTATGACCTTGACTGGTTCTTAGATTGTTATTCCTTACCTATAGAAGCAAGGCCCATTCTCATTGTATTTCATTGAGTTCCATAATAATATATGATATTATTGCTCATTTGTTTGCAAAGGTTTATGTAAAGTTATTCTAGCAAATTGCTTTCATCTTATTGATTGTGATGTTTGATTAGCATCTGTGTTCTTGGCTTGGCACGATCTGGTTATCGTTCCTTTTATGGTATCAGAGTAGGAGATTGCTATTGACATCCGTCTGTAAGTTTTATTTTGCAAATAATTTTTTTATATATTCATATATTTCAGGATTTGCTCATATTTTGTTGTTGTGTGCATTTTTATGCAAAACAGAGGCTTCCATTGGATCCAGAAGGTGGAAAAACCCTAAGAGTGACTGTAAACTCGACCATTTCTGGAGGTAGTCATTTTTTTGGTTTTTTTTTCTTGTGTCGAGGATTCGTGTCGATGTGAAGGAAAACCAATAAATTGTTTTCTGGGTTTTTCATGTTTTTCGAGTTCATATCTGGGTTGTAATTTCTACGGTTGTAGAATTCTTGGTTCATGTGCGTAGATGTTTTTGTGAAGGATATTTCTTTCCTCTTTTGGTAGGGGTCCACGGACGACGGCGCACGTTTTGCTATTTTGGGAAAATCCACAGACTACTATTTTGGGCGTGAAGGTCACTTTCAACATAGTCCAGAAATAGTAGTTTTTACTAAAAGAAACACCCATTGAAATTCTTAGCCCCTGGTCATATGAGCGCTTAAAGCTTGTGATTCCCACTAGTAGGAGCTTAACTCCAGCCCCTTTCATTTTATTTGTGTGCTGAAGGCAAGAGCATTTTATTCTTTTTAGTGGCAACTAAAATAAATAGTAGAGCATAATATTGAAAAACTTGTATCTTTTGATTGGTAACTCTGTTTTGAGTGTCGTTTTTTTACAAAGTGTGTAGTTTTTATGCTCTTTCTATTGGATATATTTATTTTGAGAATCGCACTATAATTATAAAGTGTCATATTGTAACATGCACTCATTATAAATTGCCAAAATTTGGGGGATCTTGTTGCATTGTTTGGGGCTCTTGTTGCATTGCTTGGTTCTTGCATTTATTTTGGTGATTTTTTGAGGATGGCATCTTTATCTACTTCTGCATTAGATCATTTTGAGCCATTAACAACACATAATTACCACACATGGAAACCAAGAATGGAAACAATAATTAAGTGAAAAGGATTATCGGCTTTAACTTTTTTAGAACTTATGTAAGTGATAGTTTTTATTTCATTTGGAAAAGTGTGACTCTCCTTTCAAAATATGGGAGAAATTGGAGGATTTATTTGGTAAGGTAGATCATATGAGAGCCATGTAACTTGAAATTGAGATCACCTCTCTTGATCCTAAAGATTTTCCAACAATTATAGACTATCTTACCAAGTTCAAGCATTTTTTGACATAGTTGAAGGGGAGTGGAGGAGATAAGAAAGATGAAGAGTGTATTTACTTGATTCTATCCAAGTTGAGAGGACCATTCCAAATTTTTTCTTCTACCTTTTTCTCTAGCATGGATGCCTTAGGTGACACCTTCAAAATGCATAACTTAGAAACATTTTGTGAAAGACTTCTAGGAAGAATCCAAATTATCTCACCTTGAGTCTTCCACCTCTCAAAAGGTATTAGTTGCATCTAATCCTAAGGGCAAGGGAAAACCAAACAAGTAAAACCAAATCCACACCTTCTCCATCTCAAAATGCTCCTAAACCCAAAGAAAACAACTCAAAACCTAAGGAGTCTTCTAAATCTAAGAATAAGTCTAGCCGTTCATGCTCTTTTTGTGGGGGTAGTAATCATGAAGAAAATAGGTGTTATAAGCGAATGCAAGCCTTAGAGGATGCAGTCAAGAAACATAAAATTTCTATCTCCACTCCACCTCCTTCTAATCAACATGGAAAAGCACTTAATGTTGTTGGAAGATCTCATTCACCACTTACAGACAATTGGGTTATAGATTCTAGTGCTTCTCATCACATGACTTCTTCCAAGGAGTCTTTTGTTTCTCTAGGTTTGAGTTCTACTTCCAAAATTGAGGTTGGAGATTCTTCCTTTCTTTCTGTTGAGGGAAAAGATGATATACAACTTAATGGTGGAAATATCTAAGATGCACTATATGTTCCTAACATCACTACAAATTTACTTTCTGTATATCAAATTTGTCATTATGGTCAAGGGAAAACAATGACTTTTACACCACATGGGGCAGAAGTAAGAACTTTTTGGAGCCTTATTCACTTGTTGCTCAGGGTATTGTTGATCATAGTTCAAGACTATATCACTTTGAGGTTTTGATGACACATCTTCTATAGGGACAGGATTGGTTTCTCATTCAGATTCAGAGAGTAAGCTTTGGCATGAAAGATTTGGACATCTCAATTACAGATATTTGAAGGAGTTGAGCACTCATGGTATGGTAGATGGTCTTCCTAGAGTTTCTTGTCTTGAGGGATTTTTTCATGGTTGTGCATTAGGGAAACAACACCAAGATCCTTTTCCTAAGAATTTTTCTAAGAGAGCTTCTTCACCACTTGAGCTTGTGCATAGTGACTTGATGGTTTTTCCTACCCCATCTTTCAATGGAGCTAAGTATGCACTTACATTTATTGATAATTTCTCGAGGCATACTTGGGTTTATTTTCTCAAGTACAAAAGTGATGTTTTTTCACACTTCAAAGTCTTCAAGGCTTTGGTCAAGAAACAATATTCTAGTAGCATAAAGAACCTTCACACTGATAATGGGGGGGAGTACTTCAAAGCAATGAGTTTTCTGAATTTTTGGCAACTCAAGGCATTATTCACTAGTATTTTATTCCTCATACTCCACAATAGAATGGATTAGTAGAAAGGAAGAATATAACTTTGAAGGAAATGGCTAATTGTATGATGCATTCTAGAGATATACCTCCTATCTATTGGGAGAAGCAATTAATTGTGCTAACTATATTCAGAATCACACACCACATAAAGCACTTGAGCATTTGACTCCAGAGGAAGCTTGGTCCAACACTAAGCCAGATGTCTCATTTTTCGAGTCTTTGGGAGCCATGCTTGGGCCTTTGTGCCAAAGAAGAAAAGGAAAGCTTTGGATAAGAAGAGTAAACCCTTGATCTTTGTAGGGTATTGTGAGGACATGAGAGCTTATCGTCTTTTAGATCCTAATACACATGATGTTCTTTTTCGAACACATGTTCAGTTTGATGAGCATTTCACTCCTCATGATTCTTCATCTTCTTCCATTCCTTCTTCTTCTTCATCTCATCTTGAGGATCCTTTCTTTAAGGATATTGATGAGGAGGTTATAGATGCCATTGAGGATCCTATTCCCACTTATGTTGTCACTATGCCTAAGTGGGCTCGTACTATAGTTTCTGAGGAAACACCTTTCATAGAGGATCTTCCACCCACTAAGCATCATCACGTACATTCTCACGGGTTCGGACTTTTGTGTCGGCGGTTTATGAGGATCCATAGTCTTTTTCAATGGCTCATGGGATACAAGAGTGGGATGATGCAATGACAGCTGAGTATTCTTCTTTGATGAAGAATCATACTTGGGATTTGGTATCTCTTCCTAAAGGAAGAAAAATGGTTAGGTGTAAGTGGGTATACTGAACCAAATATGCAGCTGATGGGTTCATTAACAAGTATAAGTCTCGTCTTATTGCAAAGGGTTTTTCACAAGTTGAAGGTATTGATTACTCTAAGACTTTTGCACCGTTGCCAAGATGGATTTTGTACACCTTGTACTTGCTATTGTTGCATCACAAGGGTGGCCCGTATACCAGATGGATGTGAAGAGTGCCTTCTTACATGGAGATCTACAAGAGGAAATATACATGGAGCAGCTGGCTGGATTTGTTCAAGATTCTTCTCTTGTTTGTAGGCTTCGAAGGTCTCTCTATGGTCTCAAACAAGCCCCTCGAGCTTGGTATGAGAAGATAGATTCTTTTCTTTTATCTATTGGTTTTGTTCGTTGCCATTCCGATCATACAGTGTATCTCTAGCATGTTGGTGAGGATATTGTGATACTTATCTTATATGTTGATGATCTGTTACTTACTGGTAGATCTTCTTCCCACATTCATAGTATTCAGAGGGATCGTTCTACATAGTTTTACATGACCGATCTTGGGCTATTACATTATTTCCTTGGTTTGCAGATTTCTCAGATAGATTCAAGGATTCATTTGAGTCATTAAAAGTACACCCATGATCTTCTTAGGTGCTTTGATATGGCTGATTGCAAGCCAAGTCCATCTCCTTTTCAATCTGGAGTTACTCTTACATCCACATGTACCACACCACTTTGTGATCCTACATTGTATAGGTAGTTGGTTGGGAGTCTCATGTACTTGACCCATAATCACCTTGATATTTCATTTGCAGTAGGGCTTGTATCTCGGTTTGCACATTCTCCTCATAGTAGTCTTTGGCGGAGTCTTTACAAGGATTTTACGCTATTTGCAAGCACTTCCCACTTTGGCCTACACTACATTAGGGGCTCTACTCAGTTGGTTGGGTATACAGATTTAGATTGGACAGGTTCTATTGATGACAAAGCGTTCCACTTCTATCTATATTTTCTGTCTTGGTTCTTCTCCAGTTTCTTGGGCATGTAAAAAGCAACAGGCTATTGCACTTTCATCTTTAGAGGCAGAGTACAAGGTAGTAGTTACAACGAGTCAGGTGATTCTTTTGCTTCACCAGTTATTGAGAGTTTGGATTCCCATAGGATTCACCGAATGTACTTTGGTGTGACAACCAAAGTGCAATTCACATTTCTCGTAACCCAGTTGAGCACCAGCGGACCAAGCATATTGAGATACACATCCACTTCATTCATCAGCACATTCAGGATGGATTTCTTTTCTTGGAGTACATTTTGACTCAACAAAGCAAGTTGCGAGACATCTTTACGAAGCCTTTTACATCACCTCGCTACCTTGAGTTGCATGGAATGCTTGGGGTTTCGGAAGTTGTTCTTGGGGGTGTTCGTGAGAACATCTTCCTTCTTCTTCTTCTTATTTCTCTTTCCTTCTAGCAGGATTATTTCCTTCTTTTGGTTCGATATTTCTTCATGGATATATTATACATGAGTACCTCATCAAGCCTAGTTGTCGGGACTCATACTGTGGACATGCCACTTCTATTTTGGCCCCTAGCTTCACTTGAGGGGGGGTGTTAGAGTAGGTATTTACCTTAGCTCATGTTCACTTAGGTAAATTATTTACCTTTATTGTATTTATCCTCACCCACTTATGTGTGTGGATATTTATTTTTATTTATTTAGATATTAGGAGATATTATCTAGTTGTTAGGTATAGTTCTTTCCTTGATCTATGGTATTGACTAGTTCTTTCCTAGATCTATGGTATTGACTAGATCCTTGATGTCTATTTCTCTCATAAATCTATGGACTTGACTAGTTCTTTCCACGATTTATGGCTTGATCTACGACCTTGACTGGTTCTTAGATTGTTATTCCTTGCCTATATAAGCAAGGCCCATTCTCATTGTATTTCATTAAATTCCATAGTAATATATGATATTGCTGCTCATTTGTTTGCAAAGGTTTATGTGAAGTTATTCGGCAAATTACTTTCATCTTATTGATCGTGATGTTTGATTAGCATCTATGTTTTTGGCTTGGCACGATCTGGTTATTGTTCCTTTTAGGATTGACCTTAGCTTCAACAATGGTGGACTTACAACTAAGAAATACACTACATTCCATACCCACTTTAGTTTTTGTGCTTGTGTGCGTAATTGTGTTCTAGGGCTCCCTAGCGTCGATGTCACAGAGATAGGGGGCAATAACTAGATGTAAAAATGTAAATGGTGGATGGAATACAATGAATACAACCCTTCCTATGTAGTGTGTGTGATGCAATGATGCCCAAATGCAGTTCCTTACCTTAGTAGATAGCTAGCCCTTTGATAGTAGATAGTTTGCCCATAGAATAATGTGTATGTTGTGTTTATATAGGGGTCTCTTATTCCAATTTCAAAACTAATGACCCGACATGTTGAATAGTACCTAGGGGAATGAGAGGGAAAACCATAAAGGCCAACCTCAAAAATCTAATTTAGACACAAGTTTTTCTGGGACCGAGGCACCCACAGGTACCCCATTATTATCCTAAGCACCCTAGTCAAAGACTAGAGATAATAAATGACCAAATAATGACACCTAATACTCCTTGGAAGATGTCCGAGAATTGTGCAAATAAGTGACGATTGTGTAATATAAATGATGATGACGACCAACTAACTGACGACAAGACTATGGGATAGGTCATTAGTGAATACTTTTCTTATGCGAGATCCATATATAAAACAAGATACTTGGTGGTATAAGTGTACTAATAAGTGCATGATTTTATGACTACATTTTCCCCTACTTTATGGTTGTGAGCGGAAAGCTCGATAACATGAAGTAGATAGAGATGCATACTTGAGAAAATCCTAGAGAAGCCCATGTTATAGTAGAACGTGCATATGTGGTAGTAAAAGCATGCCAAACCATGGATTAGTGGGTTGATCCATGCAACATAATGAAAAGCATACTAGTATGATGAAGTGCACTAAATGAGAGTGATGATTGCAATGTATGATGATTTCAAATGTGTCTAAGGACGATAAGTTGGGGAAGGGAGTGATCAGTTCCTAACCCGAACACATGCATATGAATAAATGACTAGAGGATGTTGGCGTCTTACAGCCAGAGGAAGAGTGTAGGGAGAAAAGTGTATTATTCTCCATTCTCTAACTACATCCTCAAGATATAGTCACTGCAAACAGACTTAGATCAAATATTTTTGGTTTTTGGATCCAAATAATTTTGATCAAACATTTAACCCATATAGGAGTGGTATAGGAAAGGAACTCTTTCCCCCACTCCACTTTGGTGGCACCACAATGTAATGGATTCCAAGTTAGGTCATCTGGAAGTGAATGTGAAATGATGGCTTCAAGTTAGGTCATCTCGAAAAAAATGTGAAATGATGAATAGCTCCCAAGTTAGGTCATCGGAAGGCCGCACGTAATTCCCTGTGTTAGGTCATCTAGGAGAACGATTATGTTAAATTTGTATTGATTGAATGATATGATTTTTATTGTTAGAAATTTGAACATGTTGATTGATTGAATAATTTATTATTCGTAGAGAGATTTTACGCTAGTTGCCCCCAAGTTAGGTCATTAGGGGAATCGATCAAAACTGGTGAATAATCACATAGAAATAATTTTAATTACTTGTTTCCCCTAGGTTAGATTATTAGGGGGAGTGATTAAATGTCACATAGAAAAATTGTATATTTGTTGCCCCCAGATTAGGTCATTAGGGGAATTAATGGTGAGATGTCGCGCAGTGAATTAGTAAATGTTTGAAAATGATGGATTAGTAATTTTAATTAATCACATGGTAATGTAAGGGGAATTATAGGATGACCCCAATGATATCCTCCCCCGGAAAAAGAGGAAGCGATGACAAGAATGAATGCTAAGCCAAAAGTAAGCACGAAATAGATAGAAAGTGATAGAAATCACAAAAATGTGTATGAATTGGATGGAAGACAAAGGAGATATAATGTGCATGTAATTTGTATGTGATGGAATCAGGTAGGAATAATTCTAAAAATAATTCTCCAAACAGGTGTAAATCAGAGTAGAAGTGCTCAAGATATGACAAAAATGGTGTGGTGTGTATTAGTTACGAGAATAAGCACGAAATAATGACTATAGTAAAGTAGGTGAGAAAGTAACTATAAGTAGTAAAGTGAAAAAGTGTTTAGTCACTTCATTTGTTGTTTGCACAATTGTGATATTGAGTGCAAAGTGAGTGAAAATGCCACAAGTGAGAGCAATGCATCCTATTAAATTTGAGAGGGTAGTGACCGCTATAACGTCACGTATGACTATGGAGTTGGTAAGTGTGGTGTTTTTTCAAAAAAAATCTAGTGTAGTAGTTTTTTTCTATGAACTTTTGCAAATTTGAGAATTTTTATTTTGTCGATGTTTTAGAATTGGATAATATTAGTGAAGGTGCTAGTGACCCTTGGGACAGGAGCATCCAGATTTAAGAGCTGCTATCCTGCTCCTAGGTGCCCCAGTCCTGCATCTGGGTGCCCTGGTCCAAAATATGTGCATTTGGTCTAGAATGATGAAAAATTGGACTTCTTATGTACATGAATGTGATAAGAGAGTGTATTTGTACTTGTAAAGAGTTTTAACATTGTGTTAGTTATTGGTTTGTAGTGTGTAGAGGGATATTCACTCAAGGGAGTTTCGTGGTGGGCGTCACATGAGTATGTTGATTTGATTAGGTTTTTCAAATGATTATTGGGATGTTATGGACCATTCTTCCCTACGAGAACATAGCATGGATGGGGATTTTCCCTAAAATATGTCGATGTTGACTACACTATGTGATATATGGTGTGTGGATATATGTACATTTTGGTTTACCTACATGGGAGAAGATTGTGACGTTGGAGGATGTGTATCATAAACTACGATTTCTAATTGTCACAAAGAGAGTATAGGTGATGCCAGTGGAGGATATAGAGAGGAGATGTGCACCGCTTAGACAATATTTTGTGGGGACTTGAGTACCTATCAAGGCCCATATTAGTTTGGATGTGATTTTGAGGTATGGGGTTACATGTGTGTGGAATTTCATTGCCATGGTGATTACTTCATCTATAGAAGTGGATGGAGGAGGCATAGGCACCTTGTATAAGATGCATGATATATGTCGGCATAAAGAGGAGGAGAGAACTAGGTATGCATGGGCATGGTGTGTGTTGGCACACCTATACATAAACCTTTACCAATTTACTCATAATGAGCACGGAGGTGGGATAGGAGCTTTTACACTATTACATGTATGGGCATATGAGCACATAAGTGTTGAGGCTAGTTGGAGGTCCACGAGGGGAGTGGGCTAGGTCATAGATATATGTCGGGTAGTGGATTAACATTTTTGGGCATAAGATGGACATAGATACCTACGGAGGCAGCGATAGATAGGATGAGGGATGAGGCAGTGACATGGAGGCCATATCATGACTATAGAGGATGGGCTGAGGATGTTTTAGAGTTGTGTTGTATTCGGAGGACTATGTGGTTATAGGATCTATTCTCGGGTGTGGCCGAGCTTTTCAGGTGGAGAGGGTATCTTGATAGTTTGACATAGCTCAGGATGTGCCCCCAAAGTCATATATATGGTTGAGAGCTATCAGAGCACCTAAGAGGGCTAGAGCTAGATCAAGGGCCACAACAGAGAAACTTGCATCTCTTGGTCCAGAGCTAGTAGACGTAGAGATAGAGCCGAAAAACTAAAACAATGTGGGATACATAGAGGACTACCATGCATGGTGGGTGACACATACATGGGTATTGTTGTTCCTATTATTTACAGGTCCAGTGGGGTTACCACATGGTAGAGGAGGAGAGGGGTAAGCCCATGCCCCTGACAATGTAGAAGTGGCTATGGCGGAGCGTGAGTATCTATATGTAACGTTGTTGTGTATTTTATTGTTAGCATGTGTTTGAGTAGTGGTTTTCTAACATGCTATGTTATTTATGTTTTTAAGGATGTGTATTGGCCATTGATAGTCGACACATTCATCTACAAATTTACGTGGAATGTGCCGACCTATGTACTCAGTTGAGGGATACTTGAGCATGTTGATGAGATTGTGGGACGAGCATGCCCCTTTATTTGAGATAGTGTCATATAGCAATAGCGACATGTAATGTATTGTTATCTAAGAGGGATGAGGAATGTTAGGAAACTCGATGAGCTAGAGAGGTGTTTGGTGGTGGTCCTTTAGTGTAAGATTTATTCACACGATACATGGATTTACAGAATCGGTTTTCATAGAAATCTACGGAGAACACCTTATTGTGTAGGTAGGCGGAGATGTATCGAGGCCATGAACAATGTTGTTGAGTTATTGGTGAGGCATTTAATTCTAGGTCTCTTGCAAGGTCCGAGAGTGATAGTGATGATGAGGTTTTATTGGTATTATTGTATGTGATGTAGGGGATTTTCCCTCGGTGATGATTGTATTCGCTATATGTGTATGGACATATGTGATTTATATATGATGAGCTTATTTTGTGGTGCATTGATGTTATAATGTGATCGATGATGTATGATGTGGTGATTAGTGTTGGAATGTATGTGATGCTTTTGGATATTGTTAATGTTTATTAAATGGAATTTGTAATGTGTAGTTAGTATGATGATGATAGTAGAATGAATTATGTATGATTATCGAACTAACGTGTTGTGATGAATGTATGTCATAGTAAAGTAATGTAATCATAAGATGTTAGTGTGATGAATAAGGGGAAGATTAATGACACCCCCCAGTATATGGATGATTAGGTTCATTTAATTAAGATCCCTTAGCAATCACAAATGAACCATGAAAAGAAAGAGTGTTTCATAGGGAAATGACTGATTGCACTAGATGAGTGATGGAGCACGTGATGAAAGGTTCTTAGAGAAAAAACCTCATCAATCATGTAATAACCGTAAGAACACAAGTGCGTCATTGGGGGGTAAGGTGATAGTAATCACCTGCCAAAGACCAAGAAAATGCGGAGCATTGGAAGCATGTGGGATGAAAGCAACATGTGAATATGTGCCAAACTGAATGTCATATAGAGTTTTGGTGGTATTTGCGAAGGTGGAGGGCTATGGAAGCCAATGTGGAGGAGAGGTGTGATGTGGTGGATAACATGAATGTGATGGATGAAGTGAATGCAATGGATGTGATGATGTAACGGTGTATAGACATGGTGGAGAGTGTGCATGAGTAATGAAATGCGATGGTGGATGCACTATGAACTGAACAATAGGTGGAGAAGATGACTCAATTGTAGTAGAAAATATTTGATAAGGTAGAGGAGAAATGGATCACTCATGTGAGCAAGAGCCAAAAGAGATGATGCCCTTATCCTCTAAATGTTGCAATTTATCATGAAGGGAAATACAATCATTGCATCTATGACCATTTATGTGATGATAATTACAATAAGGGTGGTCACGATGTATCTTTTGATATGGATGATGCTAATTGGATGGTAAGTGAATGAGGTGCTTTTCTAGTAAGAAAAATAGCACATCATGAGGTCTAGCATGATGGGAGAAATGTAATGGATCACGCGACATAGATAGAGTGGAAGGATAAGTGGCCTATCATAGAGTAGGAGAAGAAGTAGTCTATGGTAGTGGAGTGGGTTGAGCTTGTTTTCCTTGCTTATGAGCCAAAGGTGGAGACTATGTAGGATGCTCAACCAATTTAGATGGAGGAGGACTAGATGATATAATAGAAGTAGATATATGTGGAGGATCAATAACATGTGTAGAAATAAGATCTTTCTCCAGATCAAGGACTTTGTAGAATAGAATAATAAATGACTCACATGTATCATACTGTAATCTTTTTTTTTGAGTGTAGGAATCAAGCCACAAAAAATTAATTGCTTCTCAAGGTCTATAGGTTAGAATACTAATTGATGCATACAAGAATTAAATCATAAGATATAATCCTTGATAGGTTCTGATGATCCCTAATGTAAAGTAGGTAAGTGGTCATAAGTAACTTTAGGGCCATTGTTGATGATAAACCGATGGAGGAAAACATTGTCCATGTCATAGAAAGTGCTAATAGACCCAAAGGGAAGGTTAGAAGTACCATTACAAAGCCTCATCAAGAAGACCAGATCGAAATGCCTTAAGTAATAGCTCGGATATGAGCATGAGGAACACCAGTACCATCATAGAAAATAAATGTAGGCATGACAAAATCCTCAGGAAATGTAGAATTATCAATCTTCTTAGGGATAGGGTTACCATGTAAGGAATTGTTGTTAATAAAGTCATGGTAAGCCCTACTTTCTAAGGTGAGAGACTGAACCTGAAATTTTAATTAACCTAAGAAATGCATGAGAGAGATGATATCCTGTGAATGAATAGTGGGAGATGAAAATAATGTATTAAGAGGTTGTAATTTTCCATTATGAGTGATCATAGGAACATCAAGAGGTGATAAGTAAGATTCTAATGCTAGGGGCATACTAGGAGTAGGTGCCGAGGAATCTATAGTAAATGATATAGATGGAATATCCATAGAAGTGGTAGGAGTAGCATTAGAGACATCCCTAGGAGGTAAAGTGACTGAGGGAGACACCTTTATAGAAGAAGATGAACTAATAAGCGTAGATGATGTGAGAAGAGGAGATGAAATGGTAGGAGAAGAATAAGTGATAGGTGGAGGTGACTCATGCGTAGTTCTAGATGAAATCTCAGAAGAAGGAAATGATGGAATAGGAGATTCACACTTGGCAATATGAAAAGAAGGATAATCATGACTATCAAATGCCTCATCGTATCGAGATAGATACTCAAAAATAAGAATGTCGCTAAGAATGCTATCAATAGGATCATTGACATAATATGAAGGAGTATGTAATCTAGTATGAGATGTATCATGAGAAGCCATATCAGAAGTAGGAGATTCATGAGAAGGAACTATAGAAATAGCGACTAGAAGAAGAATCAGATACATATATGAGTGATTTTCAATATCAAGCAAATAATCTATAAGAGAATCATCTAAAATTTCCTTAGAAAGGTCAGAAGGAGGATCACAAGTATCCGTATAACATGGTGTACAATGAGTGAAGGTTATTGGATCCTCAACAATACTAATGCCA
This sequence comes from Taxus wallichiana var. yunnanensis, assembly GCA_018340775.1. Taxonomy (NCBI): domain Eukaryota; kingdom Viridiplantae; phylum Streptophyta; class Pinopsida; order Cupressales; family Taxaceae; genus Taxus; species Taxus wallichiana. Next base: position 395,799,704 of record CM031239.1, on the reverse strand, counting down.
ATGGGAGAATATTTGAAATGAGTAGGCACATATTGTTGACCATCTAGAAGTTGTTGTTGGATATGAGCTGGAATAGGAGTAGGATTACTATAGAGAGTTGCAAGCTCAACAATGGAAACTTCATCACAGATAGGGTTAATACTAAAATGAGACATGATTGGTGAAGAAGATGAATTATCCTTAGCCATTAGGGTTTGAAGCGAGATCCTAGGGAAAAATATTCTAAAGTACGTTCACCAAAATGATTAACTAAAATATGTGAAAATATGATATGCTATATTCTAAGTTAATCTAAGCTAGTAACAACAATGGAATAAATAGTGCAAAATAAAGCACGAATGCTAAACAATATTATTTGATATTTATTTAAAATGAAATTTTGAAATAGGAGGGATAAGGTAATAACCTAAAAATGACTTACCTCGTTGTGATTGGGGGATCGAACATGATGATGTGCGGGACGAAGCAAGGTATCATGGAACGACCCCAGAAAGTTGCAGCAAGTGAAGATTTACCTAGACTAGGGCTCCTAGAGGAGGAATTGGGTGCCTGTGGGTTCCTTGGTCTACAATATGGGTGCTCGAGGTCTACGTAAAATCTCAGATCCGAATCTAACAATATTGCTAGATCTTCGCAATATCTTTATCTTTGTCATATGGTTATCGCAGTACCTTTGCTTATGTCATTATAAACATGTGATGAAATCCTACTTGCAAAACCCCATACAAAGTATCAAATCCCTCAAAAAATAAAGATGCATATGAAGGGGTCAGACTGACCTTAGCTTCCACAATGATGGACTTACAACTAAGCATTGCACTATATTCTTGACCCAATGTAGTTATGTGTGCTTTTGTGTGCAAGCGTGTGCGTAGGGTTCCTAGCGTCAATGATGTAGAGATAGGGGAAATAGCTAGATATAAAATGTAAATGGTGGATGGAATAGAATGAATACAACCCTTCCTATGTAATTTTTTTGATGTAATGATGCTCAAATGCGAGTTCATTGTCTTAGTATATAGCTGGCCCTTTGGTAGTAGATAGTTCACCCTTAGAATAGTGTGTATGTTATGTTTATATAGGGATATCTTGCTCCAATTTCAACACTAATGACCTGACATAAAGACTCATACCTAGGGGAATGACAGGAAAACCATAAAGACCGACCTCAAAACTCTAATTTAGATGCAAGTGTTATCAGAACTAGGATGCCTAAAATCTAGGACCGGGTTGACCATGGGCGCCCAAGATTACCCTAGGTGCCCTAGTCAAATACTAGAGATGAAAAATGACTAAATAACAACATTTGAGAATCCCTAGAGACGACCAGAACTATGCAAATAATTTAGGACTATGCAAGACAAATGATGATGATGATGATAGGAATAAGGGATAGGTCATTAGTGAATAGTTTTCTTATGCGAGATCTATATATAAAACAACATACTTTGCAGTATAAATGTACTAATATGTGCGTGATTTTATGACTACAACTAACAGTATTAAAGATCTAATGGAATCTCCAAGCAGAGATCAAAAATATTAGCTTCATATCTCATTTGGAACCCAAGGGATTTTCTAGGCCTCACGATATTTTTAATTTGGAAGTGAGAGGACTAAGGGAGGGATTTGATGTCAAAGCATGGGGTGGTTTAGTATGTATAAAAATCTTTCAAAACTATAGGAAACTTTGACTAGAGGGAGGATATGAGGTTTCCAAGTTATGAAAGTGGGGATATACTGAGTAAATATAAAAACTATAGAATGAAGAGGAACTCATGTAATAATGGATTTCTTTGTCATGATTTCTAGGAGAGTGGAGATCATTCCCTTCCCCATGAGTTAGGGCTATAATTTTTTTAATTTTGTAGTATTCCCTTCTAGGAGTTTTCACTACCATTATTAACGTTTATAACTCTATATGATTTGGACCAACTGTAAGAATACAAGCCTCTATAGATTTGTTTTGATATCTTTGGAGGCAAAAACACCATGTACGTGTTTTTGTCTTTAATGAAAATAGTAAGGTAACCTCCAACATTTTTTTATTAATTAAATAAAGTTACCACATATACACATGAAAATGTGAATTATGTTATATACAAAAATATAAACAAGTATAATAAAAGAAAGGAAAACTATTTACATAAAATACAAAGATAGAAATTCAATCATAATATTTTTCAATAACTCATTTTTTTCAATTCCTCAAATATATCTTGAATTTGGATTTGTTTAGAGTCGTGGATACAAGATTTTTATTTGGAACATGAGATTTGTGGAAATGAGATCCATTGTGAGATATCCTAAAGTAAGATAACCAAATATTAATATAAGAGGAGCTAGACAAGAGGATGTTAACAATAAGATGTTATTATGGTTCAAATAAATAAAATGTGGACATTGAGAAATACTAAAAGCATGATCTATGAGAATGATGGGCATTGAAATATGCCCTAAAATTTTAACTATGAGTTGTATGGACATTGAAAAAATCCCATATTATGAACTATGACAAGGATGGTCATAAGAAGATACCAAAAATTATATATTAAGAGAAGGATGGGCATCAAAAGATACCTTAAAAGTGATGTGACTGACTATTTAGGGGATATTGAGTTTGAGATCCACTTATTTTTTCAATATGGTGCCATATGCATGACTATATCTAGAATATGGTGTCTTTGTGTGTGTGTGTGTGTGTGTGTGTGTGTGTGTGTGTGTGTGTGTGTGTGTGTGTGTGTGTGTGTGTGTGTGTGTGTGTGTGTGTGTGTGTGTGTGTGAATTTGTAGAAATAAGAACAAAATTTGGCTATATGTCATCATTTAAGTTCTTCAATTATCATTTTAATAGTTTTTGAATATTTATTAAATTCTTCTCAATTTTCGTAATACATTAAAAATTGGCTTACAAGTAACTCTTTATAAATTATATTATAATAGTGAGCTAGGAAAATACACTGATAACAATAAAGTAAAGCAACTATCCAGATACCTTCTCCTTCGCGATTCCTTAGCAAACCTCGGAATGGGAAATGAAGTGTAGATGATCCCTGATTATGTGAAATGTAGGTGTTTCCTTCAAACCGGAGCAAGGCCTTCTCTTGCAACAAGATCAACTTACTTTACACTAATGGATAAATGGGATAATGGATTTGGGATGATCAAAATGGGGCTATTTGGGAATTAGGACAAGGTGGAGGGATGTTCTATGCTCAAAGGATGCAAGAACTCTGACAGGATATTCAAGATTATTATGAAAGAGGGGGTGAGGCTCTATTTATAGCCTAGAAGTGGGATTAATTCGGGGGTTTAGAGTAATCATGATTATGGAAAGTAAGCATGATTAGGTAAGTGGGAGACATGAGGAATGGTCCATAATTAAAGTTGAATATTTAATTCACAAGTGGGGGACATGGGGAATATTTGGCATGTGAGGAAGATTGGGTTTAATTTATGGGTTGAAATGGATTAATTAATCGATTAACATTGATTAATTCAATGTGCATTTTTGGGAAATGGAATGGTGAAATTAATTGATTTAGGATAGGTGTGAAATTGGGGTGTCTACATTTTCCCCTCTTTGGAAGGGTACTATGAAAGTAGTGTCCTTTCAAAGAAAGTAGACGAGATGGATGAATATGCCCCAAGCAACAAGATTGAAGATTTTGAAGATATTATTCTTAAGGAAGGTGTTCCTTTGATAAGAAGTTATCAGAGGAAGAAAAGAGAAAGCATTCTCTAAGCAAGAAGTAGAACAAAAATTTTCTTGTAAGAATGGGGGAAGAATTCAATCTACTTTTGCTAAGAAAAAGTAGATAAAATATTTGTTAAGGAGAGTAGAAGGTGGTAGGTGATGGATGTCATGGTATCCTGAAGATGAAAATGTCATGGGAAGAGGTGATTATGGATAGATGTGATGATGCCCCCTCAAGAGGGTTGATGGGGATGGAAGATATGACAGAGCTATCGAAAAGAGGAGAGGTTAATTATGCAGAGAGGAGGATGAGAATGGTATTTAAGAGAATGGAATGACTGTACTACACAAACGGGGAAAGGATTCAATCAACCTTGAATGCTAGGTGTGATGGTGCATTGAAGGAGGTAATTAGTAAGAGTGGAAAGAGAAAAAGGAATGAACATGAGTAGTGGTTGATTATGAGAAGAGCAAGAAAAGTCAAAGGTGAAGGAGACAATGGTATGGAATAGAGTGGATGGAGACAAAGGAGGAGAAAAAAGAAATGAAATATGTAGAAGAGAATAAGAGAGAGGGATGATAGGGGAAGAAGGGAATGATGAAGGACAAATAAGAAGAAGACAAGAAAATGACAGAGCAAAGGGTGAAATTATGAAAAAGGGAGAGAGAGATTCAAAATGAAGGAGTGGAATAGTGAAGAAGGGTGAAGGAGATGAAGGGAGAGAAATGATGGAAAATGAAAGAAATACTAGAGCTGAAAAAAAAAAAAAAACTATAGAAGTAAGAGGTGAAGAATTTAAGGGTGTGGAGAATGAGGAAAGATGAACAAGAAGGAGAAGATGAGATGAGAGTAGGGGGTAAAATTAGGAAAAATGGAGAGAAGGATGGAAAAATGAAGGAGATGAGGATGATGAATAATTTAAAGAAGATGAAAGAGGAGGTAGAACAGAGAAAAGAAAGAAACTATGAGGGACCAAGAAAGTGTCGAGAAATTAGAGAAAAGAAGAGAAATTGGTACGAGAATGATTGAAAATGTAGGGGTGATAGAGAATGAAAGGGGAGGGTAGGAAGAAGGTGAAAATGATGGGGAAGAAGAAATTACAAAGAGGATACATGGAGAAGATTGAGGGGACCTGGTCCTCGTGAGGAAGACCAAGGTAAATAATATGGAATAGACCGCATGGAAATTCATGTGGAGGGTGGGATGATAAAAAATATGGGATAACACTGAAGAGACATGTTATCAATGGGGAAGTAAGAAGTAAGCACAAGGGGAAACGAGGAATAATATGATACGAGAGAAAGTGAAGCGGGATGAAGAGTGGGAAGGAGAGGAGGAAAACAGAGAAAATGATGCAGAAGGAAGGAAATCAAGAACAAAGATATTTGGTGAAGAGTGGGTAGTATCATGAATGTAAAGAGAAGAAAGATGGGAGGAATGACACAAATTGAAAAAGATGTGGTGATGTGTGAGATGAGGATACAAGGATTACGAGAAAATATACAAAGGATGTATGATGAAGATAATAAAAATTATTGAAGATGGAGAGGTGGGGAAGAAGCAACAAGAAATGGTGGGGATGGAGAAAAGGGATGTGAGGGAAGAGAGAATGGGGGATAGAAGAGGCAATTCCAGTGAAGGGACGTTAGGGAAGTCCATCGATAATGATGGGTGGGGAAGGATGAGAGGAAAAGTAAAGAAAGGGAAAAATTAAATGAGGAATGGAAAAGGAAACACCAATGAAGGGATGTTAGGGGAATTCCACCTATAATGATTGGTGGGCACAGAGGAAGGAAGGAATGAGGAAAAAATGGAGAAGGTAAAAGAGAGTGAACAAGGCCATGCAGAATGAGGAGTGAATTTTAGGGAAGTCCAACAATAATTATTAGCATGGAAATGGAATATGATGAAGAAATAACATTAAGATAATACCAACAACAATGGTGGGTAAGCATGGGGGTAGATATGTGGGAGAACTCGAGAAGATGGAATGAGGATAAAAAGGTGAGTGATAGTTTGTGAGAAGGTGAAGGCAATGAGAGGATGCAAAGGATGAGGATGAATGGGCTAAAGATGAAGAAACAAGACATGAAAAAAATGGAAAGAAACGGTATGAAGGATGATGGATCAAGAAGGGAAAATGGAGGAAAGGAACATGATTACAGGTAGAAGATATAAGCACACTCTGTGATATGATAGGTTGAGAAAATATAATGGTAGGAGGAAAATGTGATTGGTAGGGGAGACCAGGGGGAGTAAATGATCAATGGAGGGAACGAAGAATGAGGCGAGGGAGAAGTCTAGAACGACAAGTTCAAATTAAGGAGGACCCTTAAGTAAGGCGTCATGCGACGGAAGTGGTTAAGTAAGATTGCCAAGTGAGGGATGATGGAGATGAAAAGTGGGAAAGCAAGAGGTGGTGTTTGCGAGAATGAAAGAGGAGGTGAGAGGATGTGATGATGGGGACTGAAAAGAAAATGTGAACAGTGAGAATGTGGAGTGATGGGGGAGTGAAATATGACAGATCATCCTTAAGAGGGACTCTTAAGTAAGATCGTCATGTCGCAGGAGTGGTTAAGTAAGATCGCCAAACTGACAAATGATGATATGGAAGGTGAAAGACAATAATGTATTGGGTACAGGGGTGGAATTGTTGGTTAGAGAAGATGATTATGGAGAGGGGTGGGAGAAATAAGATGGTGGAAATATGATGGGATGGGGTAAGGCCATATGGCATATCATCCTTAAGAGGGACTCTTAAGTAATATTTCCATGTGACGAGGATGGTTATGTAAGATTTCTAGGCAAAAAAGAATAATGGTGAGAATAAGTAAATGATTGATGGAGTTTGTGGGAAGATGGTATGATAAGATGGACTGAAGGGGAACCCTCAAGTGAATTTGTGATACTGTGAGAGTGTGTAAGTAAGATTACCAAGTAGAAGACATATATTAGGAAGAACGAGAAAAGGGTGAATGGTGAAAGTGATAATGGAACAAGAGGTGAGAGGAGGTGATAACAAGGAAGGAAAGAAACAAAGGAGTGTGACATGAATGGATGAAGGAATATATGTGGTGTAGGATGGAGAGTGTGAGGGGAATCCTTAATTGGGATGCCCACGTGGTGAGAGTGATGAGGCAAAAATGATAAGTGGAAGAGGTAGAGTGGAAATATGTGTGTGGTGGTGATTGGTGTCATGATGAAAGAGGATATGGTGAAAAAGTATCTACAGTGGGAAGATCTTAGGAAGAGGGTATACCTCAACCAAGAGTCCCACATGGAAGGGGTGATTAAGTAAGATTGTCAAGCTGAAAGCGAAGAGTGAAAGAGAAAAACATAGAGTGGTGAAAGGGGACAAGAATGGTGATGAGGGTGATGTGGGGATAAGTGAAAGATGAGAAGAAATTAAGAGTGAGGATGAATGGATCAAATACATGGTGACCATGGTAGGGGATGAGGAATTGCTGGATAGTGAATTATACTTGAGAAATATGCTCAAGTAAGATTCACAAACTACAATAGAGATCAAGTAGAATTCCCAAATGGAAAATGTATTATGCGGGAGAATGGATGGGGTGTAAAGTAAGATTTTGATCATGTAGGAAGATACTCACGTGACGAAAGAATCTTAATTTTAATATAGCACATAACAGGATGCATCGTGATATATAAAGATTGGGATTCTTGGACATTAATATGCATGGCAAAGCATAGGCGGGGGCCATCAAAAAGGTATGATGCCCCAAATGATATGCGAGTGTAAGAGAGCATAGACAGAGGCCATCAAGAAGGTATGATGTGCGATTTACGATATGCAAGTGCAAGAGAGCATATACGGAGGCCATCAAGAAGGTATGATGCCCCAATAAGATATGCAATCATATAACATAATTTTATTAGAGAGAACACTAGGATACATAAAATCAAGATGCCCCATGTAATATATCAAGCTACTAATAATGAAACACAAGAACCCATAAACATGTCCCTAATGTGTTCCACAATGATGATTGAATGGGTGTGCCCCCAAGCAGGGACGCAATGATTTAGAATGGATTGGACCATTGTCCTCAAATAAGGAAACAATGGGATCCAGCTTTTCCCCAAGCAAGGATGCACGCGAGGGGAAGTGGTTTGAATTTTATAGTCATAAGGTGGTTGGAACATTTGTTGGGGATAATAGTTCAAATGATGAATTGTGTTGATTGTTAAGTTTTGGGGTTTTTGATGTTTTTGCAAATTTTTAGGATTTTGTGATTTTTTTATTTTTGGTAATTTTAAGATTTTTGTATGTTTTTGGGATTTTGGAGATTTTCTAATGTTTTTAGATTTTTATACTATTTTTGGGCATTTTTGGAAATTGATAATGTTTTGGGGTTTTTTGGCTTTTTATAATGTTTTTGGGGATTTTTTAGCTTTTTATAATGTTTTTGGGGATTTTGGAAATTTATGGACCAAAATGCAAACTTCTTATGAGAGGTGATAAACGAGAATATCATCCTTATGTACAGTATTCCTCGTGGTAACTCGTGCTTGAATAATACAAAAATTCTCATTCCATTGGTAGGATATGTTGGTGATGATAAGATGAAAAGAATTCCAACTCCATTTTTGACTCCATGCAACTAGTAAGATGTGAGGGCTCATCACCGAGAATCAAGAAAGATGTAGGATACAAATAATGAATACAAAGACAAGTGCTAACAACAATCCATTTGGGAAATTGTGACTCAATTCTTCTTAAGGTTATTGAACCAATTTCAAAATGACTTTCACTTTATAGGTCACATACTAGACTTAGACAATTATGTGGCCTATTGATTGGTAAGATATGAGGTGAAGGGATAGTTCTCTCTTCACTTAGGCATCTAAATTACTTCTTTAGGGATTTATAATTGTAAGCACTTTCAAATTTATAATATTTTGTATTTTTTTAATGACTCCCTATGTCTTAGCCCTCGCTACCAAAGTAAGAAGCAAGGGCTCATCACCAAAGGCAAAACATAGGTAAGTAATTTTTATTTTTGTTTTTTTGTTTTTTATGAATTTTTGAATGTTTTTGTAACATTTTTATGCTTTATTATTTATGAATGACCCTCTACACTTTTCCCCATGCCACCAATAAGAGGCAAGGGTTTATCACCGAAGACAAGACGTAGACGAGTAAGGGCACCTCCCTCCATTCCTAGTCTCACACTACTAGTAAGAAGTGTGGGCTCAACACCAAAGACTATGAAGGATGAAAGGTGTGACAATGAATTATTCATAATTTATTTAATTTATTGAATTTTATAATAGTTCTTTTATTTGGGAAGGAACGTATGCCCCCAATCTTAGCCCCACATGACTAGTAGGATGCGAGGGTTCAACACCGAAGACTGAGATGGACGATCAAATAAACTGGGTAAAGAATTTTAGAGCTTTGTTGTAAAAGAGAGAATTTATTTGAAGGGAATATATTACCATCAATAAGCTTCTAGGTATGACCATAGGCAAAAGCAGCTGAAAATGGGAGACATTATAAGAAGTATGATACTCACAAAACTTAATAGGATCTATATTAACACTTGTCTCATGATGATGAATATGAAGATGTGATTTTGATAATGAAAATATCTGCCAATGGAATGAATGATTTTAAATTATTCAAGATTAGTAAGACAGAAGGAACAATGTACAAGCAGTTATCTCCGAAAGAGAGTGTGCCTCAAGAATATAATTTCTTTAAATGTATTGCATTCATCGGTTCGTCAAGTTCCTGACCATCTTCAGTGGCCAATTTATAGGCTCTAGAGCCAAATTTAATCTGTAATTACATAGGGTCATAACCAATTAGGTTCAAATTTTCCTTTTTTTCTCACTCTTTAGTAGTATTCTTTTGATTTTATTTGAGAATGAGATCACCAACCTCAAACTCTCTGGGTCATACTTTTTATGATAATTGTGTTGCAATCGATTTTGATAGACTTGAAGATGATTGAGGGTGTTAAGTCATTTTTCATCGAGAAACTCAAGCTCATTAAGCTATGATTGTTAATATTTATCTTCATTAATTACATATTTAAGGGATATTCTCAAGGATGGGAGTTCAACCTCAACAGGTAAAATGGCTTGCAACCATAAATGAGGGAGAATGGGGTGGCTCCTGTAGGTGTGTGGTAAGCCCAAAGAGTGGGGTAAATTTGAGTGTGCCAATTTCGTCCATGTGTATTGAAAATTTTTCCATGATGGATTTTAAAGTCTTATTGGTTGCCTATGCTTGGCCATTACCTTGGGGGTAGTATGGAGTAGACCATTTAAGTTTGATGTGAAAATGTTTGGTTAGTTATTTTACATCCTGGTTTTTAAATGATTTCCCATTATCTGTGACAATAGAGGATGGAATGCTAAATTGACAGATGATATTGTTAAAAATGAACTTTGATATTTGGTTGCCGGTAACATAGGTGAGAGGCATAGCTTCTACCCATTTAGTGAAGTAATCGAGTAGCAGTATTAATGAACTTATGTCTGTCGGATGATGTTGGTCTAATTTTACCGATGAGATCAAGCCCCCATTGAGAGAAGGGCCATGGTGTGGTGATCGATTGCAATTCTTGAGAAGGTGTGTGGATAAGGTTGCCATGTTTTTTACAAGCTTGACATCATTTGACAAAATGACATGTGTCATTCTCCATGGTGGGCCAATAATACCCAACATGCAGGATTTTCTTTACTAACCCCATACCATTTTTGTGCACTCCACGAGATACAGAGTGGACTTCGGTTAGAACACTAGAGACCTCCTCATGATTAAGACATCAAAGTAGGGTGCCATCATAACCTCATCTATATAGAGCGTAAAGCTCTCGCTAAAATGGTGTAATGAGAGGTGTGTTGTGCTAAAGCGCATTTATGACTTAGTTTCATGTTGGTAGGAAACACTTTATTATGGATGAAATTATAAAGATCATGGTAGGTCAAGGGTTATTTTGACCCATTATTTCACATACCATAATAGTTTTAGGTAGATTATAGGCGAGACGATAAGAGGTGTTCTATGAGAAAATGTGTCTGGGGTTGATTGGATGTAATTTCTAATAGAGATCCAATAGTTGTCATAGCATTTGTGGATTTGTTACGAATTCTAGGGATTTGGTCAAAATTAATCAATCGAAAATAGCTTGAGACTATCTACCATGCGCCTATATGGAATATTTTTTTTCCTTGACCTGGTATTCATTAGTAATCTATTTAATGATAAGTAAAGAGTCACCAAATACAACAAACTCTTTAAGGTTCCAGGATATAGCAATTTTTAATCCTTCTATGAGAGCTTCATACTCTGTGATATTATTGGTACACAGGAATGCTAATCAAAATGAATTGGGTATAACATGTCTGTCATGGGGTGATAAGAAAAATATTAGCTCCGATCCATGGAGATTACAAGTTCAATCAAATAATAGAGTCTAGGCTGGCTCGATGTCCATGTACAAGATATCTTCATCATGAAATGTAAATGAATCGGTTTTGTTATGAGAAGAGGCGCCTTTACAAGTTGGTCTGTGAGGAATTGTCCTTTAATTGATTTCTAAGGAACAAACTTGATGTCAAATTCACTAAGTAGGATGACCCGGTTAGACATTCTTCTGTGAGAATAGGTTGAGACAAGAGATACTTCAGGGGATCAACCTTATCAATCAATTTAGTTGTGTGATTAAGAAAGTAATGATATAACTTATGGAATGTGAAAGTGACTTCCAATCATACTTTTTTGATTTGTTAATATCGTACTATTATCCATATTTTCCCCGAAAAATATTGGATCAGAATGACCCCGCACTGAAAGGACCTAAGAAATCACGTTCATATCCTGTAAACATATTGCAGAGGGACTCTATAATGGAAGTGGTGGGGCCTGCGAAGGTCAAACAACCCTACGTAGAAGAATCCAGAAGACGGCTCTATCGAGCGGATCCGGGCCTTAAATCCATTCTACAAGTTTCAAGTAGGCTCGAAAATAGAACAAAGATGGTCAGAGGAGGAGGAACAGTGTCAAAGAAGCCAGGAGCAATTAAAGGTAGAAACGGTAAAGATCCGGAGTCCTCGAGCTCAAAACAATTCAGAATGAGCCCAAAAATTGGCTAAGTATGGAGGATGTTGCGAGAAAGGGCCATGCGTCAAAATGGCACTTCTCCAAGGGTGAGTCCAAGAAAGAAATCTCAAACGAGTGCCAAGATTTCATACGTCCAGTGCCCCAAAAGTTGCACCACCATTGAAAAATTCTTCGACTAGGTGGAAGGTGCCAAGTGTCGGCTCAACACAATTCCAAAATGGGAGCCCAAGGTGGAGGCTCAAACTTGCACTAGCCCTCCACGTAGCCAATGGTCAACAGAGGTCAAAAAAATAACGGGCCTAAAATAGCTAAGTAATGAATGCATGCAAAAGGTGCCAAGTGTCCAAACAATGCACATTCAAAAGCGAGACCCTAGGTGGAGAATCAAATGAGCGCAGGCTCGTTGCATGTCCTAGGATTTTAAAAGAAGGGGGACAAAGTCATAGTTTGAATAGTCAAAGTAGAGGTGGGCTAGTAGTGGAAGGTGCCAAGTGTCAACACGGTGCCATTTTAAAGGCAAGGTCCAAAAGAAAATCTCAAACGAGCGCCAACTTGCCATGTGTCCCAGAGCCCAAAAGGTGAAGGTGACCGTTGAAAATTCCAAAGGCCCGCAGAGGTCTCCACGCATTGTATTTGCACTACTCCAAAGGTAAATTCTAGGGAAATTTCTAAACATGCGTAAAGCCTCCACATGTCTTGGGTCAGATACAATGCCTTCACATACAAAAAAGACTCAGGAAGAATACAAAGGAAATAGGGAAACATGTGGATGCCACCGCATGTCGTATGGGTGCTATTCCAAGATCGAAGGAGGGAGTCAAATATCAAATGAGTACAGAGCTGCCACATGGACCCGATACAGATAGACTCATTTAAATATTATGCGCCCGCGATCCAAAAATTCAAATGACCATATCTTTTGACTGAGAACTCTAATTTGGGTGGGAGAATATTTTTTGGAAACGTCTCGATGCCCTCTATGACTTGGAAACATAAAATATCATTTTGTAGGCATTGGTGGGTGAAAATGGGAAAACATCTTCTAGGCCATTAATATAGAGCGTGATTTCTCCAACTACTATATCTGATTCGATTTGATCCGTCATTCTTCTTCAATACGCCGGATAGATAAAGGAAGCCATAATCAATAGATTTGGGGCAGATTTGAGAAAGGAATTGATTGATAGTGGTTGAGTCTTCAAGACATGATTCAATGCATATCTCGTGGTAGTTGAAATAGGATTCAACTTTTCCCTCTTCTCTCTCTTATTCTTTTTATATATTATAACACTTCTCATTTGAGAAGGGAGATTATTTTGGGCATAGGGAAACTTTGTCAAATTTGTTTCCCAACTCCATTTTGAGTTGAAAACCTTCTCCTACGCCTGGAAAGCATTTTTGTGCCTCTAAGCAGAAACGTAATGGTCTGTGCACCCATATAGAGCAATAAAATGTGTTCTCATGGTGTTTCTTCAACCCTTTGTGTTGTTTTATTGTCTCTCGTGCCTCTCCCTCTCAAATCTATTTTATGTGCATGTATTTCACTTTTACAGGTGTAGGGCATTGTGTTTTATGTAGTTTTGATCATGGATTGGGATATGGGTTTGTGTCACTTTTGTCTAACCTTCCAATCTTCCTTTCTCTCATGTTTCATCCTTCCTCAACAGAGCATCTCACCCCTTTCCTTCTCTGGTGTATCACTGCTTTAGTGTAGGCTTTTCTTTCACCATCTCTTTCTCTCTGGTTCCTTAGAATGGTTAGATTAGGATAGTTTAGTGTTTGCCTACATTAGAGTAGCTCATGGCGAGTAGTTTAGGAGAAAGAATTATCTTTCTCACGGAGGATCATCTCAGGTTTGTAAGTCCCACAACTTGAGAGATGATCCAATGTTATGCAATCACACCGAATGCCCCATTTTAAGCATTTCACATCTATGGCCATTCAGGGGTGTTTTGATTTTGCACTAACACGTACCTTATGCTCAATAAGTGTTCGACTAAGGTAATAAACAACCTGTTCTTTTTCTTGATCATTGTGTTGTGTTAGAAAATCTCTTATGGCATGCTCAATGGTAGATGTATAAATTGGCATAGGTTTATCTCGCGACTGGTGACATAAGGACAGGTGGTATGGAAAGGTATTCTTTGATTTTGGTGAAATAATCATGGAAATCTTGGTTCCATTGGAACTACGTGTCTTTCTTAAGTAATTGATTAAAATGATAACACTTATTAGATAACTGTGATATGAAGTGTCGAATGGATTGGATTTTTCCACAAAGCGCATAATTGTTTGAGATTTTGGGGAGGAGGAATTTCCATGATGGCTTTGACATTTACGAGATCAATTTCTAAACCTCTTCCCGAGACAATAGATCCTAATAGCTTTCTGAAAGTTATCCTGAATACACATTTCTTTGGTTTAAGGAGAAATTTATACTCGCACAACCTATCAAAGATGCATCTCAACACTCCTGGATGTCCTATCCATGTTTTATATTTTGCTAATATGTCATCAACATAATCTTCCATGATATCATGCAACATATCGTGAAAGATGATTGTCATGGCTCATTGATATGTGGCACCTATATTTTTCAATCCGAAAGGCATGACCTTATAGCAGAAGGTGCCCCATGCTATAGTAAATGTCATTTTTTTGATCCTCTTTAGCGATATGTATTTTATTATAGCCATAAAACCCGTCCATCAGGGAGAGCATTTTATGGCCTTTCGTAGAGTCAAAAATCATGTCTATGTTTTGCAGAGAAAGTCATCCTTTGGACAAGCTTTGTTGATATCGTGGAAATATTTTCATACCCTAATGTCAGGAGTTTTCTTGGCTATAGGCATGATTTTGGATGTCCATTCAAAATATTTGATAGGCTGGATAAATTCTACTTCTAATAGCTTCTGAATTTCATCTTTTACAAGCAATGCCTTGGGGTGCATTTTGTGTAATTTATGTTTTACAGGATTTGCATCCGGATGCACCACAAGGTGATGTACTATGAGAGATGGATCTAAGCATGGCATATCTTTATAGGTCCATGCAAAAATGTCTTGAAATTTAATGAGTGTTGTGAACTCTATGCATTCCTAGTTGAACAGCATGATGCCGAGTTATAAAATTTTTGGTTGTTCGGGGTACCAATGTTAATATCTTTGGTTTCCTTAATCAGCATTGTGGATTTATCCTTTTCAAAAAATGATGTTATTGGTTGATGTCAGTCATTGATGTCAAGTGATTCAAGGAATCAACACATGGGGTTTTTTTGTGATGTTGGGCTCTTTTATTGATATGTTTTTTGGATAAGTTGGCGATGAGAATTTGACTATGGGAAAAAAAATTGCTTCTTATCTGAGGTTTCCAAAGGTAAAGGATCCGAATATTCTATTTCTTTTCCGAAATAGGAAAATTCATCAAGGTTAATCTCAAATCCTTTTTTATGATTGGAAATGGGAATTTGATCACGAGTTCCAAGGAACTCTTCAATGGCTTCATCATTTTGAAACATGTCTATGGCTATGTGATGTAATTGGTCATGGTCTATGAGAGTTGGATGAAGAAGCTTGAAATCAATGACATTAATGGATAAATTTTCAAAGTAGATATTTGTTTCAGAAATGTCTTCAAAAATCTGTGTGGAGACCCGGCATCACTATTAGAGTTGGTGTCATCATTTTCACTCGATATTAATATGGGAGTTACATTAAGTATCTTGAAACCAAGGCCATGTTTATTGTGATTTTTGGTGCAAGTGATTGGATCTAAATGACCTTGTTCATTTGGACCGAGTCCTTTACCCTTCCATCGCATGTTTTTCATCATTCAATGAGCTTTAGTAAATTGAGGGGACTCATAACAGGAGTGAATTCATCATTGTATAACCAAGATCCTGAAGAACTTGGAATATGTTTGTTGTCTAGATAACTGAATTTCTTCCAAATTGGTGACCGGTTTGTATGTGGGATGGATTCTAAGATGTGGAGCATTGGGTTTGCCATAGGTTTTGGGGATTTTCCGATGTAAAAATAAGTTACAACATCTTGGAATTGGTATTCACCACATCCTTTGTCAATGATTTTGAATGTGTGTGACGGGGACCAATAGGTACCTCACATGGCGGGGAAGGTAGTTTGGTAGTTTTGAAAGATGGAGAGAATGGGTTATAAGAAGAGGGCTTGTATTAGAGGATGAAGCTTGGTTAACCGAAGGGGAAGGTATCTTAACGGAAGAGGTATTGTTAGAAGAGGAAGGTTGGTTAGATGAAGAAGATGATTGGTCAGTGGAAGTGGGACTGGTTTTAGATGAAGAGGGTTGATTAACAGAAGAGAATGGATTGGGAGGTGTTAGTTGATTAGAAGATGATGGTTGACCAGAAGATGATGGTTTCAGAGTATTTTTGGGAGCGTATCTAGATCAACATGTGTTTCATTAGGGATTACATGGGGCAAAGCGTATTTATCTGCCAATGTACAATAGTGAGCATTTTTATATCACCCTTCAAGGAATATGCAATACTCGAAGGGTTGAGTATCGGAATGCAATGTAAATTCTTTGTCCAAGTGGGGGAATTTAATACATTGGTGGAACATGGATGGGACAGATTTCATGGCATGAATCCATGGTCAACCAACGAGAATATTATATGCAACTTCTATGTCCACCACATGACATAGCATGTCTAAAGTGACTGGTCCAACCTTGAGAGGTAATGTGATTGTGCCTTGAACTTTATTTCACTATTATCATACCCACAAATGGTTATGATGTCATCTTGTAAATATTTTTAGTGTAACCTAGACAACGTAGGAGTTTCATGGAGAAAATATTCAATGCGGCTCTATTTTCGACTAATACACGCTTGACTTTGTGATGAGTTATATAAGCCTCGACGTATAAATAATGGTTGTTAGCAATGTTAGGATTAAGAAGGTCAAGTGGGACCAAATGATAGAATAGGATTGGGTGTTGCAAGAATCTCTATTAAATCCTATAATTGTTGTGAGTTGATTTCTATGGGACATAAGCATCATTCAATGTTCACGTAAGGATGCGTTGTAGTGTGGGAGAAGACTTAAGTAATTCCATGATGGAAATTTGTGATGTGGTCTTTTCCAATTGTTTGACAATTTTGAATGATGGTGTAGGTTATGGAGTGGAAGTGGTGGAGTTAGATGGTGGATTAGGAGGCATTGTGGGAGATGAAGTAGCATATTATTTTGTGGTGGGAACCCACACTTTTTTTTGTCTAATAGTGACCACACAGTTGGTTTTGATCTTTATTGTAGCCACTAGATCTTGGTCGTAGTCTATTGTCGAGATGATTGAGTCGTATTCACCATTTTTTTATGATTGGCCTGTATCCTTTGAATTATCATCGTGGTTAGGGAAGGGGTTTTTGAAAATTTTTAGTTTTTTGTTCGGGGTCTTTGTATCGAGGTATTTTCAACCTCTATGTCTCCACGTTAGATCAAGTCTTGGACATAGTGGTAGAGTTACATGCATTGATATGTAGAGTGTACTTTTATGTAATGCTAATCACAATATTCATTGTCTTTATACCAATTCAGTTTTGGTTTCCCTTATTTGAATGGTTTGACGATAGGGTACGAGATCATGTTGGCATTTACTAAGTGAAGGAAGATGCTAGAGAGGATTTCTCCAAGTGGAGTGAACTATCTTCACCTGTCATGAGAAGGAGCTTCCTTTCTAGGGATTACAATCAGTTGTTTGTTGGATTTAATTGTGTTGGGTGGATTATTTTGAATGCTTCGAACATGGCAAGAATAAGTAATGTCATCATTGAGTATGTTTTGGTTCCGATTAAATAATTTGGATTTATCCTAGTTCTAAGGGGCATCTTTATGGGGTTAGTGCCTAAAGGGTGTTTTAAGTAATCCCTTGGAAATGATGGCTTTCTCTATTTGTGTCTCCTTTTCAATGAATTCTTCAAAATTTCTTAAATAGTGCATCTGCATGTGGAATGATAATTCTACAATGAGGTTTGGGACAAAGATGCTAAAAAAATTTCCTCTCCGGTATTAAGGAAATTTACTTGAAATCCCTTGCCATCATTGTAAAAAGGATGTGAAGTTCTCATTGGGCCTTTTCTTGGTGTTACAAAGATTGAGCATGGTTACTTCTGAGTCTAGGTTGAAGGAAAAATGTTTAACGAATTTTTTTGATAAGTCTGCGAACGTCATGATTGACCCTTTGGGAAGATGAAGGAACCAGTCTAAGGCATGTCCTCCTAAAATTTAGGAAATAATCATAAAATATATATGTCATGATAAGATACTTCCTAACATTACATGTAAAATTCCTTGACATGTTCACGGGGTTACCCTTTCCTTTGTATTTATCAATTTTTGGAGTTTCGAAGGATGATGGAAATTGTAAGTGTAACATTTCCATCTCAAATGGGTAGGGGCATAGTTATTCAAAGTTGAACTGTTTGATTGATTTTTATCCCCTGAATGGTATCTTTCATATGTTTCCATTCTTGTGTGAATGGAGATTCGGGGATGGGTTATCAAGGACTTCGTGAGTATGTGGTTTTGGATTGTGATCGTGTAACTTTTCAGATTTAGAAGTGGCTTGCTCAAGTTTCCTTATTAAATCTTGGATTTTGGAAAATAACTCATCGGTTGAAGAGTTGTTCAAAGTTATTTAGTATTTCATTTTGGTGACTCGATTCACCATTATCTATAAGTTTTTATAAATTTTCAGTCCCTGAAGTTAGGAGGTAGTTTTTCCCCCATGGCTAGTATGCGTAGTAGGTATTCATTCTTGTTTTGCTTTATCACCATATCTACTTGTTTTTGTTCTTCATTGGTGAGTTAAGTTGCGTGACTTCTTCATCATCATTTTCAATTTTTAGGTGGTTTTCGTGGCTATGTGTGAATACCATGATGAGATAGGTGTGTTCTTGTTTAAAAAGTGTAAAAAGATTTGTGAAGTTTGAGGAAACATGATTAAGCATAATCTATAACAAGTTTTCTTTGGAATTGACTTGAATAAGCTCTTGATGGCTGATAGGGAGAGCAACTCAAGCAAGTTAACTTAATATGATTGTGATATAACTTAAAACGAGCTATTAGGGGATTTGTGTCATGTTGTGTAGATTTTGCTTGAAACAAGCTCTTAATTGTTGATATGAAGAGTAACTCAAACAAGTTGACTCAACACAGTTGTGATATAACTCAAAATGAGCTATGAAGGGATTTGTGTCGATGTGGTTTAGATAAACTCGATAGTTGACGAAATAAGGAGTGAACTCAAACAAGTCACTCAATGTCAATTTGATATAGCTTGAAACAAGTTATGAAGGATATATTGACAATTGATGAGATAAGGAGTGAACGTAAGTCACTCAATATCAGTTTGATATAGCTTGAAACAAGCTATGAGGGATTTTTCTTAGCTGAAGCAAGCTAATGAAATCAATGTAACGTTTTGATCTTCATTGTTTGATTGATTCAATGTTTTTTTAGTATTGAATATATTGAGAAATGGTTTTGTGGAACACGACTAGGATTTTAACTTTACAATGAACACATTAATATCAACCAAGTTTTATGATAAGAACAATGCTAAAATACTTTGTTTACAAACAACAAGTAGTCATGTGTATCAAATTATTTTGGCTCAAGAGGTAGATCCTTTGGGAATAATCATTGTTTCATGCAATCATATAGTATGATGTGGAATGGTGGATGCAAGATCTTATCACTCCAAAAAGACTCACCAATTCTTACTTACCTACTTTGGAGTGAATCACCACGTCCAAGGTAGGTGTTGGGAAAAGGTAGAAGGTGATGAGGGGATGAATGTGTGTATGGTGTCCTTACTACTCCCTGAATGTTTACAAAGATGATACCCAAGTTTCATTGCTACAGTTGTATTAGGCGTTAATTGTAATAGTATTTGCAATGGCTTTACCTGTATATGCTTCCTAGAGGCACTATAAATATCAAATGTTGTGATGAGACTAGGTCTCAGAGTGCAATGCAAATACAAATGTTGGTGGTGCGTGGTAGTGAATTCCATGTCACCAGTGGAGCATCGATGGTGATGAAAATCACATCTACTACATGCAAAAACAAAATGATGATATGATTAACAACAAAGTTCTTTCCAACTTGAAATAAATCACTGATGGAAAATGACAACGTACCTAAGCATGCTAAAAAAATTATTTTCAGCAATTTTCTTTTAATGGTGGTACTTTTGCGAGAAGGTTAAAAAAATTGTTTTGTGTTTTTGGCAATATTCCAAATGATGCGATCTATGGAAAACAAATTAGTATTTTTCCTGCAATCAAAGTGTTAGAAAAATGATCGTGGATCTTTTTTATTTTCTAAATCACTCGAAGGCATAGGAAAAGAGCATGCATAACCAATGACCAAAAAATATTAATAATGCAACAAAGAAAAACAACGATCAAGAATATAATTAGAGATAGAAAACAAAGCTAGAGGATCCTATAGTTAAAGTTAGCGAGTCTAAGATGATAAAATTTCAAATGACATGGTCTGAACAATAAAGGTTAGTAGTTTTAATTTTCAAATGCAAAAAAAAAAAAAGAATGATAAAAGAAAACACCACCGTGTTTCGGTTCTCAAGGTTGCTTATGACAAGCGCGAGAGAAGAGCATATGTGTGGGGGTTACGATTAGCAAATAGCTTCACAAAAAAGAAAAAAAGAATGACAATACGTTGACAAGATACAAAAGTGTTAGATAGTATTGTAAGGTTCTTAGAAAATGAAGAAATGATGAAAATGAAACACCAAGGTGTTTCAAAACATCAGTGACCAAAAATTCGCAACCGGCACAAGTGGCGAAAGGTCGAAAAAAATTAGGCAAAAGATGTTTGCATTTTTATGGGTTTCTAAATGTATTCTTTGATAGAAAAGGAATTATTTGGAGCATTGTAGAGTCAACCTACAAGATAAAAGAACATGATTAGTCCATACAGTCAAAAATATGTGAATAATATAAAAGTTTTAATTGCTCGAAAATTCCCTAATGAGAGAAATAATAATTAAGCTAATTAATTAATGAAATCAAGTTTGCAATGGAAGATTGTGGATGACTTAAGAAAATTAATTACGACAATAATTGAAATCAAGACTAAATTAATTAATCACTAGTACGAAATTAATCTCTAGACTAATTCAAAAGCCTAACATGAATGAAACGATTTTGGAGTAAAAAAGTGTGAGATTAAAAATTATGGCAATTACTTTACGATCAATGGAAAGGACGAGATAATAAAATAAGAATGAAATCCTAATTAGTTCATGGAATCAATTAAAACTTTAAATCAATTTAGTGGTCTAAGATTATATTAAACATATTTAAGAAAATGATATAAAGTTATGGTTATATTAAACATCTTAAATAATAAGTGACCTAATATTAATTGACAAGGGGAATCGAATGGTTAAGGTCTAGCATAACAGCTCGAGACCTAATACGAAGTCAACTAAGTTTACACAATATTATAAGTAAAAAATTGCTAAGTTAAAAGTGAGCCTTAAAAATATAAACGAATAAAGTTAATCCTTTAAAAAAATTGCTCGGGTTGTTTTGTGTATTGTGATGGGTCACCTATATGGATGGATGCTCATGTGGGGAGAGATGAGGAGCTAAGTGGCCAAGAGTAATGAGAATGGTTTGTGAGGAATGGTTAGAGATCGGTGTTAGGAGATCGGTAATATTTGGGATGGTGTTTGGGGAGAGCGCCGAGTGGCCAAGATGTGGGGTCTGCGAAGAGCTCGGGATGAGTTGTGGGTAATATTGTAGGAAATGAAGTGTGGATGAGCCTTGATTGTGTGAAATGTAGGTGCTTCCCTCAAATCGAGCAAGGCCTTCTATGCAACAAGATCAACTTAATTTGTACCAATGGATAAAGGGGATAATGGATTTGGGATGATCAAAATGGGGCTATTTAGGCATTAGAACAAGTTAGATGGATGTTCTATGCTCAAAGGATGCAAGAACTCTAACAGGATATTCAAGCTTATTCTAAAAGAGGGGGGGTGAGGCTCTATTTATAGCCTAGAAGTGGGATTAATTCGGGGTTTAGAGTAATCATGATTATGGAAAGTAAACATGATTAGGTGAGTGGGAGACATGAGGAATGGTCCCAGAATTAAAGTTGAATATTTAATTTGCAAGTGGGGGGACATGGGGAATATTTGGCATGTGGGGAAGATTGGGTTTAATTTAGGGGTTGAAATGGATTAATTAATTGATTAACATTGATTAATTCAATGTGCATTTTTGTGGGAAATGGAATGGTGAAATTAATTGATTTAGGATAGGTGTGAAATTGGGGTGTCTATAATAACTAATTAAAAACAACTGTTAAATGAATAAAAACACAAAGAAATACAAACCAAGATTGATAATGGAATTTACCCATTTTGGGATACTTCTTCGGGTCCAAAAAGCACCCAAACCGATTAATTAATGATGCAAATATGATTTTACAATATAATTTACATCAAATTAATATATCCAACCTACTGATAAAACATTTTTCCTACCTCTAGAATACCCTAGTTATATTGATACAACATCTCAATAGCTCTTCCTGCAGGTTAAAATCCACTATACTTGATTTTCACCTTTTACAGGGAAAATATTTGTCCCCTAAAAATTAAATTTACTCCTTTTTATAACATCTTGACCCATGTTGTCTATTGTCTTAAAGAACTATCTTTTGACTTAACGTGAGGAGTTCAAATCCCCCAAAAGCACTCTAAGGCTTGTTTTCTTGTCTTCTATGGGAATAAAATCCCATGTGTGGCAAGATGAGAACAAACAATGTGTTTTAATAGCCTTATGGCTATGAAGTAATTCATGGTATTAGTTATGATTTTCATCGTTTTTGGGGGTAATTATATCCCACATGGGCATAATCTAATTAATAGATCATCGTTGGACTTGGCCTTTGAAGGTTTGAGTTGTCTTGAAATCTACGTGGCATATGTGTATGCTTTAGATGTGATAGTAATCTTGAATACCACATGAATTAGGCACCGATCTTTGGAATTACATGGTTGTTTAGTCCCACATTCACCTTGTAAATGAAGTGTTTGGAATTTTTATGCAAAATGTGATCAATGGATGAGAACAATCGTCGAAGGGTCCACCTCCAAACAAAAAAGGACCCCATCGACTAGTATAAAATAGCATGGGCCCCACACTTGATCATAAAATACCAAATAACAAGAACCCAAAAAATTGTTTATTCTCTCTTACCACGTCTTAACACCCAATTAGTCCATATGTAAATCCATAATTGGGCCACATCATCAATGCGTAAAATAATTTATTATTATTATTATATTTGTTTGGATTTAGCTTGAACAAGCAATAAATTTTACATACGAACTCAATTTGACCCAACTCAAAATGATATAGAAATATCTCAACGATATTTTTTATTTGTGAGGAGTTTTATAATGATTATAGATTGTTTGATCATATGAATTGTGGGGATCCTCCTAGATCACTCCTCCTACTTAAAATCTTTGGACCACAAAAATATGGTTTTATTATAAAAATAAGTGAGGGTAAAACTCCCTCATCTTTTTTATTTCTATCCACCTTGTTATGCTTGCATGTGTCTATTTTAGACCCACTAAAGGTACTTATCAAGATATTCAAGAGTAAAATCATCAATAGAAGGAACTTGAACATTCTCATCTTGATCCATGATCATAGGAGACTCATATAGTTTCAAGTTTTCAACATTTACCATAAAATACATCTACATATATGGAGGTAACTCTAATAAAAAAGCATTATTACCAATATTTTCCAAAATTTTAAATGGACCATACTTAATTGGTTTTATCTTTTTACCTTCACCTTTAAGGTTTTGTTACTAATGTGTACACAAACTTGATCACCAACTTGGAAGTGATGATCAACTCGATGTTGGTCATGCCTAACCTTATAATTGGATTGGATCTTTTCTAATTGTTCTTAGACAACTTGATGAACTGATTGGATACTTAACTGAACCTATTATATTTATTTGCATATTTATGTCCATTTGCTATTGATTCTTGTCCAAAAGTGAAGTCCAGGGACTAAGGCAAATAGCCAAAACAAGTATCAAAAGGAGAATTATGTGTATAATAATGTATGGCATGATTGTAATCATGTTGCACATAACAAAAATTTTCATCCCAAAGGTTAGGATGATTGTTATAATAACCTAAAAGAAAATGTATTATTATTTAGTTAACAACTTTTGTTTGTCCATTGATTTGTGGATGAAAATTAGTACTCCACTTATGTGTCCAACAAGTCCCACAAAGATGACCAAAACTTCCCAATAAATTGAGAATCCTAATTAGATATAATAGATGTAGGAAAACCAAAATGAACCCAAACATTGTTGAAGAATAAATATGCAGCCTCCTCATTTGTTATCTACTTTTTTATAGAGCACTAATATACACATTTTTCTGAATCTATCCTCAAACACGTATAAATAGTCATGTTTTATTTTTGACATAGGAAAACTACCTTTAAAATCCATAGAAACATTTCCCATGGATAGGTTGGTACAGGAAGTGGGGTATACAAGCCCAACTTCCTATTACTAGGCTTGCTTGTGGCACAAAGAATACAACCTTTTACATATTTAGATACATTTTCATACATATGAGGCCAATAAAAATATATTTGTAACTATGTAACTGTTTTTCCAATACCAAAATGACAATAAACAAGAAAAGTAGGTGTTACCCTAATCACATGAATTATTTCATCTTATGGAATGAAACATTTACCAAGATAATAAATTAATCCATTATGTAAGTGATATTCTAATTCTTCCACTTGATTACCATGAGTTAAATCTTCATAAACATCCTTAAAATCAGCATCTCTAGCATATTGTTCCTTATAACTTTCATGCATCAAAGGACTATGTTGTAAAATAATAGATGCAATAATAGGAGGTCTTGAAATCATATCAGTAACCTTATTTTGTGTACCTTTTTATCTTATCACAAGATGGAATTGTTGCAAAAAACCCCATCCAATGAAAGTGCCTTGACTGTTGTAGCTTTGAATGTGATTGGAGATATTACAAAGGCTAGTGATCTATGTGGATTATAGTATCTTTAGGCATCAAATGATACTAATATTGTTTTACACTTGTACAAAATAATACAACTCTTTATCATAAGTAGGATAGTTCTTTACCACACTTGTGAAGGTCTTTTAATGGTAACACGCAACTTTTCTCTTTTTTATTAATACGACACCCATGGTATAATCAGTCACATCAACTTCTCGTGGTCTTTTATTTACCAATATGTAGTTGGGCACATTAGAACTTCACTTAGAAAAATGTATAAACATTCACCAAGCACGCATAACCATTAGGTCCCTCTTTAGTTACTTATTAGGGTGTGTATTATTTATTTAGTCATTTACCTTGTATGAAAAGATAGCATTACGATATAATAAGGATAATAAAGATAACATGTAATAACATAACTTGATCAATCATTCATAAAAATAAATAATCAAAAATTGAATCTGTAATCCCATTATGCCATGTTCATTCCTTGTAATCCTCACAATCCATAATAAGTTATCCATAACATTATCAATTCATTACATATACGCATAGCTGATTACATCCATGCATGCAAAATTCATCGTAACACTAGGCACTTACACACATACATTATATCTATATCTCTCTCCTTATCATCATTTTTCTATATCTATTACAAAGGAGTGTGACACCTCTTTATATAGGGTGAGAAATTTTCCTTCACCCTTACATGCTTTAATTATAAAAATAGATATCCTAAATATAGGTTGCATGCCTTAGACTCCTACTCTAACTCCAACTCACGTTATAAATAGCGCAATACTACCCATGCTTTATTCCTATATTTAGCTCTCTCCATGCATCATTCTTTTCCTCCTTTGCATGTGTTTTACCTTTGGTTAGTGCCTTATACTTTCCATGTATATTTCTAGATGTTCCTTGCTTACTATGTCAACTTTGATTTTCCTATTTTTATCCTCACTGAAATTTGGTTAACTCCTGAAAAAACTTTGTGTATGCATAAACCCTTACACACTAGTCTCTTCACCCCCTTGTGTGCATATCTTTCACGCATTGACTTATCTCTGTAATTGTTCTCTTCTTGCACACATACTTTTGCATGTTACTCTAGCCTTAGTTATTTTCTCTCAATTCATGTGCACCCTCCTACGCGTAGTATTCCACTTCCGTGCATGGCTTTTACTTTGCCATATTTTCAATCCAACATTACCCCACACTAGGATTATTTTCCATCCTCGCAAATAAAAAGAAACATGGAATACATAAAAGAGTGCTCTAAAAGAATCTAAAAAGATAAATAATAAGGAAATTACCCCCAATGAATTAAATAATGAAGAATAACTTCCACCACACGCCTCCAAAATTCAAGCTTGTGGTGATGGTAAGAATTATGGAAATTATTTGTTTATTACATTCTCTAGTTGTTTTCATTCCTTGAGCTCTTTAGTGACCTTCTCAGCACTTGTCTCAATGTTCCGGAATATTTTCTAGAGTCATCTCCTTCATCTTATTTTGTGGCTCCTTAATCACCATATCTAAGTCTGAGGAAAGATCCTCTAGACTATCCATCTTGTACATCACCATAAGATGAATTTTCTTTATTTCTCAAATTTTTCACGCTTAGCATTTATTAATTTTCTCTCTTCCCTATGATCTCTTACATCACCATTTCACACTCTACCTTATTAATCTTCATAATGGCATGTATCTCCTTAAACTCGACCTCATCATCTTTGGTTCACACGTTTAGAATCATTGTGAAATCTAGGCGTTATTAAAAAATTCTTGGCCTTCGTGCATGGCCTCCTTTAACTCCAAGAGTGTCACATATTCTTTAATCTTCATTCTCCACCTTCTTCTTATTCATTTTTTCTCGCTCCTCTATTGTAGTCCTAGCCCACTTTTCAGTTTGATTAGTAACAAGTTTACTAGATCTCCAAATAATCCATTTCATATCATATTATGGTTTTTTTATCTTGTTCTTCTAAGTCTAGGCACATGCACTTAATATTATTAACTATATCAGTTGCCTTATTATACACATCATCCATTGTTCTCTTCTTTTCATCAATCAATCTTATGAGCATCTTTTTTTCTCCATCTTTCCGCTCTATATATTTTTGCATCTTTTGATCACAACCCCTTTTTCAATATTCCTTCTCTTAACTTCAGCAACCATCTTATTTAGAGTGTTGCTCACTTTTCATCCGAAGGTTAGTGGAGTCAATTACAAGAAACACCTTCCTGGTTCTTTCTTTAATCATCATCTCGAAATAGAATCTTTTCTCACCTCAAACTTAGGCTCCTCCATATGCATCTACATGTTCCAAGAGAGCATTTTTCTTGTGCATGAAAGGGCCTCAACCTTATCAAACATTTCCCAATAGAATAGGTCTTCTATTAGTAAGTGAACTTGAAATCTGGCCCTTAAAAACTTTGTTGGATCATCAAGGTAGGACATTTGGGGTGCCTGTGGAGGTTTGTCACTTCCTCCCTCCTGTGTGTGGCTTCCTTGGGGTCTATTGTGGTATATTGAACTACTCATGGCTCATTTCCCCTCCAATGCCTTGGCCTTCCCCAAGCCTTTGTTCTTTGTTTCTCCCTTCTTTCTCCTCATTCTCCTCTTCACGCTCTTTATTTCCCTTGTGTTCTTCTTCTCTCACATCGCACGTATCCATTTCCTAATCAAGGCCTTCTTTCTCTTCTTGCACAAACTCTTCCTTATGTTCCTCCACTTCTTCTTCTACTTGTTCTACTCTATGGCATAATTCCTCCTGTATTGGCTACTCTTCATTTTCCTCATCCAAATTATGAATGATGTGGGGGTATTTTTCCTCTATTGGACTTGGTTTACACTCTTCTTTAGTTGGGGGTTCTTTATGTGCATGTGATGCACTTCCTCTTGGTGCTCTCCTCTCATCTTCTTCCTTTTTATGGTCTAACTGCCCCTTAGTTATATCTTCCTCTTCCTCCTCTAGAGTGGGCTCACATTGTTACTTTGGGATCTTCACCATATGCTTCTTTAGTGGTTATGGAATGTTTATGTCATGTGCGTCGACCTCTTTCCCATCTTATAACTTTATTCATAGAAAATATAAATTCTACGCATACCTCTTTGCTAACTACCAAGGTCATAATTAGACTAAGGTCCATGTTATCTATCTCCATTGTCTCCACATATGTTGCCTTTGATACATACCCATATTTCTTACATGGCATATGGTAGTCCACATCAACCCTCTCTGCATTAAACTTCAAGTGTTGTGCATCCTTGATTCTATTTATTATGCACTTGAAATACTTGGTTGTGAATGCAAATGGTAAGTTTACACCATGGCCCCATTTCCCCATTGTTCAACAAGAATCTTGCAAGGCTAAAGTGTTGCATCACTTGTAAAATTTTCCTATCCATTTAACAATGATGAAAATATTAAGGCATGCACCATTCATTTTCAAATGCCTCACGCATTCTTCTATACCACTTTAGGTGCACTTTGTATATGGATTTTGTAATTACACCATCACAAGTATACTTGGAAAACCTTTTTTTGCTAGACTTTTTCATCAATGGGGTGCTCCTACATATTTTATTTCTGGTAGGTATGACACCCAATTTCCCAAAATACAATCAACAGAAGGATGGAACCCCAAGTAATTTTATCTCCTTTCTTTGTCCAAGCCTTTTCCTCCTCTATGATTCCTTCAACTATGTATAAGGCAATGTTGTACTTGGTATTGTGTGTCATCTTATTTCTTGATATGCAGAAATTTCTTATTTACCTTTTTCCATCTCTCAAAGACTCCCAACTTGGAACAAACCAAGTGCATGCATCCACTCTTGTGCTAAGGTAAAAATATTATCAATGTTGAAGGCTCAACTTCCCTCTGATATTGTAACTTTGTGGTTGTTACCTCTATTTTTGTCTCATGTGTAGTCAAGCTCTATCTCTTCCCTAGTGTCGCACAACCCTGTAACCCTACTAATTAACTTGAAAGTTAGCCACATCCTTCTACTCGTGAAGTAAAAATAGTATTTGTGCATGCACAGACATCAACCATTGAAAAAGGTGTGTGGGATTCCACAAATAAGGATAACTCTTATAAAATGAAGTACCCCCACCCTTCCAAGGTTTTTTGCAATGTATCATCAAGGACTATTTTCCTTCCATGGTCCTTGTACTCAACTCTCACAAGACATCCTTCTTGATGTCTACCTCATGCACTTGTGCCCGGTGGTTGTATTCACTAATCTTACATTTTTCCAGAGTTGTGATGCCCATGGTTTTCCTTCCTACTCCTCCAACGTGATACTACATCTCAAGAACCAATAATTTAGGTGATTCCTCTATAGTCTTCTTGGTTTTTGTGCTCTCTTTGGTGTCATTGTACTTCTCTAATTGGTATATCCTTTAAACTTGCAAATTGTGTGCCCTATGTGCCAAAAATTAAACACTTACTTGCTCAAATTGTTCATGTGGTGTTGAACTTCCAAACCATTTCTCAATTTTTGCCCTCATTCACTCCAATCCTTATTCCCTAGTTGAACCTAAAAAAATTTATTTCCCTAAGTCTATTTAATTCACTTTTCAAACCCTAGCTTCTTTGATCCATCATTTGAACTATGCCTTCTTTCACTTCAATGCCTAGCTTCCACTTATTAAAATGAGCTCTTTGTTATCAAGTTTGTATGCACTTTCCCTCTTTCCTTCATGTATTTTATTGGCTTTGGTTCACAATTTTCTCATTCTGGTTTAGTTCACAATAGCTCTCTTTCACACTAGTTCTCAAATACAAGGTAGAATGACTTTTTTGCACACAAGATTTTATAGATTTTAATTTCTGACCACATTAATTGTACTCACCTACCACCATTTCCTAGCTTTAATACACTTTTCTAATTTTCTTGTGATTTTTCTTGTGTTTTCTAGCTCAAAGGCTATCTCTCTAGGTGTGGTAGTCCATAACCTTCTAGTGCACTACTACTCCCCAACTTCCCTGAGACACTTTTGTTCACCTTCTTGTGCGCGCACACATTCTTCCTCTATGTCACTTTCCAAGTATTCTACCTTTACATTGCCTCCCTTATTACACTGTGCACCTTTTCATTCATGTGGTTTTTATATGATAAATTCTATCAACTTAAAGGAAACTTACAAATATCCAACCATTCATAATTTTTTTTATTGCACCAATATATATTTCCATCATGCACCATTATCTCACCCTGTCGCATTCTCCTTCATCAACCTCTCATCAAGTATTATCCTCCCATTTCCTACATCTTTCCGCACTTTACCTACTTACTCCCACACTAAAATCATGTGTGGCCCTTTATGCATCAGTCTAAAATAGAGTAATCATCTCTTGCATACATGAACACTTATTACAAAAAACAAAGAAAAATAAAACATAAAGGGAAACCTAATCTAAATGGAAATAATGCCTTATTACAAACACAAAGAAGCTTATTTATAGTAGGGCTTCAACCTACTCCCATTGAAGTAACTAGGAAACATGGTTCCATCCAACCTTTAATTGACATACACCGATTCCAAGTATCTTGGTTACTAGAAATGGTCCCAACCAATGCACCTTGAGCTTCCCATGATGGTGCACAAACTTGGAGTCATAAAAAAAGCACCATTTCCCCATGTAAAAGACTTATTCTTAATAATATGCATATCATGACAAGCCTTTTTATCATTTTTTCTATCTTTGACCAACCACAATCACGCACCACTCATCAAATTCATCAATTTATCAATGTTCCTCATCTACTACCTTCTCATCATCAAGTCCTCTTACTTGTGCACATAATATGCAGGGAGGGTACATGAATTTCCATGGGAAAAATTACCTCCTATCCAAACACCAATTGAAAAGGTGTGGCTTTATTTAACCTCTTATATGTAGTTCTATATGCCCATAATACAATTGATACTTTTTCATCCCAATATTTTTGGCCTTCCATCATAGATATTTTGTCAATGTTTGTCCCAAGATCTTATTGAAATCCTCTGTAGTACCATTCACTTGGGTGATAGGGGTAGTCTTATGATGTGCTACCATAAACTCTTCCAATAGTATTCTAATTGTTTCATTCAAAAATGAGTTCCCCTATCACTGGTAAGGCTCAATGGAAACCATACCTACTAATGATGTTTTCCCATAAGAATATTGTTGTTGTAGTTGTAGTGCAATCCTTTGTGTGTGCTGACCTCTTCCCACCTTGTCAAATAATCTGTGCATGTGATAATGTAATGTGTGCATGTCCTTCACGTAATTGGAAAAATTGGGCCAACAAATTCAATTACCCACTTCTCAAAAGGTTTTACACTTGTTATAGGTCACAATGACATTTCATCTCAATTTCCTGGTTTTCCTAGTTTGAAAATGATCACATGCTTTGACAAATGCCTTGGTATCCTTATAGAGTGTCTCCCACCATAATCTTGCTAGTAATATCTTACATGTTATTTTGCTTCACCTATAATAGTTCCTCCTATAACAATTCCACCATGCACCTCTTCCATTATGGCTTCGTGCTCATGCTCCAACACACACATGTGTAAGATTTCATCTCTACCCATTTTATATAGGTCTCCTCCAACTAGTTGGTAGGGCACCACGCATGAATTCAAATCTGCTTTTCTCTAGTGTCTTCATACCTTTAGGTGTA
The DNA here is from genome assembly GCA_018340775.1 of Taxus wallichiana var. yunnanensis. NCBI lineage: Eukaryota > Viridiplantae > Streptophyta > Pinopsida > Cupressales > Taxaceae > Taxus > Taxus wallichiana. Next base: position 395,768,109 of record CM031239.1, on the reverse strand, counting down.
ACTCTTTTTCCCAAGAATAATATAATATCCTCTATAAGTCAATTAGGTGTGATGTAGTCTGAATAATTGAGCATCGCATAATTATCTTCTATGCTTTGCACATCCTCACCAGAGTTAATTATGACAAGTGATCTAGTCCTAAAATTCTTTTTGGGCTTTACTATAACTAAAAAATCAAACTCTTGGAATAAAAGGATCCAAAAAATAAATGTGCCCCTATAAAACTAGCTTATTAACAAATATTTAAGTGTCATGTGATCAGTGTAGAAAATAAATGGTGTTGTTAGAAAATATTTTCTAAACTTGTGAAGTGTGTACACCATTGACAATGCCTTGTGATATGTGGTTGTATAATTATTCTCATCTGAATTAGATTCCTTCTTGCAAAATAGATAGGATGGTCTACATTACCTTCCCCTAGTTGTGCTAAAAATGCACCTAATCGTAGTTCTAAAGCATCTACATGAACATGAAATGGATTATTCTCCAAAAAGGAAGTGTAAGATAGGCATGGTGGTTAGATTCTCTTTAAAGCCTCAAATTCTTGCTTTTATTCATCACCCCAATATAATTTTCCTTTTCCTTTAAATTATTTGAGTGGACATGAAATCTTTGCATACCCTTAATAAATTTATGGTAATAACCAATTATGTCTAAGGAATCCACACACCTCACTCTAATTGGTTGGATCCTCCAATCCCAAGATGACTACAATTTTGGTTGGGTCTACCAATAATCCTTCCTTACAGATAATGTGTCCAAGAAAAGTACCAAATGGTGTTGTCAAAGATACACTTCTTAATATTCAAGGAGATGTTAAGTTTCCCTACATATTTCAAACATCAACCTCAAATAGTCATAATGGTCTTTAACTAGGCCATATATAGTCCAATCATCTAAATATACCTGAAGAAACTTATGAATGAAGTCTTGAAATGCTTGAACAACAACAATGCGAGAACACATTGTGCATTCTTCAAGCCAAAGGGCATAACCGTGTAAGAAAAACATCCCCATTCAGTTGAAAAAGTTGTCTTTTCCTGGTCTTCGTGCATGATCCTTACTTAATGATATCCTAAAATCCATACGTAAAAGGAATAGATCTCACTGCCTTTGTAACACCTTCTAGGATATCCTCAGTGAATGGTGTGGGAAAAGGATCAATGACACATGAAGCATTCAAAACTCTATAATCAACACAAATCCTTATCCTGCCATCCTTTTTAATGTTGATAACCATTGGGATTATCCATTCTGACTCTTCAATGGGCTCAATAATTCTTGACTTTAAATTTTATCAATTTCATCCTTCACCTTGATGTGTAGATTAGGATTCATCTAGTAGGGCCTCTTACAAACCAGTCACATGTCATCCTTGAGTTTTATTTTCATTTCACCTAATGATGGATGAACACCCTTTAACTCATGGTATCCTCTAGGAAATAGATCTGGAAGTTTGTAGTAGCTCAATTATTTTTAAAACTTAACCTCATGTTCAAACCAATAGTCACCAATTATGACCTCCTTTGCATGCATATTGAGTCCGATATTAACCTTCTTTTTTTTTAATGGTACATGATATGCACATGTTTTCTCATATGTAGAGTCCAATACTTCAAGTGTACCTTTATGTGTGCTAAATATTAAGGTCCTCAACCTCTTCATCATCTATAAGATAGAAAAATTTCCTTTTCCTTTTCCTTCCATGTGCATCCCAACAGAGTTTCCTCTGATTCCACCTTGTCATCACACCTCAGGATCAACCTCACCAAATAACTGAGTCATAAGCTCTTCATCCTTTTGTTATCCCCTAATGTGATATGCCTCATAATATAAGAGCTTCATGAACCATGGTGGTTTAGTAGAAAAGTAATCAAAATTATGGGTGATACTTGAAGTCAACTTGTGTCAATTTATTGTTTCTTCTTCATCTCAGCATGTATGTATGTACTAGCACATGCCCACACTCATGTGTGTAGAAGAAAAACTTATGTACCCATAGGGATGGTGGTAGAGCATCTTGGCCCTTTCATCCAATTCCTTTCACAATTATGAACATGTGCCATGGGAGAATTCTTCCCATCATAATCTTATATCGGTGAAGGGAGATTGTTCTTGACAAACCTTTGTCAAGAAATCCACTCTTATCTTGCCAACCAAGTAAGTTGTCCCTATGTGTATCCCACTAAACATTTTTATCCTCTTAATGAGTACACCAACATATTTCTTCTATCCCCTCATCATCATGCAATTGTTCCTCCATGGTGTAAGAATGATTTGGATTTTCTTCTCAGTGTACTTTCAAAAACGACCTTTCCATACCCCGAATTGGTCATGGTGTAATTCACCCTTATCACTCTTCCCAAACCTCAGTGACCAACCATCTCATAAGTACCATGAGCCCAATTATCACAAGCCACATTGGTAGTGTCACTTATGGACTACTCTGTCTTCCCACTAAAGGACACCTTACTTTGATGGCTCCACATTTTATGGGTCATGTATCGTATGTGTGTAGATCTGTTAAGATATTCTTCATTAATGGGATTATGTAAGGCACAATATTTGTGTCATCCATTGGTATCACAACACACTCATCTTTGTTCTCAAAACTCACATAACACTTGTTAAAGCATAGGTCTACATTATTGGCATAACACAAGGATGACCTAATAGCACAAGGAATTTGTCTACTTGTGAGCTCAAGACCTCAAAATTCACCCTTGAACTTGGCTCCCTGAATGGTGATAGAATCATCCTTCAAAACCCCAATGGGCATAGCCCTTGTCTTATTATCCATGTACAACACATTGAGGATGGCTACAATGGTGGCCTTCCCATCTAGTTTCCAAGCATCAAGTGTGAGGACATTTAACTTCAGCCTATATCAATGAGGATATTCTTACCATCCATCCATCAATCACTACATCCAATGTGATTTCCTTTTCATACTCATGATCTTGAGGTGGTAAGTTGGCATGGAGAATATGACACTCCTTTCTACACCTGTGTGACATTTTTCCGTAACCATTCTCCCAATAGAGGTATGATATTATCCTGCCTAAGCATCTTGCATACCTCTCTGAGGTCATCCACATCCTTATGAGGTAATTCAACATTATTTTTGCATTCCCTCATGTGCTTGCTTTCTTAAAAGCTTTATATCTCCCCTTGGAGCTCTCTAATGATGCCCATAGTCTCTTGATATACTTCCTTCTATTTTCCCACATCTGGATACTTTGTATGAATAACCTCCTCTCTCTTATAATGAGTGGTCTTGATTTCCTTGCTCATGCGCGTGCACTACCTCCACAACTCGTAGTGACCAATAATGGTTGAGGTTCCACTACAACTAGTTTCTTAGGTGTCCATTTCCCTTTTTAGCATTTTCTACCTAAATCATGGTTGCACCCTTATCTTCTTGTTATTTTTACACATGTGGGCATACAAATCTAGAAATCCTCAACCTTATGTGCCTTGCCACAATATGTGCAAGCCTGATTCTTTGGGCACTCACATTGATAGTGATTAGGTGACCCACAAGTGTAACATGTTCCTCATGTGAACCTTCCTCATCCACCATGGCCTCTACCTCTAGATTTTCCTCTAAATCCTCCATTACCATTGTTTCACCCCTCATTATTTTGTCCTCTTGCACCTGCAAGCTACTCTCTATGCTAGTCTAGAGTGTAAACCTTATTTCACACAAGCCTCATGAATCTGATCAATCAAATGATAATTGGTTGTGTCATGAGTGTGCACATCACAAAATTTTTAATATAAAGAAATGTTCTTCTATGTAGTGCATTACAAAATTGATAATTATAGACATCATGGTTCTTGTGAAAATTTCACAAAGCTTTAATAGCATGCACACATTCTTGTGGAAAAATATCCTTTGAATGCCCCTCTACTTCAAAATCGGTGCACCAGAGTCCACTACGCATCTCATGAGCTTGAATTGACAGATAATTTTTCAACTGAGTGGCCATTGCTATGATTTGGGCCTCAAGAAATAAACTTACCCCATGTCTATGCTCCTAACCACTTCTACGCATAGTTTGCTTCAAAGCCTCATGTGGGTGGTGAACATCTTATGTGATAACGCCCTTGGAAAGGTGTTAAAAAGCCTCCTACAAACCATTACACATGTTGAATTTAATGAATGTCATAAGAAATCTTAGATAACAAAGTCTTGAAACATGCATCATACTCTCTAACACTTTTCAATATAACCATGTTTAATGTCCTTTAGCACATTAATACTTCTTTGCTACTCAAATTCAGGTATGTGGAATTCAACTAAAAAAGTGGTGCATAATGCATCATAGTCCACTATTATTGTCTCCGGTGTGGATCATACTTCCTATACCAACTATGTGTGTGTAGCCTTAAAGTGTTGTAGTAAACTGACTAGCCTTTGATATGGGGTTGTTATTCCTTTGGCCCTCCATAAAAGTTCACACTTTTGCACATGCTCTATTACATCTTCCACACCTCGATATTCTTGAAAAATGAAGGGACATCTCAAAAAAAATATGAGGGGGTTGTTTTTGGTGACTGAGGTTGTTTTGTTGGTTATTTTGGTTCTTATCCTAGAGTGGGGATAGATCTAATCCCAAGCCTCCACTAGGATTTCCTCCATGTGGGGAGGACCTAAGCCTCCCAAGCCTCCTATCGTGACTAGGGACCTATAGAAGTACTACCTTACATCCTCGTAGTAGTGTTGAATTACACACCAACCATCTAACCTATTATTCCACCTATAAGAGTACCTCTAATGGGTAGTGTGCCATTGCTCTATCTCCTAATTTGTGCCTACTATATTGCTCCTAAATAAATATTTCCCAAATATGAGAATTTGTTTCATTTCCATATGTGTTACCTTTATCTAGTGCACCTCTATTTTGATACTAAAATATGCCTACCGTATCTCTAACCCAATGTGGTGATCCTTGATTACCTTCTTTTCACCATCACTATGATGATCTTCTATAAAAACTTCTAAATTCCAAACACCAAGTGCAAGGGCTAGGTGTCTAGGTTGGGTTAGATGTGCACCAATGGTTCTCATCCTTTCCTCAGACTCACTTTCATCATATGTCGAAGGGGTCCTTTTATTGCACTTTCCCAATATCTGAGGGACATGGTCCTGGTACCCCTTTCCTTTATAGGGTTTTCTCATGTTTCCATTTGGCCCCATTCCTCTCATTCTTAGCACTTCTTTAACTTCCCTCTCTCGTGCATCATTATATCTACGCATCTCTCTTCTCTATCTCTTTCTTCCACTTGGACTAATGCCATCCTTCCCAAACATGTTTCCCTACACATGGTGGGGTTTTATCCTTCCATAGGTAATTTCTCCATCCCCATAGCTCAATCATTAAGATCTTCATTTCTAATATTAGTGTGCGTAAAGTATGATCCCTTGGCTCGTAAAAACTAGAACTCTTCTTCTTCTAGGCATGAATATGTTGAAATCATGCCTACTCCAAGGTGTAATTTCACAAACACACCTTCCCACTAATGATATACAACATGTGTCCATGGTTCATCTAAATCGAGAGTGTTCTGATACTTATCCTGACTCCATACTTGTTTCTTTCCCTTCCGACACCCTATTATTGTGTGCATAAGCTACTAACCATTCATATAACTCTAGTGGGAAGAAACTGAAGAATGTATCATATAAAAGAATCATATAGATTATCTTCCACCCATTTACACATGTAAAAGTTACTACCAATGTTGTATCTCCATGTAAACTCATCTTGGTCATCATGTACCCAATGCTCAATAATTTCTAGTGATAATCAAAAGTCATATGCACACCACATCTTGATGAGTAGAATGAAAAGAGGTCCTAGCAATGAAACCAAAATGTAGTCTTTTATTTACCAATACCTAGTTGGGTGTGCTGGAAATTCATTTAGAAAAATGTCTAAACACTCACCCAAATCACGTGCAACCACCAGGTCCCTCTTTAGTTACTTATCAAGATGTGTATTATGTATTTAGCCATTTATCTCATATGAAAAGATAGCATTGTAGTATGATAAGGATAACAAAGATAACATGCAATAACATAACTTGATCAATCATTCATGAACATAAATAATCAACAACAAAATATACAATCCCATTATGCCATGTTCATTCCTTCTAATCCTCACAATCCATAATAAGTTATCCATAACATAATCAATCCATTACATATACTCACAGCTAATTACATCCATGTGTGCAACATTCATCTTAACACTAGGCACTTACACAGATACACTATATCTATATTTCTCTCCTTATCATCCTTTTTCTATATCTATTACAAAGGAGTGTGACACCTATTTATATAGGGTGGGAAATTTTCCTTCACCCCTTACATTATTTAATTCTAACAATAGATATCCTAAATATAGGTTACATGCCCTTGGACTCTTGCATTAAGTCCAACTCATGATATAAATAGCTCAATCTTACCCATGCTTTATTCTTATATTTAACTCGGTCCATGTGTTGTTCTTATCCTCCTTTACATGTGCTTTACCTATGGTCATTGGCTTATCCTTTCCATGTCTATTTTCTGGACTTGCCTTGCTTGCTATGCCAACTCTTCTTTTCCTATTTTTAACCTCTTTAGAAATTTGGCTAACTCCTAAAACCTCTCCGGGTTTATGTGTGAACCCTTGTATATTGGTCTCTTCATCCCCTTATGCACACACTATTTATATAAATGCAGCTATAGATTTACACAAAGAAAATCACTCTCTATATTATATTTTCTGTCCCAATATTCTTTGTAATACATTAGGCTATTATATAGTCATAATAACAGCTAAACAACCTCCTATAAAATAGGAAGGAGTCACAACAATTAACCCGGAATGTTATTCACGGGTATAAAAACTCTAAGAATAATATATTTTGAAATAATATATTATAACAATAAACATTCAAACCTAATATTTAATATATAACAATATTAAATATTAACTAACAAACTATAATGTAAACATTAATATTTAATTTCCTAACATTCCCCCCCTTAATGTTTACATGGTAACATTAGAACTTTCACACTTCCTTTACAACCTGCCGCCTCTGCGTGCTCATGATCTTGGCACACACTCGAACTGAAGGTAGAAGAAGGAACACATCAACTTCTTATCAACCAAGCACTGTCGGGAACACATCTGACCGACGAGGATGGGAACATGCTCAGGAATCATCTGCTTATCAACCAGTCACTCTAGGGAACACATCTGACCTAGCAGTGTGGGAACTCAAGCAGGAACACATCTGAATAGCCTTCAATGGTTTTTAGGAGGCTAACCACAAACCTAGGTATGAACAAGAACACATCTAACTGTTCTACCTCATCAAGCCTCATGATGTTGCATTTCACTGTGTTATTTGTTCTGTACTATGTTTTTGCATTTGGGGAAATAGGAATAGCCACATACTCAACTGAAAAACTGAAAATGGAACATTGGATCATGTTGATCATGTTCCCCCCTCAATGTGAACATTTCACTTATTCAATCCAAAACAGAAACTCTGAAATCATACTACACACAACAAACTACAATTCTGAAATGAAAGAAAACTCACACCACAAACTGTGCCACCAAATCATTCTGTGCGGCCCCGTCATTGGTGACTGATGAGAGGTCGTTGTCTGACCTCCAACCTCTCGATGCCTCCATCCTCCATTTGTAATTATCTAATAGAGAAAATCTTCATCACTTTGATTTTCTGTATAAGCAGTATTTCCTTCCTCTTCATTTTCTCCTTCTTCATCAGCAGCCATGGCATTATCTTGCAATTTCCCATCAAGTAAGTCTTGTGCTCTTTTCTTGCAATTTGAGGACAAGTGGCCGATTGTCTCGTAGTAATAATGGTGAGCTACTTCTTTGAATCTTTAGAAGATGATCCAGTCCGAAAGAATATTTAGATCTTCTTTTATCTTGTTTCTTACCATACAGGGCTTTTTCCTCTGGTTCCGCAAACATGATTCTCTTTTCTTCATCTAACAAAGAAGAAATAAGTTCTTCTAAACTTGGATTTATTTTACTCAATGTAAAGACCATGTTAGAATAGCATGGAGGCATGCTATTGAGTAACACTGCTTTAGCGTCATCATCAAGGACATCTACACTTATTCCTGCTAGTTGATTGCAAATAGAATGAAACTTACTAATATGTTCCACCATGTTATCGCCTTCTTCCATCTTGAGGCCGAACAATCTCTGCTTTAAAGATATTGCTGCACTTCCAACTTGTGATCCAAACAATTTGTTCAATGTCTCCCAAATTGTGTGAGAGGACTTTTTAAGTCTATATGATGCAAATAGGAATTTGATAGACCCAATCCAATAATCGTTGTAGCCTTTCGATCTCTGCTTGCCCATTTTGCTGCTTCATCTGCATTTGTCGGTTTCTTCTCTTTTCCATCAACAATATCCCACAAGTCTTTGTTAATTAGGAACAGCTGAGTTCGTACTTGCTAGGTATGAAAATATTTACCTTCAAATTTTTCAATGTGACTCAACTTATCCATTATGACGCTTCACAAATTAAAAAAATAGGTGTCGGATACAACCGAAAATGCACCCTTTTTTACAAATAATTAAAATTTTAATATAGCTAAAAGCTATTGATTAAAATTTTGACATATACAAATAAAATAACAAAATGACTCAAATTTCGAATAGAATCTCACATAAAATTAAAAGAAAGAAACCATGCATCGGGACGGATTGACATAAGATTGCCCATCAACCATCCATTAGAATTCCATTACATGGATCGATCGCTCGATACCAAATATAAATGCAGCTACAGATTTACACAAAGAAAATCACTCTCTGTATTATATTTTCTGTCCCAATATTCTGTAATACATTAGGCTATTATATAGCCATAATAACAGCTAAACAACCTCCTATAAAATAGGAAGGAGTCACAACAATTAACCCGGAATGTTATTCACAGGTATAACAAACTCTAAGAATAATATATTGTTGAAACAATATATTATAACAATAAACATTCAAACCTAATATTTAATATATAACAATATTAAATATTAACTAACAAACTATAATGTAAACATTAATATTTAATTTCCTAACAATTTATACATTGACGTATCTCTCGAAATTGTTCTCTATTTATGTATGTACTTCCAAAAGTTACTCTAGCCTTAATTTTTTATCTCGGTTCATACGCATGCTTGCAATCTTCCACTTCATGTGCATGGCTTGTACTTAGCCATTTTTAAATCCAACAGTTTCAATCTTGAATGGATATTATAAAGCGTGAAATACTAACATTTGGTCTATGTTTAGCTTTTCTTTCAATATGTCAAAGGATTTCTAGTACTTACCTCCCCACTAAAATACATATTTAGTGCTTGTCAAGGAATGAAAATGAGATGCAATAGATGAAAAATTAGTAATAAACTTCCTCCAATATTAAACTTCCCCAAGAAATATTTTAAATTCGAGTTACTAATATTAGGCTTAGGAAATTTCATAATGACTTCAACTTTAGAGGGGTTAATTTTTCAATTCACCATCCCCTACAACATAGCCTAAATATACCAAATATGTTTTACCAAATTCATACTTAGACATCTTTAAGTATAATTTCTCCTTTTGCAAAGTATCCAAGACTTTCTTAATGTGTATAACATGATCTTCCCAACTTTTACTAAAGATAAAAATATCATCTAAGTAGACTATAAAAAAATCATCTATGAATGGCCTAAATACTTCATTCATAACCCACATGAAGGTGGTGGGTGCATTAAAAATCCCAAAGGGCATAACAAGCCATTCAAAAATACCTTGCTTAGTTTTAAAATTAATTTTCCAAATATCACCTTCACTAATTCTAAGTTTGTGATAATTGCTTTGCAAGTCTAACTTAGTGAAATAAACAACATTTTCCAACGGATCTAACAAATCATCAATATGAGGAAGAAGGTAGCATTTTTCACCATCATCTTGTTTAATACTCGAAAATCCATAAAAATATGACAGGTGACATATTTATTTGGAACCAAAATAATTGGTGATCCACATGGAGAATTTCTTAGATGGATGATCCCTTTCTCGATTAATTCCAAAAATTTCTTCTTTTTTCTTCATTCTCTACCATAGAAAACCTATACATGCCAATGTTAGAAAGAGGTGCATCTTTATGCAGCTAAATCTCATATTTTATTTCCCTTTTGGAGGTAAACCTTGTAGCTCTTGAAAATAACATCTTATCTAGATATAATCTTAACTATTTCATTCTTATGTTTAGGATCACAACCTTCTAGATCCTTGGATTTATCATCATCCTTAGCTTTTACAATCATGAGTACAAAGCTTTTGCTTGCATTGACAAGCATATTAATTTGTCCTGCAGATACAAGTGATAATTTTCCTTTATTCCTTAGGTGCCATGTTTGCTCATCGCGATGAGCAAAGACAAGGAGAAATCAGTTTATTACATAAGTCGTACTCTTTTAGACTATGAGACTAGGTATACTCTTCCCTTCTTAATCTTTATTTTGACATGGTAGATGGCGACACACCTTCTATCAATGGCGTTCAATGTCAAGATGAGGATTCTATTCTCACATGTTTAGGTGTAGAATATTCTTACATTCATCAGTCATTACCTTCTGAGACACAAACCATGTTGAATGAATTGACCATAGAGATCAACATTCACACTTAGGATGACCCTCGCATTCTAAAGATAGGCCAATCTTTAGATTCTACTAAACAAGAAGCCTTCAACTCATTCCTTCTAGATCTTATGCTGATATGCCTGGTATTGACCCTAATATCATGGTCCACAACATCATGACTATTCCTAATGCCAAACCTATGAAACAGAAGTTGCAAAAAATACATCCACACATTGCCCTTCTTGTAAAATAAGAACTCCAACACCTTCTTTTTGTTTCCTTCATTCTACCCATTAACTATCCACAATGGATTTCTAACATTGTTCTTGTCACCAAAGCAACAGGGGGACTCCGCATTTGCATGGATTTCTACAACCTTAACCTTGCCTTCCCGAGGATGAATTTCATCTACCTAGCATCGATGAACTCGTTGATCTTACATTAGGCCATGAGATACTATCTCTTATGGACCAAATCTTTAGTTATAATTAGATATTACCCACTTTGAAATATCAACACAAAATTGTCTTCATCACCCCTTAGGGGACCTTCTATTATCGTTATGCCCTTCAACTTAAAAACATGGCACCACCTATCAATGTGTTATGACCTATATTTTCCACAATATCATGCATGAAATATTGGAATATTATGTCGACGACCTTCTCAAGTAAGTCTAAAAGTCATGCATATTAATTTATCATCATCCTTAGCTTTTATAATCACAATTACAAAGCTTTTCCTTACATTGACAAGCATATTAATTTGTCCTGAATATGTCAAGCATTGTGTAAAATGTCAGCAGATGCTAACCTTCATCATACCCCAAGTCACGCCTTACAAGTCACCAGATACTTTTGGCCTTTCTCTCAATGGGGTTTGGATCTCATCAAAGATATTAACCCTCATTCTTCTCAACGTCATCAATGGATCATCACAAAGAACCAAATACTACACAAAATGGGTGGAGTTCATTCCTCTCATTTCTACCAAAGCCAAAAAGATAGTGGAATTCATCAATCATCATATCATTTGTCATTTTAGTTTTCCTCATCACCTTATCATGAACAATGGAAAATAATTTAAAAACAAAACCCTACACAAACTGTGTGACAACTTTTGCATTCTACAGTTTCTCTTCACCCTATTACCCACAGACAAATGGCCAAGTTGAATCTTCCAACAAAACCCTCAATAAAATTCAGCAATGACACTGGAAAGGATTGGCACATGAACATTCCTTTCACCTTATGGGATTATCACACTAGTATTTGTACTTCTACCAATGCCACACCTTTCTCTTTGGTCTATGGTACAGAGGTCGTCTTGCCTCTTGAAGTCAAAATTCCATCTCTTCGTATATCACTCAAAGATATGCTCTATGATAATGATTTCTGCCAATAATGTTTGGCACAACTTGAGTTACTAAAAGAACATTGTCTAAACGCTTTAGACCACCTTCAAATCTACCAAAAATGCATCAAATGTGCTTATGAAAAACATGTTCATCAACGAACCTTCAAGGTTGGCGATCTTTTCCTCAAGGAAAACCAACATGTAACCAAAATTGAGAAAAGTAAATGAAGGAAGTTTTCCCCTAATTGGCTTGGACCCTATATTATTACCCATGCCTATGGATCGTGTGCTTGTCATCTATCCTTTCTTGATGTTAAAGACAAACCCTGATCACCTTAATGCTTTACATCTTTGATGCTCTATTGTTGAATAAAGTACTACATCACTTTATGTCACTTACATGCTCATCCCTTAAGTGAACAGCCTTTCACCTACCTCTTTTAAGGACCAATGACTCAAACAAAATTATGTGATTATTTGTCACCCTTTCAGTCTTGTCTTAAATATGAGTACCACGGCTCTACTCATGGCATAATTCTCATGGATACTTTTCATCCTTTTCAGGATGGAATCCCATGGTCGTTCATCACTTAAAACCCCTCTTTCATAGCTAACCTTTTCATGCTATGGTTTTTTTTCATAAAAGAATCCTATACTCCTTTATAGTCTTGTCCATGACTTCAAGTCCAAAAATACAAAATATATAGGATAACAAAAACTCTACTCCTTGAGTAAAACTTCTTGCAAATACATGATTCCCTAAAAAAGGACATCTATCTTTCTCTCTTGTACTATTATAAGTAGATTGCTCCTCGAAGGAAAGCTATAAAAGTTAGCCACCTATTGTATTTAGTCTATCTAACAAAAATAATACTAGCTTGTATCTCTCAAATAAAAATAATTCTAGAGCTTCCCACATCAATCAACTTCATGAAGACCTCAAGGAGAACCTATTTATCCCAATATAAACTTCCCACATTGATTAGTCTATACATGTAAAAATAAAAAACAAAATAAAAATTAAGAAAAATACAAACTTTTGGTCATGGACTTGCCTATTTTGGTTTTGGGTATCTTACAGAAGGGGCATGTTGTCCCACAACAAGGTTACACTTAACAAACCCCTTCACCCTACCTTTTGTTTATTTTCTCCTATCTACTCAAGGGACGTGGCATGTATTCTACACATTGTGATCACGCAACTTCTTTCACCTATGGACCTATCGCTCATGTAGTGTATTTAGGGACTTGTGTTCAATAAGTCTAGGGTATGACACTTATGGTCCTTGCCAAATATGGGCATGCCACCTCTTTTATTTTCTTATTTGTTTACTTATTGTTTATTCAAACAAGACAAGACCATCGAAATTGAATCAACCATGACACCTTCCTCTATTCCTATGCTTAATTCACCTTGCCTATTACCTATTCAACATTTAATCTTGCCTCTTTTCAAGCATACCTTACCTAACCAACTTACCCAACCAACTTACTCTAACCAACCTACCTAACTCACTTATCCCACTTACCTACTCAACTTACCTAATCCAATCTCATTCTTCCCTGATTTAAGGGAGAACTACATCACTGAGGCCCCTTTCGCAAGGGCTATGTAGGTAGCACTTTGAGGGCATGGGGCCCTCAAAGGTTAGCTTGGCCACTCTTTTCCCCACCTTTCTTCCCCCATAACCAAAAACCCTAGTTAGTTGATTTCTATAAAAACAATAACTTAGAAATTAACTCAAAACAAACCATACATCACACATATACATCATCATCTAATTTCCATAATATCAATAAATTGGAAATTAAACCAAACCATGCCTATACATCTAATTTCCATAACATCAATACATTGGAAATTAAACCAAACCATGCTTATACATCTAATTTCTATAACATCAATACATTAGAAATCCAAACCAAACCATACCTAAGCATTTACTTTCCATGACAACAATATAATGGAAATGCAAATAACTCATCACTACATTCACCAAACCATGCCTATAATTAATTTCCATAAAACCAATAACTTGGAAATTTCAACCAAACCATGCCTACAACTAGTTTCCATCATACTAATAAAATGGAAATTACACCAAGTCATAATCATACATCACCAAACCATGCTTAATCATATAGTTTCCATGACATCAATAACTTGGAAATTAAACCAAATCATACCTACTTCTAATTTCCATAGCAAAAATACATTAGAAATCCAAATCAAACTCAACCATGCCTACAAAACTAGTTTCCATAAGAATAGTAATTTTGAAACCCAAAACAACATCATCAACTAAACCATGCCTAATCATCTATTTTCCATAACATCAATAACTTGGAAATTAAACCAAACCATGCCTAAAACATCTACTTTTCATGACACCAATATAATGGAAATGCAAACCACTCATAAATCAATAACTAAACCATGCCTAAACATCTAGTTTCCATAACATCAATAACATGGAAATTAAACTCAATCAATCATTCACAACATACATCACCCAAACCATGCCTACACATTTAGTTTCCATGATAACAATACAATGGAAATAAAAAAATCATATATAACCATCATCATCAACTATATAACTAGAATGTATGTGTGTATTTACATGTATACACAAATATAAATAATTAATGTCTCTCAAAACACTCTCATATACATCTCACTTATGCGGCACGAGGCTGGTATATATAGTCAAAAATAAAAATACTCAACATCTTTGTGTCCATATCATCTCTAGGAGGGCCCAACACCTTTCGCTGCTCTCCCTTATCTCCTCCCCGGCCTCGGCCTCCACGAACCATTCACCTCTCATCGGCCCTACCTATGCAACCGGTGGCTACCTAAACTGCTGGTACTACCAATATGTGAACTTGACCTCTCACCGGCTCCTCTGTTGTGCTCTATGCTCGACATATTAAACAAATGAAACACCACTCTCCTTTAGCATATCCTTATAGTACCTAGCCTTAGTCACCATTTCCTATACTTGTCCATAGAAATCACCTATGGTGGTGCCATAGCTCTAGCACCTCCTCGTAAATCCTATCCTACTACTTGTACCACAAGACCTTGTCCCGTGAGTGTGCTATAATGTGGCCACCGTGCCTCGTAAAATGGTTACCTAAGCCTCGTAATCTTGTAACTTGCCCCACATCCACTTTTGGTGCATGGACCTATGCTAGTTGTCCCCGTAGGGTAGTCACTTGTGCATTTTCTTGAGCCAACCGCCATTGTAAAGTTGCCACCGCCATTGGATTGCTCCTCTCGTACTTATAATAGTGGCCAAGTCTAGTTGTCCCCGACCTCGATGGTGCTTTGCTTATAGTTGGGTTATCCACCACCTCCCGTACTGTTAGTGGTGTCTACATCATCAATCCTCCTATTAGAAACCTGCTCCTCCTACCATGTTAGATCTATTGGATGTGGTGTAAATAAAGGTCTCTCCATGTCATCCCTATGATACTATGGGAAGGGTAGAGGTAAATCCCACCGCAGCCCAAGGCGGCGTCGACTCACCAACCAGAATCATCTCATGCTCCCTGGGTCACCATCCTTGTATCCATCTAACTAGTTGTAACCCTACCAACTCCTCTGTCATACCCCCATATGAAGGGAAATCAACATAAGGCCACCATAAAATATCCAGTCCTGATAGGCCCTCTAACAGTCGCTTGTAATATGTCACATCTCATGGCGCCACATCTACCCATGCATGTGACCCTATCTCGGACCCATCTCTTGAACCCTGCTCTATAAACACCTCTATACTAGTCATGTCATGGTAAGCCAAGAGGCCACAAACATACTATGTGCTCATAAGCCCAACAATGAAGAAGATAGGTGCAACATACACCAAACCGCCTAATCCTCTAATATGCCCATAACTCCCTATAAAGTTTTACCAGATATGTTAGCACCCAGACGAAACAAACTTACTCCTCAATCATATCCTCTAAAACTCCCATCAATGCCCATTGAAATCTCCCACCCTGTGAATCTAGGAGAGCATAACATCTAATCACCACCATCATCAAAACTGATAATTTGGTCTCATGTGTGTGTGTAGTGTACATATCCCCATAACTGATGCTAACACTATGATAGGAAAAATCTCCTATGGCCTCTCTAAAAACTATAACCATAGGATTGAATGACTCATCCGAAGAGATCTGATATAACATCTCCCCAAAAATACATAGGCTCAAGATCTTGTAGATGTCCTCCAGTGTGATCGTCATCTCTCCTGTAGGTAAGTAGAAGGTGTTGGTCATTAAATCCCATTTTTCGATGAGAGTAACCATCATGTTGTGATCTTGTACTATCCACTTGTATCACCTCACAACACCCATCCCAACCTCCCTCATATGATCCCACTCATCCTCTATAACACCAGGTTACATTTGCACCAAAATTAGCAGTATCCTATCTCTCATGGTCAATCTGTTGTCTCACTTGCATCACCACCATTCAAACACGTTAATCAATTGGCCCTTTCGATCATTTATTTTTACCCTACCCAACCCAATATCTACCTACGACATATATTCTACCTAGCCTAATCCTCTACACTTTCTTTGTATCACTTATTTCCACCCATTCTTACCTAACTTCACCCTAACCCACTCATCCATACCAACATTACCCATACCCGCCTATTCATACCCACTATCATTGGTTATGCTTCCAATAGGTCTATTCATCCCACTTGGGTTTATATGACCATGGATTCTTAATTTGGATACATTGGTCATCTCATTCTTATCATCTCCCACTTGGATTTATGTCTCATCTCTTAGGCTAGCTCTAACATTTGTCCCCGTCCCAATCAAATTTTACAAAATTTACCTACTCTATCAATCTCAAAACCATGTATCCTTTCATTTCTCTTAATCATAAATGTTCATACTTTTGTGTATACATAAGAAAATGGAATCATAAAAGTAACATCATACATCAACATCCAATAACACATGATATCACCAAAACAATGGTGTGTGTGTGTGTGTGTGTCATTTTATACATCATCACATATCTCACAAAAACATACAATCAACCATCCCTTAATCATCCCCTCCCTCCGATGGAGGTCGACCAGTGTTTTGAATTAATGGTTCCTAACTAGTCACATATAGGGATCATGCAAAGGATGTGGATTTAGACCAATCTATTAACACCTCTACCTTTACCCTAGCCACATGAACATTTAATGTTTTAATATGGGCCACATTTTCTATGGAGTGTGTTCTCACCCTACACAATCCTCACTTCCTTCTCTCACACCGGTGTTTTCTGTACTGAATAAGTCCTCGCACCAAGGTTGTCATATCTCCTACACTTAACTCTAATACACACACACACACACACACACATAAATATTGTGAGATTCCTCTCCCATAATCCTAAATGTACACACTAAGACTCTATTTTTCATTGACACTAGATCCACCATTATTGTCGCATTGTTAATTTCAAAGTATGTCATCCAAGATCTCATGATGTTCTCCCTTAATCATTGATTTCCATTCAACGTTGATCCACTATGTAAAAATAAACATTATTAGAAATATATTCAACACATCACAATCTACACTATTAAACAATCTAACTCTATGGCTCACCAGGTTAATCCACCACAAGGGATTTGTCTCGATTGAACTCCTAAAACTACCTACACCTTCTCATATCTCAATTGATAGGTACCTACTAATTATTCCCACCTATCTCATGGAAGAAATATCATCAACAATCTCTTTGGAGCCTCCACTCTCTTCCCTAGTTGTCCTATTATGTAAGACACTATTTTGGCACATGTATCTCGATCAATATTCTCCTCCAAACATCTGTAATTACCACTCTTAGTATCATCCCCAATTTCTATCTACTCTCTCCTCATCTTTGACATCTCATCTCTCGATGTTTTCCTCTACCTCTACTATCTAAGGCCCATATACATCACCTAATTGTTGGAAGAAAAATCACTGAGAGGGGGTGAATCAGTTTCCATATAAAATTTTACTTTTACTTCAATCATTCATTGAGCCATTATATATGTGTAATGTTAATTAGTTTAGAAAACCATCAAAGCAACATAACAACCATTCACATGAACATGAAACACAAGAGAGAACACAACATATATGTGGGAAACCCTTAAAGAGAATTAAACCCACTAATATATGTATTATTAACAAAAATAAAGATTTAGTGAAGCACTAACTCCATAAGGAGCACCAACCCCTAATTTATCAAGCACCCACTTGTAAGGAAGCTACAACTCCCTAAGGTTTTAATAAGTGCCAAATCCCTAGGGTTTTAGCAAGAACCAACTTGCAAGGAAGACTTAGCACAAACTCAAACACCTCTTAATTTTTGTCACCTTCCCTTTATTTCTAATCAACTGATGATGACACTCTCTTAGTTCTTCTTCTCTTGATCACACCTCAAACTACCATAGTATGCTTCTTTACTCATCACTCTTCTTCACCTTCACATGAGCATGCATAAACTATCTTCTATAAGATGGCCATCTTAAAATATTAAATACACACATATTCTTCAGGGTCTGCAAGACGCCTTACACCTCTTTATCCCTTATATCTTTCTCATTCTTTCATACCACAACTAACCCAAATAGGCCTAATCTACCTTATATATACACAAATATTGATTACAAACCAACTAGGTTAGAAAAACATGCACCCCAATCACTTATCTCAGCCATGGTAGATCATACGACCTCTAAAAATTATGAATAACTCATAACATAAGATTATTTAGGTCTATAATAGCTCAATTAGCTCTCTTTCTCATTTAGGCCTCATGAATACCTACTTTCATTAGGTTTACCACACAACAAAACAATCTTGACCTTCTTGAGAAACTATGAGCATATCCAAGCTCAAAAACATGGAAAATATATTTTTCATGACCTTATCTTAGTTCCTCCATGATTAAATGGATATGCATCAACCATTTATGTTATGAAACCTTCTTAAGAATAACAATAGTTAAACTGTCCCAAAAATTAGTCTTTAGGAATGAGGCTTGAACATCCTCAAGATGATCAACCATGAACAAAGAAACATTTGTACAAGTACTACATGACATCAGGATCATCACCACATGCTTCAGAAAGCACACCAAATTAGGGTATAAGGGAACAATAAAAACTCTGCAACTTGGACATCAAAATTGTCAAAACACCTCAAAACCAGTCAAGAAGAACATGATCTTCAACACTTGTATGACCACTTCCAAATCCTCTACTAAGCATTACTATATGTCATGAACAACAACTCCATGCTCTTGTTACATCATCTTAACATGCAAAGACATTATAAATTTCTTCTTCAAGACTACCTTCTTTTCTCCATTAGGATCGTTAGTGGCTAACCGACTTAGATTGCCAATTTGAAGCACTCAAGCATGGGAACTTGTCTAGAAACCTTCATCGATATGAAACATAAGTCCTAAACTTTATCCACCATAAATTTCGAGTCTTTTTCCTATTTATTTAATTTAATTTGAATTAAATCTAAATATTTCAGAGTCACTACTAAACCAAATGATGTATAAATGCTAAAATATAAAATGACACAAGCAAGCTAAGATGTAATATTTTAAACCCTAAGAAAAGAAAGAGAGAAGACTTAGTTGATTTCCTCACTTTTTGGGACTGATTTGGACTGGAAAAAGTGATGAATAGACTATGCAGAGTGTCGTTACTACTTGAAATTAGACATGAGCACCCACGATAGGACATGAGCGCATGGGTGCCAAGACCTATTCTAGGTTCCATGTATGACTGCGTAGATGCTCATAACCTAATTTTTGTAGTGTCACAAGATCTTCATTATTACTTAATGTTGATCTCTTGATTGTCACATAACAATCGCCGAGGGTACTTATAACCTACAAAATAAAATTTTATCTATAAAAGCCCACAAACCCCATAAAACCTAAAATAGAAAGATGTAATATAGGAGTCGATCGACCCGAATTTCACCCCGAGAGTGAACTTACAACTGATCATTGCACTATATCTCATACTCCATATAGTTCTGGTGTGTGTGTAGAAATCATGCCCTAGGATGCCCTTGTGCAAGTTACACTTGATAGTGGATTATAGCTAAATGTAGTAATGTAGTAGAATGTGTGAATGGAATAGAATAAACTTCCCCTTCCTATGTTTTGTATGCAAATTATACAAACCATTCTCCCTTGAATGGATGTTAGATGGATGCTTTGGAGTGCTTTAGGTGCCTTTTGAATGCAAGCTTGGGTGATGACAATAATGCTTAGTGTTTAGTCCTTGATTTTGAACACATAACTATGTATTTATATGATTCCCTTATTTGAATTTTGTAATTGACAACTAGAAGGCTGACCCATAAGTGAAAAAGATGCCCAAAATTTAAAAGAGTCCTTAAAGGAGTCGAGAAAGCTGAAAAGGGCTTAAGGAATCCAGAGGGGATAGGAGCACTTGGGCACCGCTATCCCGGGCCGGGCAATCGGTTTCTGGAGCCATAAAAGATAAATCAATAAATTTCCAATTGGGATGTAGGGTTTATAAAACCAATTCTAAAATAAGAGACAAATTAAAGAGGCTAAAAATAGTTTTCAACCACTAGTTTTCTTGCTTATGAATCATATAAATGCTAGTATGCTTTTAGGATCTACAAATGTACCCAAGTGCATGAATTTTTTTCTACATTTGCCCCCACTTTATGTTTTTGAGTGAATACTCAATAACATAAAGTATATAAGAGATGCATACCTTATGATCCTATAGAGCGTGCGGCGAAATGCATGTCGAGTGGACAAGTAAAGCATGGAATGATGTAAAGTGAAGCGTGGAGACTAGGAAAGGAAAGTGACCCTAGGGGGTGAAGCATATGCATTATACCATGTTGTTGTAGTTTGTGGTTGTTGCTTCTTATTGCATTTAAAGAATGGACCTACAAAAGAAGAGTGAAAGAGTAGTCAAAGTCATGTATATGAAACATTTGCATATGTGTGTAAAAAGGAAATTGTGCACCTAATTGAGAAGAGTGTAAAGGATAGAAAAAGTGCCCTGAAACTACTATGAAGAGTGAGTTTTTTGGGTGATATCAAGCCAATATTGATTTTTTTAGGCGATCTCACACCAAGTGCGAGATTTTTGGGCGATCTCACACTTAGTGTGAGTTTTTTAGGAAATCTCATTCTAAAGAGAAAGTGTTGGGGAGAGAGGTCTAGTGTTACTCTCCATCCATGAATCTACCCGATAAATACCACTGCAGATGGTGTGTTCCTATTTTGTTCATGTTGTCCCGATTTTTCCATATTATTTTTGAGCTATACCAATTTTACTGAATATAGGAGATGAAGTGTATTTTATTTTTTGGAGGACTGTGCCTATAACTAAAAAATTGCTCAAGACTTATGTGAACTTGTGTTTATCTAGGAAATTGATTGTGTGAAACCCTAGGACATTAGTACCTAAGGGAGGATAGGGGTGCCCAAGCACTAGTTTCTAAGCATGGGTGCTAGTGTTTGTGTTGTTATTCTGACCCAAGTTTGATTCTAATTCATTTCTAAACTATAGCATGTGTTGATTCTATGTGGTGATGTATTATATTATAGCTCTGAGCTATTATATGGGGTGATTCGTTCACCTAATGTATCTCCCCCTTATTTGGGGTGCATGCGATGACTTTAGGAGTGTCCCAAATAAGAGAACCTTATGCTGAATTGATGTGGATACCTATAGGGGTAGGGGATGTTAATGGTAGAAACCAAGACACAAGCAAACAAAATGGCTAGATACATGTGTTAGTAGAAAAAGAAGTAAGCATGTCATAAAAAACAATATAATAAGAAAAATTGCATACAATATAGACCACAAAAAGTGGGTTTCAAACATGGGAAATTTCTTACAATGTCACAAAACAATCAAGGTGAATGGGCCAAAAGTATACAAACATATGGAAAATTCCACAAACAATGGCATACAATAGCATACAATCTCAAGAAAAATGTATCGACAACCATGGTGACATGTAGCCCTGCAAGGAAAATGTTACACATTAAGCACCCATTAGCATGTTAGAAAGATAAAAAGTATGTCAAAGCATGTATGTATCAATGGAATAAGTAGTGTTCTAGTAAGAATAGGAAGTAGTATATAATGAAATGATAACACATGTAATGTGTGAGAAAGTAGATGCCCCCAAGAGCCTCGGTGGGACTGGTAAGAGGTACAATTCCAAGTATCATTGCAGTGTGTAAAGACCTGTAAGATATCTGCATTCACTCCAAAATACCAAGTGAACGTGCATGTGTATATAGAAAATATATTGACATACTAAGTATCCATCTAGCATGGAAAACAAAGTGTACATGTAAGTAGAATAAGCTAGCAAGAATAGATGCAACCAATATATGAAAATGTAGTGTATGAATGTGATGGAATGGTATGCAATGTGTGAATGTGATAGGAGCAGCGTGCCCCCCAACGGATGTGTATGAGATGAGGTTCATTTATAGGAACCCTTAATAGTCAAGAATGAACCATAGAACAAGAGTGTGTCATCGGGAAATGGTTTGAAAATGTGCACTAGATAGATAGATCATGAAGCATAGATCGTGAAGAGTGAATATGTGAGGTTCATTTCAGATTTAGACCCTCAATAGTCGAGTATGAACTATGGTAATAGAGTTCATCATCAGGTAATGACAATAGAAGTTATGTATCAATGTACATAAGAGAGACTAGATGTAATGCACGAGGTGTAATGTGTATGTGTAGAGACTAGAAAGAATTGGTAATGATTGAAGGGAGGGAAGAAAGCATGTTTCCCCAAGTGTGAGAAGGATAGAAGGTTATCCAATGATAGTGAAGGGCAAGGGCCCTCCACCCGATGTTCAAGGAGATAAAGGCATGTGATATTTCTCTAAGATCATTGGAGTATGAGATTGACTATGTACATATGAAGGAGACCTATGTGGTGAAGGAGGTGGTCAACAACTATGTGAAGGCGTTTTCGAGTAGGGGACTTATGCTAACGAGATGGACTAGTAGACCTATGAGGATGAAAACATCATGAAGTAGGACATGTGCGAATAGGAGAACTAGGTGTTGAATGTGCCTTAGATTTGAGAGGCCCTAGAGGCCTAGATGTTGTAGCTGGTGGAAGGATATCATCAAGACTAGGTTTAGGAAATGGTGTGCATGGTGGAACACATTTGATAGTGATAAATTTTTATTGTGAATGAAATTAAGACACAAATGATTCATGGAGGGATATCTTGATCGATGTGGAGCCAAGGGAGACCTAAGAACATGTCACAACCTTTTATTGAAGATGTCATAGCAAATGACATAAGCATAGTAAGAGGCCCAATTATAATGGGCATCCTAATGTAGCCAAAATAATTAGGAACTAGATAGGTGATAGCATATATTGGACATTTGATAGCCATAAGAAGTGCAATAGAGCATACACTAATAGGAGCCGTTAGATAGATCATGATGTTATTGATAGGTGTGAACCAATAGAAGCATTAATGTGTAATGAATTTAAAGTGAATGCATCATGATGATCTTGATCGGGAATGAAATGGATGGTGGTGATGCATCATCAGAAGTGATAAGGAAATCAAAAGGTCCCGATGAAGGAGGGGACACACCGTGATATGTATGATTACGTAAGAATTGGAAGCTTATGTGTCATACTTAGGCAAAGGGTCATTAAAGATTTTTAATTTTTTTTATCATTGACTAGTTTAGAAGAAGATGGCTTAGGGAGCTCAAGTGAATTATTGTCAATAAGATCTTGAATGAGATGCCTAAGTTTGAAACAATGATCGATGGAATTCCCAATACATTGATGATAGTCACATTTAGCATTTTCATCATAATTGTGGCCACATGGGTGAGTTGGTCAAGATTGAGTAGCGGTAGAAGAGTGATTAGATTACTTTCAAGAAGTTGAGGCAATAGAAATCGAGGTGCATATGGTAATTTGGTGAAAGTATGCTTTGGAGGTTGTCATTGAAGCTTTTCAGGAGGAGAGACGACATTGACCATTACTTTTCTTCAATGAGGCTTAGGAGATGGTTTGAATGTTGATTTAGCTTGAAACCTATTAGAAGAAGATGAAGGAGAATCATGATACTTGATTTTTCCCATAGAGAGAAGTTTGACTTCAAAAATTTAAGTGTATGGCATAATTGATCAAATGAAGGAGAGGTCTCAAAGATAACACTCTCCTGAAGTGGTGGTAAGAGGCTTTGAACAAAAATATCTTGTAGTTCCGAATCAACAAGCACATTAGTCATCTTAGCTAGATTTTTCTTGTAACGTAAATTACATAGTTAGCTAGATGTTCATTAGATATTTGTTTAATTTTTGTGAGTTATGCATAAGATATCTTTTTCTGTCACTATTGATTAAAAATGAGTGAGAAAAGCATCAACTAAATGCGTGAAAGAAGTTACCGAGTGAATAGGTAGATCATAAAACCAACGCATGGTGTAATCCTGAAGACTCCTAGGAAATAGCTTAGCTAGTAATGTATGATCATCCGCATAATCTAGACATGCCACATGAAAATCTCAGAGATGCTCTTGAGGGTCACCATGGCCATTGAAGGTGGGAAGCTTAGGGGTGATGAAATTGAGAGGAAGTGAATAAGCTAGAAATGGTGGGTGCAAAAGGAGTGTGAAGAAGTAAGGAGGAATCAAGATATGGGGTGGACTGTGAAGTAACACGTGTGATGATGGATTTGAATTTGGAGGTCTTGTAGAGAGAAGCTAGGTCTTGTGTGCCAGAAGAAGAGACTTGTTGAGTGTGATAAATATGAGCATTGAGATCATGAAGGTCTTCATCAGTAAAGGGTGGATAAATTTTAGCCATGTTAAGAAGATGATAATATGCCTAGAAGCTAGGTTGGGTTCAAGCGATGGGTTCACCAAATGATTTTATTTAATTTGTATTTAATCTAACTATTTCAAAGTCACTATTGAACCAAATGATGTATAAATGTTGAAATATAGAAATGACATAAGCAAACTAAGTTGTAATATTTGAAACCCTAAGAAAATAAGAAGGAGAGAAGACTTAGTTGATTTCATCGATGTCTAGGACTGATATGGATTGGGAAAAGTGATGAAAAAACTAAGAAGAGTGTCATTACTACTCATAATAAATTATGGAATGCAAGAATAAGGTCAGACACATGCGCCTACATGGCAGGTAAGGGGTGCATGGGAATTGAAAACCTCTTCTAGGTGCCTATGACTGTGCAAATGCTCGGACCTAAATTTTTATCGTTGTAAGATTTTTTATGTTGCTTCCCGTTGATCACTTTATAGTTGCACAAAAATCACTGAGGGTACCTATAACCTATAAAATAGAAGTTCACCTACAAAATCCCACAAAATGCATCAAACCTAAAAATAAAGATGCAATATGGGGAGTCGATTGACCCCGGTGGTCACCCCAAGAGTGAACTTATAACCAACCATTGCACTACATCTCATAATCCATGTAGTTATGATGAGTATGTGTATAAATCGTTCCCTAGGATGCCCTTGTGCAAGTTGAACTTGATAACAGGTTGTAGCTAAATGTAGAAATGTAGTAGAATGTGTGGATGGAATAGAATAAAATTCTCCTTCCTATGATGTGTATGTAGAGTATGTAGCCCCTTGTCCCTCGAATGGATGTTATATGGATTCTTTGGAGTGCTTTAGGTGCCTTTTGAATGTAATCCTAGGTGATGCTAGTAACTCTTAGTGTTTGGTCCTTGATTTTGAACACATAACTATGTCTTTATATGATTCCCTTGTTTGAATTTTTTAATTGACAACTGGAATGTCGACCCATAAGTGAAAAAAATTCCCAAAATATAAAATAGACCCAAAAGGAGTGAGTAAGGTGAAAAAATGTCGGGAGCACCTAGAGGGGATAGGAGCACCCGGGCGGTGTTATCTTGGTGGGCGTTGGTGTCTAGAGCCATAAAAGATAAATCAGTAAAGTTCCAACTGGGATGTAGGGTGTGTAAGACTAAATAGAAAACAAGAGACAAAGAAAAGAGGCCAAAGATAGTTTTCAACCACTATTTTTCTTGCTTAGGAATCATATAAATTCTAGTATGATTTTAAGACCTAGAAATGTACCCAAGTACATGATTTTGTGTCTACTCTTGTGCAACATTTGACTACTACTACAACTTATTCATAAAACAATTTTTTTCTCGTAGGCTCCACACAATCATCTAACAAACTAATACCACATGGAGATATATGGGAGATTATACTACATGCTCCAATCATCAAACTAGCTAAACCAATCCATTCTAAGCATGTTTGTGCAATATCTTTCCTATCGACTTCAAGCTAGGGTTTTATAAGGGTTTATGACATATTTTGGTGTTAACAATGGTTCATAAATAATAGGACCTTAATTCCAAAACTAATGATAGGAAATTTTATATAGGACCCTTCCTCATCTCTCCTCAAGATTTTATCTTCCCATGAGGTTACACATGCCAACAAGCAATCGAAAGTGCACTTGAGTTGTTGCATTCTTCCTTCCGAGAACTCAGTGAGGACCAAAAATGAAATATCTTTAATCCTCTAAAATAACACTTGAAACTTCATCAACATACCTTATATAACTTGACTAACCTCTTTCCATGCTCCGCTTTTCATACTGGCACTTGAAAATGATCAACCTACTTTAATAGGATAGGTAAAACTCAAGAATGGTCTAGGTGCAAACCTAGAAAATCACTTTTCATGCTTTTTTCTTTCAATACATGTTCATGCTTTTTCTTTCAATCCTGACCTTAAAACATGAACACACCTAAGATAACTTATTACACCTCTCAAAATTATCACATGCCCATACTTACCTTTAAAATTAAACATCATACCTAATTAGGTCATGTTTTCTTCACCTTTCTCTCTACTCCTTGGTCTTCTTGCTTCAACTGACCTAAGATACATTTGTTCATGCATTCTAAAACATGTTCTCATGCTAAAAAAATGTTAACAACATCAACATACTTGTGACTACTCATCTCACTAAGCTACCATGTTCATTCCTTAACAAGTTCATATTTTTCTTTAAATTCTCTCTTTCTCACATTATCAATCAGCCTTCATAAGTGATGCACTTCTCTTTAGTCATCAATGACTCATCATGCTCTAGTAATAGCTTCTTAGACATCAATGAAAACTAAACATGCAAACAAACTCACCTTGAAATCAATGACAACTCTTTTTCAATAGTAATCCCCTCCATCATTGTTACCAACCACTTGATTATGGGTCACGCCTCACTCAATGTGGTCATAATGGTGGTATGCCTACCACTAGTCCCACTTTCTCTCATGCATGTCTTAATCGATACTTTAGGAGAGGTAAGGATACCACATGAGTTAAATACCCAAACTACAATGGTACTCTATCTATTAGGTGTGTCTCCACTCACCACACTTAATGTCTTATAATATTCAATGTACCTTCTATTACTATTGTAGTTAGTCATTAAGTGACTAGTTTACTATCCCTCTATAGGGCTCCCATATATCTTTCTCTTATATCACTTATGGAAATCTCCTAAAATCAACCATGACATTGTTGTTGGTCCTCTCTCCTACTATAAAATCCTTAGGAAATATCCTGTTAATGGTGGTGGTGTCCCTATTAGCTTATAAATTGGGAATCACTCATATATCTAGCTTTGACAATAATATGAAGGGCCCTACTACCCTCTCGTCGCCTCGACCCAAATCCTATATAAATCATGTATTTGCTTCATCCATGTGGTTTTACCCTAGTTAAGCTATATCCCGACCTCTAATGCATCGCTACATGTCATTAACACAAAAATTACATTGCTCCATCTCGCTATTAGGAAATAAGGGATAAAATATGCAAAATAATCCCTCACATAATCGCAATAAAGAGAAACTAATATGTAGAAAATATTACAGATCTCAAATAAAAGTGTAGAATAAAATAATACAACACAAAGAGATAGTATTTAACATGGTTCATCCAATTTGGGCTACGTCCACCAAGAATCACTTAAATTTTATTACTAGCCACCGCTTCTCTCAAAACAATACCCATATCTGTTTGGAGATATGCTCAACAAACTCTACATAATTCACACATGAATTCAAAACACATATGCAATGTTACATTATCTCTACCACACCTAATTTACATCTATGATAGTCATAATAGGCATTAGAATTGAAATATTTAGCTTAATGTTTTTTCGTATCAACCTCAATAGGGGGAGGGAGAGATACAAGGTTATAATCAATAAACTTTGAAAGATTGCATATTAAGAGGGAAATGTGGGAATTACCTTTTAGGAACAGCTTGTAATCAAATTTGTGTAGTTTGAATCTTTAAAAATGATTACTATAATGGTTATATTATGAAGGGGTTAGTCATACCAAAGACCACACTAAGGAAGTATAAGATTAATTATGTGAAACTTAGTACACTCTGTTAGAGTAGGTATTTACCTTAGCTCATGTTCACCTAGGTACTTTATTTACCTTTATTATATTTATCCTCACCCACTTATGTGTGTGGATATTTATTTTATCTTATTTAGATATTAGGAAGATATTATCTAGTTGTTAGGTATAGTTCTTTCCTTGATCTATGGTATTGACTAGATCTTTGATGACTAGTTATTTCCTTGATCTATGGTATTGACTAGATCTTTGATGACTAGTTCTTTCCTAAATCTAAGGTCTTGATTAGTTCTTTGATGACTAGTTCTTTCCTTGATTTATGGTTTGATCTATGGCCTTGACTGGTTCTTAGATTGATCTTCCTTGCCTATATAAGCAAGGCCCATTCTCATTGTACTCATATATGAGAGTTCCATAATAATATATGATATTACTATTTTTGTTTGTAAATTCTTTTGTAAAGTTAATCCGTGAATTTCTTTTAGCTTATCAAATGTGGTGTGTTATGATCATTTGAGATCTTCATGGCTTAGAATGATCTTCTTATCATTCCTTTCATGGTATCAAAGTGATATATGATGTAGACATCCATATGTAAGTTTTTTTACAAGAAAGGGTTTATTATTTTCATGTATTTGGAAATTTTTAGCACTTTTTTGTAGCATGCATTTTAATGCAAAACAGAGTGCACCATTAGATTTAGAAGGTGTCAATACCCTAGAATCGACTGTAAAATCAACCATGTTTTGAGAGTACCAACTGGACATTTTAAAGTTTTTGGCACATTTGTTAAAAAAATCAGATAATTATAAACAGACAAATTTTTTTGACACAAAAATTATATCAGCTTTCTGGGTTTTTCAAGAAAATTTTTGGGTTTCTCTATTTTTTTATACAAGTGCAAAAAAGAGATATTTGCAAACTAAGTTTGTATTAACAATTGTAATTTTTGGGTGCATTTTTTTATCCACTGGACGCAAATTTGTACCCTCTGGGTGCATTCTTTTATCCATTGGATATAAGAGTTTATTTTCTAGACGTATTCTTTTACCCTCTCGGATATTTCAATTTTGGATGCAGTCTTTATCCACTGGACGCAGATTTGTACCCTCTAGTTGCATTCTTTTATCCATTGGATAAAGGCGTGTACCTTCTGGATGCATTCTTTTATCGATCGATATAGACATGTACCCTCCAGATGCAATGATTTACCCTTTGGACATTTAGGTTTTGGCACATGCTTTTATCTTTTGGTCACAATCTTGTATCATGTGGATGCACTCTTTTACCCTTTGGAAATTTGGGTGCCATGTGTACCTTTAAAAAAAATCAACATTAAAATATTATTTTTAATAGCAAAACCTTCTAGAGCTCATAAATTTTGATCCGTAGCTCGGATTAAGGTGATCTTTGTTTTGAAATTGTGTATTTTTTTAGATCTACACATTGGTGACATTTTTATACATATATTTAAAATATAAAAGGTACTTTTACTGATTGTAATATTTACATGCACTCAATTATAAAGTGTCAAATTTGGAGGGGTGTTGTAATCACTTGTGGATGTAATTTTGGTTGAGCCCGACGTCCTAAACTTTTGGGTGTTACATTCTTGTATCTATCATGGATTCTAAGAATGATATGCTTTTCTCCGAAGTGTGTGGACTTCAAGAGGATATGGTCAAATTTGTGGAACAAAATAGATCACTTAAAAAGTAAAACTCTCTTCTTCATAACCTCATTTATGAGAAGGATACACTAATACACTCCCTACAACAGACACTTTCTCACTTACAACATCAACCTCATATTATGGACAATCATATCCATGCTCATAGTCCACTTATAACTATTACTCTTGTACCCATTGACCTTGATCCGTCTGGGTTTTGAGCATGCTCCTACTCCTATTCCTGATACTCCTAAGTCTATTAGGCTTGTTACTACATGTTCTTCCACATTTGTGCCTATTGCAGTAACACATGATGTGTATCCTACTTCTTCTCACATGCATGGCTCTTTTGAGAAGCATACCACTGCATTCGGTTCTCGCATGCTCTGTTCTATGGGTTTCACTAGCGGAGGTATTGGCAGACATTCACAGGGTATTGTTTCTCCTATTTTATATATTAAGTGGAATTCTTGCCATGGTATTGGTTTTCAAGTAGGTACTTCATTGGGATCACACATTGACAGAGCTCCTATTTTTTTCGCTCGACTCTTTAAGGATCATGAGCTACACATGAGTTCTACACCTTCACTCAGGCTTGAGAAACCTAAGATTTCAGCTATCAGACATGATCGACCTAACACACATTCTGATATTCATTTGCATGAACCCATTGTGTATTTTGTACCAAGTCATATGCAAGCATCTTCTTCATCCATCTGTGTTGATTTGGGGTGAATATCTAATAACCGATGGCAAGACATACGTACATTCATTGAGAGGACTCTACATATGTGGCTCCTCCACCATTCGGCCTCTTACTCCACTTTCTATACCTTCTACATCGTAATGCTTTTTTTATAGAATTTTTCTTTAGTAGGTGTAGTGTGTCTCTCTTGTTTGTTGAGAGATTTATATTTATATTTTTGACATTTTTGGCATGTTGATAGTCTCTCTTGTGGGGGAGCTATTTTGGTCAAGCCCGGCTATTTTTTCAATGTTTGAGTAGTTGTTTTGACAACTCATATGATTCAGTAGCATCACTCCCCCATTCAGCAATATGGGAGGGTGTGGTGTTGATCCTACTTCTTCAGGTTTTGTGTCCTTACCTTGTTACCTTGGATTTTCTTGGATCATGGAACTCCTATTTCTTTAGATCTTGTGTCCTTTCCTTATTTCCTTGGTTATTGTTCTTGGATCATGGCACACCTATTTGTAGCAGTTGATCGAATTATGTTTGGTTTTTATTTTACACTTTGACATCACTTTGTTGACAGTCTCCTTGTATGGAGATATTCTGGTGAAGCCCAGTGTTAGTTGTTTTTGAGTTTTATGATCAAGTAGTGGATTCAAACCACAAGTGCACACCAAACTTCTTCAACATTGTATGAGTTTTTAAGCCGAGATTCTTGGGATGCCTTGTAATGGGTTTTTTTTTCTCTCTCTCTACTTTGTTATTACTAGTTTTTGGGTACCTAGCGGTGTTCCCTTTTTCCCAATTATTGTACATGAGTAACTCATCAAGCCTAGTTGTTGGGACTCATATTATGTATATTCCACTTTTATTTTGGCCCCTAGCTTCGATTGAGGGGGTTGTTAGAGTATGTATTTACCTTAGCGCATGTTTCACCTAAGTGCTTTATTTACCTTTATTATATTTATCCTTACCCACTTATGTGTGTGGATATTTATTTTATCTTATTTAGATTTTAGGAAGATATTATCTAATTGTTAGGTATAGTTTTTTCTTTGATCTACGGTATTGACTAGATCTTTGATTACTAGCTTTTTCCTTGATCTATGGTATTGACTAGAATTTTTATGACTAGTTCTTTCCTAAATCTAAGATCTTGACTAGTTTTTTTATGAATATTTCTTTCCTTGATTTATGGTTTGATCTATGGCCTTGACTGGTTCTTAGATTGATCTTCCTTACCTATATAAGCAAGGCTCACTCTCATTGTACTCATATATGAGAGTTCCATAATATTATATGATATTACTGTTCTTTGTTTACAAATTCTTTTGTAAAGTTATTCTAGTGAATTTCTTTCAGCTTATCAAATGTGGTGTGTTATGATCATCTGAGATCTTCATGGCTTGGAATGAAGTTGTGTAGTTTGAAGCTTTAAAAAAAATGATTATTATTATGGTTATATTACTAAGGGGTTGGTCATACCTAAGACCACACACACTCGAGGAAGTATAAGATTAATTATGTGAAACTTAGTACACTCCACATAGAAGAGGAGATCATCAAAGGATATTAGAGAATATGATTGAATAGATGTAGTGTTTGTAGCATATTACATTCGCAGACAAAGTGAATATAGAGGCTCGTAATATCGATGGATTGTTCCATTGTTGTAGGATGAAAAGTAGTGGGGACATGGTTAAAGGGATGGTAACCCAAACCGACTCAAGGGAAAATATTATGAAGATCTCATGTATGCTTCGTCAAATAGTTCTACTACAAATGGGAAATCTATGAAAGTGTGAGAATGTGGGCTAAGATTGAGTTAACGATAAAATATAAATATAAAAATAGAGTAATTTTGTAAGAGAAAGAGAGGAACCAAACATGATCCAAAAGATAGCTTGTATATTTAATGCATTAAAAATAGATTTACAAGAGGTGTATAAATAGGAAGTGGGGAAGTGTAACCACCACCTAAAAAGGTAGAGAACTGTAACTCCCATTTATCGTATTGACTCCTAAGCAAGTTAAATACATGTGTAGGAAAACCACACCATGGAATAAAAACCTACACTAACATTTTGATTAATTTTAGCGAGTAAAAGAAATGCATCTTAACAACAAAGCTTATTGAGGCACTCATCGACACTAAAATTTTCCTCCATGATTTCTATTTCCTTAATGTATATATTATGAATAAGGTGTTGTTAAGTATAGTTAGTAGTAACATCCACTAGAAGATAATGGCGTTGCCAGTACGGCACCACTAATAAAGTATAATATGGTAATAGTCAAAGTACAATAGGAATGTTGTGGTAAAAATTAAATATTTGTCATAAGTGGTCTCAGTAATGTTAAAATGTCAAAGTTAGGGTAAATGGATAAGTAGGGTCTACATGATTTAGAATTAGAAATATTATATTTGTAATAATGACAAGGAGTGATGTCGTAAATATTTTGTATCTTAAAATTGTATAAATGTGGAACCCATGTGAGATGATAAGGTACATCTTATCTTAAAAGATAAGCCTACATGTAAAGGTAAGAGTTTAGGCATGGAATATAATTGGCCAGAAGAGATTTCCTATTATATCTTAGAGATATGGTGGATACGCCTAAATTTCTATAAATAGAGAGGTCACCCCTCTCATTTATCATGGAATAAAGTTGTAATAATTATTTTATGAATAAAGGATTCATTGTGAAGGTGTGTTAAGGAATCCATCAAAATGAGTAATTGTGAAGTTTCTCCTATAACTATTTTTGGAAAACAAGTGGAGTTGGTAACACTTGGAGTAATTCATGGGTGAGATTGTAACAATTTCATGTTAATAATATATTTTATAGTTGTATTTCAGATTTGTCATCATTCTTTTATGTCATAGTTTGTGGTATTCTTGTGTTATGTTTGTTATTGTGTTTCCATATTACTACCACCAAACCAAAAAAATCATTACTAAAATAATCATAACACGAGGAGTTCTGGGGAAATATTATCGATTCTTTGGATTGGTGTTGACATTTTGGTTTGTCTTCAAGACCATTCCTTGTTGGTAGATTTTCGGAGAGATATTCCCACTTAGTCAGAAATCATTTGGAGGGTAACCTTGTTTTTATTGTGCATAGTAGTTACCATGGTAAAATCACTTTTTACCATGAATAGTATTTACCAAAGTACCTTCATTTTTTACCCTGAATAGTATTTACTATAATAACTTCATTTTTTACTTGTGAATAGTATTTACCACAATTACTTCACTTTTTTGTGAATATTATTTACCACATTAAGTCAAGTTTTACCATTGTAAATGTAAGTTTACTATTATCATTCTTATTTTTCGTAGAAATGTGTAAAATCACTTTCTATTATGGTGATTCCAATTATTTGTGCACAAAAGTCTTATTGATTGTACTTATGGGTTGGTATTTCACTGTGGTTACTTTTGAAAATGAGAAAGATTCCTATTTTTTCAGCCCAATCTAATGAAGATGTTCCCTCTTTAATTCAATAATTTAAATGATTTTGCATTTATAATGGCCTCATAGAAAGGAACAATGGACTGAATTTTTCTTACGTTTTTGGATGGTTCGGCCCTTAGGTGGTTTTGAGACACTAGGTGATAATGTTAAAAACTCTGGGATTTATTAGCGAAAGTTTTCTTGAAGAATTTGGTGAACAAAAAATATGCAGATCTCATGATCAAGATCATAAAGTTAGCCCAAGGAAAGAAGATAAGGGATTATTATGCTCATGTTCTAGAGCTAAGGAGGAATCTCGATGCCCAAATTCGGAAGGAAGGATTAGCGAATGGGTTGATGAATGGCATGGATAATCTCCTTTGGAATCACTTCATTCTTGGGATGAAGCCTTGAGATCGAAAATGAGTGGAGTATGACCGCCCAACAACCCTCGAAGAAACAAAGGAGATTACAAGAAGAAATCATGGAAGAGGAGCCCAAAGAAATTGTTATTAAGATGGAGCCTACATCAACACCTTTGGTCCAGAAGTCATAACCACTCTCAGTGAGCACAAATCTTCCCCCTAGTACATCTACTGAGTATGAAGATCTCCTTAGGAAGATGGGTCAATTAACTATTAATCTTCTTTAAGGAAAATAATTTAGTTCCAGGAAGGAGATAGAGGTCCAAAAAGAAATATATTTGAAGTTGTATGTTATGGTTGTATAAAAAGGATCATCATAAGTATAATTGTCCAAATAGAGCTTCTACATCTAGTACAAGAGATAATGATAAAGGAAAAGCACCTATGAATTCTTTTGATGTAATAGATAGGAGCATAAATAATGAAGCAGATGTTTTTGTAACAAAAAGAAAGAAAGAAAAAGATAACCAAGATGGAAATGATCCTAAGAAAATGAAAGGAGAGACTAGTAAAAAACATAGGAGAAGAAAGTTGGGTGTGCAAGATTTTTTGATTTCACAGGGGCAAGGACCATACTCCATCTTAGAAGATCTGTCTAAAAGGCCTGTAAATATTACATATGGTCAACTTCTTGTTATGTCTTCTGAGAAGAGGTGGGAGCTGCGAAGTGGACTCAATGCTCGGTGAAGGAAGGAGGTTAAGGTCTCTGTTGTCAAAATTTCACCCCCTGTGGTAAATTTCGATACCATGCATCGATTTTTTTGCAGGTTCAGGCGGGTAGATCAAACAGGAAAAATCACAAAAAATGGCTAAGTCCTAGTCCTTGGGACAGTAGGGACGTGTGGGACAGAAAGATGCGGATCGGCCGAAAAGCCTCCAGGCGGCCCGCTAAGCATTTGGGACAATCGGGCCAGAAGTACGCGGTGGCGCGAGAAGCCGATCCGGCCGAAAGAGGAAAAGAAAATCGACTAACTGCTGAGAGGGACAGTTCGGGACAAGAGTACGCGAAGGACCCGAACCGGCCGGTTCGGCCGAAATGGGAACAAATGGTCCGAAAGCAAATGGGACATTTGGGCCGCGAGTACGCGAACCGACCGGGCCGGGCGAAAAAGGTCAAGGCAGTCCGAAGCATTTGGGACATCTGGGACAAAAAGACCCGAACCGGCCGGTTCGGCCGAAATGGGAACAAACAGTCCGAAGCATTTGGGACATCTGGGACAAAAAGACCCGAACCGGCCGAATCGGCCGAAATGAGGAGCTTCAGTCCGAAACAAAGTGGGACAAGTGGGACAAAGGTACGCGAACCGACCGGTTCGGCCGAAATCAGCACAAGGAGCACTGGGACATCCGGGACAAAGGGACGCGGTGGACGCGAAGGAGCCGAAAGAGCCGAAAACCAATGAGAAGCTGCCACGTGTCCTCACAAGAGAAAGGTCCAAAAAGTCAAAGGGGCGAGTTTTCGAGCACTGATCCGAACCAATGGGATAGTGCCACGTGTCCCAGCTAGGGCCCACAAGGAAATTTCAAAAGATAGCCCGCCGTGAGGTGGAGGAGAGAGAGTTGCTCAGTGAATCAGAGCCTACCACGTGTCGTCCAGGTGGCGAAGCGTGGAAAAATATTTCAAAATCTATCTTGGTCCTGCTCGCGTCCTAAATCTTGAGATCATCATATCTTTTGATCCGAGCTCGGATTTTGACGTTCCTTATATCAACGGAAAGCTTGTGAGATTCTCTACATGATTCCGTGGTCAATCTTGCATCTTGGTTTAGTTTGAGAGAGAAAATCAAGAAATGCCATTTCGCGCGAAATAACAAGTAGAAGTAATATTTCAACAAACAACTTTAATGCACAGACAATTCATACCCGCTGTTGGCGCACCCGCCGTTTTGCCGAGATCCGCCGCCGCAATGATGAGATGAATTGAATGCAACCTGGAGGTGGTTGGGGTAGATTTGGCTTTCCCTTCTCTCTTTCCTCTCTTATTCTTTCTATATATTGTAAAGAGGAGCTTCTTTCAAGGTTGAACATTTTTTCTGTTTTGCCTCTCCCTTCTTCTCCTCAGGCGAATTTGTGGAGTTCGAACCTCTCATTTGAACTGTAATACTATTCTGCCTCATGGCATTCTGTAGTGTATTGTATCAATCTTTGGAGCAAATAATGCATGTCTGTGGATGATTCTCAGCCCTCTCTGTGTTCTTTTTGCATCCTCCTGGTCTTTCACTGCAGGTTTTGTCATCTGTGCATGATCTTATATCACATTCAAATGGTCTGTGTTTACTGGCAAAATAGGTGTTCTTCATTCCTCGGTGCATCACCTCTATTAGCTTAGATTTATTTTTATGCATCTTCTTACCTTGTCTCCTTGGCAGATTAGATTAGGTTTTGAGAAAACCCTCTGCATATTTCGTGTGCATCTGAACAGAGGAATAGGAACCAGCCTTCTCTGGAGAATCCTTTCTCATTTTTTCAAGTCCCACACTTGGAGAAAGGATTCAATGTTATGCAATCACACTGGATGCCAAGTGATCAACCTAGAAACTTGATCTGCACCCAGGGGTGCTGTGATTTTGCATCAACAATCTCTATTTTGGAATCGAGAGGTGGTTCCCTATACTCCACAAGATGAGGTATTATGTAATGTTATTTCAATTCATGATGTCTTAGTAGATAGAGGTGTCATAGCGATTAATGTAATGACCGAGTGTAATGAATATGTTGGGTTTAAAAATTGATCACCCTCAACACTTATGTTAAGTTCATTATATGAGGGAAAAACTAAACCAAAAGGTTTTGTTTCGAGATGTGGCGATATTTGTCATGGGTGTTGATGTGTGGTAGAATTCTAGGTGATGAAGAACGGTAATGTTGCGTACCCAATGTTGTTGGGAAGGCCATGACTAAGAATATTTCATGCGATAAACTATTGGAATGAAGGCTTCATGACACTTGGACGTGGTAGAGAAAAAGTGAAGATAAGCATGATCCTCGACATCATAAGGCAAAGAGAACCTATGGATTCAAGTGATGAAATTGATGATTGGACATCATCTGATTACTCTAATACTAGTGAAGATAGAAGATGAAGAAAGTGAGGTTGATGTGTCGGTCATGGATATCCTTCCAGTCTCACCGACTCATGAACCCATAAAATTATCTGAGGAATAAATTGAAAATTATCTCCAGGAGATAAATATTGGTGATGTTGTGATGGAGAGTGAGAAGGAATCCTACCTCCATCTCTTTCGAAGGTACATGCACTTCTTCACTTTTGATTACAAGGAACTCTATCAAGTAAGTTAGGTATAACATTCTATTTAGTTGGTAGATGGTGCTTTATGACCATAAAGTAAATGCCATATAGAATAAATCCTAATTTTTCCAAGACCGTAAAAGAAGAAATAGTTAAGTTGTTTGATGCAAAATTCATATTTGTTATGGAGAATTCGAGAATGAGTTTCTCCCATTGTGATTTCAATAAAAATGAGTGGGAAGCTATGAATTTGTGTTGATTATAGGAATCTCAACAAGGCAACAAAGAAAGATCATTATCCTCTTCTATTCTCATATCGATCTTGGGCGAAGTAGGTATGGTCAAGAGTGTTATAGTTTCGCAGATGGTTATAAAAGATACAACCAAGTTCGTATAGTGGAGAAAGATCAGTTGAAGACTACGTTCACCACTCCTTGGGGAACATTTTTTTATAGAGTTATGCCATTTGGGTTGTGTAATGCTCCAGCAACATTCTAGCGCTTGATGAATAGGGCATTTGAACCCTACATTGGAAGCTTCATCAGAGTATTCCTAGATGATTTTTGCATCTATGGGAGAAAAATGGACCACCTGCACCAGATGCAGACAACATTTCAAAGGTTAGATGAAGCACGATCCTTATTAAAC
This sequence comes from Taxus wallichiana var. yunnanensis, assembly GCA_018340775.1. NCBI lineage: Eukaryota > Viridiplantae > Streptophyta > Pinopsida > Cupressales > Taxaceae > Taxus > Taxus wallichiana. Next base: position 395,729,412 of record CM031239.1, on the reverse strand, counting down.
CCTACAAAGTGTGTCTTTGGATGTTCTAAAGGCGTTTTGTTAGGGCATTTTATGTCTAGAGATGGTATTGGTACGAACCCGATAAAATTTCAAAATCAAATAATTACCATTTCCATGAATAGAAGTAAGTTGAGATTATTTTAGGCCATGTGAGTTACCATAGAAGATTCATCAAGAATTTATCAAAGATTTCATAGCCACTAACCCCGTTCTTGAAGAAGGATGTTACTTATGAACTAGGAAAGAAGGCACATGAAGCTTTTGAACAACTAAAGTAAGATTTGGTGTCTTCACCTATTTTAAATAATCTAGACCTGAGTAAGCCATTCATTGTGTATATTGATGCTTCAGATGCAACACTAGGGAGTACTACGAGCCAAAATGATGAAAATGAGAATTATCATCCAATTTACTTTGGGAGCTTGAGCATAAATGAGCAAGATTAAGGTAAATTATATTATAACTAAAAAAGAGGCTCTAGCTCTCATTTTTGCTATAAAGAAGTTTAGAAATTACTTGTTAGGGAAAATTTACAATTGTAATAGATCATCAGGCTCTAAAATATATTGTGAATAAGCCTAACCCATCAGGAAGGATAACAAGGTGGATAATTTTGCTACAAGAATTTGAATTTGATATTATAGATAGGCCATGAAAGAAACATGTCAATGCAGATGCACTCTCTCGAGCCTATGATGCTTTAGGTTCATCTTATAATGATGATAATTTCCCGGATGCAACATTGTTTTCCTTTAACACAATCCCTAGTGAATAAATAGATATTTGGAATTATCTCGAATGATTTCAAGTTTCTTGATGGTGCCAATGTAAAAAAGAGAAAAATTACTCAAGCTAGTCATCCATATTCTATTTTACATGGAGTATTATTTCGGATAGGGCACGATGGATAATACAAGAGGGTAGTTAAATGTGATCAAGGAAGGAGCTAATAGAAGAATTCCACAATTGTACATGTGGAGGAAACTTCTCTGGATAACTCACAACAAGAAGGATCTTGGATGCAGGCTATCACGGCCAACTCTTTTTAGAGATTGTTATAATTATTGTAAGACATGTGATATTTTTCAAACACATGGGAACCGTAAGACTTCATCATCTCCATTATACCATATTCTTCCCCTTGGTCCCTTTGAAAAGTGGGGAATATATATTGGAGGTCCACTTCCAAATACCCCATGCCAAAATAAGTATATTATAGTTAACATGATTATTTAACAAAGTGGGTTAAAGTTAGGCCCTTAAAAACAACTTCCATGGATGAAGTGGTAAGATTCATGTATGAACGCATTATCACCAGATTTTGTTTTCCATTAGAAATTATAACAAATCAAGGAAGCCACTTCATTAATGAGGTGGTAGAAGCCCTAGTAAACAAGTTTTCTATTAAGCACAGGAAGGCAACAACTTACAATCCAAGCACAAATGGACAGGTGGAGTGAAAAATTATGTATTATGTCAAATCCTAGAAAAATATGCAACTTTCAGAGGTACATAAGTGGGATAAAAGGATTCATGCAGCATTGTGGGCATATAGGGCAACATCAAAGTCAACAATAGGATACTCCCCATTTCAGTTGGCTTATGGCATTGATCCAATTCTTCCTATTGAGTTTGATATTCCCACTATGAGAATTATGAAAAATGAAAGGATGGATGAAAGTGATTTGGTAAAGGAAAGGTTGGTACATCTTCATTTGCTAGAGGAAATGAGGGAAATAGCGAAGGATACAAGCTATAAGAAGAAAATGAAGCAGGAGTACTTTGATCAAAAGATTCTCTTGGTCTCCATTTCAGGTGAATGACTTGGTCCTAGTATATGATTCCCGATACAAAAAGAGGAGGCATAGAAAATGTTTTCCCAAATGGATGAGGCCTTAAAGAATAGTAGTTGCACATGAAAATGGTACATATCAACTAGAGGAACTGGATGGTACTCCCATTATGAAATGGGTCAACCATGATAAGTTAAAGATTTTCAGTGCACTAGCTTTAGAATGTCCATAATAGTCTTCTCCGAGAATGGAGTAGAAGGCTAGGGAAGGGGAAGACGTCAACACTAAAATTTTCCTCCATGATTTTTATTTTCTTGATGTATATATTAGGAATAAGGTATTGTTAAGTATAGTTAGTAGTAGGGTCCACTAGAAGATAACGTCACCGCCAAGATGCGACACCGCCAATAAACTAGAGTATGGGTAAATCAAAGTACAATAGGAATGTTGTGGTAAAAAGTAAATATTTTCATAAGTGGTCTCGGTAATGTTAAAATGTCAAAGTTAGGGTAAATGGAAAAGTATGGTCTACATGATTTAGAATTATAAATATTATATTTATAATAATGACAAGGAGTGATGTCATAAATATTTTGTATATTAAAATTGTATAAAGGCGGAACCCATGTGAGATGATAAGGTACATCTTATCTTAAAAGATAAGCCTACATGTAAAGGTAAGATTTTAGGCATGAAATATGATTGGCTAGAAGATATTTATTATCATATCTTAGAGATAGGGTGGATAATCCTAAATTTATATAAATAGAGAGGCCACCCCTCTCATTTATCATGGAATAAAGTTGTAATAATTATTTTATGAATAAAGGATTCATTGTGAAGGTGTGTTAAGGAAGCCACCAAGATGAGTAGTTGTGAAATTTCTCCCATAACTATTTTTGGAAAACAAGTGGAGTTGGTAACACTTGGAGTAATACATGGGTGAGATTGTAACAATTTCATGTTAATAATATATTTTACAGTTTTATTTCAGAGTTTTCATCATTCTTTTATGTCATATTCTGTGGTATTCTTGTGTTATGTTTGCTATTATGTTTCCAGATTATTACCACCAAAACAAAAGCTTTGCATTACTAAAATAATCATAGCACGAGGAGTTCAGGAAATATTATCGAGTGCAGATTGGTGTTGATAGTACCCAAGAACATAGTGAGACCCTTATAAAGTGGATAAAAGGAGAAAACACACTCAAAATAATCCTCCCCAAAAGAGGGAAAAGTGAAGTGCAAAGAAGATCTCTCTCAGAGAAAATATCCCTATAAGAACATCAAAATCCCCTAGAATTAGAGAGAGGGAGAGAGAGAAGAAGAGAGGATTATCTAGCCCCTAGAAGATGAATCCTCATGAACTCCCAATAGATCTTGTAGATGAAGAAGTATTTTTTTAGTAAAGGAATCAATGAAGACTATATCTAAATAAGGAATGCTTGATGTTGCCTTTGAAATATTGTTAACCTTAAACCTTGAAAGTAGTGTGAGATTTAATAAGTTCAACCTATTGTTAGTGATGTACGTAGAAAAAGTAAACTACTATAAATTGTGAATAGAAAGAATGTAAACACACATAATAGACTTTGCTCAGAACATCAATTTTCATTCATATTTCAATATTCAATACATTAGTCTCAATTACATATTCATATCTTCTCTATTCAATATTCCATCTCTCTATCTCTTACAATCATATATTTCTCATAAGGCACTCACTCTTTATTTCTTGTGTTGCACCCATATACAATGGATTAATTACAATAAATATACAAAATACAAAACATTCCAAGAGTCACTTCTTTTGATTCGCACCTCTGTCGGCTTATGTCTCGCATCTTGTCTTGACTTGTCTTTGTTCCCGGCCTATTTGTCGGCTTTTGTAGCTTCCTACGGTGTATCACGACTTTCTTGAGTAAGATTGCGGATTTTATAATGTATCATGGCTTTCCTCTTATTTCACGTGGTTTGTTCTAGTCTTCCTTAGCTTGTTCTAGTCTTCTAATGCTATCTCCTTATCTCGGTAGCTTTTGTCAATATACATGCGGCTTTCCTCTTGTTTCACGTGGTTTGTTCTAGTCTTCCATGACTTGTTCTAGTCTTCCACCGCTATCTCCTTATCTTTGTGGTTATCTCAAAATCCAATGAAGAACCCTGTCAACATCATCCCCTAAATTAAACCTTATCTTGTCCTCGAGACAACAACATGATGAATATGGGATACCACCTTAAGAGAACACATGCATCACCTCCCAAGAACTTAGACATCTGGCATAAGGAAGAGTTCTTTTGCTCAACTCGCCTGACTGGACTTATGGGACACCATAGTCCCCTAAAAATTTCTTCTTCTTTATAGTGGTGCTTGGGGATGTACTTAGTGATTTGTGGCATAATGTTCTTTTCAAAATTATACCACAATGCCAAATGTGTATCTATCTGCTTCACCCATTCTTGTAGTTGTGTATTTTCTTGGATCAACTGGAGGATCTCTGATGGTGGTGACTTTGCTTGCACTTGACCCAGTCTGTTTTGGGCAGTTGTGAGCTCTTGTTGCATTCTAATAAGGGCTCTATCCAATGGTGTGTTGCACTCTTGCATATCCATTATATTTTTAGTCTGTGCCCTTTGTTGTATTTGATACTTTTCTATCAACTCGGCTATCTTTCATCTTTGAGCTCCATCCTTGTCCTTACGATGTCATACTTTGTTGAGGCCAAATGAATTTGTTGCTCTAGCTTGTCCAGTTCTAATTTTTCTTTTTGGGTCTCACTAGGCCATCCTATTGTATAAGTGTAGTAGGTCGCAACATTATTCAATTTTTTTCCAACTTGTGGACTGTGGCTTGCATTTCTGTTCTCCTTTTCTGGTTTTCCATAGTCTGTGGTTTTAGGATTTTTCTGTTTGTATTCTTCCACAACATTCTTGTGGATTTTCTTCTTTTCTACTTCCAAACTAATTGTATCTTCTTTCAATATTTCTTCCACAAAGCATTTTCTGTTTGCACCTCTATCTGTAGATTGGATGCGGTAATAATCTTTGTTGTTTGAATAGAGGATAATATTTTTGCATTACCTCTTCTATCTCAACACATTATTACATCCAATCATGTTTGGAACTTTTTCTAGCACTTGGCTACAAGTTGTTTTCTGTAAGGGAGAGTTTTTCCAAATGTACCTTAAAGCCATATGTGGTTTGTTCCACTACCCCTTATTGCAACTGTATTGATTGATCCTTTTTCCTTTGTTGTAGTGCTTGTTTGATTTTCGCCAAAGAATCTCTAGGTGTTTGTGCTGGTACCATACTTGTGGATATATCTGTGGATGATGTTGATGGTACCATCTTATGTTCTTGTGCCTTCGTTAGTTCTTCTTATTCCTTCTGTTCTTGTTCCCTCTTCTCTTGTTCTATATTTTCCTATTTCTTCTTGTCCTTTGCTTCTTTTTATTTTCTATCTTTTTCCTCATGTTCCTTCTTTTGTTTTTGTTTCTTTTCCTCTTCTTCTTTTTCTTTCTTCTCTTTTTCTTTTTTTTTTTCTTCAATTCCTTATCATTTCTTTTCTTTTCTTGTTCCCTTCTCTCCTTGTCTTTCCTTTCTTCTTATTTTTCTTTTCTTTCTTTTAATTTGCTTCCTTCTCTTTCTTCTCTCTCTCTTTCTCAATTTTCAGATGTGTCATCCAAAGCTTCCATTCTTGCTTTCTCATTTGGAAATATTCGCTCCATTTTCTCCAAATAACCCTCTAAGTCTCCAAACCCTGAGTACTTAGGTAAATTTTGGTGGGATGCACCACGGCTCAATCTATATACTCTTTTAATCGGCTAATCTTCAATTTCTTCTTTGGCGGAATAGTATCCATCTTCTTCCTCAAATTTATCTCTTGCAGGCCAAAAAATATCATCCACGACATTAGAATAATCATCATCTAATTTAATTACTCATGGTGGCACCCTTCTTGCATAATGTAATTTTCTTGTTCTAGATTCTAGGAATCTATATATCCATGCTTCAACAACATTATCTGAACTTTCAATTAAAGACTCGCTTTGACTAAGATTTCCCCATTTGAGTTTGGTTCAAAATCTTTCTCAATATTAGAAAAATTGTTCAAGGCATATACTCCTTGGATATCATCAAATTCATCTCCTTCTGTATCATGCCATACCTCTTCTGCCCATGCAACACTCATCCCTGCATGTAATGGTACATGTACGTAGATTCCATCTTCTTGTAGTGTTACTTCCTCTTCTTCTAAATTTAATGTTCCATTACAATCAACAAACCATTCTAAAGCTATAATGGCATTGTAAGATGGCTTTAGAGCCACATTCTCAACAACTTCAAACCTCACCAACTTCTTAATTCCCATAAAGTTTACTTCAACATTCTTTAATGCACCTAATGGTTGTTTTGATGATCCATCTACCAATCCAATGAAGTATCTAGTGGGTTCCAAGGGAGGCTGCCTAGTCTCTCCCATGTAGTTTTTGACATCATATTGACATCCATGCCAAGATCAAGCAAAACTTTGGTAATAGTGGTGTCAAATATATCTACATCCAAGTAGATGGTGGATTTCGCCATGTTCATTGTGTGTATAAAACATTTCTTTTGGTGAGGTCCTACTTCAATCCTTCGAACATTAAAATTTTTGTTCTCCTTATTCCAATATTTTGAATTGTTTCAATTTATCTATAAGACCGTGTTTGATCATTAATTTGACTATGTCCTTTAGAGCAACAATCTCCTCTTCCATAAAACATTTTTTTCTATTTCTTCTTGGGTTTGTGCCTTCTTTACTACTTCTCTACTTTTCTCCACTTCTTTCTTATGAAATTCTACCTAATTTCTTTAAAATCTCATTCTTCTCTACTAGAGGATATTTCTTCATGAGGTAATATGATTATTTTCTTCTTTCCAGTGCAAATTCCTTCCTCGTGGCACTTCTAGTAGTAACCACGACTCGATATTTTGGTTCTTCAATACTCTTACATGTTTTAGCGGCTTTTCTCCTCAGATAGCTTTCTTTAGCTTCTTCCTTCTTATCCTCATTTTCTGGTCTGGTTTGTGAGCTAGACGCTCTTGCCTTGTCTTTTCTATTTCCTCATCATCCCATGGTATTTTTGTGATATGTTGCACATTCTTCTATGCATATCTTCCCAATGCTTTAGTTTTTGTGCCTCCATTCCTATAAAATTGAGTTGTTTTGGGACACTAAAAGAATCATGTCCTCTTTCATGACAAAACCACAAGGATCAAGCTCTGTATAATTTCTAGCTAAGTGCCCATCTTGTCCACACTTATAACAATTCATGGGTCTTCTATCTTGATAGCCACCTCCTTGGTTATCTCTTCCTTGATATCCATTATATCCTTGGTATCCTCTTCCTCCTTGATAATTTTCATATCCTCCATGATATCCTCCTCTATAACCTCATGTGTAACCTCCTCTCGTAGTGATGCCCACAAAGTGGAGAAATTTTGGAGATAATTTCCTAAATTTAGTAATGTGCAACCACTTAGCTATTTGAGTGGAGTGGTTAAGATTAGCTAGCAGTTTAGTCTTTGTTTAGTTAATAAATTCCTAACTTTTGGGGTAGTTAGCTATCGTAGAAGCTGGGACTTTAGTTAGGAGTTTTTATTTATTTTTTGTTGGGGAACTTCTTGGTAGGGAAGGGAAAGGATACTCAGGAAGAGTAAACCCTCTTATTGTTGAACTGTGTTATGAACTGGATAGTCAATTGAACTGACTGATATTTGTAGTAGATCTTTATCACCATGGATTTTTTGAATTAATGCAGAAGACTGTTGTTTTTGTTAGATTCCTTCCCTCATTCCTTTTCTGTTGTTTTCTTTTTCATTTTAAAGTTCAGTTTGCAGGTATTTTTTTATACTGCAAGTTGTTGCAGGTGGTGGTCTGCATTAGTTGGTATCAGAGCAGGTATGGCCCAAAGGGGATTTCATATGAACTAGGCAGGAAGAGGAAGAAGAAATGTAAGGCCTAGGAGAAATGTTGAAGATGAATTACTAAGAAGGCTATAAGCTCTTGAGGCTAGGTTGATACATGAGGACTCTGAAGAAGAACCAGAAGTTCAAAGGGCTCGGAGTTGGAGCCATAGACCCCATGGAAAGGCTCATTGAAGCTGTAGCCAGACAAGGGGCCAAGGTTAAGGTTAAAGTCCCTGATTTTAAAGGTGAGCTAAATCCGAAGTGTTTATGGATTGGATTCAAGAGCTAGAGAAATATTTTGAGATGGAAGGAATTGAGGAAATTGATCCACGAAGGGTCAAAGTTGCTTCATCAAAAATGAAGTCTCATGTTGCTCTATGGTGGGAGAATCTCCAGAATGTTAGAAGAAGACAAGGGAAAGAGAAAATCCGAATGTGGCCAAAGATGCTAAAACATTTGAAAACTAAGTTTATGCCCTCTGATTATCAACAAAAACTTTTTCGAGAGTTTCAAAATCTAAGGCAGAAAGAGTCATCGATACAAGCTTATATTGAGCAATTCCTAAGGCTGCAAATTAGGACTGATTTGCAGGAAGATGATGAGCATGCAACAACTAGATACATCAATGGGCTTAGGTTTTAACTCCAAGATGAGTTGGCTCTTCTCAAAGTGAACACTGTGGATGAGGCATATCAATTTTCTTTGAAAGCAGGGGAAAATTGAACAGTGAGGCAAAGTGGTTAGCAAAAGGGGTGGCAACAATTTGAATAGAGGAAGAGGAATTTCCTCTAACTCCACAAGGATGCAGAGCTAGAGGAAGGTAAGGAACCAAAGACTAATTTTGGTGGAAGAGGTGCTTTTAGAGGTAGAGGTAGAGGCCAACAAAGGTTTGGATATTGGAGACCCGTGAAGTGTTATACTTGTGGCGGACCTCATAGAGAAGCTGATTATCCTGAACACTCTAGAGTTACCAATGGAGTCATGATGGCTCAGGAGGAACCCCAAGTAGAAGAAATTGAAGCCGAGATTGGAGAGAACTTGATGTTGCAAAGAAACTTAATAATAAGAGACCAAGAGGCCCTGAAGCAGATTAGAGAAGAAAGAGTGTGTTTAGACAAAATGCAAGTGTAAAGACAAAGTGTGCAAGGTAATTGTAGATGGAGGATCTACTGATAATTTGGTAAGTACTGAAATGGTGCAAAAATTGCAGCTTACTTGCATTCCAAAATCGAATCCTTATAAAATTTCTTGGTTGAAAAAGGATCATAGTGTACTTGTAAATCAATCTTGTCTTATTGATTTCAAAATTGGTCCTTATGAAGACAAAGTATTATGTGATGTAGTGCCAATGGATGCTTGTCACTTGTTGTTGGGAAGGCCCTTGGCAATATGACAGAGGAGTAATCCATCATGGGAAAGAGAACACTTATGAAGTACAACATGGAGGGAAGAAACATCTTTTAAAACCATGGAAAGAGGAAGGGGCATCTGAAATCTCTCTAGTATCCATGAGCTATAAAAAATTTTGCAAACAAACTAAAGGAGCAATTTATTATCTTTTATGCCCTAGAGAAGAAAAGAGGAATGAAGAGAAAATCCCACAAGAAGTGAAAAATTAATTACCTAGGGGATTGCCTCCCTCACGAGGCATTACTCACCATATTGATTTAGTGTCAGGATCAAGGCTTCCTAATCAAGCTGCATATCACTTAGCTCCACAAGAAAATGAAGAAATGAGAAGGCAAATATCAGATTTGTTAGAGAAGGGATTCATAAGGGAAATCATGAGTCCATGTGCCACACCAGCCCTACTATCACCAAAGAAAGGAGGAAAATGGAGAATGTGTGTGGACTCTCGAGCTATCAACAAGATCACAGTAAAGTACCGATATCCATTACCTAGAATGGATGACATATTAGATTGTTTGGCAGGTGCAAAAATCTTCTCCAAAATGGATTTGAGGAGTGGTTACCATCAAATCTGGATCCGAGAAGGAGACGAATGGAAGACGGCCTTTAAGACCAAGGATGGTTTGTACGAGTGGTTGGTGATGCCATTTGGCATGTCTAATGCTCCCGCCACTTTTATGTGGACTATGAACTAGGTATTTAGACCATACATTGGAAAAATTGTCATAGTTTATTTTGATGACATATTGATTTTTAGTAAAGATTTGGAAACTCATTTGGAGCATTTGAAGAGAGTGTTTGATACCCTTAGAATGGAAAGGTTGTTTGTCAATCTTGAGAAGAGTGAATTTTGTAAGGAAAATTTGGTATTCTTGGGTAGTGTGATTTCAGCAAATGGAGTGAGCATGGACCCAGAAAAGATCAAGGCTATACTTGAATGGCCTATTCCTCAAAGCATAATAGAGGTAAGGAGCTATCATGGATTAGTAAACTTTTATAAGAAGTTTATTAGAAATTTTAGTGGTATAAGTGCTCCATTAACCGATTGTACCAAGGGAAAGTCCTTTTCTTGGACTCAAGTAGCTGAAAGAAGTTTTGAACAACTTAAAAAGAAGGTGACAAAAGCTCCAATTCTTTCTTTACTAGACTTTGAAAATATTTTTACTGTTAAGTGTGATGCTTCAACAACTACGATCAGAGGAGTGTTAAGCCAGGAAGGAAAACTGGTGGCCTATTTTAGTGAAAAGTTAAATGATGCAAAAAAATGGTATGGCACTTATGATAAAGAGTTGTATGTTATTGTTCAAACATTGAAGCATTGGAGGCACTACCTATTGCATAGGGAATTTTTTTATTGACAGACAATCAAGCATTGAAGTATATAAATTCTCAAGCCAAGTTATCACATAAGCATGCCAAATGGGTCTCATTTTTGCAAGAGTTATACATTTGTGGTGCAACATGTGAGTGGAAAAACTAATGTTGTGGCAGATGCTTTAAGTAGGAGGCGTCACTTACTGGTTACTATGACTAATGAAGTTGTTGGGTTTGAAGAAATGAAGAATGAATATGTAATTGATCCATATTTCAACAAAGTTATTGGTACTCTAAACAATCCAACAACTTTATGTGGGGAATCTTATGGTGACTACTTGTTTACGGATGGTTTTCTATTTAAGGGACTCCAACTTTGTATTCCCATTGGGTCCAGGAGAGAACAACTGATTAGAGAGATGCATTCAAATGGCTTGGGAGGTCATTTTGGTAGAGACAAGACTTACACCTTGGTAAGTGACAAGTTTTTTTGGCCTTAGATGAGGAAGGATATTAATAAATTTGTTTCTAACTATAGAATTTGTCAAGTGTCTAAGGGTGGACAACAAAACATTGGGTTGTATAAACCCTTACCAATACCTGAAGGACCATGGATTGAAATTTCCATGGATTTTGTCTTGGGATTGCCTCGTACTCAAAGGGGTAACGATTCCATCTTGGTCGTGGTAGACAGGTTCTCTAAAATGGCCCACTTCATTCCATGCAAGAAGACTGTTGATGCTAGTAAGATAGTTGATCTCTTCTTTAAAGAGATTGTACGCTTACATGGGCTTCCCAAGACTATCACAAGTGACCGGGGATACAAAATTTCTTAGTCACTTTTGGAGAACTTTGTGGAGAAAACTTGAAAACAAATTGCAATATAGCTCAGCCTATCACCCTCAAATGGATGGACAGACAGAGGTGGTGAATAGAAGCTTGGGAAATTTGTTGAGATGTTTAGTTGGGGACAACCCAACACAATGGGACTTAGTCTTGTCATGAGGCTGAATTTTCTTTCAACTCTAGCATCAATAGATCTACAAGTAAATCTCTATTTCATATTGTTTTGGGAAACAATCCAAAAGGTGTAGTGGATTTAATTGATCTCCCCATGGGAAACGAAATAGCCAAGATGCGAGAAGACTTTGTGAAACATATATATGAAGTGCAAGAACAAGTTAGGCAAAGGCTACAAATGACAAATCAGTTGTATAAAAGTCATGCCAACTTGCATCGGAGGGAAAAGATATACCAAGAAGGTGAGCTAGTCATGGTGTACTTACGTAAAGAAAGGTTTCCTCAAGGCACATACAATAAACTAAAGCCAAAGAAAATTGGCCCTTGCAAGATTCTCAAAAGGATTAATGAGAATGCATATTTGATAGACTTGTCAGGAATTTGACATCAGTCCTATTTTCAATGTGGCGGATCTTTATTCCTATCATGCAGGCCCTAAAAAAGTTCAAGATGAGAGTGGAGTTGAAGAATGGACCAAGCATTTGCCAAAGAAAATGAGGGAGCAGATTGAGAAGATAGTGGACAACAAGATTACTGCTACAAGGGCCAAGAATTATAAGATGTATTTAGTGAAGTGGAAGGGATTACTTGATTCCGATAATACTTGGATCAAAGAAGAAGAACTTATGAAGATAAAAAAACTAGATGTTCTTTGAACCAGGAGGTTCAGATTTTTCAAAAGAAGGGGAGAATGATGCCCACGGTGGAGAAATTGTGGAACTGATTTCCTAAATTTGGTAATGTGCAACCACTTAGATGTTTGAGTGGAGTGGTAGTTAATAAATTCCTAACTTTTGGGGCAGTTAGCTACCGTAGAAGCTGGGACTTTAGTTAGGAGTTTTTATTTATTAATCTGTTGGGGAACTTCTTGGTAGGGAAGGGAAAGGATACTCATGAAGAGTAAACCCTCTTATTGTTGAATTGTGTTATGAACTGGATAGTCTATTGAACTAACTGATATTTGTAGTAGATCTTTACCACCATGGATTTTTTGAATTAATGCGAAGCTGCTTTTTCATTAGATTATTTCCCTCATTCATTTTCTATTGTTTTCTTTTTCCTTTTAAATTTCATCTTGCAGGTATTTTTTTATATTCAGTTGTTGCAGATGGTTGCTTGCATCATATAGCCTCCTATGTAACCTCTGTGGTATCCTCCATTGTTGTATCCTTGATAATTAGGATTGTAGTTATTCCCCTGATAGCCACCTCTGAATTAAGGTTGTTCACCTTGCTGATTTGGATATTGAGGGGCAATAATTGCTGGTTGTGAAGGTGGTGGATTCAATGTAGGTGTTGGTTGTGAGGGAGGGGGAGGGGTAGGTTTTTTATTTTGTCTTGTTGTCATCACTCTCCAAGTATTGTAATCCTTTAGGTCTTCAAGTGATTCTACAAAGGGGCATGTGTGGTGATAATGGTTGTAGGATCCATATGTTGTATAATACATCAATGATTAGTAGGTGGTGCTACCTCTAATAAAGGACAAGTATCTGAGTGTGTTGGTCCCATAATCTACAAATTCCGCACCATGTTCTCTCTGTTGGGGGTATAGTACTAGAAGAGGCTTTCTGTGATGAGTGTTGTCTTACAGTTGTAACTCTCTTTGCCTTCTCTAAGTAAGGATAGTTAGTATTATTGTGACCTTCTACACAACATACTACACACCAAATCTTAGGTCTTACGCTATTTCTTGGAGGTGAACTATTCTTAAGGTCTTCATTCCTCTGAATTTCTTATTAGAGTTTTAGCTTGGCTAGCTCTAATTGTACTCTCTCTAATTCTATTTTTAATGATGCTTCTCCTTCTCTATGCCATGGTTAGGCCTCCATTCGATAGCCATCTCAGTATCGCATCTAAGAGTGTATTAAAAGGTTGTCCATCCAACATTCCTCTAATATAAGGGAGGATTCCTAAAGTGAACCATTCAATACATTGTTTGTCTGTGAGAGGTTCCTCCAACTTCCTAGTTACATTTTTGAATCTATAGCTGAATTCCTTGATTGTTTCCTTTTCTCCCTAAACAAGATCTCTCATTTTACTCACTCCTTTTGATGGTGCTTCAGGATAATGAAAATTTGTTCTAAATTCTTTCTCAATGGCATCCCAATCTTTATTTCCTATGCATTTGTTTTCATATACCATCATAATGCATCATCCCTCAGAGTGCCTATGAAATCATATAACTTCACTATGTTGTCTATGACGTTTCTACTCTTCCATTGAGAATCCAATATGAATAAATGTTCTATGACATTGTTTGTATCTGTGCCAAATACTAGTAACTTGGTCTTCTGTGCCATCTTAACTGGTTGAGAATGTACTTGGGGCTAACTAGTTGGCTATTGCTTTACTATTTTTACCTTCTTTGGTTGATTATGAGCCTTTTTCAAGTTATTATTTCTTCCTTTGTCTCTAGATAGCTCAATATCAAAATATAACTCTCCTAATAATTCTCTGAATTCTCTTACAATTTCCTATCTCTTTTGACTCTCTTCTTATAATTGATGATATCTTTCTTCCAAGATTTCTCCCTTTTCTATCTTTTGAATTGGTGTTTCAAGTGGCACATGGAATGGTGACTCGATCGAAGGGTCATCTCCTTTGGGCTTGTGTGGTGGTTGGGGGACACATCCTTAGTTGGTGACTCTTCATAATTATCTTTCTCTACAACTATCTTTCTTCCTTTACTATTTCTTAATCTATAATTATCCTCTAATCCTTCATCACTTCTTCTCTTCTTATTTTGTTTTTCCCTTTCTTCCTCTTTTTTTCTTGAACTTATCTTTTTCTTCATCTTCCCCACCTACTATTTTTATTTTTTCTTCAAACTCTTCAATCAATTCTTTCATACCAGTAACTTCTTCTTCTTCTTCTTCACCTTTTTCTTTGATCAATAATGGGACTTCTCTTTCTTCTCCTTCCCAATTTTTTTCTTCTAGTACTCTTTTAAAAGCCGGTTCTAAACCTCCTACTAACTATTGTAAATCTCTCATTAGGATAGCCTTCCTTGTTATCGATTGTTGGATTGGATTGTCTATGGAATATCATACCACGGGGTTCTGTGGGGTAACCAAAATAGGTTGGTCTTCACTTGCTGCGCAGTATTATAGCAAGAATTTGTGTGTCTACCTCCATTTCCAAGTTAGCCAATTGCTAGCCTCCACTCAAAGTGGGTGTTTCTTTCTTTTCTCCCTTTTGAATTTTGTTTAAATTTTCTTTTCTTTCATTCAACTTCTTTGTTCTTTCCTCCCTTGCTATACTATGTTTCTCTAACTTCTTTTCTAATTCCTTCTTCTTTGTCTTTGTTATCCCAGCTCTTTCTTCCATCCTCCTCATTCGATTGCTTTATTGAGACACTAAACTCTCCTTAATTCTCTTAATTCAATTTTTACCAACTACGTTATTTTTCTGATTTTTCTTATCTTCATGTCATCCTATTTCGATATTCCAACCATCACCCCAATAATTTTGATAAGTTATGTCACTTGGATCACCCCCTTCATGTATCTCATCCCGCAGTGCTTTTCCCCTAAAGGAAATTTTCCACGCTTCGATTAAACCTTTTTCTACCATCAAAATCTTAATTAAAAATGGAACTAATTTAAGAAATTAGCCTCTTGCTCCACTTAAAACTTCACCTTTCTTGTAGTCGAAGCTGGTCCAACCTTGTATGGCCCAAGTAATTATGTATGAATCTAGGGTAGTCTCGTACCAATAATAAATTTCTCTAGTCCAAGGCTCGTCAAGATGATTAAGTATAGTTAACTTTGTTCAGTCCACTCAAAAGGTTCTCTCAAGTGTAATTATGACCACTTTGTTCTCTTGGTATGTGCTAGTATGCAAGGCCATAGCAAATGAGGGAACTGAGACCAAAATTATTCTCTATATTCTCCAAGTACTTCTACTTTTGTCTCTTTATATGATGCTTTCAGTCTTTTGGATTCTCCTTTAACAAATTTCTAAATTTGAATTTCCCACCAATCCTCAATTTCGTTAGTGTTGGTTTCCAATATCTGGTGGTAATATTTTTCCAGGACATCTACCTAGCAAAAGGAACATGAGCTCAAACACCAAACATTAACCTTAAACCATGACAACAATGTGAGATTTAAGAAGTTTGACCTATTGTTAGTGATGTACGCAGAAAAGTAAACTACTCTAAATTGTGAATAGAAAGAATGTAAACACACATAACAAAATTTCTCCAAAACATCAATTTACATCCATATTTCAATATTCAATACATTAGTCTCAATTACATACTCTCTATCTCTTACAATCATATATTTCTCATAAGGCACTCACTCTCTATTTCTTGTGTTACGCCCATATACAATGGATTAATTACAATAAATATACAAAATATAAAACATTCCAAGAGTCACTTCTTTTGATTCACACCTTTGTTGTCTTCTATCTCATATTATCTTGACTTTTCTTTGTTTCATGGCTCTTTTCGGCTTCTACAGTTTCCTACGAGTGTATCACGGATTTCTTCAATATCCTTCGGCTTTTCTAATGTACCATGGCTTTTTCAATATATTGTGGCTTTCCTCATGTTTCCTGTGGCTTGTTCTAGTCTTCTACAACTTCTTCCTAACTTTGGCGGTTATCTCCTTATCTCTACGGCTATCTCAAAATCCGATGAATAACCCTATCAACAAATACTATGCATCGAAGGTAGAGGTAATGAAGAATGTATCCATATGCTACTCAACAAAGACATTGGTCAACTCTTAAAATTGATGGTGAGTCAAATTAGGTACCAAATAGGAATTAACATGGTTCCCAACATGGATATGATATTTGAACCAAGAACCAAGTACTTATGCAAAATATTTCAACATGAATCATGACAAAGGTGAATCACGGGATTCAAGATATATGTGGTGCCACCATGTAAGTGGTAGTAGGAGAGAAAATACATCCAAAGTAGAAGAAGAAACTCTCTAAAATATTTCATCAAGGAAAGGACAAATATCCTTAATACTAGTGTCATTAAGATATTAAAGGTGAGAGTCCCCAAATAGATATGAAATTTATGGTAAGTAGACCTCCAAATGAAGTGGATTGTAGACATGGAGAACCCTGCTATAGAGAATCACCTGGAAGCCCTCAAAGAAGAAACTCTATACTCTAAATTATTAATAGGTATAAGATAAATGTTATGATCGTGTTGAAAAAATCACGAAAATCTCTCGAAGAAGTGACTCTAGAATCTAAAGTAGCAATAAGTACAAGAGGAATGTCATGATCCTGTTGTAAATAAGCACTATAAGCTCTTGAAGAAGTGACTATAGAATCTAGAGTAGAAAAAAATTGTCCTCAATTGTAGATGGGATGTCAAAAGTAGGAGGATCAATAAAAATATCAATATCATCTACATATGAGTGTTTTTATGAGGAAACATCACTTTCAAATGACAACCATGGTCTCTATACAACTACCGAATAAATTTCCAAGAAATGGAAGGCCACTAAGTGTATAAAGTTGATATTGAATATCCTCAAGAATAGTGAGACATATTAGTCCATAGACCATGTCATTTTTGTTCAACCACTTCATCTTTTGCTTATAGTCATTAGGCTCAAGAATGAGTCCAAGAAGATAGGGCATTAGATCATGCAATATGCAGTGATCATGTATCCCTTATTTCCAAGACACATAGTTCTCGAATTTAGACAAACAACAAAATTATGGAATTTAATACCAAAACCCATAATGAAACCTTCAAAATAAAATTTTAACTTAGTTTGTTATTACATTACCCCAATATATGGCACTTTATAATCTAGTGCAAATTCATTTATTCAATTCCTAAAAATCTATTCTATAGGCCAAAAAAGGAAATGAGAGTACTACCATTACGAAGACCTTGAAAATATACCCACTTTCAAAAGAAGCAACACCTAAAAAGAGTTTCCAGTAGAAAATTTATGGCTTTTATAAGTTCGTTACTCTTGCAAATTTCAACACTTCCTCCTACACCTTTGAAACAAAAGTTTACCTTTCATGACTAAAGCCCCTTAGGCTAGTTGTGGCTACGGGCTAAACTCCATGTTAGTAGGGGCTAATGCTAGGAAAGGTCCAAATTTCCAAGGTTGTGCACATTATGATGTCACTTTTGAGGGGCAAGTACACACTTTCTCAAAGTGTGCTTATGTGATAGCTTATCAAACCCACTCAAAAGAGTGAAAGACAACTAGCGTTAGGTATAGGTCACCCACATAAAACATTGAGTTATGATAAATGAACAATGTTGTTGCCTCCAACTATGTGTGCACACACATAATTTTTATCTTCCCCTTCTCACAACATCCATGAAATTTTTGCACCGCCTCAGAGAGGTACAACTAGCTACAAAAATTTATGCACATAGTTGAATATCAAAGCAACCACAAAAGTACAACCACATCCAACAATAATGTGAGCACATAGATACAAATCACCACCAAAATATAGATAGTGTCTCCACAGTGTATGGCTAAACAATAAGTCAAATAACATGTATAACACTTACTAATAATTATGGTGCAAAAAAAGGTGCAATATTGTTGGTGCGAAAATTTGTTGGGTGGACAAATCTGTGGATAGATGATCTAACAGTGTACAAGGCATAGCCCCTCTTTGAGTCAAGAGCGGCCCGGTTTATTGCTATTCTACCAGCAGGAATCTATGCAAGTCTCACGATATTCTGCCTTCTGGGGTTTGGGATCTCATCCCAGTAGAGGTATTTCCAACTGTGAAAAGGAGGGAAAGAAATGAGGTGAGGAGATAAGATAGATCTGAAGGGAGAAAAGAAATGAATTCCAAAGCAGAAAGGTCAGAGGATCTATGTTTTGGGCTGGTAGTAAACAGAGCCGAACCTACTCGCATAGATGAACAAAGCAATACTGATGAATAAATGACAAAAAGTAGAGGTAGATCCAACAGAATAAATGCATAAATCTGACATAAGAAAGATTAAATGCTCATAACACAGATATTCAACACAAAGTCTTAATATTTGCATTAATGTTTTCTTCTGTTACAAAAAGCTCAAAGTCTTTTCTTCTCACTTCTATTTTTCATCTAAAAAGTATCCACCACTTGAATACAACAAGTATCCAAGTATATATAGAAGAAGGAGAAGAGAGAAGGCAAAAAGCAACCAACAACTAATTACAAAATATCTACAAAATATCTAAAAGTCAATGTTGACTTTGGACAACTTGGTGGATGACAACATCCCATGATGCAACATGGATGAGGTCATCATTTGTACCAACATACTCTTAGATATTTACAAAAAGGAAGCCAAGAGGAAGAAAGCTATTCATCGTCGTCTCGCGGCTGAAAGGGGGTATCTTGCTTCGCTGCTTGCTCCTTGGGAGAGGTGATGTGGGGCGGGTCCAATATTCCATGAATTTACTGATCATTGGCTGAAGTTGATCCTAGGCAAGACCCTTTGTATGATCGCCGATGACCTCACAAGTCTCCGCTCATCTCTGAGTTTTTCAGGGAGCTTGAAATATTCATTTCCTACCTCCATCAGGAACCCCACAAAATCACGACAAGCCAAAAGGTTGTTGATGCATTCGGTGTCAAAAGTGGCTTCCGGCCTTAGCCCTTGCGAGACGATCTCCTTGAAGATCCGAATAGTTTCGTCTGCCTTCCTCAAGGTGAAAGAAGGAGTAAGCAAGCCTGGGAACATTCTTAGGACAATTTGCTCCATTTGGTGCATCACATCCAGGGATTCCTCCTTGACCTTGTCAATCTTCTCTAGGATGAACTCCATCTAATCAACCTGGTAATCCAATGTAGCAAGGATCTTGCTGGGTACCCTGGGGTGATCGAAAATACCAAATTTTACCAAATCGTTGACCGAAAGCGATCAAGCATTTTCTAAACGTCTCGTGTTGTAACCTAACATGGTCCAACTCTTCGAAGATAGGTCCCACAATTTCCTCAAGATCTTTGTTCACCCAAATGATGTTCTGATACAATTCAGTGAACTTGACAATTACCTCCTCGCTGTCTTTGAGGATCTGATCTCTCCAAGTGAAAACTGCCATACCTTGCTCACCAATTTTGGCATACTCATTTATCTTATCCTGACTCAGGACCTTAGGAGTTTCAGTGGCAGTTGTAGGAGGTGCACTGCCCATCTTCTGCAGGGCATGGAGAAGGTGTTTGTTTTGTTCTTTTAATAACCTCTTCTCTTCCTTCGCTTCTTGGAGCTTCTTGCAAAGGGAATCCACCGTAGATAGGGCCTCCCCTTGAAGACTTTCAGAAGATGTTCCCATTGTGACTTGGGTCACTGTATAATTTGTTAGAGACAGATCCTTTTTACCTTTTGAAGGATCGGGATATGCGATCTCCATTACTCTTTCTCCCGATGCACTCTGAGAGAAGCGGGTTATAGGCTTTGCTTCTTAGCCCCCTTTGTTGGGATGACGGAGAATTCCATTGGTGCAATGGGGACTTTCCTCTTCTACTGAGGATCGAGATCCGGGAGATCCATGCTTTGGACTTAAGGGAACGGGACCAGAGGTGGAAGAGGGAGAAGCTGCAGTGGATGAAGGGAAATGGGTAGAGACACTTGGTGGAGGCATCGAGAGGGAGGCCGAGAAAGTGCTCACGGGAGGAAGGGATACTACAGGGGAGGTAGACGTGGGAAAGGAAGGGAGCTGAGAGATGAGAGAAGAAATAGTGGGGGATAGCTCCGCGAGAGAAGAGAAGATGGAGGATGAGGAAGGGGGAATAGTGGAAGATGGGGGAGAAGATATGACCAAAGGAATGGTCATTTGAGTTACACGAGGAGGGGAAGGAGGAGAGGGAGAAGGAATAGAAGGGACCTTGGTAATTGTAGCTGTGGCAACACCCTGAGTGGATGTGCTTATTGGGACATTCACCACCACTTCTTTCTCCGAGGATGCCGGAGTTATAACCTATTCTTGTGCGGCGAAGAAGGAGGGCTCTCAGGAGCTTCGTCTTGAGCAGAGCTTGATTCACCCTCTATTTCTTCTCTTTGACCTTTGGTGATGCTTCGGCCTGACAAGTGCATTGCCCAATGGGGACGTAGTGAAATCTACTCCGAGGTAGATAAGGCCATTCATTCGGCACCAGTGTTCTATTCGCCGCAATGTTTCTTTGACCCTCTCTTCGATGGTCTGGGGTGCTTTTGTTCTATCAATTGTAGCAAACGGCCAGTTGTCCCCATCTATGTCCAGATACACTTGATCAACTTCTTGATCGGTGGTTTGATAACCCTTTGGAACAATGGCTACGCCATATTGAATAATCTCCGCCAAGGCCAGGCGGGAGTGATCCTTCCTTCTAAGTTTGACCTCATGATACAGGTCGATATAGATGTCCTCGATCTGTGGAATGTGGATTGGATCGAGTTTTTCCTTGGGAAGGCAATTTCTTGGATCAAAGGTGGGCCTTGCCAGAATTTAAGCTTTAGATTGAGCAGTTCTAGCTCTGCAAACATCTCCCGAGCCTTGGTGTGAGAAGTGCAGGTATACCTGCCCACTGTGAGGGGGAAAGGGGTTCCACCCTTCTTTCTCTTCAAACACTTCTCATAGTAAGTTATGAGCTGTCTGGACAGCTCTAACAAGATCAACTTGGGGCCAGCATACCTCGGTAATTTGGTGGGCTCCCCCAAGAAGTTAGCAACTCTGAGATAGGTGAAGGTGGGGAATTGGGTAAACAGTGCTCCCCACTTCTTAGTCGCGGTGACTATGCTCTTGGTCGTCCGACCATGAGTCATATTTGGCCTCAAAAGGCAGATGATGCCATAGAAGAAAGCGTCGTTGATTTTGGTAAACTGTGGGATGTTGTTCTCTAGTTTCAACTCTGGGTAGTATTCATATATCTTTACTTTAGGCCAAATTCCGCATCGGCTTAGTGCTGGATAATCCCTCTCCAAGGCTGCAGCGTAGACTATGTAGGAGTTCATGTAGAACCTCCCCGTTGTAGTGAGTTGTTGGAGTTGCTCGGATATGGTGCTACTTATGATCTCTGCCCACTCAAATCATTGATCAGGCACATTCTTATTCATAGTTTCAAGGTACCTGAGCATCCATTTGTGAAAGTAATGGATGTCAGAAAGCCCAAAAACTCTACTTAGGAACGTGATAGTGTCGCTCAATTCTTCGGAGAAGTCACTGCGGTGAATAACCTGTGGCCATCTGGTTATTACCTTCTTGTTCTTCAAGTACACTTCGTTCATCAGCTGCATGCACTTGTCTTCATTGTCCTCCCATGCCTTGGTGCAATCCTCTGGCTTCTGACCCACAAAATGTCGGTGGTGAGGAATGCCTAGCATGATTTCGAAGTGTCGGGCAGTGAGATTGATTATGACCTCGCCCTTTTCATTTTCGACACACCTTGTGTCTTTATTGTAACAACGGGCCACCACCATCATAAATTCGTTATTTACCGTGCTGATGGGGATTCCCCCAGCAAAATGTAGTCCACTGCCCACCAGTTTGTCCATCCAAGGACTTCTTGTGACTCTCCTAGTTCTAGCCCAGAAATCCTCCATGTCGATGTGACCACGTTCGGAGTCTCTTATGTCCAGGTCACATTCTACCTGGGACTCGGGCATTCTGACCCTCTGGTATTTATATTTCATCTCTTCCTCTGTAAGCTTAGCTTTACCCTTTGACTTGGTTGGCTTTTTGCTTGATGTAGACATATGTGTATCTGAGCTCAGTTGCTGATCTGCAAGAAGAAGAAGAGAAGTCCAATGCCAAAGAGCCATATTAGCTATCAGATCTTCCATTAAAGCTTTACAAAACAAGGAGTTAGTGATTTTAAGGCTCCTGGGCGTAGGGTGTAGGGACACTACAAGGTGCAGAGTTAAAAGAATGTCGCACAGAAATGGAGTGTTACAAGGAATAAATCAGCGCCAAAGGGCGCAGGGCGCAAGGATTTTGTGTATGACATATCTATTGTTGTAAACATGGATGCACCTACGACGTTATATACGATTTACTGCTGAGCGCAAACAATCTTAGTGTTGCACGGGGGCAGGGTGCGCTAATGGCGCATACAATTTTTGTGTAACATGGGACTTTGGTGTGCCGAAGGGCGCAGGATTAACGCATGTAGCATTAACTTTATGTGCGCAAAAGGGGACTTTGGCACGGCGCAGGGAAAGCTTGCATGACACTTTGTTGTTGTAAACGGGAATGCGCCTGTGCCAGGTTTAGGATTTACTTGGTTTTTGCATGGCGCAGGGACACTGCATGTTGCAATCAAGGGCGGTGCGCCTTCTTGGCGTGACTGTGTTTCTTGTAACAAAGGTGGTGATTGCGCCCAGAGGAAAATACAGCCCGAGAACAACTTTCAAGTTTTCTTTCCTTTACGATGGGTTTGTGATCTTTCAGGCTTAACTCCGCATCGATTTATATGGTGAAGGGGGTACAACAGAGAGGTTTGGATTTGTTTTCAGGGTAGAGCTCTCTTGGCCAGCAGATCTGGAAAAAGGACGAAAGATGGTTTGGGAGGGAAGACGTGCAAGAACGGCAGGTGGGGTTTATGACTTCAGATCCATTTCACCAAACTCACAAACAACCAGCAAAAACGAAAACACAAGAGGAATGAGGACCACTTACTCGGAATATATATAATGTGAGAGACGAAGTGGGGTCCACGAACGCAATACGAGGAGAATGAACGTCTTTGACAGTGCGAGAGGAATAAAATTTATCACGTGTTTTTTGATTGTGAAAGTGACAGGGAGGATGCGCCTATATATAGGCAAAGGTGTAATAAATGCGCCAACCACTTTTTAAAAGGGCGCAAATTAAGGACTGTCAACACAAGATTTCGAGCACCTTGGCGCACCAAAACACGGCGGAACAATTTTATTGTTGACAGGAAGGTGCATGTGCCTTGGCGCATGCAGAAAAGGTGCATCACGGGAAGGTGCAACAATTGATGTGTCAACACTTCAAAGGGCGCGCCAAAGGAAATGAAAGGGCGCACAAATTTAATCTGTGTTGCATAGACAAAAGGTGTGCCCACCAAAAAAGGACCAAATGACTAAGTCAGGAGATCTAGATTTCCGAAAAGAGATTTTATAACATTCGACCGCCGAGGGGCCCCTGACGAGGACCAGACAAAATCTAGTATGGTTACCCATAAAATTGCCCTCGTTAATTTTACAGGATAATAGCTGGCTCTTTCTAGGGACTATCTTTGAGCGAAGCTCAAAGGTAGAGAACCCCAGATCAACATGTGCCTATCCATTGGGTTACAGAGTCAAAAACAAGGGCGACGACAAAAGCAAACACATGACGAAAGCAAACACACAACATAAAGCAAACTGTACAAAGAAGAGAGCAAGCTCTACTTCCTGAAAATTTTGAAATGTTGCCCGCTATAGGGAAGCGGGAGATCAGTTCTGTCTAGATACGAGAGATAGAAGTTGTTCTCTCCATTGTGCTGATTGATCTTGAAAGGCCCTCTCCATAGGGAATCAAATTTCCCATGCATGCCCTTTGGCTCTCTTCATTTGTCCCACAAAAGGACGAGATCTCCCACTTGGAAATCTCTTTGCTTAGCCTTTTTATCGAACAATCTCTTAACTTGATTCTGATGTTTGGTGATCTTGTCGACCACTCTTACTCTTTTTTCTTCAAGTTCTGCTAGATACATGATCCTTTTTCAAGAGAATTTTGGAAAGTTTCATCTTCAATCACTCGTGCCAAGCGCAGAGCAGGAAGTTCTGCAGAAATGGGGAGTTTGGCGTCGATTCCATATAACACTTGAAAAGGTGACATACCGAGAGACCTTTTGGGAGTAATGCGGTCCGCCCACAAAGCGTCATATAATGACTTGTGCCACATTCGCTGACTCTCATCAACTAACTTCCATATAATAGTCACTAAATTTTTATTCTTGGATTATGCCTCGACCATTTCCCAGGGGTAATAATCGAGGCGTGGCCAAGATTATCCTATGTTCATAGCAAAAACCAACAAATTCTCATGAGGAGAAGTTGGAAGCATTATCAGCAATAATCTTCGGGAACGCCAAATTTGACAATGATATTCTCTTTGACGAAACCGCAAACAACCTCTCGAAGTGGCATGCTTGATGGTATGGCCTCCACCCATTTGGTGAAGTAATCTATGCCGTCGAGGACATAACTATGTCCAGAAGACTTGACTCGGGGTGGAGTGCTCCGATAAATTCAATTCCCCACTTCCGAACGGTTCATCGATAACGACCGCCTAAGGGGAAAAGCAACCAATTTTGACTTGCCTAAATTGTTAGCAGAGTTCACATTTTGCTACCCGTGTGGTTGTATCCTCGAACAACGTCGGCCAATAAGTACTGCCCGAATGATCTTATGTGCCGTCACAGAAGAGGAGAAGTGACCACCACAGGCTGAATCATGAAAACTTTTAAGTAACTTTACCTACTCGTGGCTTCATTAACACATCGCAAGAAAATGCCATCTATTCCACGTTTGTATAAGCAGTCATTCCAGATGACATATCTAGTTGCTCTAAGATTTATAAAGCACGTTTCTCCTTTGAAGTTAGATGAGTTGGACACTCACCATAAGTGAGAAAGAAAGTGATATCAAAATACCATTCATCACTAGTGGCGACAAATAGAACCATGGGTAGAGAATCAGCTTTCTCCAACTGGCTTTGTGTTGAATCGGTGCCATCATCCTTTTCATCAGGGTCTTTTGAATCTTGGTTTTCAGCCATAAGTTGACATAGGCCCTTGCCTCTTACCAGCTTGGTTGGTTTTATGTCTAGATCGTACTCTTGAACTTTTGCAATCCAATTTCCTCGCAAACTCCCTAACTCCTATTGAGTTAGGATTGACTTGACTGTCGTGTCAGGGACAAGCACCACTGTATGAGAGTTTAGAATGTAATACCTAAAGTTCTTGACTACTTTGACAACAGTGAAGGCATGCTTCTCCAACTGAGACATTTTTAATTCGTGAGGCTTGAGGGGAGAGCTCATGAACACATTCGGGATTCAACATCCTCAGAATTCTTTTGCATCAAGATAGCCGATACGGTATGCTCAGATGCATAGCTATACATGATAAAATCCTTGGAGAAATTGGGACATACCAGGACTGGTGCATGAGTGACGAGAGGCTTTTATCTCCTCGAATGACGCTTTTCCTTCTTCACTCCATCGGAAGGTTGGCGACCCTTTCATCATGTTTGATATGTGGCGAGTCTTTTCAGCAAAGTCGGGAACAAAGCGCTGAGAAAGTTCACCTTTCTGAAGAAAGAGTGAATGTCGGTCTTGCTTGTGGGTAAAGTAAGGCTCTGAATAGCCCTAACCCTTTCGGAATCTATCTTTGTCCCTTCTTTGCTAACAACATGTCCCAACAACTTTCCTTCTGTGACTCAAAACAGACTTTTTCGGATTTAGGGAGATCCCATGTTCCTGGCATCTAATTAATACTTGCTCCAAATGATCACAATGATCATTTCACTATTTAGAGAACACAGTTAAGTCATCCAAGTAGACTACGATGACCTTTCCCATCATACCTTTGAACGCGAAGTCCATGGCCCGCTGAAAAGTGGCGCCGGCGTTGGTCAGACCAAAAGGCATCCTGCTATAGGTGAATGTGCCCTGGGGGTAGTGAATGCTGTTTTGAATTGGTCTTTGGCGAGACTTCAATCTGATTGTAGCCTAAAAAACCATCAAGCATGAACAACATTTATGAACCAATTACTGCCTGAAGAACCTGATCCATTATGGGAAGTGGGTAGTTGTCCTTCAAGGATGCTTGATTCAAGTTACGAAAATCCATGCATATGCGTATCTCGCCATTCTTCTTGTGTACTGGCACAATGTTCATGACCCAGGTACTATGATGGATAGGAAAAATGATCCTTGCGTCCAAGATCTTCTGAATTTCAGCCTGGATAGTACCTGAGACCTTAGGATTATAGTGCCTCTGCTTCTGGCGAAAGGGTTTGACATCCTCTTTCAATGGGATGTCATGTTGGACGTCTTTTGGCTTGAAAGACTTTAGATTAGCATAGGACCATGCCAATACATCCATGTATTTCTTCAGCAATTTGACGAATTTCTGCTTTTCTTCAGGTGTGCAACATTTTCCGATGTTCACAAACTGCGAATGTTCTACCAAACCTAAATTAACCGGTTCGGTTTCTGGGGAGGAGTTAGGATCATCTTGCCTTTTCTTCCTAACAAAATGATCATGTCTATTGAACAAACATTCTAGAGAAACCAAACCTTTTGGAATTTTATTTCCTTTGGTGACGACATATGCCATCACTTCCTTTGGATCCCCATCCCGATCAAGAATGATTCACGACATGCGGAAGTGGATCCTTCAAAATGAAGCTCACTAAAATTCTCTGCTTTTTCTAGGAAGGCAATAAGTTGATTATCGTCATTGAATACTGCCAGTGCTGAGAGTTTTCTGGCACACTTGGGCGAAAAACTACCTCGATGGTATAACTGTCTATTTTCAAGCCTAGGTGAGGGAGCATGAGGGATGCTGAGACGGCTAATGAATCGGCCATGTCATTTTGAGCTCTTGGGATGGCTTTTATTGAAAAAGCATCAAACTCCTCGACGTTGTCCCATACTGCGTTGCGGTAATGCCTGAGCTTTTCATTCTTCACTTGGTATATCCTTTTAACTTGATTTACGACCGCCCGCATCACCCTGCACTTTTAGGTTCTTGATTGCTCTTTCTTTCGCGGCTTGCATGCCAAGTAGCAAAGATTCATACTCAGTGGTATTATTCGTGTTGAAAAGCTGCAATTTGAAAGAGAGGGGAATAATCTCCTCTTCGGGAGATATTAGTACGGCTCCAACGCTGTATCCACTAGTCGCGCAACTGCCATCAAACTGTAATGTCCAGATCTCGTTAAGATCCCCCTCTTGGATGAGGACATCCACTTTGTCAGACTCAGTAGACAAGAAATAGTTCCCCATCCCCGATGATTCAAAGAGGATTTGGGCTTTGGGGTCATCGAGTTAGTAACCAAGTACTTCTTTTGTGATTCTAGCTCCAACATTTGCATTATACCTTTGATAGGGATTGTAGCCTTAGACCAGTCCATATGAATCTCTCCACCAACTTCGTTGTAAAAAATCCTTCCTAGTAGAATTACGTATGCTATCGGAATATCGGCAACAAGGACGGTCATCTTTACTCTTTTCTCCTGGGAACGCCACAAATGTAAATTGTGCATCTTTGATTTGACCGATCAATGGAACATGTTTGGTTTCAAGGAATAACATCGCCAAAAGGCTTGGTAAGGGTGAGGCCCGAGCATGGGTGACCTTTCACAAAGATGACGTTATCGAAGCCCCGAGAATCAATTATGCGATTGCTTAGTTTATGACCATTGATAAGGAGGGAGAGATAAAAAGGTTCTATTTTTCCTGATGCAGAAGTTGAGGCAACATTTATGCGAGATGCAGGAGTGGGAAGAATTCCTTTCGGGGAGGTCTGAGTAGTTATGATAGCTTGGCTTTGGATATATTCGGTCAATCTTACCAGTTGTTCAGGGTTTGACTGAAAATATTCAGCTTCATACATTTGGATCTTGGTCTTTTTAGCATGATCAATTATGTCAAACGCGGCCAAGGGTTGCGTCGATGAATGAGTGAATCCCTCATTTCATGGTGGTAGGGTAGGATTACTGGTCTTGATAGGAACATGAGAGGGCTGATTCGGAGGGGAGATAGGGGAAAAAGATTTCTTCAAAAAAACTTAATAACAGATTGAGCAGGAAGGGGACTACCTCTTTTAGCGATGGTTGGAAGAATGTTTGACACGGCCTTTTCTTTCTGCATCTTGGCAGCAACTTATGCTTCTTTTTCTTACGAGCGGGTGAAAACAACATATGATTTTCTCACTTGCATACCCTTGGGTACCCTCTTCTTCATCATATTCCTCCTCATCAAATTCCATATACCCAATAGTAGAGTCGCCAGTCGGTTCACCGACATCTTGATCATCTTCACCTTAAGATAAAGGTTCTTCATAGTTTTGCTCCTCTTCTTCGATTTAGGCTAAAGCATTGACCAGAGGAGCCTCAAGCGCCAACCGTGGAGTAGCTGTAGGTAGGCGCGGCCTTTGTGAGACATTGTTAGAAGTAAAATTCCTCCGTGGGATATCCTGGTATGAAGTGCTTGGAGAAGCCTGAGCTAGCTGTTTCTTTAACGTGAGCAAGTCATTCGCCATCTTTTGAAATGCCGGATCAGATGAAGTGGCAGGAGAAGGAGCTGAAACTTTCGGCTTGGATGGTTCTCACTTTAATTCACCAAATATTAGCAAATTATCTTCAATCCGTATGGTAGTAGCTTGGGCAAGAACCAAAGTAGTGACCTGTTCTTGCAAGAGTAAGAAACTTACTTTTGAGCTCATGGCGTTCACGAAGAAACACTTCTAATTTTCTGGCATTGGCAGCATGGCAGGCGGAACCCGATTGATTAGTGAATTGAAACGGGTGATGAAATCTCGCATGGTTTCATTGACCTCCTTCTTCAGGTGAGTGATCTTGGATAGTAACGCGAACGTGTCCTCTGAAGGCTTGTACCTTTCTTCAAATGTTGTCTGCAAGGTGGCCCAACTAGTGATAGACCCAAAGTGGCAAATATCGAAACCATTCTACTGCGGGTCCTTGCAGGTTTTAGAAAGAGGTGAACTGACACATCTTCATGGGTCACATCCAGGATACTGCATGACATGATGAATGTAGATATGTGTGAATCCATGCTTTGGTTTCCGCTACCATCAAACTTAGGAAAAAAATTCAGTTTCCATGAGGGAGTGCATGAACAGGATGTGGCAAAGTGAGTGGGCCCATAGCATTTCCCCATGGCACTGCCATTTGAATGGCTGGAAAAAGGACGCGAGCTGGAAGCACAGTTCCACTGAGCAGCAAGGTGCTACAAAGAGATGAGGATGTTCCTTATGAGAGATGCTTCCTTCGTGGAGCTGAGACACTCCTGGATGACCAACCAAAGTTGAACTTAGCAATGGGAAGCGTGCCGGTGTAACACTGAAGTTGTGCCTTTGAAGTAGATCAAAAGTAGGATCGATTACTCCACGAGCTCTTCTACTACGAGTAAATGGTTCACCCGGCAGCGTACCTTCCAGATCTGCAATATTTTGGAGTAAATTTTAGAGACTCCTTTTTGGTCAGATGGCTGATTTTCCGATTTTTCCGACAAAACCAGCAAAGATGTACTTTTCTAAATATTTAATTTTATCCCTCTTTTGAAAACCGATTGCGGTTTAATGACAAATGTTAACGAGGATAAAATAATGGCCAACTTAGTAAGCTGATTTTCGGATCTTAAAGTTGACTTTTGGTAAGGGTTTGAAATTTTGCAAAACAGTCAAAAACTCAGATCTACGGAAAAATATAGGTTTTTGTAAAAACTCAGTGAACTAAAGATCTCTAACTAGTCCCGATCTATGGATCCCCGAAGAAAATTTTCAGTTCGGATCACTTTTGCAAAAATTGTGGATTTTGAACAAAAGTTAAAATTTGCAAACAGGTAGTGATTTTTCGATTTTTACTGATTTTCTATCATACCACTATCATAGATCTGATAGATCTGTTCGATCCCGGTAAAGAGAGTCGCCAAAATTGCAGTGCAAAAATCGGCGGGCGGACGAGATCCGTGGATGAGGCGATCCAGCAAAGTGTGCAGGGCATAGCCCCTCTTTGAGTCAACAAAGTGAAACTGGTTTATTGCTATTCTACCAGCAGGAATCTGTGTAAGTCTCACAATATTCTACCTTCGGGGTTTGGGATCTCATCCCAGTAGAGGTATTTCCAACTGTGAAAAGGAGGGAAAGAAACAAGGTGAGGGGATAAGATAGATCTAAAGGGAGAAAAGAAATGAATTCCAAAGCAGAAAGGTCGGAGGATCTTTGTTTTGGGCTGGTAGTAAACAAAGCCGAACCTACTCGCATAGATGAACAAAGCAATACTGATGAATAAATGACAAAAAGTAGAGGTAGATCCAACAGAATAAACACATAAATCTGACATAAGAAAGATTAAATGCTCATAACACGATATTCAAAGACAAAGTTTTAATATTTGCAGTAATGTTTTCTTCTGTTACAAACAGCTCAAAGTCTTTTCTTCTCACTTCTATTTTTCATCTAAAAAGTATCCACCACTTGAATACAACAAGTATCCAAGTATATATAGAAGAAGGAGAAGAGAGAAGGTAAAAAGCAACCGACAACTAATTACAAAATATTTACAAAATATCTAAAAGTCAATGTTGACTTTGGACAACCTGGTGGATGACAACATCCCATGATGCAACATGGATGAGGTCATCATTTGTAACAACATACTCTTAGATATTCACAAAAAGGAAGCCAAGAGGAAGAAATCTATTCATCGTTGTCTCGCGGCTGAAAGGGGGTATCTTGCTTCTGCTACTCCTCGGGAGAGGTGATGTGGAACTGGGTCCGATATTCCATGAATTTACTGATCATTGGCTGAAGTTGATCCTAGGTAGGACCCTTTGTATGATCGCCGATGACCTCACAAGTCTCCCGCTCATCTCTTGAAGTTTTCAGGAGCTTGAAATATTCATTGCCTGCCTCCATCAGGAACCCCACAAAATCACGGCAAGCCAGAAGGTTGTTGATGCATTCGGTGTCAAAAGTGGCTTCTGGCCCTAGCCCTTACGAGACGATCTCCTTGAAGATCCGAATAGTTTCGTCTACCTTCCTCAAGGCGAAAGAAGGAGTAAGCAAGCCTGGGGACATTCTTAGGACAATTTGCTCCATTTGGTGCATCGCATCCACGGCTTCCTCCTTGACCTTGTCAATCTTCTCCAAGACGAACTCCATCTGATCGACCTGGTAATCCAATGCAGTAAGGATCTTGCTGGGTACCCTGGGGTGATCGAAAATATCAAATTTTACCAAATCATCGACCGAGCAGTTGAGCATTTTCTGAACGTCTTGTGTTGTAGACTTCAAAGCATGGTCCAACTCTTTGAAGATAGGTCCCACGATTACCTGGAGATCTTTGTTCACCCGACTAATGTTCTGATACAATTCGGTGAACTTGACAATTACCTCCTCGCTGTCTTTGAGGATCTGATCTCTCCAAGGGAAACCGCAAACCTTGCTCGCCAATTTTGGCGTACTCATTTATCTTATCCCGACTCGGGACCTCGGGAGTTTCGGTGGCGGTTGTAGGAGGTGCACCGCCCATCTTCTCTGCGGGGCATGGAGAAGGTGTTTGTTTTGTTCTTTTAATAACCTCTTCTCTTCCTTCGCTTTGGAGCTTCTCGCAAAGGGCATCCATCGCAAATAGGGCATCTCCTTGAAGACTTTCAAAAGATGTTACCATTGTGACTTGGGCCACTGTATAATCTGTCGGAGACAGATCCTTTTACCTTTTGAAGGATCGGGATATGCTGATCTCCATTACTCTTTCTCCCGATGCACTCTGAGAGAAGCGGGTTATAGGCTTTTGCTTCTTAGCCCCCTTTGTTGGGATGATGAAGAAGTCCATTGGTGCAATGGGGACTTTCCTCTTCTATAGGCTCAAATGCTGGGAGATCCATGCTGGACTTAAGGGAACGGGACCAGAGGTGGAAGAGGGAGCAGCTGCAGTGGATGAGGGGAAATGGGTAGAGACACTTGGTGGAGGCATCGAGAGGGAGGCCAAGAAAGTGCTCACGGGAGGAAGGGATACTGCAGGGGAGGTAGATGTGGGAAAGGAAGGGAGCTAAGAGATGAGAGAAGAAATAGTGGGGGATAGCTCCGCGAGAGAAGAGAAGATGGAGGACGAGGAAGGGGGAACAGTGGAAGATGGGGGAGAAGATACAACCAAAGGAATGGTCGTTTGAGTTACACGAGGAGGGGAAGGAGGAGAGGGAGAAGGAATAGAAGGGACCTCGGTAATTATAGTTGTGGCAACACCCTGAGTGGATGTGCCCATCGGAACACTCTCTGCCACTTCTTTCTCCAGGGATGCTAGAGTTACAACCTGTTCTTGTGCGGCGGAAGGAGGGCTCTCGGGGCTTCTTCTTGAGCAGAGCTTGATTCACCCTCTATTTATTCTCTTTGACCTTTGGCTGATGCTTCGGCTTGACAGGTGCATTTCCCAATGGGGACGTAGTGAAATCTACTCCGAGGTAGATAAGGCCATTCATTCGGCACCAGTGTTCTATTCACCGCAATGTTTCTTTGACCCTCTCTCGATGGTCCGAGGTGCTTTTGTTCTATCTATTCCAGAAATGGCCGATTGTCCCCATCTCGTGTCTAGATACACTTGATCAACTTCTTGATCGGTGGTTTGATATAGATGTCCTCGATTTGTGGAATTTGGATTGGATCGAGTTTTACCTTGGGAAGGCAATTTCTTGGATCAAAGGTAGGCCTTGTCGGGGGAAGTTGTGCTTTAGATTGAGCGCTTCATTCAGCTTGCAAACATCTCCGGGCCTGGTGTGAGAAGTGCAGTATACCGCCTTGTGAGGGGGAAAGGGGTTCCACCCTTCTTTCTCTTCAAACACTTCTCATGGTAAGTTATGAGCTATCTAGATAGCTCTAACAGGATCAACTTGGGGCCAGCATACCTAGGAAATTTGGTGGGCTCCTCCAAAAAGTTAGCAGCTCTAAGATAGGTGAAGGTGGGGAATTGGGTAAGCAGGTGCTCCCCACTTCTCAGTCGCGGTGACTATGCTCTTGGTCATCTGACCATGAGTCATATTTGGTCTCAAAAGGCAGACGATGCCATAGAAGAAAGCATCGATGATTTTGGTAAATTGTGGGATGTTGTTCTCCAGCTTCAACTCTGGGTAGTATTCATATATCTTTACCTGAGGCCAAACCCCACATCAGCTCAGTGCTGGATAATCCCTCTCCGAGGCTACAGCGTAGACTACGTAGGAGTTCATGTAGAACCTCCCCGTTGTGGTGAGTTGTTGGAGCTGCTCGGATATGGTGCTGCTTATGATCTCTACCCACTCAAAGTGTTGATCAGGCACATTCTTATTCATAGTTTCAAGGTACCTGAGCATCCATTTGTGAAAGTAATGGGCGTCAGAAAGCCCAAAAACTCTACTTAGGAATGTGATGGTGTCGCTCAATTCCTCGGAGAAGTCACTACGGTGAATAACCTGTGGCCATCTGGTTATTACCTTCTTGTTTTTCAAGTACACTTTGTTCATCAGCTGCATGCACTTGTCTTCATTGTCCTCCCATGCCTTGGTGCAGTCCTCTTGGCTTATAGCCACAAAATGTCGGTGGTGAGGAATGCCTAGCATGATTTCGAAGTGCCAGGCAGTGAGGTTGATTATGACCTCGCCCTTTTCATTTTCGACACACCTTGTGTCTTTATTGTAACAATGGGCCACCACCATCATAAATTCGTTATTTACCATGCTGACGGGGATTCCCCTAGCAAAATGTAGACCACTACCCACCAGCTTGTCCATCCAAGGACTTCCTGTGACTCTCCTGGTTCTAGCCCAGAAATCCTCCATGTCGATGTGACCGAGTTTGGAGTCTCTTATGTCCAGGTCACATTCTACCTGGGACTCGGGCATTCTGACCCTCTGGTATTTATATTTCATCTCTTCCTTTGTAAGCTTAGCTTTACCCTTTGACTTGGTTGGCTTTTTGCTTGATGTAGACATATGTGTATCTGAGTTCAGTTGCTGATCTGCAAGAAGAAGAAGAGAAGTCCAACGCCAAAGAGCCATATTAGCTGTCAGATCTTCCATTAAAGCTTTACAAAACAAGGAGTTAGTGATTTTAAGGCTCCTGGGCGTAGGGCGCAGGGACACTGCAGGCTGCAGAGTTAAAAGAATGGCACACAGAAATGGAGTGTTACAAGGAATAAATCAGTGCCAAAGGGCACAGGGCGCAAGGATTTTGCGTATGACATATCTGTTGTTGTAAACATGGATGCGCCTGCGCCGTTATATACTGATTTACTACTTGGCGCAAACAATCTTGGTGTTGCACGGGGGCCGGGTGCGCCAATGGCGCATAAAATTTTCATGTAACATGGGACTTTGGTGCACTTTGAAGGGTGCAGGATCAACGTGTGTAGCATTAACTTTATGTGTGTAAATGGGGACTTTGGCGCGGCATAGGAAAGCTTGCATTGACACTTTGTTGTTGTAAAGGGAATGCGCTACGCCAAAGTTGAGGATTTATTTTGTTTTCACATGGCGCAGGAAATTGCATGTTCGCAATCAAGGGTGGTGCGCCTTCTTGGCGCGACCGTGTTTTCTTGTAACAAAGGTGGTGATTGCGCTAGAGGAAAATACAATTTGAGAACAAATTTCAAGTTTTCTTTCCTTTACGATGGGTTTGTGATCTTTCAGGCTTAACTCCGCATCGATTTATACGGTGAAGGGGTACAGCAGAGAGGTTTGGATTCGTTTTCAGGGCAGAGCTCTCTTGGCCAGCAGATCTGGAAAAAGGACGAAAGACGGTTTGGGAGGGAAGATGTGCAAGAATGGCAGGTGGGGTTTATGGCTTCAGATCCATTTCACCAAACTCACAAACAACCAGCAAAAATGAAAACACAAGAGGAAAGAGGACCACTTACCCATAATATATATAATGTGAGAGATGAAGTGGGGTCCACGAACGCGATACGAGGAGAACGGATGTGTTGACAGGCGTAGAGGAATAAAATTTATCACGTGTTTTCTGATTGTGAAAGTGACAGGGCGGATGCGCCTATATATAGGCAAAGGTGTAATAAATGTGCCAACCACTTTTTAAAAGGGCACAAATTAAGGACTCATCAACACAAGATTTGAGTGCCTCGCACACCAAAACACGACGCAACAATTTTATTGTTGACAGAAGGTGCATACGCCTTGGCATATACGAGAAAGGCGCATCACGGGAAGGCGCAACAATTGATGTGTCAAGACTTCAAAGGGCGTGCCTAAGGAAATGAAAGGGGCACAAATTTAATTTGTGTGGCATAGACAAAAGGTGCGCCCACCAAAAAAGGACCACAATGACTAAGTTCAAAGGACTAGATTTCTCGGAAAGGGATTTTATAACATTCGACGCCGTGAGGGGCCCCCGATGAGGACCAGGACAAAATCTAGTATGGTTACCCGTAAAATTGCCCTCACAATTTTACAGATAACAAATACCCAAAAATAGGTTTGTCACACAAGTATAACAAAAATTGTAGTGAAATAATAGAAAAAAGGGGTTTAGGTATGATTGTCAAAACATGTATAACAACTAGTAACCACACTCGTGTAGATACAACGACCAACCTCAATAATGAATACGACCATTGGAAATTGAAAAACACCCACTAATTTTTTTGGAAAATCCCAAAAACTCAAACTTTGGGGTGATAGAAAATTCCACCAAATAACATAGAGATGACCATAAAAAAACTAAAAAAGACAAGATTTGTCTTGCTTAAAAGAATACTTGAGTTTACTATCGATCCAGTGGATTTGGCATGATTTCGACTCAATTTCATAGTCCTTTCCTCCGAGAATGTATATAATTTGAATAATGTCCTATAAAACTACTTATTTCCTTCACTCTTTTCTAATTCTCTAGATCATCTAAAGACACAAGAGAAGAGCATACACATAGATCAAATAATCTGTAATAATAAGCTTGAAAAAATCAATATTCCAAAAAAAAATAGTGTTTGATTACGAGAATAAGCTCTAATACCATGTGTGAATGTGGGCCAAGATCGAGAAATGATAAAATAGGAATGCACAAAGAGAGCAATGTTGAGAAATATTAACAAAACACGAGCCAAAAGATAACTTACATATTTAATGCATTAAAAATAACTTTACGAGAGGTGTATAAATAGGAAGTGTAACCACCGTCTAAAAAGGTGGATAAGTGTAACTCCCATCTACCCATTGATACCTAAGCATGCTTATTACACATGTAGGAAAAACCATGCAATGGAATAAAAATTATGCAATCAAATAAAAATAGAAAGCACAAAGGATAATAAGCCCTTATATTAGGACAAGAATCATGCATCAAACAATAAATGTAAACCCTAGAGTTTTATATTACAAGACCTAATTTGGAATAGGATGATTTAAGCCAAATAGGATAAGGATTCAATCAATAAGCGGTTTCACCAAATGATTTACCTGAAAAAATAAATATATGTGGGGAAGGGGAATAATTATTTTACTTAATTTCTATATTAGGGTTATAAACAATACACATTATTCAAATTTATTAATTAAATCTTAACATTTAGTTCGTAACACACATATATAACAATTGCAAGATAAATTAATTAGAACATGTGCAAAATGGAGTAAGTGTAATGTCCCCTTTTCTACGCCAAAAGCCCCGAGGGTCAAGTCAAGTCCAAACCGTGATCATACCCAAGGGCTATGGATGTTGGGAACTTTTGGGAAGGGTGCCCGTGGTTCTAATATCCAATTTTTGCATTTGGGGGTCACTTTTGGACCATGGAGACTCTAAAAAGGAAAAAGTATATATGGTTACTTTTATTTTAATTGGCCCCTCCATGGAATGAAATGCGTCTAGGGTTGTTGGGGGCCCATTTTCCAAGGAGAAGTATATAAGGAGTGGGGTGAGGATGGAAAGACACTTTTGATATATACATTTTAGCCTCTTTCACATGCGCACATTTGTTGTTGTTGCGCTTCTACACCTTTGGAGTCAAATCCCATAGGTACCCTAACCGGTGGTGAGAGACCCGTCCCTAGCTAGCAAGACATTCTTGATAGTGAGATATCTACCCTATTCTATCATTTGGAGCCATTTTCGGGGATGTGTGGTGAGTCATTTCCGAGGTTTCGGAGAAAGGATTTTGTGGGTTTTGGGGGCGTTTAGGGAAGACAATCAAAGGGGCTCCATATCTCGATTCACGGTAGCCATTTAGGCTAGGTGTGGTAGCACGTGAAGGCGTCTCCATCATTTTTCTCGATTCCATTCCAAGTGAGGCGACTTGTAGCCTCTATTTGGGGGTTTTCTAGTCGGTCATTTTCAGATCCGAAGGTGGAACTATTACTGTCTATATTTGTTAATGTTATTTCCAAAGACCCTTATTATTGCTCTTATATTTAGAGGGTTACGAACCTCTAATTTTTTTATTGCTTAGGGTATTTTGTAATTTTTCTGGCAACAATATATTATACCAAAAATGTTTTCATAGTGTTTATTATTATTATTGCAAGCTTCCCTCAAATTTCATGCACTGTGGGAAAATATTTGGTGTGATATCAATTTAATACCATCCGTTGTCCTAGCTGGTCATTTCCTGCAAAAATTAGTATTTTACTTTGTTGTAATTTTTCATATATTTTGTGCATTTTTAAGTGGTATCCCATTGGGGATATTTCAAAGTGGTATCAGAGTTGTTGTTCCTCCAACCTATGTGGGTTAAATATGGTAGTTTGGAAAGATCTCAATGTGGGGTTTATGAAGGAAATGTTCACCAACATGGTGAAACAACAGGAAGCCACTAACCTTTATTTGAGCCAGCTCACTCAGAATGTGAATCAAAGCAAATCTAGGGACAATAAGGAACATGGTGAGAACAATGATAGAGGGTGGCCAATAGAGGTGATTGATGAGGATTCTTGTTGGAGGAAATACCAATCTTTGAGTAAGGGTTTCAGAGATAATATGTCATTTCCAGATTATTACATGATGAAGATTGGTAGCAAGCCCAAGTGAGATCATCATATACCGGTACCTGAATTACAAAGGAACTCATTTGTAGAAGAAGCTTCTAGACAAAAGGGTATGATTTCCATTGAGCAAAATAATTGCATTAGTGAAACTTTGCTTGTTAGAGAAATTATTCCAGCTCGGAGAAGAATTTTTTTGTACAAGTAAGGAGGTTGTAATGGAAACTATTAAAAAGTGTGAGGAAGGGAATAGCAAAGCTAGAGCTGCTAGGTTGATAACAACTCAAGCAAGACAACACATACAAGAGTTCAAGGAAATGATGAGGGCAAGTGAAGCAAGGAAGTCTACACCCATGAAAGAAGACTCTATGGAACAACTGGCACATGAGGAGGAGCCTCACATGGACACTTATGTAAAATTACACCGCTATAATTTCCAAACCAAGAATCTTGTTGATCATTGTCGATACTTCCAATAGGCACTCAGGCAACAATGTTGGGGAAGCTCAACATGTCTATCTTGAACACACGGAGGACATTGATGGCCTTGAAGGGTATGAAGAGCACACTAATGTGTCTTATTTATTGTCGCCTATTCCAATTTACTTCCATCATGAGATGCATGGTATGGTAGATGACGAAGTCTTCATCATGGAGTTTGTTGGACCATTGCTCCAACTATGTGTATATGAGCATCTGGTGGTTGATATATGGTGGCAAGTTTTAGCTCACTTAATGAATACAAGAGGATCGGGGAATTATAAGTTATGGGATCCCTGTAATATGTGGCGCTTATCCAAAACTATCGATTCCGATGTTAAAAACTTTGTGATTGATTTCATAAGCCAAAGAAGGAATTCAAATGTGTCTTTTGGGATTACAAGTGTTGGCAAGCATGATTTCTTCATTGGAGACTCCATTGTAAGAAGGGAGAGTACC
This sequence comes from Taxus wallichiana var. yunnanensis, assembly GCA_018340775.1. Classification (NCBI taxonomy): domain Eukaryota; kingdom Viridiplantae; phylum Streptophyta; class Pinopsida; order Cupressales; family Taxaceae; genus Taxus; species Taxus wallichiana. The sequence goes on along the minus strand of CM031239.1, from coordinate 395,690,335 downwards.
TATCAAGGTACTAGCATTGGTTTTCTGATTGCAAAAGGGGGTAGGAGAATATTTATTGATCATCTTCAGCCTTTGAACTGTGTATAACAACATTCATAATGAGAGGAGAAAATAATAGTATGGGACAACATGGGCAAAGAGGTGAGAGTGGACATTCGGGCAGTGGCCTCCCCATTCTTCTGTTAGGCCTTTAGGGCTTCACGAACCATTTTTCTTGAAGGATCCAGGAAGTTAACTAGGCACAACAACCCATAGATATGTTGGATGAGGAGTCTTGTTGGGAGAGGTACCAGACCTCGAGTGAAGGCCTTCGTAACAACATGTCATTCTAGGAATATTGCAAAATGAAGCAGTAGACCCAAGAGAGATCAGTAGAAACATGTACTAGAGTTATAGAGGAGATTGGGACAGATCTCCATTCCACACTTCGATGGTTCTAAGAAGTGTATTGCACCGTCTTGGGTCTAGAAGTCGAAGACATACTCGACTCGAATCCTATGCACGAGGAAGATGTAATTAAGTTTGCAAGCTTGCATCTTGAGGGAGATGCTCATGATTGGTGGCATCATGGGTTGATTACATAGGGACACATACACATTACGACTCATGTAGAGTTCGCACAGAGGCTGGTGAGCATATTTGATAGGAGGGACCCTGACAGGTATTTCAAGGAGTGGACTCATTTGAGACAAACCGGTCCCCTGGATTAGTAGATCGTAGAATTTCAGAGATTACCAGTCATGGTACCTGATGTCATAGAGAGGAGGTTGATTTTGTTGTTCATAACAGGTTTGACTGATGTTTTTGTTGGATTTATGAAGGTATTTGAACCTTCTTCTTTGCACGGGGCTATTAGGAAAGCTCGGGACTTGGAGTTATCCACTCCAAAACCGAGGGCTCCACCTGCGTTCAACAAAGGGAACCTCCATCTAGATCAGATGAATGTCAGCAGAGGGAGCCTCCACCGAGGCAAGAAGTGGCTAAGAAGCCAATCACTTCCTAAGAGGACAAAGATGAGTTGAGGTGAAAGAAACTATGTTTCGATTGCCACACACCTTGGATTCAGGACATGATTGCAGAGGTAGAGGGAAGGCCCAATTCATTGAGGTCTTTGAGGAGAGCAAGGGTGACAAAGGTGAGGAGTTAGAGACTCGCGAGATGGATGATGGAGATGGGGTTGCGTTGGATAGTGTTGATGCGGGGTAGGAGGAGGAGACTTTTCCTCGGGAGATTATAGCCACATTGTCTAGTACTCTGATGTACAAGGCATTTAGGATTAGAGGAGTTATGCAGGGTCAACAAGTTGGGGCACTCATTGAGAGTGGGGCAACCCACAATTGTATTGATGCCTCATTGGTTGAGAGGTGAGGATTACAGACAAAGGATTTTGAGGGCCTCAACGGGGTTATAGCCAATGGAGAGTCTATGAGGGGCACACGGCGGGTTCCCCAAGTGAGCATCATGATGGGTAACTATACAGTTACCGATGATCTCCACATCATTGGTATGGGAGTGACCAACATAGTGCTAAGAGTGCAACAACTTCACTCTCTTTGTGAATCTTAGACTAACTTTCAGACGATGGAGCTGAAGTTTAAATCCGAGGGCAAGAATGTGATTTTGAGGGGATTATCTACAGGAGCACCTAGGGTGGTTACAGATGAGGGGATGAAGAGGATGATCTAGCATGGTGAGGATTTTTATTATTGTGGATCGATGTGGAATATGATGGATGTGGGGTGGGCAAAGAATGTTACATAGAAGAGATTCATCGAGATTGGTATTACAGTTCGAGATCATCCGAGCTTATCATTATGTTGGTTATCTAAAGTTTCGGTAGAATGGAGACCTCATTTGCTTGTTGAGTACTCCAAGAACCGACACACTTGTGAGCTTTTAGATGGTCACATACAGGATGATAGCTACAGATTGGAGGATGAGATGATCTTCTATCAGGGAAGATTGAGCCTTGTGTCAGATTCATGGTTGAGGATGGAGATATTGTGACATGTGCATTGTCCTTCCGCATTGGGCATTTGAGCTGCGATGAGACCTACAGGTTCATGTCAGAGAGGTTCATATGGCATAGGTTGAGGGAGGATATCCCCAACTTTATACAGGCATATATGGTTTGTCACTGTGACAAGTCAAAGCCTACAGGTTCATCATTTTTTGAATCGACATTGGATAACACTCCTATGTATTTTACTACTTCTATGCTTGGTGAGCACTTCACCCACGTGTTAGTCAGTGGAGAGATGAAATTGACTCATGGTTATTTAGTAGGTTCACATTCAGCACAAGAGGTGGACTATGTGGAGCCAATATTACCAGTTGATTGTCTACTAGAGTCGTGGGACTTTTCCTCCATGGGACACATTGAGATACATTATGAGGAGCCTTTCTCTCACACGAGTGTAGGTCATGTGGGAGAGTTAGCACCATTTGTGCGTATACAGGTTGTTTCACAGGTGGATTCAGGGGATTCTACGGGATCCAGAGTGAACTTTCATACCCAGGAGTTGATTGGAGAGGTAGTGAGTGATCACATGATGATAGCCTTGCATTGGTAGGGATTGGACAGATTGGCAATTTCGGTGTGGGTACTGGGGAGAGTCGGTGTGGGCATCATACTACTTTAGGAGCAACATTGTTCTCTACACGACATGGAGAGCATGATCACTACATGGGGTGTCTTGGTTACTTCGCATCACACCGATCATCAGTTGACTATAGGGTGAGGTGGAGAAACTTACGGCGTGGTATTCAACCTCTGCAACATGACAGGATAATGCTTGGGGTCAAGCATTTCTCGGGAAGGGAGGACTGTAATGTCCCCTTTTCTATGCCAAAATCTTGAGGGTCAAGTCGAGTCCAAACTATGGTCATACCCAAGGGGCTATGGACGCAAGGAACTTTTGGGAAGGGGGCCCGTGGTTCTAATATCCAAGTTTTGCATTTGGGGGTCACTTTTGGACCATGGAGACTCTAAAAAGGAAAAAGTAAATATGGTTACTTTTATTTTAATTGGCCCCTCCATGGAATGAAATGTGCCTAGGGTTGTTGGGGGCCCATTTGCCAAGGAGAAGTATATAAGGAGCTGGGTGAGAATGGAAAGACACTTTTGATATATACATTTTAGCCTCTTTCACGTGCATTGAAATTCTTGTTGTTGTGCTTCTACACCTTGTGGAGTCAAATCCCATAGGTACCCTAACTTCGGTGGTGAGAGACCCGTCCCTAGCTAGCAAGGAATTCTTCTGTAGTGAGAGATCTACCCTAGTCTATCATTTCGGAGCTGTTTTCAGGGATGCGTGGCAGAGTCATTGTCTGAGGTTTCAGAGAAATAATTTTGTGGGTTTTGGGGGCGTTTGGGGAAGACAATCAAAGGGGCTCTAGATCTGATTCACGGTAGCCATTTAGGGCTGGGTGTGGTAAAGCACATGAAGGCACCTCCATCATTTTTCTGACCCCATTCCAAGCGAGGCGACTTGTAGCCTCTATTTGGGGGTTTTTCAGTTGGTCATTTTCAGATCCGAAGGTGGAACTATTACTGCCTATATTTGTTATTGTTATTTCCAAAGACCCTTATTATTGCTCTTATATTTAGAGCGTTACGAACCTCTGAAGTTTTTCAGTCTACCTAGGGCATTCTATAATTTTTCAAAAAGAATATATCATACCAAAAAAATGTTTTCATAGTGTTTATTATTATTATTGCAAGCTTCCCTAAAATTTCATGCCTTTGTGGGCAAATATTTGGTGTGATATCAATTTAATACCATCTCTTTGTCCTATTTGGTCATTTCGCAAAAATCAAGTATTTTACTTTCTTTGCATTTTTTCATATATTTGGTGCATTTTTAAGTGGTATCCCATTGGGGATATTTCAGTAAGACTTGATAAGGTGAGTGCACTAAGCTATTTTCTTTGGGTTTGAATTTGATCTAGGTGTGATATATAGATGAACTAGTTGGACATGTCTTGGAAATGCTTTGTCTCTAATTTTGGGAGTGCACAATCTTTGGGATGAAACCGTTACTTTTAGACTAAACTATTTGGTGGTTTTATCCATATCTAGTGATTCCATCTAGGGAGCTAATGGAGCTTAGCAACATTTTGTACCTTTGTGAGTAAATAGAACATTCTTTGTTGTGTGATATTATGTCTCACAAATGTGTGAAACCTCTATAGTTGACTCAAATGGCCCTAAATCCTAACCATGCAAAAATGTTAGTGTTTGGATTGAAGTGTAATATGTACACTACTTATGTTGACACTACTTTTAGGAAGAGGCCCAAAATTACATGCAGTTCTCCACATAAAGAAATAATACTATATAGATGTAACTATATTTGATAATATGATCACATGATAATGCTTTGTAATGGCTTGTTTTGTTTGTGATTGACTTGGATTTAAGGACCTTTGTCTTGGGAAGCTCAACTCTATATCCTAGTTTGGAGACCTTTAGATCTATGTAGGCCCTACTCTTAATACCCATTGATTCTATAGGAAGATTTAGGAGAGCTTTGTATGCATTTTGAGTGATATTTTCTTGGGGAGATCATGAACGTGACATTAATTAAATGAGTGCATTTGACTTGCTTATATAGGGTTCCATAGATATGAATTCACACTAAGGCATACCCATAGGGAAATTACTAACCCATAAAAGATATCAAATTGAAAAATTGATTTTTGGGTGGTGTTCGACCAAATCATTATTTTTTGGCCAAATTGTTTGGTGGTTTGGTCCGATTTAGACAATTTGGTTTAAGAGGAAGTTCACAAATGTAAAGTTATGTGCATGATAATTATGAATGATGGAGTTATTTTGATTGATGTGAGCTTTCTCGTATGTCTAAATAGTGCAATGAGGAGAGCAAGTCTTGCAATATGACTAGGGATATAATAATTAAGCTTGGAATAAGTGTCAAGTCATGATTTAGGGATTAAACTAATAATACCATTATCAAATGATAAACTACCAAATTTATGTGTCTACAGGTGCATTATTCCTACTCCTTGGTTTATAATGTCTTGTAAGAGAATTTTATGGGCATATTAAAAGAGGATAAGTGGAACACTTAGGTAGACCACATTTGGGGTCTCCAAAGACTAAGGTAGACTTTATTGACTCAACTCCTATTCTTGATTCATAAGAATGCTGAATGCTCCAATAATGAACTCCAAGTGTAATCTCTAATAAACCCTTAAGGCCTTTTAACATTTAAGGGATGATACTATTTAATCATATCTTTGAGAAATGACAACAATGATGCATATAAATAGAGGAATATAGTATAATGTCATAACTCAAGTTAAGCGATGTCATCAACCATGGTTGATGATGTTAGTTTGAAAGGGGTGTCTACTAAACATAATGGACCATGGTCGATAATATAAATTGCTGCAACTAGTCCATAAAAGGTAAAGGGGAGGATATAGAAGAAAGGAAGAAACAAGACACATGGATCATGTATGAAGGTGATTTGATGGTGATGTAATGGGATGATCCAAGGGCAATATACAATGGCGGATCGAGGTATTAAGTGGTATAAGGTAGTAGTATGAAGGCTAGGGAAAGTACCATGATGATAATTCACAAGGTATTATGAACCGACCTATGATCCTAGTGCACCCTATAAAGTATGCACTCGAAAGGATCAATTCATCAACAATATACAAAGAGAAATCATTAGTAATTGAAAAATAAGGTGTGTGCACGTGGTACATCACTCGATGTTACACGAACATGTAAGAATATCGTAAGGTTGCACAAGGGTGTAAATTTGCACTAAAGTTAAGACGTGCAAGGCTTCAAGAAGAGTGCTCAAACCATCCATTTCCAAGAAAAACATTCATTACCATATTTATCCGAGGATTAAAAGAAAAAGAAGAATACAAATAAAGAGGATGGGTAGAGGGTTTTTCAAGTTATTCAAATATAATATATATACTTTATTTACTTGCGAATTTCTTCGTATATATATATTACATTGCTATTCATCCAACTATACACTATAAGAATTATGATAATGAATGCCGCTTAATGGATTTAAATATTAGGAATTTACTCTTAATTCTCAACTTACAAATAATAGAATCCTACTTTAATCATGAAGACAGATCGAACTCAAATGTAGGCTGCAAAATATTAAAACAAAATAACGCTCTATAATTGAATACTTTTCAAATATGTAGAATTTTGAAGTTGACTCTTCATTTTATGTTTTCTTATGAAGAATTTATGCTTTTGAAAAAGGAAGTCACAAGTTCAAATCCTATAGAAAATAGGATCTTATGTTTGAAGCACAATTAAGTGCCTTGTACATATTGAAAGTATCATATACTATAACTACTTTGTAGACTCATGGTAAGACGACAAACTTCGTAAACCTTAGAGGGACTTTTCCTTTCCTTTCTCTTTTCCTCTTTAAACAACTTTGGAGACCTATAATAAGATGTAGAGCACCCTGAATCGTCGAAAAACCTTTTCTTTTCTTCATTCTTCCTCCTCTTTAGAAACTATTCACATGGGAAAAAAGAAGAAAGAAGAAGTAATTAAAATTGCAAAAGAAAAAGGGAGTTTGTCACAAATTAGTGTAGAAGTGAAGCATGTTTCCCACCACACTCATCTCTTATCATGACTTGCCCCTTCAGAACCACAATATCCCATGATGACAATGACAACCACCACCACCACCATGAACATGATGCCATCCAAAAGCAATTGGATGCATAGGATGGACCTTTTGAGGCCCATATACCAATTTTAATAATAAGGTGCTCACCTTGCTTAATTTATGAAAAAGTAGTTGTTCTTTAGATTAATCAACGAAATCGTTGAAGTTAGTTTATTTAATTGGGGCGACTCGTGAGGAGCAAAACAGCCGATTTGTAGGGCTTATGTCGGTGTGCAGTAGCTTTTATTTCCTCTCTTGAGAGCGTCCTTGTATTTTTTTCCATTCTGCTTTGGTAGGGTTTCGTAACATTTTTCTGCAAACCCTGCCCATTTTTGCAAATCGGCTGTATCTGTAACGGCACGCACCAATTTTCCCGGATTCTTGAGGTAAATATCGTGCCTTTAATTCCTCTATTTTTTTTTTTGGGGAACTTATCCTTGGCTGGATATTTATTTCGTTTGTCATGTTCTAATCTAATCCTGCGGTAATCTGATAAATTAAGGTATTAGATCTGTGGTCCTTGCGATGGCTGTTTTGTGGATGTCTATTCAGTGTTAGATCTCGGTTTTTCTCTTCTCGTGGAAATATTTTCAGCTGTTTAGATGAATTTTGATCTCTTAGGTTCCTGATATTTTTAAAAATTTGATTTTTCGTTTTTCGCTTTCTTTAGTTTAACCTTTGGGAAGATTTTCCCGATTCTTGTTCAATTTAGTCTCAGGGGTTTTTATTTTTTCCTTGATTTGTACAAGACGATTTGAATTTGAACTTTCTTTACTAGACGGGTTCGGCTTGAACTTTCGCAGCCGTCAGTGTTTTTTTGTTCAATTTCACAGTTTCGAAGATTCTGTTTAGGGAAAATTCCGCAGGCTAAGCATCTTTATTGATTATTAACGATTTTCCTTCGGAGCTGCGAATTGGGGGTAAGAACAGGGTTTAAAGCTTCTTTTTTGACGAATATTTCTAGTTTAGGCATGCTTTTTTATTGTTTTTCTTGCAAATTCACCTTCTAGGCACACACGATTATTTGATTTGTTTCGGGGCGAGGAGTGGTCATCCTTATTTGAGTCAGTTATGGTTTGCTGTTAAGACGGGATTTAAGGTCGAGTTTTTATTTCATACTTTAACTTCAAAGGGGATTAAAAGTGGGGTTTTTATACCGTTATCTAACTTCGAAGTGGGAAGGTTGCATGCTCGTTCATTTGGTCTCTGTGATGCAAGTATGCAGGTACTTACTTTTGTTTTTTTCCTGATTGTTTTTATTTAAACCTTTTTGGGCTTGCCACCTAATGGTCTGATTTTTGAGTTGATTAGGCGGTTATGTAGATCCAATGCCTCTCTGATTCCCAGGGCTAGATAGCTTGTTTATTTTTCGGTTGTTAAATTTCCCTTGGATGGGCTATGACGCCCCATTATTTTCTGGGATGCTTAGTATGTCTCCCGGGGTTTTCGTCTGCAGTAGGGTAGGCTATTTTCTTAGAATTTAAACCATGTAATATAGTAATATCTGTCTCTTTCTATGTCATCCTTAATAAATTTGTGACTGAGTGCAAAGTTTCATCTTATCGGTGGTGGTCTGTAATTGTGGGAGTGTAACACAAATAATATGTGGGCTTGCACAACTCCATCAGGAAATAGCCTAGTAGGAACCCTGGTAATACTTTTGCAGAGTGGGTATGATGAAGATCTTTGTTGGTTGTGTTCGTGGTACTATTCAAAAGTTATTACTTATTTGTCAATCTAAATTTATGTCATGTCTTGGAATAGCTTTTCAAAATACCAATAGACATTTTCCTATTCTCATGAGTGTAAATTATATAGTGTTTATGTTCTTGACTAGTAACATTTGTATCATATACATGACTTGTTATTTGATAGCAGTTTGTCATTGATTGGTACTTGGTAACAATTTTACCGTGCTCCTATTTACAGGGGTCTAATTATTCTGTAGTTCCCTGTGAATAATTATCAGGTGAAACAAAACACAGTGGGCTATCTGAGCAGCAAAGCTTGTGTTTCCATACTGCTTTAAGTACCCTCATTTTCTATTATTACACTCAGAAAGAAGAAAATTATAGGATTCATGCAGCACCTTGCTGCTAACCATAACAGCGAGCCAAGGAGAAATGAAGGAGCTAGGGAGATTAAGGGCTGCATTTATGAGAGAGAAATGTGAGGAGGTTGTTTTTGCCCGAAGCCACGGAGAAGTGGGCTGGTAATGCATCAAATTCCGGAGCTTGCAAAGCAGACAAGACGGCATCGCAAGTGAGTTTAAACTGTTTTTAATTTTTTTTTGGGCTATGGGCGTCTGTTCATCTTTATCAAAATAAATAATTTATTTCTATTGGTTTGTACAATGTGTGAGGGTAGAGAATTGCATCGTTAGTATGCTTTCATATTGGCCTCTGTTGCAGTGTTTTGCAGAATATTTTCATAGTATAGTTACTGGGGTTATTCTTAATATTTTTTTGACAAAGTACCAGTACTTCAAAAGGCTAAAATTGGATTTAATCACTCCCCAGATTGTGCAGACTATTTTAATTGCCTTGTTTATTTTCTCATCATGTCTCAATTGCTCAAATATTTTGTGGCCTCAATTCGGATTTTCAGAGATGGTCTTTGGCAGAAAACATTGCCCATTAGTCACATGTTACTTCTGATTTGTTGTTACAACCTAATTATGTCTAAGTCTGTGGATTCATAAACAGTTAAGATACACAATTAATTTGTTTTTTTCTATGTTTAGTGAAATATCTTTCTCCAGTGATTACTTGTTTCATACTAAAGCTTGATGATGTTTGTATCTTATGCAATCTACAGCCATCCTTCAGAGCACAATGAGTCTGAAGCTGGAGTTGAGATTCTGGACATATTTCTCAGTAAGGTACGTGTAAAGGTGTATGTATCCCAATATGTATAGTTACTTTTAGTAAACATGTGTACTGATGCAACTGCGACTTCTTGTGCAGAGTGGTTGTAGTGATGCATTAAGTTTTGGATGTTCCCCAAAATTTGGATGTTCCCCAAAATTTGGATGTTCACCACCGTACTTCAATGGATCTCCTCCCAGTCGTGCGGACAATCCTCTTGTTCATGATGTCAAGTTCATTCATCAGAGTGATGTTAAGTTTGTTCATCAGAGAGTTCATGCCTCACCCTCAACTCTTTCAAAGCCTAAGTCATTTGGAAGGTCTTCTTTTGGTCCTAATGCCACAGTTCGAGTTGAGGGTTTTGATTGTTCGGGAAGGGATACAAGATGTAGTATACCAGCATTGGCTTGACCGAAACACTGACATTACACCGATTTGTTCAGGAACAAATGCAAAAGAGATTAATGTACAAAAATAGTTAAAAGGAGCATTCTAAAGTGACACTGTAAATTCATGTAATCATATGAGTGGGCCTTCTCAGTGCGGGAGCGAGTGGTATTAGGGAATGAAAAGTTAATTTTAATAGTTTTTATATTTTGCTGTTGGGTGATGTGGAGTTATTGAGAAAATATATGCAGTCCCTCAACAAGGATTGTTTACCCTGAGGCTGTTGTATCCAGAGCTGAAGTCTTCACTTAGATTTTGAGTTTTAGGTTTTGTTAGAGCATGGATGCTATTCTGCGTGTTTATGCATCCCCATTACTTGTACAGATATGAGTCTTGTACTTGGATGTATTTTTGAACACCATTTAAAGTACATGTATTTTAGGTGCCGACTTCAAGACAACATGAGGCAGAAGTCTGGACAGTGAAGATTTACATTTGGGACTTGTATATGTCTTTCTTAATGTATTGAAGGCCTATGCGAACTGGAGCAATAATATGTACATCCTATTCTTGTAATTGGCAATTAGCCACATGAGAAAGTTTTATTCTTCATTACATATGATCTGTTGTCTGTTAATGTCTAATTTTTCCTACCTCCCACTACTTGTACTAGAAAATAGAATGATCTCTTGAGCAACTTCGTTTTCTATAGATCAAGTTTGTACAGAAGTCCGAGGCTTCTTTGTTGGTCTCTTGCTTTTGTAGTAAGTCTCAACCAGGAAGCGGGGTCTAGTAACTTGTATGCATATGGACCCAAGGTTGTCTGGGTGCACTCACCCAACCATATTTGGGCTGCTCCAGCACCGGAAATGCACCTGCACTCAAATCCACACCCAAGGAAATGAAAGCTAACACGCTAGTGGACTGGGTGCATCTCTCTTATTTTACAGCCTCTGGGTGCAGTCCCCGCACCTTGCATACCCCCACACCTGCACGCCCAGACAACTTTGTATAGACCAAACTCCAAAATTGAAGATGAAGTTGCAGCCCCGCACCCTGCATACCCACAGACTACTCCACCCAGACAACTTTGCATAGACCAAACTTCAAAATTGAAGTTGAAGTTCAAAGTTATAGGCGATCTATTGATGTCAGATTCCAGATGTACGTAGTTGTGTGCTATATCTGAAAATGTGTGAACAAATTTGTTTTTATATTGAAAAAATGAATAGAAAAATACAATAATACAACAAGACAAGCCCAAAAGGGCGAAAGATACTATAGAGTCAATAACAAGGAACAGCAGCGAACAAAGTGCAACTCAGTCCCAAAACAATTTAATAATTTTCTTCTGAATGGAGCTGCGAATTAGTTTTTATACCGAGGTTGGGGGTCAGAATTCTTGACATCAGGGGTAATTTTGGTGATAGGGTTGCAGATACCGTGCTAAGCATAATTGGACAGATATATCGCAACAAATTCGAAGTCTGCAATCCAATCACTAAAACTACTGATCTAAAATAATGTTAGTTAATGCATGAAGAATTTCACACAACAAATGCACTGCAAAATAGTTTTGTTTAAAATGTCAACTAGTTTCAATTGAACTAAAGTTGGAGTTATAATTTTATTAGCTCAATTATGTGCAATTTGGCTGGTCGTATGCACACGTACCCCCTAGCATCTTTTAATTTGCCCGCATCCCAATGCTGTATGTTGAAAGTTAAATTTCTCTATTTTGCTGTAATGCTAATGTCATAAGTACAAGATAAGACACAACTAGTTGATAAACATGGCAAGAGGATGAATTGTGAAACCTTTCAATACTCAGTAAACATAAATATGATAAATCGATAACTGTTCAATATGATAAATTGTCAGATCACTAATTTTATTATGTAAAAATTTAAACGGTCGTAAGTTAACATGTTGTGTTATTTGTAAGAACTAACATGCATGAAGGTGGGGGTTTTTAAATGTGGCTACATTTAGTGTTGGCCTTCTGTAGTCGGCATACTTTCAACTATTAAAAAAATTCTGAAATAAGAAGATTATGATCCTATGGGAGGGATTTTAGTAGAAGTCTGGTTATCCATTTTCCAAGTTGGTGGCTATCCAGTTATTCGAGAAGTACATGTTGCATGAAATCATTGTGCATATCATGTAGTTCTCATGTGGGGCTTACCTATAAATGTCAGTTATCATATGTATAATTTTTCAAGAGTAGTATCTAATTAAATATAGGTTGTAGATTTGGTTTGCAATTTTTTGGCGGTATAAACAAACTACAGATTGATAATTTATAAGAGAGTTTATCAAAAAATCAAAAAGAAATTCAGAGTATAGAAAAGAGTGTTTATCAAAATGTGGCATAGTAAGATTGCATAGATGATATGCGCATGTATACGAAAGACTGGGCAGCGTTACTATCACCTGTTTCCTAATGAAATTGACATCACTGCAGAAGTGACTCATTTATAAATATAATGGCTAGTTGTGGGACATGCATTTTGACTAGTTTGACTCTGTTTTTTTCCTTATAACTACGCATTCCCAAAAATTTTCCTACTCCAAATCAAAATATCTATTTTCTACATCTTAGAATTGCTTCTATTACTGAAAAGAACTTCAATTCATCTTAAAATTGCTTCTACAAATAAACCTCAATTCATTTATTTGATGACTATATAATGACTTTCCTTAGTTCCTATAAATATAATGAACAAGTATGTTGATTAGACCTTATTCTCCCAAAAAAAAACATTTCATCCAATTGTCTCTAGATAAAAACCATCCTACTCCAAGTCAGAATGCCCATGCATTTATACTCGTAAATGGTAATATAACCAGTATTTCATTAAAAAAATGTTTATTCTATGCATCTCGGAATTACCATTAAAAAATAAAAATCCTAAATTCATTTGGTGACAAGGCTATTATTAATCAAAAAAATCTCCAGGCACCTTTTTGACCATCATCCCTTGCCTATGTAGGTACTCTCAGTGGAGGTGTATTTGGCAGCACGATGTACTGTGCCGGTATCCTATGTCCATCCACCTGTCAGGCAAGCAGCAAATAAAAAGACGGGCATTAAAAAAATCAAATATAAGATGCTTTCGACGTGTCAACCTCTACGTGAAGAAAAATGTGTGTGCATATATATTTGTAAAATAAGCTTGTTGGTTTTTAAATAGAAAAAAAAAGATGTTATTGGTCCTAGACTGCCAGGTGTTTGCGTTAGCAAATAGAAAAGCAGATTGTCTATTCTGAAATCTGCATTAAGCAAAATAAAAAAGCAGATTTGTCTATTCTGAAATGTGTGTCAGATGAGGACTGATTGGTTATTGTAGCTTGTCATTATCATAGTGACAAATGTACGGGGAAGGTGGGAAGGGGTAGATATATATGCACATGTACAGCCAGACTCCATTTAAGCATCTCAAAACGAGGGAAACTGTAGGTAGATTGTCGAATTCCACAAAAAGATTGTTGAGGGTCCCCAACAAAAAGTGGGGGTGTGTGTCAATTAGTTGGATGATGCGGGTGTTGGGTTGGCAATTTATTTTGCCTCCAGTACAATGAAATTGACATTCTCTTGTGATCTTGGCTACTCAGATTGGGCTGGATTCCACAAGATGATGAGTGTTTTATCATATGTTATGAGAATACATCAGTTCTTTTGATAATTGGAAAGAGGTGAGTGATTTCATACTTAGTTTTTCTTGGGTGGTTGAAAAACACACCGTGTTTTTCACCCACCCGCAAGAAGGTGCAGCCGGGATCGAACCCGTGACCTGCTTGGTCACAGTGCATATTCCCCACCAATCCAGCGATCAAGTGCTGCCTGCTTGAACATGATTTGATTTCATTTTGTTGAAATACACAACACACCACTGATGTGACCGATGCACAAGGCCCACCAAGGCATGTGCATGCATGGTATCATGTGTTTTGATGGGTCGCGCACCCATCCATAGGTGCATTTTGAGTGAAGGGTAGTCACATGTTTGGAAAGTGTTGAATATAGGAAGAGGAGTGGAATTTGAGTGCTTTATATGCGCAAAGAACTTTCTATATTAGGAGTGAGGGGTCGGTGGCGCACTTTAAGTTTGGAGTACTATGACAATTATAGGGTATTGTGTGATCAAATTACTAATTGATCGGGTCAAGTATTGGTTCCTCCTCTAGTTGGTTACTAAGATATATAATATGAGGTGAAATTTGTGGGAGATGACATATGGAGATGGGTCTCTTGAGGTTGAAAGAACAAAGGATTAGATGTTAAATTTGAATGACGACCTCATTTGTGGTAAACAAATTTCTGGTTAGAGATTTAATGCTTTCACGGATGAAAATTGTGTCAATTTTTTTAGCTTGATGTTTCTTTGAGAAAACTAAAATTGATAAGAGAAGCAATGTACTTGAATTAAATGATGGGAAATTTTAAACATTCACTTATAAGTGTAAGTCTTAAAAAATTAATTTTAAAATTAAAACTTAAAAATACAAAAATTATTTAATTTTTTTCTAACTTAAAATTCCCAATGTTTGGAAAAATATCGGTAACAATCGAAAGATGAGGGGTTGGCTCTGCTAGGCATTTTTTTGCATGCCTTCGTTTGTGCAAGTGTTTTGCATCGGTGTTTTCACGCTTTGTATCTTGTCACTGTTAGCGATTGTTTTTTCATAACGATTTGGGCATTTATTCCACCCGTTTAGGGTGATGCTTGCCTTTATAATGGCCTTTAAGCCTCTCGTTGCAACAACAGTTGCAAACGGCGGTGAAGATGGCTCCCAGGCGAGCATAAAAATTTGTTCCCAAGGTCTACGATGAGGTAATGAATCTGAAACTCCCCCAGAATGTTACTATTGATCTTATGTTTGTGGATCATGTTGTCCATTTTTATAGTAATAACTATTTGATAGCCTATTTTTGTGGTCGCATTCCTTCTGAGTCTTATTTACAAAACTGGATTAGGAACCATTGGGAGACTGCCGACATCCAAGGCACTGATGTTGGGAATCTCACCAAAGGGTTTTACCTTTTACCTTTCGTGAGCCCTCGTAAGTCCAACTTTTACTTAAGTGCTCTCCTGTTGGTATATTGGTAACATGTTGCTTGTCTTATCCAAATGGATGCTCAAGTTTAACCCATCCAGTCAAGTTTCACTTCGAATCCCTATATGGGTGGAGTTACCTAGGTTGCCTTTACAACTTTGGCTTTTTTGAATGATATTGTCCATTCCCTCGGTGGTGTTATTTGTCATGAGCTTGAATGTTTTTTTATGCGCGTCCGCATAAATGAGTTTGTGTTGAGGTTGACTTAGCCTCTAATGTATAGGACCATGTTGACATCAGGTCGGGTCTATGCATTTCTCGCAGAAAAATGTCTACTTTAACCTTCCCAATACCTGTTTTCACTGTTAAGCTCCCGACCACTGCATTCGCGATTGTCGGCTCACTCAGCGTGCTAAGCCTGCTAATGCTCAGCTTGATGCTGTAACGAAAGAGGCTGCATTTGAGGAATGGACCACTGTGAACAACAAAAAGGGTGCGGGGGCTAAATCTGCTTCTACGGTCCCCCACCCTCTTCGCCAAAAGTCGGTTCCATCAACCATGCCACCCACTCCATTGCATCCCACTCGGCCATCCCCGCCTCAGAGCCAACCAACTTCTCCTCCGCAACAACAAGTTGGGACGGTTGTGTTATCTGCAAAATTGACTAGGGCAATTTTGCAGGTAACCATCCCAAATTTTGTTCGGGGTCCTTCGTCAAGGTCCCTCAGCGTTCGGAATGGCATAAAATCCCTTTCGAGAAAATCCAGTTTTTCGAACTTAGTCATTTTGGTCCCTTTTTGGCTAGGCGCACATTTTGTTCATGCAACACGAAACTTATTTGTGCCCCTAGTATTCCTTTGGCGCACCCTTTGGAATGTTAACACAACGATTGTTGTGCCTCCCCATGATGCGCCTTTTTCTTGTTGGCGAGGCGCATGCGCCATCCTATCAACAAGTAAAAATGTTGCGCCCTTAATGGTGCGCCAAGGTGCTCAAAATCCCGTGTTGACAGTCCTAAATTTGCCTAAGGGCGCAGATTTTCCTCTGGCGACAACGTGGATCCGCACCAAAGGGTGCAAAGTTTTTCATGTCGACATATTTTTATTTGCGCCCTTTGGAAATATTGGTGGTGCATTTATTACACTTTTGGCTATATATAGGTGCATCCGCCCTATCATTTTCATGATTGAAAAACACGTGAAAACTTTATTTCTCTGCACCTGTCAGCGCCCTTGTCATCCTCGTGTCGCGTTCGTGGACCCCACTTCGTTCCTCTCAGTCTATATATCTCCGGTAAGTGGTTCTTGCTTTTCTTGTGAGTTTTGCTTGTTGCTTTCTTTGTGGTTTTGCTTGCTGTTGGATAAAAAGATAAACCTAAGTGGCTTCCACCAAAACCAGTCTTCCCCTCCTTCCAGATCTGCTGGCTGGAGGGCTCTGTCTCAAAAAATGAACCCAGATCTCTTTGCTATGTTCCCCTCACTGTCGAGCCATGTCGATAAAACCCGAAAATCACAAACTCACAGAAGAGAGAAAACCTAAAAAGTTATCATTTCTACCCACGGTTTTCCTTTGGCGCAAACGCCATTCCTGTTACATAAAACACAGTCGCAAGAAGGCGCACTGTCCCTAATTGCAGCACGCATCTTTCTGTGCCATACAAAACCAAGTAAATCCTTAACCGGTGGCAGCGCAATCCTACTTACAACAACAAAAGTGCCATGCAATCTCTTTCTTGTGCGCGCAAAGGCCCCTTTGATGCACAAAAGTTAGTGATACACACATTGATGATGCGCCCTTGGCGCACCAAAATTCCTTGCAACATGTCACATATATGCGCCATTGGCATCATCCTGCTCCCTCTGACACCAAACTTATTTGTGCCTTGATATAAAACCTCATATAATGGCGGCGCAGCGCACATTTTCTCAACAACAACAATGATGTTATATGTAAATTTCATGCACCCTGTGCCCTTTGGCGCTGATTTCTTCCTTGCAACACTCCACTCCAGTGTGCCATACTTTTGACCACTGACAACCCTGCAACTTTCTGCGCCCTGCACCCAAAGGCTTTCAAAATTGCTAACTCCTCATTTTGTAAAGCTTTGATGGAAGATCGACGACTAACATGGCTCTTCTGCGTTGGACTTCACTCTTCTTGCGCAGATCAGCAAGCTGAACTTCAGATTCGCATATGTCTACATCAAGCAAAAAGGCCAACCAAGTCAAAGGGTAAGGCCAAACTCACGAGAGGAAGAGATGAAATACAAATATCAAAGGTCGGAATGCAGAGTCCCGGGAAAAATGTGACCTAGACATCAGAGATTCCGAGCTTGGCCACATCGACATGGAGGATTTTTGGGCCAGAACCAGGAGGGTCACAGGCAGTCCTTGGATGGAAAACTGGTGGGCAGTGGTCTGCATTTCGCTGGGGGAATCCCCGTTAGTGCGGTGAATAATGAATTTATGATGGTGGTGGCCCAGTTGTTATAACAAAGACACAAGGTGTGTCGAGAATGAAAAGGGGAGGTCATAATCAACCTCACTGCCCGACACTTCGAGATTATGCTAGGTATTCCCCACCACCGGCATTTTATGGCTATAATCCAAGAGGACTGCATCTAGGGCATGGGAGGAAAACGAGACAAATGCACCCGGTTAATGAGCGAGGTGTACCTAAAAATAAAAAGGTGATAACCAGGTGGCCATGAGGTTATTCACATGCAGTGATTTCTCGAGGAATTGAGTGAGTGATACCAACACATTCCTAAGCAGGGTGTTTGGGCTTTCTGATTCCCATTACTTCCAAAAATGAATGCTTAGGTATCGGAAACAATGAATAAGAACGTTGCACGATCGGGCGTTTTGAGTGGGCGAAATCATCATCGGCAGCACCATCTACGAGCGGCTCAACAACTCACCAAACGGGAGGTTCTACATGAACTCCTACGTAGTCTACGCTGCGTAGCCTCGAGAGAGACTATATCGGCCGAGCCGATGTGGGGTATGGCCCCAGGTAAAAATATATGAATACTATCCAAAGTTGAAGCTGGAGAACAACATCCCACAGTTCACCAAGATCAACGATGCCTTTTTCTATGGCATCATCTGCCTATTGAGGCCCAATATGACTCACGGTCGAATGACCAAGAGCATAGTCATGGCAACCGAGAAGTGGGGGCGTTGTTTACACAATTCCCCACTTTCACCTATCTCAGGGCAGCTAACTTCTTGGGGGAGCCCACTAAATTACCAAGGTATGCAGGCCCTAAATTGATCTTGTTGGAGCTATCCAGACAGCTCATAACATATCACGAGAAGTGCCTGAAAAGGAAGAAGGGTGGAACTCCTTTCCCCCTCACAGTGGGTAGGTATACCTGCACTTCTCACACCAAAGCCTAGGAAATGTTCGCAGAGCTGGAGCTGCTTAACCTAAAGCACAATTTCCTGGCAAGGCCCACCTTTGATCCAAGAAATTTCCTCCCAAAGGAAAAACTCGATCCGATCCACGTTCCATAGATCGAGGACATCTACATCGACCTGTATCACGAGGTCGAACTCAGGAGAAAGGATCACTCCCACTTGGCCCTAGCAGAAATTATTCAATATGGCGTGGCCATTGTTCCAAAAGGTTTCCAAACAACCGATCAAGAATTTGATCAGGTATATCTAGACACGGATGGGGACAACTGGCCATTTTGCCAAAATTGATAGACAAAGGCACCTCAGACCATTGAGGAGAGGGTTAAGACACACACATTGCGGCGACAGAGCATTGGTGCGAGAATGATGGCCTTATCTACCTTGGAGTAGATTTCACCACGTCCCCTTTGGGCAATGCACACGCTGCCAGGTCAAAACATCTGCGCCAAAGGGAAAAGACAAAGATAAGGAGGGAGAATCAAAGCTCCACTCAAGAAGAAGCTCACGAGAGCCCTCCTTCCGCCGCAAGAACAGGATGTAACTCACGGTATCCCCGGAGAAAGAAGCGGCGAGAGAGTGTTCCAATGGGCACATCCACTCAGGATGTTGCCACTGCTACAACCATGGAGGTTCCCACCGTCCCTTCTCCCTCTCCTCCTTCCCCTCCTCACGTAACTCAAGCGACCATTCCTTTGGTTGTATCCTCTCCCCCATCTTCTACTATTCCCCCTTCCTCTTCCTCCATTTCTCTTCTTCTCTCATGGAGTGTCCCCCACCATTTCTTCTCTCATCTCTCAGCTCCCTTCCACTCCCATGACTACCTCCCCTGCAGTGTCTCTTCCTCCCGTGAGCACTTTCTTGGCCTCTCTCTTGATGCCGCCACCAAGTGTCTCGACCCATTTCCCCTCATCCACTGCAGTTGCTCCCTCTTCCACCTCTGGTCCCACTCCCTTAAGTCCAGCATGGATCTCCCAGCACCTGAGTCAACATAAGAGGAAAGTCCCCATTGCACCTATGGACTTCTCCGTCATCCCGACAAAGGGGCTAAGAAGCAAAAGCCTATAACCCGCTTCTCTCAGAGTGCATCGGGAGAAAGAGTAATGGAGATTGCGTATCCCGATCCTACAAAGGATGAAAAGAGATCTGTCCCCTACAGATTATACAGTGACGTAGGTCACAATGGGAACGTCATCGAGAGCCTTCAAGGAGAGGCCCTATCTGCGGTGGATGCCCTTTGCAAGAAGCTTCAAGAAGCGAAAAGGAAGAGAAGAGGCTACTAAAAGAGCATAATAGGCATCTTCTCCACGCCTGCAAAAAATGGGCGGTGCACCTCCTACTGACGCCACTGAAACTCCTGAGCCCTTAGTCAGGATAAGATAAATGAATACGCCAAGATTGGTGAACAAGGCATGTAGTATCCACTGGAGAGACCAGATCCTCAAAGACAGTGAGGAAGTAAGTGTCAAGTTCACTTTGAGTTATATCGAGAACATTGGTCGGGCAAAGAACAAGGAACTCCAGGCGATTGCAGGACCTATCTCCGAAGAGTTGGACCGTGTTAGGTTGCAACATGAGACATTCAGGAAGATGCTCGAATGTTCAGTCGAAGATTTAGTTAAATTGGCATCTTGATCACCCAGGAGCACCTAGCAAAATCCTTGTTGCTTTGGACTACCAGGTCGATCAGATGGAATTTGTCCTGGAGAAGATAGACAAGGTCGAGGAGGAAGCCCTGGATGTAATGCATCAAATGGAGCAAATTGTCCTAAGGATGTCTCAGGGCTTTCTCACTCGTCATTCACCTTGAGGAAGGCAAAGATGAAACCATCCGGATCTTCAAAGAGATCATCTCACAAGGATTAGGGCCAAAAGTTACTTTTGACCTTTGAATCCATCAATAACCTTCGGCTGCCGCGATTTTGTGGGGTACCTGATGGAGGCAGGTAATGAATATTTCAAGCTCCCGAAAAACTCGAGAGATGAAGCAGGAGACTTGCGAGGTCATCGGCGATCATACCGAGGTCTACCCGGGATCAACTTCACCGATGGTCGAGTAAATTCATGGAGTCGGGCTCAATTCCACATTGTCTCTCTCTGAGCGAAGTAAAAAAGATCTCCCTTCCGGCCGCCGAGATGACGATGAATAGCCTTCTTCCTCTTGGCTTTCTTTTTGTAAATATCTAAAAGTATGTTGGCAAATGATGACATCATCCATGTTGCACCATGGGATGTTGTCATCCACCAAGTTGCCCCAAAAGTCAATAGTTGACTTTTAGATATTTTGTAAATTTTGTAATTAGTTGTTGGTTTCTTTTTGCCTTCTCTCTTCTCCTTCTATAAATACTTGAATACTTGTTGTATTCATGGTGGACACTTTTTAGATGAAAAATAGAAGTGAGAAGAAAAGGCTTTGTACTTTTTGTAACAGAAGAAAACATTAATACAAATATTAAGACTTTGTGTTGAATATGTGTGTTATGGGCATCTGATCTTTCTTATGTCAGATCTATGTGTTTATTCTGTTGGATCTATCTCTACTTTTTGTCATTTGTTCATCAGTATTGCTTTGTTTGTTTATGCAAGTAGGTTTGGCTCCATTTATTACCAATCCCAAAACATAAACCCTTTGACCTTTCTGCTTTGGAATTCATTTCTTTTCTCCCTTGAACCCATCTATCCTTCTTCTCTTCTCCTCCTTTTCTTTCTTTTCATGAGTTGGAAACCCCCTTTGGGATGAGATCCCAAACCCCCGAAGTAGAATATTGTGAGACTTGCAGTTCTGCTTTGGTAGAATAGCAATAAACTAGTTTTGCTTTGCTATCTCAAAGAGGGGCTATGCCCACACTGTTGGCTCATCTATCCATAGATCTGCCCACCCGACAGATTTTCGGACCAACAGTTTTTGGCGACTCTCTTTGGGGATCGAACAAATCTATGGTTGTATGTTAGAAAATCAATAAAAGCGTAAAAATCACTACCTGTTTGCAAATCTTAACTTTTTACTTAAAATCCAAAATTTTGCAAAAGTGATCCAAACTGAAAATTTTCTTCAGAGATCCATAGATCTGGGCTAGTTAGAGATCTTTAGTTCACTGAGTTTTTACAAAAACCCGTATATTTCCGTAGATCTGAGATCTGACAGTTTACAAAAATTTCAAAACCCTTGCAAAAAGTCAACTCTAAGATCTGAAAATCAGCTTGCTAAGTTAAACCCATCATTTTATCCTCACTGATCTTTGTCATTAAACCGCAATCGGTTTTCAAAAAAAAGATAAAATTAAATATTTAGAAAAGGTACATCTTTGCTGATTTTTGTCGGAAGAATCAGAAAATCAACAAGTACAACCCAAAAAAAAAGAGTTTTTAAATCTACTCTAAAAATTATAGATTCGAGAGAAACATTGGTAGGTGAACCATTCACTCGTAGTAGGAGAGCTTGTGGAGAAGTTGATCCTACTTTCGATCTACTTCAAAGGCACAACTTCAAAATTACGTCAGCACACTTCTCGTCACTGGGTTCAGCTGATCGGTTGGCTAGAAGTGTCTCGCCTCCACGAAGGAATCATTCTTCACAAGGAACATCCACATCCCTTTGCAGTGCTTTGCTGCTCAGTGGAATCGTGCTTCCATCTCGTGTCCTATTTCTAGCTTTTCAAATGGTAGTACCATGGGGAAATGCTATGGGCCCACTTGCTTTGCCACATCCTGTTCACGCGCTCCCTCATGGGAACCGAAAGAATTTCCCCAAATTTGATGGAAGCGGAAACCAAAGTATGGATTCACATATATCCGCTTTCATCATGTCATGCAGTATCCTGGATGTGACCCATGAGGATGTGTCAGTTCGCCTCTTCTTGGAAACCTTGCAAGGACCCGCAGCGGAATGGTTTCAGCATTTACCGGCCGGATCTATCACTAGTTGGGCCACATTACGAACTGCATTTGAAGAAAGGTATAAGCCTTCAGAGGACGCGTTTGCATTACTGTCAAAGATCACTCACCTGAAGAAGGAGGTCAATGAAACCATGCGCGATTTCATCACCCGTTTCAATTCACTAATCAACCAGTGTGTGCGCCTGCCATCTTTACCCACGCACGCGAGAAAATTAGAAGTGTTTCTTTGTGAACGCCATGAGCTCGAAAGTAAGTTTTTACTCTTGCAAGAACAAGTCACTACTCTGGTCCTCGCCCAAGCTGCTACCATTCGGATTGAGGATAACTTGCTAATATCTGGTGAATTAAAACGAGAACCGTCCAAGCCTAAAGCTTCAACTCCTTTTCCCTCCACTTCGTCAGATGCGGCATTCCAAAAGATGGCGAATGACTTGCTCGCGTTAAAGAAGCAGCTAGCTCAAGCTTCCCCCAGTTCTTCGTACCGAGATATCCCGTGAAGGAATTTCACTTCCAACAACGTCCCACAAAGGTTGCGTGCGTCTACTCAGAATTGCTCCACGGTTGGCACTTGAGGCTCCCTCGGTCAATGCCTAGTCGAGATCGAAGAGGAGGAGCAAATTTATGAAGAACCTTCATCTCGAGGTGAAGATGACCAAGATGTCGGTGAACCAGTGGCGACTCTACTATTGGGTATATGGAATTTGATGAGGAGGAATCTGATGAAAGAGGGTACCCGAGGATATGCAAGTGGCGTAGTCATATATGTTGTTTTCACCCGCTCTCAAGGAAAAGAAAAAAAGATTCTTTGTTGGGATACAAAAAGAAGGCCGTGTTAAACACACCTCCAACCATTACGAAAAAAGAGGTAATCCCCTTCATGTTCAACCTCTGTTATTAAGTCTTTTTGAAGAAATATTTTTCTCCTATCTCCCCTCGAATCAGCCCCCTCTCTATTCCTATCAAGACTAGTAATCCTACCCTACCATCGCGAAATGAGGACTCATTCCTTCATCAATGCAACCCTTGGCGCGCATTTGACATAATTGATCATCTTAAAAAGACCAAGATCCAAATGTCTGAAGTTTGAGTATCTTGATCAAACCCTGAACAACTTGTAAGATTGACCGAATATATCCAAAGCCAAGTGTCATAACTTCTCGAGACCTCCCAAAAGGGATTCTTTCTACTCCTCTGCATCTCGCATAAATGTTGCCTCGACTTCGCATCGGGAAAAATAGAACCTTTCTATCTCTCCCTCCTAATCAATGGTCACAAGCTAAAGTAAGCGCATAATTGATTCTAGGGCTTCGATAATGTCATCTTTGGATAAAGGTCGCCCATGCTCTGGGCCTCACACTTACCAAGCCTTTTGGCAGATGTTACTCCTTGGAAACCAAACAGGTTCTGTTGATCGGTCAAATCAAAAAAGCGTGATTTGCATTTGCGGCATTCCAGAGAGAAAAGAGTAAAGATGACTGTCCTCGTTGCCGATATTCCGGAAGCATCATATGGAGTTCTACTAGGGAGGAGATTTCGTGTAGTGAAGTTGGTGGAGAGATTCATATGGACTGGTCTAAGGCTAGAATCCCGTCAAAGGTGTAATGCAAACATTGGAGCCGAATCACAAAAGAAGTACTTGGTTACTAACTCGATGATCCTAAAGCCCAAATTCTCTTGAATCATCGGGGATGGGAATTATTTCTTATCTACCGAGTTTGACAAAATGGACGTTCTCGTCGGGAAGAGGATCTTAACAAGGTTTGATGCGTTGCGGTTTGATGGATAGTTGTGCAACTAGCGGATGCGGTCTTTGGAGCTGTGTTTAATATCCCAGGAGGAGAGAGATTTTTCCTCTCTTTCAAGTTGTATTTTTCAACACAAATAATACTGCTGAGTATGAATCTTTGCTACTTGGCATGCAAGCCGCAAAAGAAAGGGGAATCAAGAACCTAAAAGTACAAGGTGATGCAGAGCTGGTCGTAAATCAAGTGAAAAGGATATACCAAGTAAAAAATGAAAGGCTCGGGCATTACCACAATGCGGTATGGGACAACATTGAGGAGTTTGACGCTTTTTCAATAAAAGCCATTCAAGAGCTCAGAACGACATGGCGATTCATTAGCCATCTCAACATCCCTCATGCTCCCCCACCCAGGGTTGAAAATAGACACATATACCATTGAGGTAGTTTTCCGCCCAAGTGTGCCAGACAACTCAGCACTGGAAGGTATTCAATGATGACAATCAACTTATTTCCTTCTGGAAAAGGTAGAAAATTTCAGTGAGCTTCATTTTGAAGGATCTACTTCTACATGTGCATGAATCTATTACTGATCAAGACAATGAATCAAAAGGAAGTGATGGCATATGTCAGCTCAAAGGAAATAAAATTCCAAAAGGTTTGGTTTCTCTGGAATGTTTGTTCGATAGACATGATCATTTTGTAAGGGAGAAAAGGTAAGATAATCCTAACTCCTCTCTAGAGACCGAACCGGTCAATCTAGGTATTGCGGAGCATCCACAGTTTGTGAACATCGGAAAATGTTGCACACCCGAAGAAAAACGGAAGTTTGTCAAATTGCTGAAGAAATATATGGATGTATTGGCATGGTCCTATGCCGATCTAAAGTCTTTCAAGCTGAAGGACATCCAACATAACATCCCGTTGAAGGAAGGTGTCAAACCCTTTCTCCAGAAACAGAGGCACTATAATCCCAAGATCTCAGGTACCATCTAGGCTGAAATATAGAAGATGTTGGATGTGAGAATCATTTTCCTATCCATCATAGTACCTGGGTCACGAATATTGTGCCAGTATGCAAGAAAAATGGTGAGATACACATATGCGTAGATTTTCGCAACTTGAATTAGGCGTCCTTGAAGGACAACTACCCGCTTCCCATAATGGATCAGGTTCTGCAGGCAGTAACTGGATCAGAAATGTTGTCCATGCTTGATGGTTTTTCGGGCTATAATCAGATTGAAGTCTCACCTGAAGACCAATTCAAAACAACATTCACTACCCCTTGGGGTACATTTGCCTATAGCAGGATGCCTTTTGGTTTGACCAACGCTGGTGCCACCTTTCAGCAAGCAATGGACTTCGCATTCAAAGGTATGATGGGAAAGGTTATCGTAGTCTATTTAGATGACTTAACTGTGTTCTCTAAGCAACGAAGTGATCATTATGATCATTTGGAACAAGTATTGACTAGATGCCGAGAGCACGGGATCTCCCTGAATCAAAAAGTCTATTTTCGGGGTCACGGAAGGAAAGTTTTTGGGACACGTTGTTAGCAAAGAAGGGACAAAAATAGATGCCGAAAGGGTTAGGGCTATTCAGGCCTTACTTTACCCACAAGCAAGACCGGAATTCACTCTTTCTTCGGAAAAGTAAACTTTCTCAGATGCTTCGTTCCCGACTTTTCTGAAAAGACTCGCCACATATCAAACATGATGAAAGGGTCACCAACTTTCCGGTGGAGCGAAGAAGGAAAGGCGTCATTCGAGGATATAAAAGCCTCCATCGCTCGCGCACCAGTCTGGTATGTCCCGATTTCTCCAAGGATTTTATCATGTATAGCTATGCATCTAAGCATACTGTATCGGCCATCTTAATGCAAAAGAATTCTGAGGATGTTGAATCCCCAATCGCATTCATGAGCTCTCCCCTCAAGCCTCATGAATTGAAGATGTCTCAGTTGGAAAAACATGCCTTCGCCATTGTTGTCAAAGTAGTCAAGAACTTCAGGTATTATATTCTAAACTCTCATATAGTAGTGTTGGTCCCGACACGGCAAGTCAAGTCAATCTTAACTCAACGGGAGTTAGGGAGTTTGCGAGGAATTGGATTGTAAAGGTCAAAGAGTATGATCTAGATATAAAACTGACCAAGCTGGTAAGAGGCAAGGGCCTATGCCAACTTATGGCTGAAAAAAAGATTAGAAGAAAACCTTGAAGAAAAGGATGATTGCATTAATGGGACACAAGACCGGATGAAGAAAGTTGATTCTCTACCCTTGGTTCTATTTGTCGCGACTAGTGACGAATGGTATTCTGATATCACCTTCTTTCTCACTTATGGTGAGTGCCCAGCTCATCTAACCTCAAAGGAGAAGCGTACTATAAAGCTCGAGATCAGCCGGATATGTCATCGGGATGACGGTTTTCTACAAACGTGGAATTGATGGCATCTTCTTGTGATGTGTTGACAAGCCACAACAGTTAAAGTTACTCAAAAGTTTTCATGATTGAGCATGCGGTGGTCATTTTCCTCTCCGTGACAACACACAAGATCATCGGGCCAGTACTATTGGCCAACGCTATTTAGGATGATGCTGACCACAGGTAGCAAAATGTGAGCTTTTGACAGTTTGTTGGCAAACCAAAATTTTCTACTTTTCCCCTTAGGCGGTCGTTATTGACGAACCATTCAGGCAATGGGGAATTGACTTTATCGGAGCACTCCATCCCCGATTGAGTGCTCGGACATAGTTATGTCCTAACAATGACAGATTACTTCACCAAATGGGTGGAGGCCATACATTAAGAATGCCACTTCGAAGTTGTTTTACAACTTCATCAAAGAAAAATATCATCGTGAGATTTGGCATTCCACACAAAATCATTGCTGATAATGCTTCCAATCTTTCCTCTCGGGAAGTTATTTTTTTGCTATGAATACGGGATAATCTTGGCCCACGCCTCAGATTATTACCCCAGGGAAATGGTCAGGTAGAATCCAGTAATAAAAACTTAGTGACCATCATACGGAAGCTAGTTGATGAGAATCAGTGGACGTGGCACAAATATTTGTATGACGCTTTGTGGGTGGACCGCATTACTCCCAAGAGGTCTCTCGGTATGTCACCTTTTCAAGTATTATATGGAATCGACGTTGAGCTTCCCATTTCTGTAGAACTTCCTGCTCTACGCTTGGCACAAGCAATCGAAGATGAAACTTTCCAAAATTCTCTTGAAAAGAGGATCATGTATCTAGCAGAGCTTGAAGAAAAGAGAGTAAAAGTGGTCGACAGGATCACCGAACATCAGAATCAAGTCAAGAGATTGTTCGATAAAAAGGCCAAGCAGAGAGGATTTCCAGGTGGGAGATCTCGTCCTTCTATGGGACAAGCGAAGAGAGCCAAAAGGCATGCACGGAAAATTTGATTCTCTATGGAGGGGACCTTTCAAGATCAAGTGGCTCAATGGAGAGTATAGCTTCTATCTCTCATATCTGGATGGAACCGAGCTCCCACTTCCCTATAGCGGGAAACATCTCAAAATATTCAGGAAGTAGAGCTTGCTCTCTTCTTTATAGTTTGCTTTGGTTGTGTGTTTGTTTTTGTCATGTGTTTGCTTTCTATTTGTTGTGTGTTCCCTGTCTTCCCTTTTGGTTGCCCTTGTTTTTGACTCTGTAGCCCAATGGATAGGCACATGTTGATCTTGGATTCTCTACCCTTAAGCTTCACTTAAAGATAGTCCCCAGAAAGAGCCAACTATTATCCTACAAAATTGACTAGGGAAATTTTGCAGGTAACCATCCCAAATTTTGTTTGGGGTCCTTCGTTAAGGTCCTTCAGTGTTCGAAATGGCGTAAAATCCCTTTCGGGAAAATCCAATTTTTCGAACTTAGTCATTTTGGTCCCTTTTTGGCTAGGTGCACATTTTGTTCATGCAACACGAAAGTTATTTGCACCCCCTTGTATTCATTTGGCGCACCCTTTGGAATGTTAACATAATTATTGTTGCACCTCCCTATGATGCACCTTTCTTGCCTATGCCGAGGGCATGCCGCCATCATCAACAACAAAAAATGTTGTGCCCTTAATTGGTGCGCCAAGGCGCTTAAAATCCCATGTTGACAGTCCTAAATTTACGCTAAAGGCAGATAATTTTTCTTGCTATGAGACGTGGATCCGCACCAAAGGGCGCAAAGTTTTTCATGTCGACATATTTTATTTGCGCCCTTTGAAAAGTTGGTGGTGCACATTTATTACACTTTTGGATATATATAGGTGCATCCGCCCTGTCATTTTCACGATTGAAAAACATGTGAAAAATTTATTTCTCTCTGCACTGTCACGCCCTTGTCATCCTCGTGTCGCGTTCATGGACCCCACTTCATTCCTCTCCTATATCTATATATCTTCGAGGTAAGTGGTTCTTGCTTTTCTTGTGAGTTTTGCTTGTTGCTTTTTGTGGTTTTGCTTGTTATTGATAAATATATAAACCTAAGTGGCTTCCCCAAAACTAGTCTCCCCCCTCCTCCCGGATCTGCTTTGGCTGGAGGGCTTTGTCTCAAAAAATGAACCCAGATCTCTTTGCTATGTTCCCCTCACTATCGAATCATGTCGATAAAACCTGAAAAATCACAAACTCACAGAGGAAAGAAAACCTAAAAGTTATCATTTCCACCCACAGTTTTCCTTTGGCGCAAATGCCATTCCTGTTACATAAAACACAGTCGCGCAAGAGGGCGCACTGTCCCTAATTACAGCACGCATCCTTCCTGCGCCATACAAAACTAAGAAAATCCTTGCAGCACAGGGCAATCCCACTTACACAACAAAAGTTTGCCATGCAATCTCTTCCTGCACCGTGCCAAAGGCCCCTTTGATGCACATAAAGTTAGTGATACACACATTAATGTTGCGCCCTTGGCGCACCAAAATTCCATGCAACATGTCCCATATCTGCGCCATTGGCACATCCTGCCCCCATGCAACACCAAACTTATTTGCGCCCAGTATAAAACCTTATATAATGGCGCGGCGCACAAATTTTCAACAACAGCAACATTGATGTTATATGTAAATTTCTGCGCCCTGTGCCCTTTGGTGCTGATTTCTTCCTTACTAACACTCCACTTAGTGTGCCATACTTTTAACCCTGCACCCTGCAATTTTCCTGCGCCCTGCGCCCAGAGGCTTTTAAATTGCTAACTCCTCATTCTGTAAAGCTTTGATGGAAGATCTAATAGCTAACATGGCTCTTCTACATTGGACTTCGCTCCTTCTTCTTGTAGATCAGCAGCTGAACTCAGATTCGCATATGTCTACATCAAGCAAAAGGCCAACCAAGTCAAAGGGTAAGGCCAAACTCACGAGAGGAAGAGATGAAATACAAATATCAAAGGGTCAGAATGCGAGTCCCAGGTAGAATGTGACCTAGACATCAGAGATTCGAACTTGGCCACATCGACATGGAGGATTTTTGGGCCAGAACCAGGAGAGTCACAGGTAGTCCTTGGATGGACAAGCTGGTGGGCAGTGGTCTGCATTTCACTGGGGGAATCCCCGTTAGTGTAGTGAATAATGAATTTATGATGGTGGTGGCCCGCTGTTATAACAAAGACACAAGGTGTGTCGAGAATGAAAAGGGCGAGGTCATAATCAACCTCACTGCCCGACACTTTGAGATTATGCTAGGTATTCCCCACCACCGGCATTTTGTGGCTATAAGCCAAGAAGACTGCATCAAGGCATGGGAGGAAAATGAAGACAAATGCATGCAGTTAATGAATGAGGTGTACCTAAAAAATAAAAAGGTAATAACCGGTGGCCGTAGGTTATTCACCATGATGATTTCTACGAGGCTGAGTGATACCATCACATTCCTAAGTAGGGTGTTTGGGCTTTCTAATGCCCATTACTTCCACAAATGGATGCTTAGGTATCTGGAAACAATGAATAAGAATGTGCTTGATCAGTGTTTTGAGTGGGTAGAAATCATCGTAGCACCATCTCGAGCAGCTCAACAACTCACCCTGCGGGGAGGTTCTACATGAACTCCTACGTAGTCTACGCTGCAGCCTCAGAGAGAGACTATCCAGCGTTGAGCCGATGCGGGGTATGGCCCAGGTAAAAATATACGAATACTACCCAGAGTTGAAGCTGGAGAACAGCATCCCATAGTTCACCAAGATCAATGATGCCTTCTTCTATGGCATCATCTGCCTATTGAGGCCCAATATGACTCACGGTCAGATGACCAAGAGCATAGTCACTGCAACCGAGAAGTGGGGGCGTTATTTACACAATTCCCCACTTTCACCTATCTCGAGAGCAGCTAACTTCTTTGGGGGAGCCCACTAAATTACCGAGGTATACGAGGCCCTAAGTTGATCTGTTGGAGCTGTCCGAGATGAGCTCATAACATATCACGAGAAGTTCCTGAAAAGGAAGAAGGGTGGAACTCCTTTCCCCCTCACGGTGGGGGTAGGTACACACTTCTCACACAAAGCCTAGGAAATGTTCGCGAGAGCTGGAATTGCTTAACCTAAAGCACAATTTCCTGGCAAGGCCAACCTTTGATCCACGAAATTGCCTCCCAAAGGCAAAACTTGATCCGATCCACGTTCCATAGATCGAGGACATCTACATCGACCTGTATCACGAGGTCGAACTCAGGAGAAAGGATCACTCCCATTTGGCCTAGCAGAAATTATTCAATATGGCATGGCCATTGTTCCAAAAGGTTTCCAAATAACCGATCAAGAAGTTGATCAGGTATATCTAGATACGGATGGGGACAACTGGCCATTCCCAAGATTGACAGGACAAAGGCACCTCAGACCATTGAGGAGAGGGTTAAGGGCACATTGCAGTGCACATAGAGCATTGGTGTAGAATGAACGACCTCATCTACCTTGGAGTAGATTTCACCACGTCCCCTTTGGGCAATGCACCTGCTAGGTCAAAGCATTTGCCAAAGGGCAAAGGTAAAGATAAAGAGGGAGAATCAAGCTCGCTCAAGAAGAAGCTCCTGAGAGCCCTCCCTCCGCCGCACAGGAACAGGTTGTAACCCTGGTATCCCCAAAGAAAGAAGTGGCAGAGAGTGTTCCAATGGGCACATCCACTCAGGATGTTGCCACTACTACAACCATGGAGGTTCCCACCATCCCTTCTCCCTCTCCTCCTTCCCCTCCTCATGTGACTCAAGCGACCATTCCTTTGGTTGTATCCTCTCCCCATCTTCTACTATTCCCCCTTCCTCTTCCTCCATTTTCTCTTCTCTCATGAGCTGTCCCCCACCATTTCTTCTCTCATCTCTCAGCTCCCTTCCACTCCCATGACTACCTCCCCTGCAGTGTCTCTTCCTCCCGTGAGCACTTTCTTGGCCTCTCTCTCGATGCCGCCACCAAGTGTCTCGACCCATTTCCCCTCATCCACTGCAGCTGCTCCCTCTTCCACCTCTGGTCCCACTCCCTTAAGTCCAACATGGATCTCCCAGCACTTGAGCCAACATAAGAGGAAAGTCCCCATTGCACCTATGGACTTCTCCGTCATCCCAGCAAAAGGGGCTAAGAAGAAAAAGCCTATAACCCACTTCTCTCAGAGTGCATCGGGAGAAAGAGTAATGGAGATTGCGTATCCCGATCCTACAAAGGATAAAAAGATCTGTCCCCTACAGATTATATAGTGACACAGGTCACAATGGGAATGTCATCTGAGAGCCTTCAAGGAGAGGCCCTATCTGTGGTGGATGCCCTTTGCGAGAAGCTTGAGAGAAGCGAAAAGAAGAAGAGGCTACTAAAAGAGTAGAATAAGCATCTTCTCCACGCCCTGCAGAAAATGGGTAGTGCACCTCCTACAACTGCCACTGAAACTCCTAAGGCCCTTAGTCAAGATAAGATAAATGAATACACCAAGATTGGTGAACAAGGCATGGCCGTATCCTCCTGGAGAGACCAGATCCTCAAAGACAGTGAGGAAGTAATTGTCAAGTTCACCGAGTTATATCAGAACATTGGTCGGGCGAACAAGGAACTCCAGGTGATTGCAGGACCTATCTCCGAAGAGTTGGACCATGCTAGGTTGCAACATGAGACATTCTAGAAGATGCTCGAATGTTTAGTCAAAGATTTAGTTAAATTTGGTGTCTTTGATCACCCAGAGCACCTAGAAAAATCCTTGCTTGCTTTGGACTATCGGGTTGATCGGATGGAATTTGTCTGGAGAAGATAGACAAGGTCAAGGAGGAAGCCCGGATGCAATGCATCAAATGGAGCAAATTTTCCTAAGGATGTCTCGGGCTTGCTCACACTCCATCATTCACCTTGAGGAAGGCGAGATGAAACCATCGGATCTTCAAAGAGATCGTCTCACAAGGATTAGGGCGAGAAGTTACTTTTGACCTTTGAATCCATCAATAACCTTATGGCTGCCGCGATTTTGTAGGGTACCTGATGGAGGTAGGTAATGAATATTTCAAGCTCCCGAAAAACTCTAGAGATGAGCGGGAGACTTGTGAGGTCATCGGTGATCATACCAAGGGTCTACCAGGATCAACTTCAGCCGATGGTCAGTAAATTCATGGAGTACCGGGCTCAATTCCACATTGTCTCTCCTGAGCAGAAGCAAGATACTCCCTTCCAGCCGTGAGATGACTGATGAATAGCCTTCCTCCTCTTGGCTTTCTTTTTGTAAATATCTAAAAGTATGTTGGCACAAATGATGACATCATCCATGTTGCACCATGGGATGTTGTCATCCACCAAGTTGTCCCAAAAGTCAACAATTGACTTTTAGATATTTTGTAAATTTTGTAATTAGTTGTTGGTTTCTTTTTGCCTTCTCTCTTCTCCTCCTTCTATAAATACTTGAATACTTGTTGTATTCATAGGTGTGGACTTTTTAGATAAAAATAGAAGTGAAAAGAAAAGGCTTTGTACTTTTTGTAACAGAAGAAAACATTAATACAAATATTAAGAATTTGTGCTGAATATGTGTGTTATGGGCATTTGATCTTTCTTATGTCAGATCTATGCATTTATTCTATTGGATCTATCTCTACTTTTTTGTCATTTGTTCATCAGTATTGCTTTGTTCGTTTATGCAAGTAGGTTTGGCTCTATTTACTACCAGCCCAAAACATAGACCCTCTGACCTTTCTGCTTTGGAATTCATTTCTTTTCTCCCTTCAGATCTATCCTATCTCCTCTCCTCGCTTCTTTCCCTTCTTTTCGCAGTTGGAAATACCCCAACTGGGACGAGATCCCAAACCCCTGAAGGTAGAATTGGTAGAATAGCAATAAACCAGTTTCGCTTTCTTTGTCTCAAAGAGGGCTATGCCCTACACATTGTTGGCTCTCTATCCATAGATCCGCCCACCCGAGCAGATTTTTTCGGACCAACAAGTTGTTACCATGTCCTTCTCCCAATGCCATTCCTAGATTCCTCGTAGGGAGAACTCTTTGGAGGTGTTTCACCCGATTCTCGATCGTCTCTTTGAAGTGTTGATGAACAGATAGGGTAACAGGCGTAGGAGGAATACTTGTTGAAAATTTGGTTGATGGGTTGTTGCGTGCGTATGATTTCCTTTTGGCTAGGAGGAACTACCATGTGTAATGCAAAGCAAGACCACTAGAAGGAATTAAACAATATGAAAGTGAAGCTGCCTAGCGTATGCTAGATCCAGGAAGTGTGATACTTCCTATGGTATCAGTCCATTGTTTTAAACAATTTAATGTGTAAACAAAGTAAATCCTATTGTAATTTGAAATTATTTAGGTATCTCACTTAAAACACAATAAGAAATAGATCTAATCTAACAAGCTAAGCTAGAATAGAATCTAAAGGTCAAATGATTGGTTCTGGGTCTCTGTAGGTCTGACAGAGGTCTCGGGTAGATCACAGGTGGATGAGGGTGAGATGAAATTAGGTGGGTAGGTATTTGTTCTGGGATGTATGGGAAAATACAGAGACCGATGTCGGTCAGGGGTACCAACGGCGGTTAGGGTGACTTTGCGAGTTCTTGTGAAATCTGGAAATGTCACAGAACAAGCTTTAGGTCTCCTTTGTGATTGTACAAAGGACTTTGGTTGGTCGGGATGAGGTATTAGGTGACTGGGGTAGACTTTGGCGAGGTTTTTAATGGGAATATGGAGGTGGAAGCATTGGAGAAGGTCAATAGGTGGCTAGGTAAGCAATAGATGATAAAATAATGATGAAATGAAATAAACCAGAGAAGTATGACATTATACTTACTTGGATTCTGGTCCTGGATGCCTGTGTGTGAAGGATGGAGGTGCTTGATGAGAGGTTTGAAGGTTGCAAGTGATCACCAACTGAAGGAAAAATTCTGCATGGACTGCATGTACATTCCTCTTTCTTGGTTAGATCAGATCTTGGTTGGGATGGCTATGCAGGAAAAGATGTTTGATCTCCTTCCTTGCATCCGTGGTCTCTTGGAATTCGCTCTCGAAGATGTGTCATATCTCGAGATGTGATAATGCTCGCCAACCTTTTTGATTTTGACTTCCAACTTCCAACCTTGAGAATAATGTTTTTTTGGGGTTAAAAGGGTAACCGATAACGGCGGTTCCGGCTTAACCGGCGATGGTTAGGGGTAATCGGCGTTGGTCAAGGTGGGATTTCCTAGGTTTACTAAACTAGGGAGATCCTCTTGATTTCCTTAGATCTCATGTCGTTAACCCACAGATTAGACTGGGAGCTTCTTGTGATCATGCGGGAATGTGGTTAGAGGGAATGTAGGCATTGATTTTTAGGGTTTGGGTAAGTCTTAGTTAGTTATGACAACTTACTAAGAATAAGTCTTAGGGTGAGTTGGCTTGGTGAGGTGTCTAAGTGAATTGTATGTGTGGATATTATTTAAATAAGATATTTAAATAATAAATATAGTGAGGATAATGAATTAATTTAATTAAATTAATTAAATTAATATTAGTGGGGTGAAGGGGGTCATGGCTAGGTGAATGTGATGAAGGGTGTTTATTCGTCGAGGGACCAAAGGGGAGTGTGACCTAATTTTAGTGTCTACATTTTGCCCCTTTTTGTTGCGTAGCTTGTATTGGTAAGCGATGCTAACAAAAATAAGATGTGGTTGCCCCATGTGTGGGTGAAGGTGATCCCCCTCAAACTAGGAACTGATGAGGCAAAAGGGAGAATCAATGAGTGGTTTGATAAAAGGTAAATGGGAGGAAGAGGTAAGTGGGCATGGGGGAGAAAGGGTTAAAGGTATAATCGGGCAATCTAGGTAATGGGTCTAGGTCAAAGGTAACAACAGTCAAATGCACACACATGAATAAACTACAACACGCTACTGGGTTGAAGAGTAGGCAAACTCTACATCATCTAAGGTCGATTGGTTTATCCAAACAAGGTGGAAGTGAATCCGGTATCCAAGGTATAGGATATGGTCAGAAACACAACGTAGGTTAGGTGTAGGAACGTTAAGGTATGTTCCAGTACACCAAAGGTAGGGTCAGGATAAACGGTCACGGCAATAAGCTAGGTAAGGTCATCAGGTCAATCAACACAGGTAACAGTGCCGCAAGGTATAGCAAACACATGAGATCAAAGGTCACTAGCGATGGTCCAGGTCCAAATATCTAGGTCGCGATGACGGGTAAGGCCAAGGTAGGGGTAAAATAATAAGTCCCAAAGGAGGACAAATGGAGGTAGTAAATGATGAGGTCAAGAAAGGTAAGGTAAATGGGTTGGGTAAAGGATCAGGGTGAAGGGTGGGGTAAAGGATCAAGGTAAAGGGTGGGGTAAAAGGACAAAATTGAGGGCAATGTGTAGGTGGGGTTGACCGATGGCGGTCATGGATAACCGACGTCGGTATAGGAAAACCGACGACGGTGAGGTAGGGCACGCGACCGATGCCGGTCAAGGGTAACCGACATCGGTTAGGTCGGGTTGGTTATAAAAAAAAAAAATCCATGTTTTTATTATTCATTTGTTATTTGTGAAGTGAGAAAATGACAAAAAAAGAGAGAAAAGAGAGAAAAGTGTTCGGAGGAAACGGGACAGTGAGTTGGTAGTGTGATTGGACGAGGGTTGGGTTGGTGAGTAGTGGGTCCACGGGATCAGGGTGAGAGATTTGATTGGGGCGAAGGTTATGAGTAGTTATTCGGTGATGGCAAAGGCCAGAGAGGGATCTAGTGGGCCATCGATATAGCGGCCAGACGTGCCACTGAGATGGCGGCAACGCAACGAGTTAAACACCCAACTCTACATTGTTAATTGGATAGATTAGAGGTTTGGATAATTGTTATTTTAGGTTTTTGTGGGTTTTTTGTTTTTTGTGGGTGGGTAAAAATAAAATTTGGGTATGGGGGGAATAACGGGAAAAAGAGGGAAGGGAAGGGTAGTAAATGGTATAGGTGGGGTGGGTAGAGGTCTAGGGGTAGTTTAGGTCATTGTAGGTGGGGTAAAAGGGGAAGGGGGTGATTTTTAGAAAATGGGGGTTTTGGGAAGTTACGGGATTTTCCATGACAATGACCAGCGTCGGTCACGTTTGGCCGACGTCGGTTGGGTAAAACCGGTATCGGTCACCAAACAGGTGACCGATGCCGGTTACGTGGTAACCATGGTTGGTAAAGGTGAAAGATCGGTCACCAAATAGGTGACTCGATGCCGGTTTAAGGGTGACCAGAGTCGGTTAGGATGAACCGCACGGTTGGGATTTTGAGGCACAAGGTTGAAAAGTGATGTGGGATAGGTAGTTGAGATGGGTAGGGTGAAAATAGGGTGGAGGGTAATGATAATTGGTGAATATGGTCATGGTAAATGTAGATTAACGTTGTGCTTGGATTGGATGCAGGGAGAGCGCGATTACATTTTACGGGATAGGGTTCCACCTTTATTGGTGACATTGCACAGCATAGTGACCCCTTTGGAGCTGTAGCATGTGGAGGCAGTGGGCTTGAGTGGGATTTGTTGCTATCGACATGTCGTTCGGCAGCCCAATTTGATGGTCACACTCATTGATAGATGGGATCCCACGACCAACATGTTCCACATTCCGACGGGTGAGATGACTATCACCCTGGAGGACGTGTTCAGATTTTGCGGCTACCCATATTGGGTGCCCAGGTGTATTCTATCTCCTCCGAGGCATCAGAGGATTTGATTGGGATAGTTTTTGGTGAGGGGGCGGCTGATTCGAGATTCCATAGCACGATTTGAGCTATGGAGAGATGTATCTAGCCCGCTTGAGATGAGACGAGGCGAGTGGTTTTATTGATGGAGGCGGTGTGCTCACGTGCCTTTGCACCGCCAGATCGAGGGTGGATGATTTTCCGATCACCGATGGGGGTACTTCACGATATGATGGTGCATGAGACACACTTTGCCTAGGCACCAATGTTCTTGGTGCAGCTATACAGAGAGTTGTGGGCATATGGGCGGCTGCGTAGGTTTAGCCTGTGCTGTACATTTATAGTACACTGTTGGGCGTATGAGCACATAGTGTGCATGTGACCTATAGGGATGCCCCGAGCAGATGCATTCCCACCTATATTTGTGCAGGTGGGATACAGGAGATGGGTACCGGTGATAGGAGAGCAGAGATGGATAGGCCGACACATGATGTGGCCCATTTTCAGCAGTTATTGGAGGGGTTGTTCGAAGTGGACATTATCTAGAGGCCATATGTGGGATTCCCCTCATATAGGCATATGCATGAGGAGCTAGCTGAGATCCAGCTAGAGAGGTGGATACAGGGTCACCGTGTTGGGGAGGATGAGATGATCCCGGTAGACAGATTCCAATGGCAGTTCGGGCTCTTATAGGACATTCCTCCGCCCTTCCCATAGTATCAGAGAGATGACATGGAGAGACCCTTACCTCTACCACAGCCTACAGTTGCCGACAGGGGAGGAGGAGAGTAGCAGTGGATTGGCGGATAGCGACACTGGATGTACAAACAGTACGCAGCAGTGGTGGGCAACTCAATTACGAGCCATACCACCCAGACCAGGGTAGCTAGACCTAGCTACCATTACAGTGTAGAGAGATGCCCTACAGGGGTAGGTAGCTACGCTGATTACCTAGTTGGGTATACTGCAGAGCACTGAGATGGAGGAGTCCGAGGTAGAGGTAGAGCAGAGCTACACGTACACGCATGCTTGATCTGCGAGCCCGAGATGGTTGGTAGAGGAGATGGAGATGGAGAGGAGGGGGATGGTCTAGTGGTAGCCTTATAGGCTCAGGTGACATGTTTACAGGCCGGTTGGCCACAACCTGTGCACAAATTGAGTGGGCCTTACAAGCCTAGATATAGGCACATGGGGGGGGCACCACCATAGGCACCAAGAGTAGGTCCTAGTTCACAGGCAGGCATAAGGCAAGCTGCTACAAGGAAGATACGGGGCCGAGACCTATGGGACCACCACAGACCATGCCTGTATCTAGGTTATGGGATGCCCTAGGTGAGTCGAGATACTATCAGGACCAACTTATGGCGGCTTGGATAGATTTTATCTCCTTTCACGAGTACAGGCACAACAGCGCCTAAAGTGAGAGGACGAGATCCCACACTCATAGTGTGGAGAGCACAGGAGGTCAGTGAGCTCCGAGGCCTGATCAGGGAGAGGCCACCAACACGTGGTGACCAACGCTAGGTGAGGTGCTAGTAGGGACATAGGAGGCCGAGGGTACAGGTGACACAAAGATGGAGGACATCAGTGAGATGCCTGATATGCGGTCACCTGATTTTTGATGTATACTAGTTATTTTTTGATATATATGCCGATGCATGCGTGCTGAAGATAGTTTTCTTTTTTATCACATACCGGCTTATGTGCCGAAGACAGTGAGGATGTATGAGTGATTTGTATATTTTGAGCATATACCAGCCTGCGTGCCGAAGAGATTTTGTATTGATTCATTCTTTTTGTATATATGAGACCGGCTTGCGTGTCGATGACATTTTGTATTGTATATCAGCCTGCGTGCTGACATTTTGAGATGATGGACATGATGAGATGGGCATGTATATTGAGATACATATTGATTGATTTATATGATGAGATACATGGTATTTTGTGATTTGTTGATGTGTTTATGAGATATTGGTTTATGGCTTGTGTTAGATGAGATATGGATTTGTTACTTTGATGTGGATGGAAATTAGGTGAGTTAGGCATGGTGGAGTCAGGTTGGTTTAGGCATGGATCGAGTTAGGTTATAGGCATGGATGAGTTAGGTTGGTTAGGCATGGATGAGTTAGGTTTTGTTAGGCATGGTTGAGTCAGGTTATAGGCATGGTTGAGTCAGGTTTGGTTAGGCATGGTTGAGTCAGGTTATAGGCATGGATTGAGTTAGGTTGGTTAGGCATGGTTGAGTCAGGTTGATTAGGCATGGATATATTGAAAGTAGGTGAAGTTGTGATTCATTATTTTTTTGTATATGAATGATACTATGGGTCATATGTGAGATGTGGTATAATCCATGCATAGTGATGATAGAGAATTGGTAGGCGTAATAAATGTATAAAATATGTAGCAAATTGTTATGTATGTGGCTTAATTTCCAATTTTGTATATAAAAGGGGAACTAAGTGAAATGTGATGTAAATGGTGAGTTAGGCATGGTTGATGAATTGTTTAGGGTAGAGAATGGTTGAGCTAACCTCCAAGGGCCCCATGCCCTCGGAGTGCTGCCTACATAGTCTTGACGAAAAGGGACCTCAAGCCGATGTAGTTCTCCCATGAGCTAGGGAAGAATATGAAAATGAGATGGTAGGTTTTTGGGCATGTTGTGGGTTTAGGTTTGTTAGGTGTGGGTAGATTATAGGTAAAATGATGTAGGTGAGGGTGATTATGGCGAAAGAATAAGATTACCCCAAAGGTAAGCGTCGAGGACCAAGTCCTATATAAGGTAATCAAAACATAAACAAAGATGGTTAAAAGAGAAGAGGGGGCAATAAAGCCACCTGATTGGGTAGGATCATACCTTGGAGGAGGTGATGAATATAAGAACCTAAATACATTGCACGATGGATTGTTCTACGGTGAAAAGTAGTCACATGATCACCAAATATATAAGTTCAAGAAGTCCCTTGAGGAAGTAGGAAATGAGAATGGGCATGGTTCATAGGGTGAAGAGTAGGTAATTTTTATATGGTATGAGGTAGCAAGGCCCTCGGGCAAGAGGTCCTAGGTCACAACGGGCAAGTCCATGACTAAAAAGTTTTTTGTTTTGATAGACTGATTGATGCGGGAAGTCTATATGAGATAAATAATATGGAACTCCTTGAGGTCTTTGTGAAGCTGATTGATGCGGGAAGCTTCGGTTGCTCTCATTTTTTTTTTATTTTATTTATTTATTTTTGAAGAGCTTCACATAGCTGTCCTTTGAGGGAGCAATCTATTTATAGCAACAATTTATCGAGAGGAAGATGTCCTTTTGAGGGAGTCAGACTTTTTATGAGAAGTTTGACTCAAGGAGTTTGGTCCCATGTGAGGTCTTTGAAGTCATGGACAAGACCAAGGTGGAGGATAGGACTCTTGTTCAAAAGTCAAGGTGAAATGACCATGGGATCTCATCTAAAGGTAGATGAAAATTATCCATGAGAATCATGCTATGTGTAGTGCCGTGGTACACATATTCAAGGGAAGATAACAAGTGACGGGTACTCACATGATTCTGGTTTAATCGTTAGGGAGGTGTATGGAGTGGGTAGCGCTCAAGGGATGAGCCTAGAGAGAGACAAAGGGTGAGGTAGGACAACGAGTCAACAATAGAATGGTCAAAGATGCAAGGCATTTAGGGGCTCAGGCTCGGGTTTACCATCGAGAGAAGATAAATGATAAACACCTGATCCATAGGTATGAGTCATGATGTATGGTCCAAGCCAATTAGGATAAAATTTTCCCGTTTAATTTTTTCTGCTTTGGTTATGTGTTGATTCTCTTTCAGGAAAAGGTCACCGACTTGGAAGGTTTGTTTATGAACACGTTTGTCATCGGCACATTTTATACGTTGTTGGTAAACTTGAAGGTGATCCAGCGTGTTAAGACGACATTCGTCTAATAAATCTAGTTGTGCTAAGCGGTCTTGATGAAAGTCATCATCAGTGAGCATATCATGGAGAGAAATACAGATTGAGGGGATCCGGACTTTGAGAGGCGAACAACCCTCGTACCATAGACCGAGAGAAAAGGGTGTGGCGCAAAGTGGAAGTGCGAATACTAGTGTGATATTCCCACAGGGTAAAAAGAATATGCGTATGTCAATCCTTCCCAGTATCGTCAACCACTTTCATGAGAATTTTGTTGAGGATTTTGTTAGTGGATTTGGCTTGGCCGTTGGTTTACGAGGTAGTAAGGTGATGAGAAACTAAGTTGAATGCCGAAGGTGTCGTAAAGTTTTTGCAATGTTTTATTTTTGAATTGTTTTCCATTGTCAGTGATAAGGCGATGAGGAACACCAAAGAGAAAAATGATGTGGTGGTTAATGAACTCACATATTTTCTTGAATTTTGTGGGAATGAGTGGGTTGGTTTCTACCCATTTTGTGTAGTATTGAGTAGCAGTGATGATCCATTGATGGCGTTGGGAAGAATGAGATTGATTTCTCTAACAAGATCCAAACCCCATTGAGAGAAGGGCCAAAGGTCACAAGTGACTTGTAAGGCTTGACTGAGTGTATGATGAAGGTTGGAATGTTGTTGGCATTTTACACAATGTTTGACATAGTCACAACAATCATGGTTAAGGGTCACCAGTAATAGCCTAGGTGAAGAATACGCTTAGCAACAACAAGGCCACTAAAGTGACCTCCACATATGCCATCATGAACCTCCTTAATGGTATAAGAAATTTCAGAACTTGTGAGGCATCGTAAGAGAATACCATCAAAGCTGCGCTTATAGAGGAGTCCTCCCAGGATGACGTAATGAGAGACCTTTTTAAGGAAGGCACGTTGTCTGTTACGGGTGAGATCAGGAGGTAAGATGGAGAGAGAAAGGTAGTCAGAGTATTGTTTATACCAAAGGTCACTCGGGTTAGGGGTATTGGTTCCGATTGAGTAAACATCGTGAGGTAAATAAGAAGGTGAATGGAGGCATTGTACGGTGACAAATATTTTGGAATCGGTGGGTGAAGTGGGAAGCTAAGCAGGCCATGGTATCTGCAATTTTTTTGGTGGAATGTGGGATGGTTTGAAGGGTGTAATGATCAAAGGTGGTCAAAAGTATGTCTACATGATGTTTATAATTTTGAAGTATCTCATTACGACATTGGTACATACCATTGACTTGGTTTACGACCAATTGAGAATCACCAAAGATGTTGATTGATTTAACATCTAGGGCATAGGCGGCTTGGAGACCTAGTACGAGTGCTTCGTATTCAGCAATATTGTTGGTACATTCAAAATCTAGTTTGAAAGACAAAGGCATGGGTTCTCCATCAAGAGGAATGAGGATAATACCAGCCTGCCCCCATGCTGACACTTGGAACCATCAAAGAAGAGTGTCATTTGGTAAGGGGTTCATCCAGGGAAAGGGTAGCAATTGACTCATCTGGAAAGTCAAAATTAGAAGGTTGATCCCTAGAAATAGGTGCATCAGCCAATTGGTCGGTGATAGCTTGGCCCTTGATGGACTTTTGATGAATGAATTCGAGGTCAAGATCAGCTAAAAGCATAATCCATCATGTGGCATGCTGATTTTGATAAGGTTTGGCGTACATGAAGTGTAAGGGGTCGGTGTTGGTCACAACATAGGTTTTGTGGTTGAGTAGGTAATGGTGGAGTTTGGTGGCAACGAAAACTAAGGCTAAGTAGTGTTTTTGGGATGGTTGTATCGGGTTTCATAGTCCAAAAGAGTATGGCTTATGTAATAAACCACCTACTCCCTGTGCTACTCATCGCGATGAGTGAGCATGGCTCCCAAGGAATGATCAGTAGCGGATATATATAGGTAAAAAGGTTGATCGTCTTTAGGTGGGATGAGTACGGGTGGTTGGAGAAGGTATTGTTTTAAGGCCTCAAAAGCTTTGTGACAGTCATCATCCCATTTAAAGGAGACATCCTTCTTGAGCAAGATGATGAAATGGTTGACACCAATCAGATAATTGTGAAATGAAATGGTGAATGGACTGTAATTTACCTTGCAGGCTATGGAGTTGTCGAAGATTAGTAGGTGGAGGCATTTCAAGAATGGCCTTGAATTTAGCAGGGTCAACTTCTATACCATGGAGGGAAACGATAAATCCTAGGAGCTTTCTTGAAAGAACCGCGAAGACGCACTTCTTAGGCTGAAGGCGGATGTAATATTTAATGAGGCGGTCAAAGATGGTTTTAAGGACGGAAAGGTGCTCAGAGTGACGTTTAGATTTGGCCAAGAGATCATCCATGTAATCTTCCAATATGTGATGCATGATGTCATGGAAGATGTAAGTCATAGCTCGCTGATATGTGGCACCAATGTTTTTAAGGCCAAAAGGCATGACTCGATAGCAGAAGGTCCCCAAGGGGTGATGAATGAGGTCTTGTGTTGATCTTATGGGGCAAGAAAAATTTGGTTATAACCCGAGAAGCCATCCATGAGTGATAACATCTCATGACCAGCGGTGAGGTCAACCAGTTGATCAATACTGGGTAAGGGAAAGTCATCTTTCGGGTAGGCTAGGTTGAGGTCACGGAAGTCCGTGTAAATGCAGAGTCCCCCTGTTGCTTTAGTAACAGGGACAATGTTAGAAATCCAACGAGGATAATCAATGGGTAAGATGAAGGAAATAGAAATAAGGTGTTGAAGTTCTT
The DNA here is from genome assembly GCA_018340775.1 of Taxus wallichiana var. yunnanensis. Taxonomy (NCBI): domain Eukaryota; kingdom Viridiplantae; phylum Streptophyta; class Pinopsida; order Cupressales; family Taxaceae; genus Taxus; species Taxus wallichiana. The sequence goes on along the minus strand of CM031239.1, from coordinate 395,646,500 downwards.
CTTTGATGAGAAGAGCAATACGAGGGTGCATTTTCCTCAGCTTTTGTTTGATGGGTTTGGCATTGGGAATGGTTATGATATTGTGGACCACTATGGTGGGGTCAATACCGGGCATGTCTGCATAAGACCAAGCGAAAGTGTGGTTATGATCTCTAAGAAAAGAAGTGATGGCTTCCTGTTCAGCAACATCTAAAGATTGTCCGATCTTTAGGATGTGTGGGTCGTCCTGAGTATGAATGTTGATCTTGATAGTTGATTCATTCAACATGGTTTGCGTCTTAGAGGGTAACGATCGATGAATATATGAGTCTTCTGCACCAAGGTAGGTGAGTATGGATTCATCATCCTGACATTGAACAACATTGATTGAAGGTGTGTCATCATCGATCATCTCAGGATACAGGAAGGGAAGAGTGGAAGGGGCCTTGCCCTCACATTGATAAGTCAGAGGCCCCAAGGAAATGGTGTTTATGATTTTTTTAGGAGGGATAGGTTCAGGATCCATCAACTCCGTCGGTGAGGAAGGTAGAGTGGGTGAAGAAGGTGGAGAAGGACTAGTGTCCTTAATGAGTTCAATGCGGGTGCTGTTTGGTAGGTGGTTCGGGAATCGAATACCACTATGGTTGTTATGTTTGCGGGTGGTACATGGAATAATGGTATGGCGGCCTTGCTCGTAAAATCCAAAACCAAGACCATTCCATACACAGCGGTGTAGGAAGGTGTGGGAAAAACGGCGATTGGTAAGTGATTGGAAGTCAGCAGAAAATGGGCAGGTTTGTGATGGTGGTTCGGGTGTGTAAGTGGTAGTATCAAGTCCCCCATAGGTGAGACTAGTACGAAGATGAGGAGGACCATAAAGGAGGTGTTCTCCTATGTGGTGATCATAATGAGGGTGTTGGTGAAGACGTCCATACTCCTGCAGAGTAAGGAATGTGTTGACACTATATAGGTGGTACTCCCCTAGAGTGAGGTGTTGAAAAACACCTTCCAAGGGATCAGTGGTTGGTATGTAGGTAGCGGTATGGATAATGTGTTGGAGGTCGATGCAGAGGTGGAGTTAATGGATTGGGAAGCTAACGGGTCAGCCGTGGAGGTTATGGCAGTGGTAGGAATGGAGGAGGTATGTGCGGTAGAAGTAGCGGTTGTACTAGTAGGTGGAGGTGTAGGTGAAGCAATAGTGGTCACGGAGGTAGACGACTTGATAGGTATGAGCACATCATTGGGTCGATAAAGCATGTTGCATGTTTTAAAAGGTGATGGGTCAGCTGGAATGGTATAGGTGTGTCCTTCGTGTTCAAACTTTACACAACGATGCAAAGTGGAAGGAACGCAACCCATGACACGGATCCAGGGTCTACCAAGCAACATGTTATATTGGAATTCCCCCTCCAAAACGTAAAACAATTCAGGAACAGTACGGGGGCCTACGTGAATTTGGAGGATGATGGTGCCTAGTGTAGAGGTGTAACATCATTGAATGAATGCAACATGGGGTGCCTATGCATGTAATTGTCAAGTATGCGCATTTGAGGGAATACATGGGATGAAATGATGTTAATGCTACTACCCCCATCAATCATCACATGGCATACCCGTCTGTCATCGATATGGAAAAGATGAAGAGGGATGAGTGCAGGTCATCATTTTGGTGTGGCACAATCTCTTCCTCCGAGAAGCTAAGGAAACCACTTGGTGAACAAGGTGGGGTGAAGATGAAGGTGGTAATTTGGTGAAAGAGGCTACATGATGGGGTGTGATAATGGAGGCTACGGGTGTAGGGTCATTAGGTAAAACCTCAATTGATTGAAGAACCTCCATGAGACCTTGATGTTGGGATTATGACATTTAGATGAGGTCATATAAGGACATTTTGAGGGTGATTGGTGTAATTGTTTGAGCATGGTGCGATGTGTGACACCATTAGAAATGGGGTACGTGGGGCCCTGAGATAGTTATTTTAGATATGGGTGTAGATGGTATGTTGGGTATAGGATTGGTTGGTGGGTCGGGTTGCCTTTTCTTTGCCCTTATCCTTACGAGCATGTGTGTGGCGTGTATCATGTTGATCCGAGCGGAGTTGGCAAATGGAGAAGGTGTAGGGTGAGTGGTATAGCGACACGACGGGCAAAAACCTACCGGAGGAGAAAAGCCTTATGAGGTCGTCAGTTGGGCTCAATGACATTTGGGTGGTGGCGTGGCAAGTTATTTGATGCGAACCATGTTAATTTAAAATCTTGGGGGTGGCTCTAGGAGAGGTGAGGGTGGAGGTTGTGGTTGAGTGGGCAATGTGGGAATGGGTGTCGGTGAAGTAGGATCCTCTTTGAGAAGGTTGTCATCGTCAAAGTTGGTTTCTAGTGGACACAATTGGATAAGGACAGTTTTGAAGGCCTTGTAGTTCTCTACATTGTGTCCTGGTACATGATGGTATGCACACATTTTAGTATTGTCAAACCCTTTTGGCTTGGGTTTGAGGGGGTTGTAAGGTCTGAGTGGCGGTAATGTGATGACAAAGGTCTCAAGGAGGTTGGTTAAAATTTTGGCATAAGATCCTGCTAGTGGATCACAATGGGAAGTAAATGTGGGTTTGGGTGTAGGTGTAGGTGATTGTTGAGGAATAGTCTTTAGAAGAGGAGGGGTCAAGCCATGGGTTTGGGTGCTGGTGTGGTTTTAGGTGTCGGTCGTGTTTGTTTAGGTATGGGTATAGTAGATGGATGGGTAGGAGGGTGTGTGGTCGTTTTGACTACCTTATTGTGGGGTAGTGGAGTTTTGTTTTTGGGTTGCACCTTCTTGGGTAAAGGTGATGTGGGTGTACAAGGTCTAAAGGAAAAGCCAGATGGAGGAAGAGGGCAAGTTACCCATGGGGATAATGGGGGTGCTATGAAGGTAGATGATGCGGGTTATGCTTGAGGTGTGCGAGACAGTGACTAAAGTGTAGTGGGTAGTGAAGCAATAGCTGAGGGTATTGGAGGTATGGGTGGTAAAGAGGTTGTAGGTGTAGGTGTAAGTTGGGTTGGGCATATGGGTAGGTCAGAGGTTTGTAAAGAAGGAATGGTCATTGTGTTTTTGTTTTATTGATGGGTGGAGGTTTCTTGACCATGTGGGGAAGCGAGATCCTAAGACGGACAGACAGTGTGCAGTGTGATTAGCGCAGCCGGGGTATGAGTTCTATGGGTTTGGTGCTTCTATTTGGGTGTCAGAGTAGGTATGGTGTTGAATTTGGAGGATGTAGCTAAATCCAGTTTGATAGGTGGATGAGTAAGGCTGGTGGTCGAGGTGACCCCTAAAGTGGTAATGGGTTTAGTCGAGGAAAATGTTGTAGGTATGGGTTTGGGTTTAGGTGTAGGTTGAGTTATGGGTAAGGGTGTGGTTTGAGCTATAAAAAGTGTCGTGGAAGGGGTTGTGATAGAGGTGGTTGGGTTTGGTTTGATTGGTTGAAATATTTTTGGGTAGATAGTGGAGGTATCAACAAGGGATCTTTGCATTTGTGTTGAGACGGGAAGTAAAAGGCACCCCCATAGTAGAGCCCTATCCACATAATCTAAGTGATCAGCCAAATGTGAGAATGGAACGTCTGTAGGTGGATTTGGTGAGGACCTAATGGCAATTCCTATAAAATGTTTCCTAGAGATGGGGAATTGGCTAGCTTCACTTCCGTGGGTAAGAGAGCCGAAAGTAGGTCGAAGGATTTTGGGTGGTGAAGGAGAATTCTCGCTAAGAGGTAGGGGTATCTCAATTTGGGCCTATAATGGGTGGAGAAGATGATGGGAGATCCTCTATAAGTGGAGGAATGGGTAGGTGCTCCTCTATGGGTGGAGGAAGTAATGGGTGCTCCTTTATGGGTGGAGGAGGTAATAGGTACTCCTCATGGGTGAAGAAGGTGCACGTGGGTAAAAATTCTCTAAGTGGTGAAGTCGGGGGTGAGATGGTCTCAATGTTAGTGGAAGAATCCTCCGTAGGTGAAGAAGGAGATGAAAGATGTTCCTCTATTGGTGAAGGAACAAGGGAGGTTGGTTCCAACGTGGAAGGAGGATTTGAGGCTAGGATCTCCTCCATGGAAGAAATATGGGGTAATTGGGAGGTGGCGGGTACATCATTAAAGATAGCCGAGGATGATAATCAGCAAGTGACCTTCCCCGTGCACGACCTCCCGAGGTGTGCGAGACAGCCGGTGGTTTGAAATGCGGGTGACTTAGATGAAGTCACGGCCGGGATTATGGTCGAGTTTTCTACGATAGAAAAGTTACAGCGAGGATGAGAATGGAAAGCAATCTTTCTTATGGCTAACCATGGGAGGATCAATGACTAAGATCTGGTAGTGTGATCTCCTGGTAGCTGAAATGACAAAGGGGAGATTTAGAGGCTGTGAGCGGGTAGCGTAAATTCCCTAGTGGTTTATTCTCCTAATGAGGATCTCAGTGTTAATCTAGTTATGAAGTCTCCAAATTAACTTAAACTGAAAATAACAATTTATACTACTATTGAAAGGGAAACTAATCTAAACAAAATATACGATTGAAACATTATAATTACAAGCAACAATTAAACTACTTTTATACTAAAACTAAACAAGCGAGATAACCGGTGTGGTTATTCACCTGTGTAGATGTGTGAATCTAAATAAAAGACAACTAATTAACTTAATTGAAAACCTTCAATCCTACCTCAGAAGTGAGGAACAAATCATAGTTTCTCAGAAACTATCATTCCTCACATCTTCCCTTGCAATATTGAAAGTAATATTAAGCTGAAATAAAATGATTATCTACTCTATTTGATATAAAACTTTGAAAATTTAAACTGGAGTTTCTGCGAGAAAGAGGCAAATCCAATTTTGTTGTGATCTTGTCCCCTCGAGTGATCTCTCGTTCTTGTGTTCACGTGAATCCAGGAAAGAGTAGGAGTATAGCAACATCGGCAAGGGAAAGGCCTTTGGGATGACAATTAATTTGAAGTAAAAATGGCACGAAGCACAAGTAGGAGAGGGATGGCGCAAGAAGAGAAAAACTTGGCCTATACGATTCCTAAGCAGGGTCGTTACAACAATGATGAAACAAAATTATAAACAACAGTACTCAAATAATGAATAATAGCAGCTTCAGAGAAATACAATGAAGTACAAGTAGGAGAGGATGGCACTGAGAGAACGAGCTTGGCCTATACGATTTCTAGCGAGGATCGTTGTCGGTGTATAGTGAGGCATAACTAAATATTCAGAATTCTAATCCATTCTAAAGATAAAATGATTCATAAAATAAATCTAGGATTGAGTATGAAGACTGAAGCTCAAGAATGAAGACTCTAGACCAAAAGAACCAAGACCATTTACATGTAAACAAGCTACATATTTATAGCATTTACAATCACCAGAAGGCAAGTTCAAATTGAACTCTCTCACCATTAAACAAAGATAAATCACTATTCAGGCGGAAAAAACATAAATACAAGCTTTAGTGGTTGAGAAATGCGGGTGAAAATTGAATTTTCACGCTTGACGCGAACTTCGGAACATTCTGGAAAACACGTACAAGACCGCCGCCTGCAGGGTGGCGGCACAGGACCACCTCCCGATCGGGGCATCGGTCATGAGACCGCCACCAGGCAGGGTGGCGGTTTCATAACTGAAGAGAAAAAGGTCAAGAAAAGAGGAAAAAGGAGAAAAACAAAGCATGCAGGGGCTAAGCGGGGCATGCGGGATGTTAACGCATGTTTAACGAGCTTTCTGGATTCGAACACCTTGCGAAGAGATCTTAATCATCATTGGGGCTTCTGTAACCAATTTTACTATAGAGTACATACAATTTTGGGTACGTACATATTGCCCCCTCGGAGAAGCATTTTAGCCATGAAGAGGCATAAGACGTTGGGTCCGAGTATGGTGGTCCCAAAATGGGGAGTTAGAGGCTATACCTGACATGCTTGTGTGTCGAAATGCCGCCGATTTTCACATGCTTTTCAGAATGTATGCAATGGATGACAAGTGATAACAAATGTTAAACAGAATGTTTTTACCTTATTTGCTTTTGTAATGCTAATATGTGATGATGAACATGTTGTAGTATTGAACTTTTGGCCTCTTTAGGCAATGTTTGTGATTTCTTCTTATGTTGGCAAAACGTGATGAATGTGTAGCGATAAAGAGATGAACTTGCCCCAATCCCAAATCCACGCAACTAGTAAGATGCGAGGGCTCAACACCAAGAATTGGGAAGGGCACAAGTTGTATGAGTTTGATTTGAGTGGAATGATGAGAGACAGACAAAACAAGAACAAGAACCAAATTTGGACCTACACACCCACCCTACTCAGAACTACTACCAAGCTTAGAAGGCCACTTACTTTTCAGTTTATCTAGACTTAGATTCATAAATGGCAACCTGGTTGACAAAATCTGGTTTTGAGGATTTGATCTCTTTGGAATTTGGATGTTTGGATATTTTCCTTCTTTTAATGAGAATTTGACTTGTGTTTTTAGCATACCAAGATTTGTTAGTTTGTGTATTTGGACCCCCACACCCTGTCTCACACCACTAGTAAGAAGCATGAATTTGTCACCAAAGGAAAGATACAGGTGAGTAAGGGCACTTTTTTCCTTTCCCAACCTCACATCACCGGTAAGAGATGTGGGCTTATCACCGAAGGTTGATGGGGCAAAGAAGTGTGTAAAATAAAATATTTTGTTTGCTTAGCGCTTTTGATTTCATTTGATTTTGACATTTCTGATCTATGACTTTGGGATATCCTTTTGTTCCAAGAGATTTTAAGAGGGATAGATGTGACACCAAGAAGCTTCTAGAACAGACCGTAGGCAAGAACAACTTCACCTAGTAGAAAGAAAGAGCGAAGCCAAGTATGCAGGTCTTGGTATGGTTTCCGTCAATGTTTGTCTGTCGAACTTGATGAGAAGATTTGAAAATACTTGATGATGTTTGAAGAGATGTGATTTGAATAATTTTTCCAATATCTTCAGAAATTTGTAACAAATTTACTTAAGAGTAAGTTCATGGACTACAATATTTATGAAACGAGTGAACAAAATGAACCTATCTAAATGAATATGTAATGCAACTGTAACCATGTACATATGAAAATGCAGGTGGAACTATATGTCATGATGTCTAAGGTGAAGAAAGTTGATGAATATCGAATTCTTCACCCCTAGAAGTACACAACGGAGAACCATTATCCTCAAATTTTTCATTTTCTTGACGAGGCCTACCATTCTGGGTTTGAACTTACAACCCTTTCCCAGAGGTGTATATGTCCCATTATTAAAAACATTTTTCTGAAAGAGGTGTTCGCATGCCTCTTTGTCATGTTTTTGAGAGATGGCATGTGGGTGAGCATGACTATGCTGCTCGACCTTCTCTCTCATAGTGAGCATTGTGTTAATGATGAGGTCTTGCCCCATGGATAGGGAAAACTTAGCTTTAGACATGCATGGGTCGAAACCAGACTTTAGAATAGGGTAGTGCCTAGAGATGGTTTTGATAGGCATCGTTTCAATTTTAAATTTCCCTTCTTCGTTTGTTAATTCTATCATGTTCATTTCTAGATTTAGGTCATCGGAGGGAAGAGATGCTATACCGAGAAGACTACCCATTCCTTGAGGTTCGAATGGGAGAAAGATCGGTTCGTCATTCTCCAAGAGTTTCATAATTCCTGCTGTGGTTTTAGTGGAGATTGTTTCCATAGGAATTGACTTATCTTTATTTGTCTTTGCCACCTCGTATATTTTTGGGTCAACAAATTCAACCTTTGGAATGTTTGAGGTGACCAGGACTAACTCTTTTGTTAGAGGCAGTTTGTTTTTAATTGATTTATGGGAAGTTAATGCTCTGTATGGACTCCTTTCTTTTTCTTGAGGTTTTCTAAGTGTAAATCAAAGGGTCTAGGATCCCCTTGAGCGATGAAGACTTTTCCTAAGTGTAGAAATCTTATTTCTTGGAATAACGTGGAAGGGATTGCCTTCATGCGGTGTATCCATGGATGATCGAGAATCATATTATAGTTGGTTTCCCGATCTATAATATAAAATTGAGTGAGGATTGTTTTAGGTCCCAAGGTGATTGGTAACACTATAGTCCCTATTGAAGTGGCCTTGAGGCTATCATAACCCCTTAGCGTGTTTCGCGTTGTGGAACAGTTTGTTTCTCCATATCCTAATTTTTGAAGAAAAGTGAAGGGGACTATGTTAACTACTGCCCCATCATCAATCATTGCATGCTTGACGTAGTTGTTGTAAATCCAAACCTGCAAGTGCAAGGGTGGATCACCTCTACGTGAAATTTCAGTGTCTGTTGGCATTTTGTTTATGTCGAATATAAACTCGGTATCCCTATCTGGCTGCCCGGAGGGTGGATATCAAAGTCTACATGGTTCACTTGTGTTTCGGGCGGTGGTGTAACGTTGATTAGATGACCAAGACCTAATTCATTGAGCAACGCAAAGCGATGCGCGGGTGAATTTTTCAGCAAATCTAGGAATGAAATGTGGGAAAAGGTCTTGTTCAAATCTGATATTAAATCATAGGATCCTACTGGTTTAGCATTTATAGGAACTTCATCTCGTGTGGAGAAAATATCGAGGTAGGGGTTGTGAAACATACTCCTTTGTCTCAAGTTGTTGCATTAATTTCACACTCAACCTCTAGCTCAACTAATCCCAAGATTTTTGTATTACCATTTGAACCTAGGTTAGGAGCAATCCGAGAGTTGTCAGGAGTTGAGGCATCTTGATTGTTATTTCCTATTATGATACCTTTGTTTGTCCCATTTGGATCTAACTTGTTATTGTTAGAATGATTTGGGAGAGGATCATTGAAGATCTTGAGAGGTGCATTTTGAGTGGAAGCGATCCCATAAAAGTGGCGTGTGTAGGATTTTCCCGAAACATATCTATGAAAAGTTGTTTTTGCTCTTCCGAAAGCGTTGTATGAATTTATTGTAGTCATGGAAAGTCTAGTATCATGACCCACGATTTTTGGAAACCACAATATAGATTGGGATTATAGTTCCGTGGTCATCGGTTTGAATCTTGTTGTGGCCCAAAGTTCTGATTGGGCTGTTGGTTGTTATAGTTGAAATTTCGAGGTTGTGGCCTTTGGCTTTGGTTTTGATATCCATTTGGGCCCCGAGCAAGGCCTTGTGGCTGGATTTGCTATTGTGGAGGATGATTAGAATCCACCGTATTGATCGCTGGAGTGAAGTTATTATTGCGTTGATTATTAGCAGGTGCCGGGGTGTTCACAACATTTGGTCCTTTGACTTGATTAGTGACTCCATCTATTGTAACCCCATGGTTTTCATTAAGGATCTTGGGTCCTTGATCTGTATTCCTAGTATTAGGATAGGTCATAGTGTTTTGATTAGGAGTGATTAATTTCCCATTTGTTCCATATGTCTTACGACCACTATTTATCGCCGCTTGATCTATTCGGAGAGCACTCTCAAGTACTTCATCGTAAGTTCTTAGTGGGAATTTCTAGACTTCTTCCTTTACTTCTCTGCTGAGAGAATGAAGGAATAAATCACATAGTTCCATTTGATCCATATTTGGAGCACTTGCTGAAGAATAAAGAACTGTACGCCATCTTTGGATGAAATGGGCGACAGATTCATTGTGTTCTTGTTTAATGTGCAAGAATTCCCTGATTCCTGTTCTTAATAGTTTGTTCATGTCAAATGCCTTAATGAACTCTGATACGAGTTGTTTAAATGAATGGATGGAAGCCTCAGGTATTCTATAATACCAATCGAGAGCGATGCCTTCTAAAGTTTTGGGGAATATTTTAGCAACAACCCCATCCCAAGGGAGTAGTTCTCGTATGGCTGTGGCGTAAGCCTTGATATGTGCGTTTGGATCTCCCTCACCTTTGTACTTGGGTAAATTAGGAAGAGGTCTTGGAAGCATGACGCTTTGTATGGTGAAGTCTAAGGGCTCTTTCAAATATTCTGAATAAGTCCCTATCGCATAGGTTTCGACCATTGATGGTTCTGTTGAGGGAGTGGTGGTGGAATGGGTTGTTGATATGGCATAGCGTATGTGTTGGTAGGGGCATAAGGAAACACCTGTGTTTGAGCAAGCATGCCAGGAGAGGAGAACATATCTCCTTGTGGTGATTTGGAGTACATGTTTAAGTATGACGGGGTATTTTCCAGGAATGGATTTTTTGATACTAGACCGGGAGGAACGGTGTTAGAGATGATGGGCCTAGTTGGCATTTGTTGTGAATACTGAGGAGGCATGCCTAACGTGCCTACTCCTGTGAGGAGATCTACTTGGCTAGGATGGTGTGGAGGATTGGAACTCCCTGTTTGCATGAATTGTGAATTTTGACTTGCTTGGGCAAGTTCTAACCCTCTAACCTTTTCTATTAGAGTTGAAATGACTTCATTTGGTGAAGTCACGATATTATGCTTTAGTGGCATTTTTGTATACCATGGTTTGTATAGGCATGTGATATCCTGCTATGGGTGATCGTTGTCTGCCAAGTTTCTCGAGAGTATTTCCTATATGCCATGGTATAGAGGTATTTTCTTGAAAAGAGACCTCGGGTTGTGTTTGTAAACCCCCTATAGGTGGGTACATACCCAGAGCGTTGTTCACTCCTAGGATAACGTATTATTGTTCATCATCTAAGACCAGGTATGGGTCGATTGTCTACTAATTTGTGGTCTAAGCAATAGCATCGAGGAGAGACCGGATTCTCGGTAAATGTCATATTATTCGAGCACTGAAGGCTCTGTTTGTTGCGTTTGAGGAACTAATCTAACTCCTCGGTTTGAAAGGACGAGCTATATCTGATTCTTGGAGTTTGTGTTGACAACTGACTAGTTGAATAGTTGTCCCCCCATACTGAGAGTGAGGGCGATGATTGTCTATTCTGTTGGGCATAGTATGCCTCAAGACCCAAGAGGGGTCTGCAATATGCATCGAATCCTGACATATTCGGGGGGTATATGAATACCCGCAGAATAATGGGAGAGAGTGAAAATGATTCGTGAAAGCTAATGAGGCGGAGAAGATGAAAAGTATACTAAACTTGGAAGAACACGTGATACTATGACTCTGAATTAGAAAGTAGGAAGTTTACGTCAGCTTCACTAATTTTGTTTGTTTCACGTCGGGTTCACCAATTTTGTACGATGGAAAAGTGACATGCGAGGATGATAATCGGCAAGTGACCTTCCCCGTACCCGACCTCCGAGGTCATGCTGAGATAGCCGGTGGTTTGAAATGTGGGTGACTTAGATGAAGTCAAAGCCGGGATTATCGTCAGTTTTCTACGATAGAAAAGTTACAGGTGAGGATGAGAATCGGCAAGCAACTTTCTTATGGCTAACCATGGGAGGATCAGTGACTAAGATCTGGTAGTGTGATCTCTGGTAGCTGAAATGACAAAGGGAGATTTAGATTTTGTGAGTGGGTAGCGTAAATTCCCTAGTGGTTTATTCTCTAATGAGGATCTCGGTGTTAATCTAGTTATGAAGTCTCCAAATTAACTTAAACTGAAAATAACAATTTATACTACTATTGAAAGGGAAACTAATCTAAACAAAATATATGACTGAAACATTATAATTACAAGCAACAATTAAACTAATTTTATACTATAACTAAACAAACGAGATAACCCGTTGTAGTTATTCACATGTGCAGATGTGTGAATCTAAATAAAAGACAGCTAATTAACTTAATTGAAAACCTTCAATCCTACCTCAGAAGTGAGGAACAAATCATAGTTTCTCAAAAACTATCATTCCTCACAGCTTCCCTGGCAATATTGAAAGTAATCTTAACTGAAATAAAATGATTATCTACTCTATTTGATAATAACTTTAGAACTTTGAAATTTAAACCTAGGATTCTGAGAATAGAGGCAAATCCAATGTTGTGTGTGTGATCTCTCATTCCTTGCGTGTTCACGTGAATCCGAGAAGAGTAGGAGTATAGCAACATCGGAAAGGAAAGCTTGGGATGACAATTACTTTGAAGTAAAAATGGCACAAAGCACAAGTAGGAGAGGGATGGCGCAAGAGAATAGAACTTGGCCTATACGATTCCTAGCAAGGTTGTTACAACAATGATGAAACAAAATGATAAACAAAGGTACTCAAATAATGAATAATAGCAGCTTCAGAGAAATACAATGAAGTACAAGTAGGAGAGGGATGGGCAAGAAGCAGAGCTTGGCCTATACAATTCCTAGCGAGGATCGTTGTCGGTGTACAGTGAGGCATCACTAAATATTCGAGAATTCTAATCCATGCTAAAGATAAAATGATTCATAAAATAAATCTAGGACTGAGTATGAAGACTGAAGCTCAAGAATGAAGACTCCAGACCAAAAGAACCAAGACCATTTACTTGTAAACAAGCTACATATTTATAGCATTTACAATTACCAGAAGGCAAGTTCAAATTGAACTCTCTCACCATTAAACAAAGATAAATCACTATTCAGGTGGCAAAAACATAAATACAAGCTTTAGTGGTTGAGAAATGCGGGTGAAAATTGAATTTTCACGCTTGACGCGATCGTCGGAACATTCTGGAAAACACGTACTGGGACCGCCGCCTGCGGCGCGGCGGTTCTGATAGCCAGCGGTGGTTATAGGACCGCCTCCCTGATTTTGATGGCGGGCGGTGGTTTCATAATGAAGAGAAAAAGGTCAAGAAAAGAGGAAAAAGGAGAAAAACAAAGCACGCAGGGGCTAAGCGGGGCATGCGGGATGTTAACGCATGTTTAACGAGCTTTCTGGATTCCGAACACCTTGCGAAGAGATCTTAATCATTTTTTCACATGCTTTTGAGAATGTATGCAATGGATGACAAGTGATAACAAATGTTAAATAGAATGTTTTTACCTTATTTGCTTTTGCAATGCTAATATGTGATGACGAACATGTTGTAGTATTGTGTTGGTGGGATATTTTGTCAAACCAAAATATGAGGTTGACCACAGTACATGGGATTGAATCCCTCCTCAAAGACAGTGAGGCTGCTGTTTATTGCTAATCTAAAACACAGTAAATAATATATACAATATTCATACTAATCTAACCATTGGGGTTGGGATGAAATCCGAAATCCACATTCACACGATTCAAGGATATTGCTTTAAACGTGAAATAGGTTAGAAACTATTACGATGAAAGAAGCACGGTAGAAAAGAAATGGGAGAAACGTATTTTCTTTCGAGTAAACACTGAAGAGCACGAAATAATCATACGAGTTTTAGATCACAGATATAGTGTCAGAGATAATTAGAAACACTTTGAGATTCTATGCAAAGAATAGCTTTAAGATCATGAACATAAGAACAATATCTTAAATAAGATATATTTCACAACACAAAGTCTGCAAAACAATATCAACTTCTATTCTTCAAAATGATTGAAAGAAAACACAAAGTTTTTCTCCTTTCCAATAGCCTCTTAATGCTTCAAAATTCTCGACCCTTTAGAATGCACAAGCATCCCTTTTTATAACAAAAGAAGCTAGAGTTTAAGCAGACAGATCTGAAAAGTAGCATGCTAACTAGAGTTTCAGCTTTGCATGATTCTCACGCAGGAGATCAAGTCAAAGTATGAATTAAAAATAATGACAAAAAGGAAATAAAAGATATGACATTCTAAAAATAGAAATGACATGGGACGTTGGAGCTCAATCCGAGTCATCATCTTTTGATTCTTCTCCTTTCTCTTCCCAGTGAGGCTGTTTGTTAGGAACTCCTGGAACTTCCGAATAATGCCTTGCATTTCATTTTCCTCAGGTGCAGTGGAATGATCATTCCACATTTCGCAGGTCTCATGGATATCACTGGCACAGCCGGGAAGTTTCTTCAATCTTTTACTGAGCTTTTTTAAGGCCTCCAACGTATGTTCAATCCTTACAAACTGACCAATGACTTCAAGGTCGAATCCATCTACAGGTTCATGCTGAATAGTCTCTTGAACTTGTTTGAAGAGATCATCTGCTGATAGGGCACTTGAGTTCCCAACTGACACCTTTGGACAAATCTTAAGCAATTCTTCTTCCAGATCACTTTTCCCATCGATCAATTTATCTCTTGATTCTCTCAAACTTGTGCGAGGCTTCGTTGAGGATCTTTACTCGAACTTGATGGCCTTGATCAGCTGAAAGTGTTTATCTGTATGTGGAAGAACGCCTTCTTCTACCAAGAGATGTGCTGGTATTTGCTTTAGCACTTGGAGAGCTTCACAAGTCAAATCAAGCTGTCCAAGTTCTTCAGTGAATTCCTCATCCATCTTCTCTCCTTCCTTCTGAATCTCTGCCAAGGACTGATGAACTTTCACCACGTCTTGAATTACTTCCTTCCCTCGTTGGAGCAACTTTTGGATCCACTCATCAACCACCCTTCCCTTTTTAGCGATCTTCTCAATCGTAGGCACCGATGAGAAATCGAATCCGGCAGAAGCAGAAGCAGATGGTATGGATTCCAGGGGTGTTGAGAGTTTAATCAAAACCTCTGTCAACTGCTCCACTTTTTCCTTAAACTCATCTCTGCTGACCTTTGTTTCTTTCAACTTTTGCACAAAGCACGTCTATGGAAGCCCGTGCATCTTGTTGCGCTCCTACTCGTTGTTACTTTCCCTAGAGCCACCTTGGTGATCGATAATCAGCTGTATTGTTACATCATCCCTAGTTTTGTCGGTGAGGGAGTGGTAATCTCTGCGAACTTATCTCTCTGAAGCATCTACCAAAACCCTTGAAACCTGTTTTGGGTTTCTTGGCTGATCTCGATAGAAGCCTTGAGTGAGCTGAAATCAAAGGTCAGTAGGGGTACAATCACTTTCCTCTTCCTCGGAGTTTGTTCGAGTAGCCATTGTGGTGTATCGAGGAAGCGCCAATGTTGTAAGAATCGGTATTCTACTCTCAAGGGGAGCAGATTCTACTATTGGGGGAACAGTAGTCAACGTGGTAGTAGGTGCAATGAATAAAAGGTTGTGGGGGAGTGTTGGTGATCACTTGGGTTCCAAGAGAAAGGGGTGAGAGCCTAGAAAAAATATTGGCCATGCTTGAAGAAGTGGATGGGGAATGAGGAGGCTGAAGTGGTTGTTGAGGGGGAGGCATGATTCGATCTCCAAAGCCTTGATCGCCAGAGATAAGGTCTCTTCGGTTGAGCAATCAGCAAATGGTGAAGTCAAGGGCTGACTTCCTCCTTCTTCCAAATTAATTTCTCCTATTTAACAAGTGGTGTTGGTGATTACGCACATCCACCGTTTGAGTTGGAGAGACAATTGAAGAGATTTGTCTTTCTTTCCTCTTCGGGAATCTTGATTTTTATAGACCCCCAGAGATTCCTTGTCCTTCTTCTTTTGGAGGGCCCCGCCTCGAGAGCAGCCAATTTTGGAAACTTGTCATCTTTAAAATTCATGCCCCAAGAAGAGAGCCATTTCTTCAGACGAGCTTTAATTAGGGTGACCTATCGGTGATAGAGGATTTTTCACTACCGACCAATCAATAGGCGGGAAAATGTATCGATCTTCATTAAGCCCATCATAGGACATATCTAACACACTTTCATTGTCCCTTGTACCATCTGGCAAATCAGAAATCTCTAGCGTCTGAATCTCATCAATAGTTAATCTGCTATGATCTTTTCTGCGAACCGCAACTTCGTTACGCAGATCCACCCAGATATCCTCAATGTCGGGCTGTGCAGATGTAGGGCTCCATAAGTTCTAAAGTACTCCTCGATGTCAAAACCATCCCGAGACTTCATATGCTTCTTTAATTTCTCCTGGAGTTCACATTCGACATTTTTAGCTTTTGCCGCTGTTGAGCAAGTATATCTCCCAATAGAAATTGGGAAGGATACAGCTGCCTTATGCTTGCTCTGTTGGAATTTGTGGAAATCCAATAACTGTCTGACCAATTCTATTAGTATCAATCTATCGCCGGGATAACGAGGCAGACGGAAAGGTTCTCCGGAGTACATGACCGTTCGAAGGTAGGTAAACTTCTTGAACTCGCAAGAAGATACATCCCCACAGATACTTCACCCATGCCTCATCCAAGAGACCCTTGTCTTTCTGAGCCACTCGGATTGGTGGCAGATGTTTTCGTAGAAAAAGGCGTCATTTACCCTCCTAAAGTGATCCTTGGACCCCTTCTTCGTTATTTGAGGATAATACTTATAGACTGGATTTGTGGTTCTGCTTCCTTTAGTCTCCAGCCCTGGATAGCTCCTCATCCCAGCTGCTGCATAGGCCACATATGAGAACATATAAAACTTTCCGGTTGACAGGACCGTCGTCATCTGGGAATCAATTTCATCACTGATAAGGGTTCCCCAGTCAATCCCTTGCTTGTTCTGCCTAATGGTGACCATAAATTGGTACATCCATCCATGAAATAAATTTGATTCTGCAAGCCAAACACCGGCTCGGTAAGAGGGTGATAATATCGTTGATTTCTTGGATGAAATCCGATCTAGGGATAGTTCTTGGAAATCTAGATATTACTGGTTTTGCCTTAACCAAGAACTTCTTATTAACATCCTTAATGCAATTCTCCTGGTTCTTGTCCCAGCCTTGAGCCAATTTCATGTCTAGGCTCCATACTCTTCAAAATTTGGTAGTTTCAGGAGATCATTTAAATAAGCCCCATCTAGTTTGATAACTACTTCCGGCTGATTCCTTACGGACCGAGAAGCCGAGTCGTAGCTGGATGCACACGCCAAAACAAGCTCGACATTGGGCGAGACATGGGGAAGCCAGCTGCAAGGGGCAAGCCACTATTAGCTAAAGCCACCATCCATGGGGTTTGAGAAGAATTCTTCACCCTGTTCCAAAATCATCCATATCTATGTTGCCCATCTCAAGTATCCCCGATATCATAATTACAATCGATATATGACGGGGATTACGGTTTCTTAAATTTGTATTTCATCTGCTTAGATTTTTCGGCCTTCTCTGTCGTGAACCAGGATCCAGAGCATGAAGAATATTGGAAGAAGAAAGGCTCGGAACTCCGGAGATCTGTGCACAATTGAAAAACCTGATTGACGGAAGGTGTCGGAAGAAGCGAAGAACCCGACACGCAGAAGAAGATATCGGAAAACTTTGAGAACCCGACAGGTCTGATATGTCGGAGTCTTGGCAAAACCCGGCACTTGCTGTTAATGACGGAACCTGAAGAAAACCCGGCGTCCACTGTTGATGGCGGAACTTAGGAGGTGCCCGGCACCCACTGTTGAGGTCGGAATGTTGATAAACCCCGTCACCGCGAGCTTCCTTTGTATTTCGGACTTTTGAATCTGCAAAACAGTCTTCCAAAAACCGAGAAACAAAAACAGAGCCTTTCCTTTGAATTTCTACATACACATCTTCCTTTCTTTTTTGTTATTCATATCCCATACATCATGCAAGTATTTGGAATTTGGAAGGAACAGCACCAATTGATAATCTCAAAAAGAAAATAAACCCTAAAAACCCAAAACCCTTTCCAAAACAATACAGAACGAAGAAGGAAGAAAAACCCTCAACAACTGGCAAGAAATTGGAAAGAAAATATACGCAGTCGATCCAGAGAAATCAAGAATAAAGAAGGAACGAAAAATACCTTCGATTCGAGACAAGTAAAATCGAAAACAAACGATCCAGTCTGGTAACGCGAGTTTGCGGGTTTTGGGAGCGGAAGAGCATGCGAAAAATCCACGAATTAAAAATATGAACGGTAAAAATGACGTGGATTTTTACGTATTTATAAGAAAATTAGTAATAAATACGCTCCATTTCGGCGTGCCGACTCACCAACCATTCGGCATGAATGCCACGTCAGCGTGTTGGAGGAGTCCAAAAACCCGACACGAGGAGATTTAGTGCATTTCGGGTTTCGGGCTTCGGAAAACATGGAGCACAAAACATGTTTTGGTACATGAATGTTCCGATGCATTGAACTTCCGAAAACCCGATTACTAAGGATTGAGCGGACTTGGGAATCGGAGAACGTGGCACATAAAACATGTTTTGGAACATGGATGTTCGATGCTTTAGAGTTCGAAAACCCGATTACTAAGGATTGTCTTAACACAAGGCGGGTTTCGGGTTTTGAAGTCACGCGACACAAAGCATGTCTTAACACAAGGATGTTCCGATGCGTTGAATTTCCGAAAACCTGATTTCAAAGGTTTTTCAATACAAGGCGGGTTTTGGGTTTGAGGTCATAAGACATAAAGCATGTTAAAACTTATGTCAAGTATTAGTAACACCCGAAAACCCGATTTGCTCTAAAAGAGATCATAATGCAAAATCACTCAAAAATTTTTGTAGGGGTTATCCGATCGTTTAAGTCGTGAACTCAAAACGGGGATAACATATTGAAATTTTGGCCTCTTTGGGCAATGTCTCGTGATTTCTTCGTATGTTGGCAAAACGTGATGAATGTGTAGCGATAAAGAGATGAACTTGCCCCAATCCCAAATCCACGCAACTAGTAAGATGCGAGGGCTCAACACCAAGAATTGGGAAGGGCACAAGTTGTATGAGTTTGATTTGAGTGGAATGTTCGGAAGGTTTGGACTGCAAGGTCGGTGAAATATGATTAGCAAAAGCCCATGTGAAGAGCTTGATGAGTTCGGCCAGGCGTTAGAAGGTAAGTTGGTGTATCAAATGCACAAAGTGAGCGACAAAATTTTGGCAGATTCATCCTCATACCGATGTGTGGAATATAGATCGGTCATGGTAACCTTCTTGATGATATTGATAGAGAAATGATCCAAGAAGGCTTGGGCTACTGATTTAATGAGAATATAGAGTGTTTAGGTAACCCACTATACCAATCTAATGTAGGTCTGTGAGGGACATAGGAAAGGTTTTCAAGAGCAAGGCATCATTATGAGTGATCGAGATAACACCCGTGTTTGAACGATCGTAAATGATGCTTTGTGGGTCTTATTTTCTATTGAAATGATTGAATTTAGGCATTTCCCAATGCACAGGGTATGAGCGGATAGGAATGGATGGGTGGATGGGCTCATTGCAAATCTCGTCGTAGGTGAGAGTGTTGTGGGAGCCGGAAACCGATGCCTCCAATGTATGCATCTTGTCCAACATCAATTTAATTAGGTCGTTGGTGGGTTGCGATGATTGGGTGCCTCCTATAGCATGAGAGGGTTGGTTTTGGGCATATAACAGGGGTGACACTCCAGTGTATGGGGCTGCCATGTAGGTTGATTGAGAAGAAGGTAGTGAAATAGGGGTATGTACCGGAATGTATAATGGATGAAACGAGAGGTTGTTGATAGTATGTATATGGGGGTGGAAGGGTCGTGGTAACCCTAGTGGCAATAGGGGCTAATGATTATGGAATGGAAAGGACCACGTTCTAAAATGGGGTAGGGGTCACCGACACTGGAGGTGGTAATGTAGCTACGGGTATGTGTGAGACATTAGGGGTGGATGAGATTGTGTTTGGGGTAGTTTTTGAGGGTATGGTGGATGTAACAGGTGCCACAGAGGTAAAAATACATGGCAGTCATAGCAGGTATAGGACCTAACTATGAAATGAATGGGGGTAAGGTAGATGCGGGCAACATGGAGCCAGATGGGGCTGATGTGGGAGTGGGTGCGAGAGTCAAGGGGATAGATATGGGCATGCCGTATATCAACTGACCCGAGGCATCTCGAGTGGATGAGTGGGAAAGGTAAAACTGCAAGGCGACAGGGTTTTGGTCAAGGAGTCGTGCGAACTCCTCATCTTTGGTAGCGATAGTAATAGGCTAGATGGGATCCATGGCTGGTGATAAAATGGAAGGTGGTGAAGGACTAGGTGGGAGTGGTTGACAACTGGTGTGAAATATGAGTGCACTTTCTTGTCTTTGGGTCAACACCATGTGAACCAAGATCGATCGTAGGGTAGAAGTGCTTCTCTCGTAAATGACACGAGAGAACAACAGAATAGGTGAATTTGGTGACAAAAAGTAGATTAAGTACTGAATTTTGGGTGGAATGTGAAATAGGCTAACCAATACTCGGTTAAGGAAAACGATCTTTGAGTGGGGGTAACCACTACCGGTTATTGTAGAAAATAGACAGCGAGTGAATAACAAGGTAGAATGTAAAATATGATAGGTATGCCAAATCGATGATGTTTACAACGCCAATGGGAATGATGAAAGTGACAGGGACTATGAAAAATAGAATAAAATGAATAAAAATGTCCTTTTGAGTAGGTTAGTAAAAGGACTTGGAACCAACGTTGGTTGGGTATAAGCCCGACAACAAGAAGAGATAGCGGCGATAATTCTTGTGAAATTGAAATGCAGTGATGAAAGAAAAGTGGTTGTGAATTAAAATTTGATGTAGAATCAAACCCCGCACTCGAGAATGATGGTGATATGGCCCATGCACACTCGGTGAAGTGGAATACACCGAGATATGATGAGGAGTGTGCAAGGATAAACAAAAAAGTGAAGAACATGATCTCTCACCTCAAAATGCAAGCCAAGTAGAAACATTAAGAAAAATGCGATCCTAGGAGTGCCCTTTTCTATTATGTTTGTTTAGCTTATGCTATTTAGGGATTGACACATGAATTATGAAATAGAGTTTTTGGTGAGGATGGATTCCTACAAAGAAGGAGATCTAAAAGGTGAGGTTTCAGGTATGTTATGGTGGGGATGGGCTTCGCTCTAAAGTATGACTCGACAGAGCAGCGAGCTGGGTGCCCACTATGCCGTGATCATGTGATCACCTACAGCTTCTTCCATGTAAGATGTTGTTTAAGAATGTGTGTATTTTGAAATTTTGTGAGGTTTGGTAAGACTCAAAGAAAGAGAAAAGGAAAGAAGTGCTTTTCTACGATTCGTTTGTCAACCATCAGCTGGGCATGACTTCCAGCATATAGGTTGCCCTCAATTAATGTGAGCTAATGCAATAAATCAGAATGCAATGCACTTATTTTTAAGCCCAAATCGAGATGTGAAATTGGATGACACAATAAGATGAAGAGGAAGAGGGATGCTCTTTCACTACAATGTAGAAAACATGAAGAAATGATTCTTTTTAATTACACCAAAATAAAATTTTCCTTTAGAGCAAATAGAAAGAAGAGGTGGGTTACCAAAGAAGAAAATTAATGTGTACACTTTTTAGAAGGGAAAAAAACACATAATTTTTCCTAGGAATGAATGAAATTCAAGGAACCCTAGATGGGTCCCACCGGGCACGCCAAAATGTTTCACCTAATTCTTAGATCATTTCTTTGAAGTGTTGATGAAATAGATAGGGTAACGGGCGTAGGAGGAATACTGTTCAAATGCTTTGGTTGATGGTTTGTTGCGTGCATATGACTTCCGAATCCATAGCTGATCGTGAGAGCTTCCTTTTGGCTAGGAGGAACTACTTGTAATGCAAAGCAAGACCACCAGAAGGAATTAAACAATATGGGCAGTGAATTGCCTAGCATATGCTAGATCCGGGAAGTGTGATACTTCCTAGATGGCTGTCAATCCATTGTTTTAAACAATTTAATGTAAAAAAAGTAAATCCTATTGTAATTTGAAATGATTTAGGTATCTCACTTAAAACACAATAAGAAATAGATCTAATCTAATAGGCTAAGCTAGAATAGAATCCAAAGGTCAAATGATTGGTTTTGGGTCTCTGCAGGTTTGACAGAGGTCTCGGGTAGATCACAGGTGGATGAGGGTGAGATGAAATTAGGTGGGTAGGTCTCTGTTCTAGGATGTATCGGAAAATATAGAGACCGATGTCGGTTAGGGGTAATCGATGGTGGTCAGGTGTGACCGGTGCTAGTTACTGTGAAATCTGGAAATGTCACAAAACAAGCTTTAGGTCTCCTTTGTGATTGCACAAAGGACCTTGTGGTTGTTGAGATGAGGTATTAGGTGATTTGGGGTAGACTTTGGACAAGTTTTTAATGGGAATATGGAGATGGAAGCATTGGAGAAGGTCAATAGGTGGCTAGGTAAGTAATAGATGATAAAATAATGATGAAATGAAATAAACCGAGAGAAGTATGACGTTATACTTACTTGGATTCCGATCTGGATGCCCTGTGTGAAGTATGGAGGTGCTGATGAGAGGTTTGAAGGTTGCAAGTGATCACCAACTAAAGGAAAGATTCTGCATAAACTGCATGTACATTCCTCTTTGCTTGGTTAGATCAGATCTTGGCTGGGATGGCTGTGCAGGAAAAGATGTTTGATCTCCTTCCTTGCATGCGTGGTCTCGTTGGAATTCACTCTCTGAAGATGTGTTATCTCTCTGAGATGTGATAATGCTCACCAACCTTTTTGCTTTCAAATTCTAACTTCCAACCTTGAGAATAAGGTTGTTTTGGGGTTAAAAGGGTAATCGATGGCGGTTCCACTTAACCGGTGACGGTTAGGGGTAACCGGCATCGGTCAAGGTGGGATTTCCTAGGTTTACCAAACTAGGGAGATCCTCTTGATTTCTTAGGTTTACTAAACTAGGGAGATCCTCTTGATTTCCTTGGATCTCATGTCATTAACCCACGGATTAGACTGGGAGCTTCTTGTGATCATGTGGGAATGTGGTTAGAGGGAATGTAGGCATTGATTTTTAGGGTTTGGGTAAGTCTTAGTTAGTTATGGCAACTTATTAAGAATAAGTCCTAGGGTGAGTTAGCTTGGTGAGGTGTCTAAGTGAACTACATGTGTGGATATTATCTAAATAAGATATTTAAATAATAAATATAGTGAGGATAATGAATTAATTTAATTTAATTAATTAAATTAATATTAGTGGGGTGAAGGGGGTCATGGCTAGGTGAATGTAATGAAGGGTGTTTATTTGTCGAGGGACCAAAGGGGAGTTTGACCTAATTTTAGTGTCTACAGGAGGTGCACGGCCAAATGGGGCTAAGCACCGCACCATTTCGATGGAGAAACCTAGTTCAAACCAGCATGTCTTTCTTTCCAACAAATTTGATATTTTGAGCTCGGAAGATGAATTGCAGGAGGGGCAGGGGAGTTGGTTATGTTTGAACTCCCATGAATTGTCTCTCATGGAATGTTAGAGGTCTCATAGAATCCTCCGAGAAAATATTCTGTGAAGCATGCTTGTCATTTAATTGGTAATTTAGATATTATTTGTTTGCAAGAGGTTAAAGTTACTGGTTTTCTTCTTCAGACTTCATTAATGTGCATTGCTCTGAATTATACACATTTTTACTCTTCTCATTTGGAAGGAAAAGGTGGTGTTTCTATTTCTGTGTCCCCTAGATTTTTTGGCATGATCTCTGCCACGGGTCATGATCCTGATAATCGGGTCGTGTGGGTTATTTTGGATATTAATGGCTTTTCTCTTGGTGTGCTAAATATTTATGCTCCTAATGATGGCTCGGAAAGGTCGCATTATGGCATTGGTTAGGGATAATTTACCTTTTCCTATTGGTTGATTTGCGATGATTTTAATATGGTTGAACATCCCGAGGACAAGATGGGGGCCCTTCCTATGTGTTGGTGTACTCGAGAGCATGAAGAATGGTTCTATTTAAAAATTCGATGGAGTCTTAATGACCCAATTTATAAAAGGTAGCAGGACTTTACTTCTCAAAATTGGTTTATATGGTCCACTTTTCGAGGACCGATGCATGTGCTTAAAAGGCTAGATTGTGTGACGATATCTCAACAACAAGTATTTGAGCTAGAAACTAATGATTAATCTCTCGATCACTACGGCCGAACATTCTCTTATCGAGATCATACCCTTATTTCTTTCAGAGTTACATGGGGTGGGGTCTAACTCAAGGTGCCAAATAATCAATTCTATATGAATGTTTCTCTACTGAGTCATCCGAGGGTCTCTGTCTATTATTGCCAAAGTTTGGAATATGGTGCCATGTCCATCATTTTCTACTAGTTGGGTGTCTTGGTTGAATGAAGAAATTCGGTGGACTGCTAAATTTCTTCACCATTTTGGCAAGCAGGTTGCCCAAGTTCATAAGAGGGCTGACTCTACTCTTCACTAGGAATTTCAAAGGACTACTCTGCTTTTGGAATCTCAACCTTTTGATGTGGCAACTCAAGTTTGGGCTGCGCAACTTAGACATCAGTTGAAGATCATAGAACATCATAAGGCCAAGGGTGCTCAGGTCCACGCAGATTCATTGGCTTAAAATTGGTGATCAGCTACCAAAAGTTTTTTAAATCCCTCAAATCTAAATATGCTAAGGAGAAAATTAAGGCAATTTAACTTTCCCATGCTCGGGTCACAACCATCCCAGTTATTAGCACAAATTTTGTGGATCACTATTTTTGAGTCAAACAACATTGTAACAATATATTGAGATTGTCACTTGTAAGCTAACTCAGTAAGAAAGGAAACACAATGATGTCTCTCTTACTTTGGAAGAGCTTCATGGTGCTCTCTTGTGTCCTATTGATGATAAATCTCTTGGATTAGATGGATTTTCGTGTGAATTCTATAAAGATTCTTGGTCATGATCTGTTGAGGATGTATCAAGAAGCCTTGAAAAACTAGTCCCTTGGAGATGTAGCGAGAATAAGTGGTAGTACCACCGGCCATTTGCTTCCACCCGCAGTGAGGCCCTCGATGACCTTATCCATTGTTAAGGTGTTTGTGGAACCGATGGGGGCGAGATCGTTGTAAGTCCATTTTTATGTCTAGTGATTGCCCTTTTACTACAGATACGAGAAAAACATGAACACCGCACCACCCTTAGAGCCAACTGGATAGATAGAGTATCTCCACCATATTTTGAATCATCGGCCTTGGATCCCAATGGGTGGGGGAGATGCAACACGATTTTGTCTAAGGAAATGTATGTAAAGTTTTCGAGGGTTCTGGTTGGTAGTAATGTTGAACTTGTGCCACTTGCGGTGCTTATTCGGGCGTGCTTTAGCCACTTTGCGGATGCATGTCGTTGTGGTGTGAACCACCTTCTAGTTGTGCTTATTGAACTTTTATTCCATGATCTTCTTCATGCCATTTTCATCTGGTCCAATGATATTTGGTGGTGGCTGATGAAAATCTAGGTCTTTGTTATCCTCCTCTTTAAGCTCCCCCATCACACTTTGTCGATGCCATTGTTTTTGTTTTATATTGGCTAGTGGCCACTAGGCTTTATTTGTTGCTTTGGAATAACATTTTTAACAGTTTTAAAATGTCATTCCAAACCTTGCTAAATTTTTTGAGAAATCTTCTTTCATTCCTAGATCATTGATAAATGGTCATTTTCATCACGATGCAATCTTTCACACAAAAATAAACGAAAAATATTTAAAATAAAGATCTACAAACAATAAACAATAAATGTTTGATTTTATATGTGCTAGTGGCCACTAGGCTTTATTTTTCTTTGGAACAAGGTTTTATCATTTTCAAACTATCATTAAGATTAACATATGAAGATCTGGTAAAAAATCATTTTATGATTTCAGGGAAGCCTCCATGGATTAAAAAATCAATAAGCAGAACATGTTTCTATTTTATACGGTCTAGTGAATGCTAGTATTATTTATTGCTCATGAATAAGGTTCCTATAAATTTCAAAATGTCTTTAAGATTAAACCATGCATAATTGGGAATTTTATTTTTAATTTCGAGAGAAGCCAACATCGATGTGCAAAACAAAATTTTGAACTATGTAGATCTGGGAAAAACTGTTCTTTTATTGGTCCATGATCCATGGTCATTTGTCTCTTCAATCAATTTAGAAAAAGATGCTTTTCTTGCCCAAAAAGAATAAAAAAATGATTACGCACTACGAATCTTTAAGAACCTTAAGGTAGTTACTTTATTCCATAAAAATGCACAATACATTGTTGGATTTGGAAGCAAAGTATATAATTCAAATGTCAATTGTGCATTTGAACATTTTTAATGATCTACACATATTTTTGTGCTCTCTTGCATGTTTCAACCATGTACATAATTCAATATAAATTTTCAAATCAGTCTTATAGTTTCCATCAAATCTCTAGTATGTTGGGGTTTTGAGAGTAATTTCTTCTTTGACCTCGTGTGACAAGAATCTCGCGTCATCGATCAAAAGTATATTGTTTTCACCATAGAAATTACCATAAATGTCTACTATCTGCTGGCTTGTATTTGTTTTGAACTTACATTGTTGGCATCCCTAAATGAACCTAAAGTGGGTTTCTTGTAGCCATCTAATTTTTTTGATGAACATGTATTTCACCATTGTTGAATCCATAAATTAAGACCATAAGGCAATGTCAAAATATTTTGATGCATTACTTATCAAGTCAACACTAAAATCTCATTCAAAGTATTCAGTATTCCTAGATCTAAAATGCGGATCACTATACGTTGAGTCAAACAACACCGTAATAATGTATTGAGATTGTCACTTGTAAGCTAACTCGGTAAGAAAGGAAACACACAATGATGCCTCTCTTACTTTGGAAGAGCTTCATGGTGCCCTCCCGTGTCTTGTTGACGATAAATCTCTTGGATTAGATAGATTTTCGTGTGAATTCTATAAAGCTTCTTGGTATATTTTTGGTCATGATCTGTTGAGGATGTATCAAGAAGCCTTGCAAAACTAGTCCCATGGAGATGTAGTAGAATAAGTGGTAGTACTACCGGTGCTTCTTCCACCTTGCAGTGAGGCCCTCGGTGGCCTTATCCATTGTTAAGGTGTTTGTGGCACCGGATGGGGTGAGATCCTTGTAAGTCCATTTTGATGTCCAGTGATCACCCTTCTTACTGCATATATGGAAAACCATGAGCACCGCACCAAACTTAGAGCCGGCTGGATAGAGGAGTATCTCCACCATATTTTGAATCATCAGCCTTGGATCCGGTGGGTGGTGGAGATGCAACAAGATTTCATCTAAGGAAATGCATGTAAAGTTCACTGAGGGTTCTGGTTGGCAATAATGCCAAACTTGTGCCACTTGCGGTGCTTATTCAGGTGTGCTTTGGCCACTTTGTGGATGCACATCGTTGTGGTGTGAACCACCTTCTAGTTGTGCTCATTGAACTTGTATTCCATGATCTTCTTCACACCATTTTTTTGTCTGGTCCAATGATATTCGATGGTGGCTGATGAAAATCTAGGTCTTTGTTATCCTCCTCTTTAACCTCCTCCCATCACAGTCTGTTAGACGCCATCACTATTTCTGTTCTATACTGGCTAGTCGCCACTAGGCTTTATTTGTTGATTTGGAATAACATTTTTAGCAGTTTTAAAATTTCATTCCAAACCTTGCTAAGATTTTTGAGAAATCTGTTTTCATTCCTAGATCATCGATAAATGGTTCCTTTCATCACGATGCAATCTTCCACACAAAAATAAATGAAAAATCTTTAAAATAAAGATCTACAAACAATAAACAATAAATGTTTCAGTTCTATATGTGCTAGCGACCGCTAGGATTTATTTTTTCTTTGGAACAAAGTTTTATCATTTTCAAACTATCATTAAGATTAACATATGAAGATCTGGTAAAAAATCATTTTATGATTTCAGGGAAGCCTCCATGGATCTGCAAATCAATAAGCATAACATGTTTCTATTTTATACGGTCTAGCGAATGCTAGGATTATTTATTGCTTGCGAATAAGGTTCCTATAAATTTCAAAATGTCTTTTAGATTAAACCATGCATAAGCGGGAAAAAATTGTTTTTTTATTTCAAAGAAGCCAACATCGATGTGCAAAACAAAATTTTAAACTATGTAGATCTGGGAAAATTAT
The DNA here is from genome assembly GCA_018340775.1 of Taxus wallichiana var. yunnanensis. NCBI lineage: Eukaryota > Viridiplantae > Streptophyta > Pinopsida > Cupressales > Taxaceae > Taxus > Taxus wallichiana. The sequence goes on along the minus strand of CM031239.1, from coordinate 395,618,799 downwards.
GCTTTTATTGGTCCATGATCCATGGTTGTCTCTTCAATCAATTTAGAAAAAAATGTTTTTCTTGCCCAAAAAAGAATTGAAAAAAATGATTACGCACTGCGAATCTTTAAGAACCTTAAGGTAGTTACTTTATTCCATAAAAATGCACAATACATTGTTGGATTTGGAAGCAAAGTATATAATTCAAATTTCAATTGTGCATTTGAACATTTTCAATGATCTACACATATTTTGTGCTCTGTTGCATGTTTCAACCATGTACATAATTCAATATAGATTTTTGAATCAGTCTTATAGTTTCCATCAAATCTCTAGTATGTTGGGATTTTGAGAGTAATTTCTTCTTTGACCTCGTGCGACAAGAATCTCACATCATCGATCAAAAGTATATTGTTTTCACCATAGAAATTACCATAAATGTCTACTATCTGCTGGCTTGTATTTGTTTTGAACTTACATTGTTGGCATCCCCAAATGAACCTAAAGTGGGTTTCTTGCAGCCATCTAATTTTTTTGATGAACATGTATTTCACCATTGTTGAATCCATAAATGAAGACCATAAGGAAGTGTCAAAATAATTTGATCCAATACTTATCAAGTCAACACTAAACTCTTGTTCAAAGTATTCAGTATTCCTGGATCTAAAATTTGGATCACTATACGTTGAGTCAAACAACACCGTAACAATGTATTGAGGTTGTCACTTGTAAGCTAACTTAGTAAGAAAGGAAACACAATGATGCCTCTCTTACTTTGGAAGAGTTTCATGGTGCCCTCCTGTGTCTTGTTGACGATAAATCTCTTGGATTAGATGGATTTTCGTGTGAATCCTATAAAGCTTCTTGGTATATTTTTGGTCATGATCTATTGAGGATGTATCAAGAAGCCTTGCAAAACTAGTCCCATGGAGATGTAGCGAGAATAAGTGGTAGTATCGCCGGTGTTGCTTACACCCGCAGTGAGGCCCTCGAAACCTTATCTATTGTTAAGGTGTTTGTGGAACCGATGGGGGTGAGATCTCTTGTAAGTCCATTTTTATGTCCAGTGATCGCCCTTCTTCTGCTGCGAGATACGAGAAAACCATGAACACCGCACCACCCTTAGAGCCACTGGATAGAAAGAGTATCTACACCATATTTTGAATCATCAGCCTTGGATCTTGTGGGTGCGGGAGATGCAACATGATTTCATCTAAGGAAATTCATGTAAAGTTTGTTGAGGGTTCTGGTTGGTAGCAATGCCAAACTTGTGCCACTTGCGGTGCTTATTCAGGCATGCTTTGGCCACTTTGCGGACGCACATTGTTGTGGTGTGAACCACCTTCTAGCTATGCTCATTAAACTTTTATTCCATGATCTTCTTCATGCCATTTTTGTTTGGTCCAATGATATTCGGTGGTGGCTGATGAAAATCTAGGTCTTTGTTATCCTCCTCTTTAAGCTCCCCCATCACACTCTGTCAGGATGCCATCACTATTTCTGTTTTATACTGGCTAGTGGCCACTAGGCTTTATTTATTACTTTGGAATAACATTTTTAACAATTTTAAATGTCATTCCAAACCTTGCTAAGATTTTTGAGAAATCTATTTTCATTCCTGGATCATCGATAAATGGTTCATTTGGTCACGATGCAATCTTCCACACAAAAATAAATGAAAAATATTTAAAATAACGATCTACAAACAATAAACAAAAAATGTTTCAGTTCTATATACGTGCTAGTGCCGCTAGGATTTATTTTTTCTTTGGAACAAGGTTTTATCATTTTCAAACTATCATTAAGATTAACATATGAAGATCTGGTAAAAAATCATTTTATGATTTCAGGGAAGCCTCCATGGATCTGCAAATCAATAAGCATAACATGTTTCTATTTTATATTGTCTAGCGACTGCTAGGATTATTTATTGCTTGCGAATAAGGTTCCTATAAATTTCAAAATGTCTTTAAGATTAAACCATGCATAACTGGGAAAAATTTTTTTTTAAATTTCAGAGAAGCCAACATCGATGTGCAAAACAAAATTTTGAACTATGTAGAATTGGGAAAAATTGTTCTTTTATTGGTCCATGATCCATGGTTGTCTCTTAAATCAATTTAGAAAAAGATGTTTTTCTTGCCCAAAAAAAGAATCGAAAAAAATGATTATGCATTGCGAATCTTTAAGAACCTTAAGGTAGTTACTTTATTCCATAAAAATGCACAATACATTGTTGGATTTGGAAGCAAAGTATATAATTCAAATGTCAATTGTGCATTTGAACATTTTTAATGATCTACACATATTTTTGTGCTCTCTTGCATGTTTCAACCATGTACATAATTCAATATAGATTTTCAAATCAGTCTTATAGTTTCCATCAAATATCTAGTATGTTGGGGTTTTGAGAGTAATTTCTTCTTTGACCTCGTGCGACAAGAATCTCACGTCATCGATCAAAAGTATATTTTTTTCACCATAGAAATTACCATAAATGTCTACTATCTGCTGGCTTGTATTTGTTTTGAACTTACATTGTTGGCATCCCCAAATGAACGTAAAGTGGGTTTTTTGCAGCCATCTAATTTTTTTGATGAACACGTATTTCACCATTGTTGAATCCATAAATGAAGACCATAAGGTAGTGTCAAAATAATTTGATCCAAAGAGTTATCAAGTTAGCACTAAACTCTTGTTCAAAGTATTGGTATTCCTTGATCTAAAATCTGGATCACTATACGTTGAGTCAAACAACACTATAATAATGTATTGAGATTGTCACTTGTAAGCTAACTCAGTAAGAAAGGAAACACAATGATGCCTCTCTTACTTTGGAAGAGCTTCATGGTGCCCTCCTGTGTCTTGTTGATGATAAATCTCTTGGATTAGATGGATTTTCATGTGAATTCTATAAAGATTCTTGGTATATTTTTGGTCATGATCTGTTGAGGATGTATCAAGAAGCCTTGCAAAACTAGTCCCATGGAGATGTAGTAGAATAAGTGGTAGTACTACCAGTGCTTCTTCCACCCGCAGTGAGGCCCTCGGCGACCTTATCCATTGTTAAGGTGTTTGTGGAACCGATGGGGGTGAGATCCTTGTAAGTCCATTTTGATGTCCAGTGATCACCCTTCTTATTGCATATATGGAAAACCATGAACACCACACCAAACTTAGAGCCAGCTTGGATAAACAGAGTATCTCCACCATATTTTGAATCATCGGCCTTGGATCTCAGTGGGTGGTGGAGATGCAACAAGATTTCATCTAAGGAAATGCATGTAAAGTTCACTGAGGGTTCCTGGTTGGCAATAATGCCGAACTTGTGCCACTTGCGGTGCTTATTCAGCATGCTTTGGCCACTTTGTGGATGCACATCGTAGTGGTGTGAACCACCTTCTAGTGTGCTCATTGAACTTGTATTCCATGATCTTCTTCATGCCATTTTTGTCTGGCCCAATGATATTCGGTGGTGGTGCTGATGAAAATATAGGTCTTTGTTATCCTCCTCTTTAAGCTCCCCCATCACACTCTATTAGACGCCATCACTATTTCTATTTTATATTGGCTAGTGGCCACTAGGCTTTATTTGTTGCTTTGGAATAACGTTTTTAACAGTTTTAAAATGTCATTCCAAACCTTGCTAAGATTTTTGAGAAATCTGTTTTCATTCCTAGATCATCGATAAACGGTCCTTTTCATCACGATGCAATCTTCCACAAAAATAAATGAAAAATCTTTAAAATAAAGATCTACAAACAATAAACAATAAATGTTTTGATTTATATGTGCTTTAGCGGCCACTAGGATTTATTTTTTCTTTGGAACAAAGTTTTATCCTTTTCAAACTATCATTAAGATTAACATATGAAGATCGGTAAAAATCATTTTATGATTTTAGGGAAGCCTCCATGGATTTGCAAATCAATAAGCATAGCATGTTTCTATTTTATACGGTCTAGCGAATGCTAGGATCATTTATTGCTTGCGAATAAGGTTCCTATAAATTTCAAAATGTCTTTTAGATTAAACCATGCATAATTGGGAAAGAATTGTTTTTTTATTTCAGAGAAGCCAACATCGATGTGCAAAACAAAATTTTGAACTATGTAGATTTGGGAAAAAATGTTCTTTTATTGGTCCATGATCCACAATTGTCTCTTCAATCAATTTAGAAAAAGATGTTTTTCTTGCCCAAAAAAGAATCGAAAAAATGATTACACTTTGTGAATATTTAAGAACCTTAAGGTAGTTACTTTATTCCATAAAAATGCACAATACATTGTTGGATTTAGAAGCCAAGTATTTAATTCAAATGTCAATTGTGCATTTGAACATTTTTAATGATCTACACATATTTTTGTGCTCTCTTGCATGTTTCAAACATGTACATAATTCAATATAGATTTTGAATCGGTCTTATAGTTTCCATCAAATCTCTAGTATGTTGGAGTTTTGAGAGTAATTTCTTCTTTGACCTCGTGCGACAAGAATCTCACGTCATCGATCAAAAGTATATTTTTTCACCATAGAAATTACCATAAATGTCTACTATCTATCTGGCTTGTATTTGTTTTGAACTTACATTGTTGGCATCCCTAAATGAACCTAAAGTGGGTTTCTTGCAGCCATCTAATTTTTTTGATGAACATGTATTTCACCATTGTTGAATCCATAAATGAAGACCATAAGGTAGTGTCAAAATATTTTGATGTAGTACTTATCAAGTCAGCACTAAACTCTCGTTCAAAGTATTCAAGTATTCCTGGATCTAAAATCTGGAACCATATTACGAGGTATTTTGTCGCCAATACCTAGAAATTCCAAACAACAAACCTTCAACTCCCAAAACTAGTAATTTCCGAGGCTTCCCAATAGGATCTATAAAAACAACTCAGAATTAATGTAAGCTTCCAAAAGTGATTAAAAACAAGGCATCAAATTATTTAATCACAACTCAAAAACAACTTATAAAACTATAATATCATCTCAATCACAGTGAAGATATAAATTCGCTTACTTTTAAATTTGTAATCTCAACATATAAAATAAAGAGTGACCATATGATTGTACGAATGAATATCATTGTAAAAAACATTTTGAAATAATTAATAGTTATATATTTTCTATTTGCTGTAATTTCTGGATGCCCTCCACAACGCTTAAACCCTGACACCGTATATGTGTTATGTTTTTGTAAAAATTGGTTATCAACCACATATACTTCAAACAAATTTCTTCATTGGATTTCTTCCACACCATAAAATTTTCCAAAGGGTTTCTGTTTGGGCCCATTTTAATACACAATGTGTTTCTAAAGCCAAAAACAATACCTTTTCTACTCCAAATCTTTTGGAGATCTTATTCTGTAATTTCATCGTCTACACAGTAATGTTCTTTACCCATAATAATAAATGGTTTGAATTCAAACGCTATTTTTTTTTCAAATCGTTAATCAACTTTCAACTTCGGAGCAAGAGAGATAGCTAGACCAAAATACCACTTCACATTTTGCTGCTAATATCTTTACAAATTCCTTGAGCCCACCTCGCAAGTTGAGTCTCCTTACCGAACTTGATTATCAACTCTTTGTTGGATTGATTTTTTCATAGAGAAAACCCTCCAAATCTAAAATAATTAAATAATCCTTTTGGCCAACTATAGAGAAGTAATTTTTTCTCAATTGTCCACAATTTGATATTAACCAATTCAAATAATCAAAATTTCAGTATGTTAATACTTATGGATTGAGACTCCATCTTGGATTCCCTCGCACTCCCCCTCTGCAAGTTCTTGTGATGCTCGTTCTATTTAAAAAACAATAATCAATTGAAAATAAATTTTAAGTTGATGTAAAAAATACGTGAAACAACTTGATTTTATATAATATTGCATATATGTAGTTGTATATTAGTGACCAGTAGGCGTAAGCCATTAATGCCTAGACTATGTTTGGGTTGACAATCTATGATGGGCTTAGCGACCGCTAATAACCAACTGTACAAAAGTAATTTGTTTTCAAATGTTCGAAATTTAATATTAACCAATAAACAAAAATTTACTCAATTCAAAATAAATCTAATTAAAAGATGTATGTTAGCATTGTTAGGGTAATACATATTACAAATAAACTACTTCACTATAGGTTCCTTCAATTATGAGGGTCTTATAAATGGTTTTCTTTATAATTGTATATGACTATCATACCATTTTCCATCTGTGAGTTTGTGCGTGACATTCCAACAAATTCCCCATTTGGCATCAAATCTGAAAAAATGAAGTTTTTATTAAAAATATGTAAACAATGACAATCGAAAACATCTTGTAGTGATAAATTTATAAAACAATTATTTCCCACTCACCTTTTATAGATTCATTGGATGGATGGTTAGTGACATATGGGGCAACAAGTTGAATTGGTTGCGACATACTAAGATCGACATTGTCTCCTCTGTTTGTATGTGGAGAGGAAGAGACGATGTCTTCCTCTATTGTTTGGTTGTCTGCATAAATATTGTATGTATCAGTTCAAATGCATTAAACTAATAGAATTGTTTAAAGTGATCTTAATCAATGTACCTTTTTTCAAATGACAATAGTAATGTTGTAAAAACATTTCTTGATCATGCGATTCAACAATAAAAACTGTAGATAGACCTAAGTCAACCAAAGCATGACCGCAACACTACCACCGTACAACATTATAACTAGAGAATTATCAGAAGCGAGTAGAGTGAACATATGAGACCAAAGCGATAATATATCTTGTAAAGAAAATGATGTGGCTTTCATTGTAGGAAAATTTCTCTTGCAAATCACAATTTTTGTGGAAGTTGATCCTTCCAATCCATGGAAATTTTTGCTATATCCCCATCATCGACAACATCACAATTGTGCACACCGTTATTGTGTACATAAATACACAAGATCTTAAATTTTCCCCTTGCTGTCATAAAATATGTAACAACCTTCCACGAATGATTCCCCTTATCTTTGACTTTTTGCATGTATTTTTTTACTGTCTCTCTTAATATTTTTGAAGAAGCAACATGTAAGAGCACAATAATTACACAATTTAGCAGACTAGATCTGATAACTGTAAGCATGTCCATTATTGCATCAGAAGTGAGTACACTAGAAAAATTATAGAAGCTAGAAGGGATATACACATTGAATGGAGTTGGAAGGGATATGCACATTGACAGGTAAAGTCTTGATATCTTCCATCCTTTCTGGAATATTTTCTTCCGTTGCAATCACGTAGTTGTCTATAATTGCTTGAGCTACCGCTGGGAGAACCTCTACCACTTCAACATCAAATTTTCTTTTTGCCAATTTTTCACTTCCTCCAGAATCAACTTTTCTTTTTCCTTTAGTCTCTTCTCCCAAGAGTACACACAATTGGTGGTAGTGAGATTCATGCACACCATATTTTTCAACAATATTTTTTTCAGTGCATTCTGCCAATACACAATTACATGGATATTTACTTTTCATATATTTTAGAAATTTTTCTCTCATCCTTCTGTCATCTTTTACTCTTTGGCAGTAAGTATCTAAAGTCTCCACTATGACGCCTGCTTCAATAGAGTGAGTTAGCCATACTTTCCTTCTTGCACATTATCTAGTAGAATTGATATCTCCTCATTGGTCATTCTTCTTGCAGGCTTAGAGTAATTTCTTTGTGAACCTTGCAATTAATTTGGTTGAAAGTTAGGTTGGTTATCCTTAAAAGGAGAACAAACCAGCCCACCAAATTTAAATAACTCAATGGTTGTTTTCAATTTTGTCCATATGTCCTTAGGTAAAAATAAAAATGTCATTTTTTCAGGAAGGCTCTCAGACTTAGCCACTTTGAAAATAACAAGACATTGCATCTCAAAACACTGCATTGAAAGAGGAAATAGTATATTTACTTTCTGCATATTACAAAATTAAATTTTAACAACAAATGCGTTAAAATTAAGTTTCGTTACCTTCAAATCATCTAAATTTGAGTTTCCCACTTGGGCCTCTGAGGACATCCTAGGGATCTCCAAATCATTCAAGCCTTACAAAGTACATCAATAAAATTGGTATCAATCCAATTTTTGTTTACATCATTTTGTTGCTAGAAAATTTTAACAATGACTTCACAAGGAGTGTGTGAAGACATAATGCGAGCCTTTCTAAACTGCATCTTAGTATGTAATGACTTATATTTGCTTTCACCAATTTTTTTGGGGTAAAAATGGTATGTTGGATGTCAAGAATGTAGAACTACACTTCATCCCTTTTTAGGTCATCTGGATCCTCGAGTTGCACAAGTTCCTTTGTAGAAGGTAAAAAGGGAAGAAGAAGTGCATCCCTCAGTGTAGGAATAACATTAATCAATATTAAAGAGCCAAGAAGGTCCACATTCTCATCATGCACAGGACGTAATTGATATTCTTGAGGTGCCAAATGAAACCTAGAAAATTCAATTGGAAAAAGCATCACCATTGAAAGAATTTTTTTTAATTGTTCAACATTTGAAGTTTATGTTGCTCAAATATATTGGTCATTTTCTTCAACAACACAACCGATTTGTTATTCTTTTTAAGTCCTTGCAACTTTGAATTAGATGGATCCATCTCTAATTTAGACGGATAAGATCTCCTCAGCATTGTAAATAGATTTGCATGTTTCGGTGGAGAAAGATTTTTTATTCTATTCAAATAATGACAAATAGAAGAGGTTTCCTCTGTTCTATACAATTTATTGAATACAAAATTCATGTTATTATGAAATTCAAGGAATTTCCCAACCTATTTTTTCTGAATGCATGAAATTCCCAAATTCCAACCATATTTAAGACAAGAGCACACCTTATTTTCTCTAGAAGCCTTCATTTCTAGTTTCTTGAACAATGCAACTACCAACCCCATGTCAAGAATAAGACACTTATTTTGTACAACATTAATGCATTCACTGAATACACAATTTTTCTCATCAATAAATTTTGAGTTTAGTACCATACCGACTTCTTTGACAACGTCCCCATTAAAAAACAACAGATCAACGTGGCAATTTTCCAGGAATGTATTTCTACAAACCCGTCATCATCTCTCTTTTCCAATCCCTCTGCTCCTTCAACAAAAGGAATTTTCATGAATGGAGTGCAACCAATGGAAGACATATTACCTGAAAAAAGAATTAAACAAATTAATATTTCATAAGTAATTAGAAAGGACAAATACTGTTTCTCAACAAGTATAATACAACATTGAGATGCCATATCTTGATGTCATTATTTTCATAGAGTAAAAGTCAATAGGAATAAATATTTATAGCATAGCATTTCGCCAAGCATACTTCAACCCTCCTTTAGCTATAAAAAACAATAAAGCATTATTAACTTTTTTGTTATGTGTTGCACTAAGCAATTTAAACAATTAGGCACTATTAAATTTGGTTTTTTTTTAAGTAGTGAATTTTTTTCTAGAAGTGAAGACTAGTGACCGTTAGCATCCATATATTCCCATCACTATAAAAAAATATTTGAGTTACACTACATCATTGTGAAAACATGGAATCTAACATGGGTGATAAGGGTTGAGAATTGAATATTTAATAATAACAAATCTTACATGTCGTGATGTGTTTGGGTGTTGTAATTAGGTGGCTTTTATAGTTCTCATATGATATATCATGTATATCACATAATTGAAATAGACTAGTATAAAGGAAAATGTCTAGTAGTCGATAGGTTCAATTAGTAATTAAAAGTATTGGTTTCTCGAGTATCAAGCCTTAATAGTTTCTTATTTTAAAATTAGTGATCGAATAATAAACAAATCATGGAAAACTCCAATGATTGCTAGGATCCTTGCAGCGGGTAATCTACCTAATGGGTGTTAGGCTTAAGATTACTTGTTTGACTACGTGTATTGTATTCTCTTGAATCTATGTTTTGAATCACATATATTCAGAAAAAGTAATAAACGTTTTTCTTGTCTTGAAGTATTTGTTGTCTTCTCTTGTCTTGGAACATCAAAGAAATGTAGTAAAGCATCCTCCTTGGTAGTTGCTAATCTTATAAAATTTAAATGCAATAATGGATCATATTCAAATTTTAGTGGAATCGTTACTACTGGTCCCGTGTAAAATACAACAAATATCCTAGTGGACACCAACATCAATATAGTATTTTAGGATAGGAATAACATGTAATAGAATTCGAATATTCTTGTATTAATTACGTGTATTCATAAAAGTGGTAAATATTTTTAATTACGTGTATTTAGGAAAGTGGTAAATATATTTCTTGTTTTTGAATATTAGTTGCCTTATCTTGTCTTGGAACATCAGAGAAAGGAAAATTATTTGTGACCACTAAGGTTTCAATGAAAAAGTATAGTGAACGCTAAGCCACATCAATGAAAAATTCATTGTCTACATTATCGAAAAATATAAGTGTTAGAGCATAATAATAGAAGTACACATTTTAAACCTAAAGACGTATCTTGTTCATCTTGGCCTTGCATATTTTCAGAAATTACCCGTTAAACAAAATAGTCCATAATAATTTACTAAACATCGAGGGTGAAGATGTACATGAACCTTGCTCAGGAATAAAGGATCAGAGGCCATGAAGAGCAATGCTTGTTTTATGTTTACCAATTATTCGTTGATGAGAAGGCTAGCGACCGCTAGCCTCTACAATATCAGGGAATCCATTTTAATGATCCAAAAACAATCTCAATAGCTTAGTCCTCTTTGTTTGTAATTATTTTATAATAGCTAGAATATCCCTGACATAGATCCAAGTCCTTGAATACATACCTTCGTTCTCATTTGATATTTTTTGCATAAAACATAATCCATATATTTTCATATAAACAAAAATGCTTTGCAACCGGTAAGCGCCGTTAGTTAATGAAAGGTAAGCACCGTTAGTTAAGGCTGGTAATAAAGATAGACACATAGTTAGGAAAGTTTAGATCATAGTAGAGGAAATGAGCTAGTTATCATGAATCCTAATGTAAGAGGTTGCTAGAGCCACTTAACAATCATAAATTTATTTTAAAAAATACCCTTTAATAGATCATGATTTTTTTAATATGCAGATTTTATTTTACACATTTAAATTATGTGGAGAACATATTTTTAAGGGATTTAAAATAAGTACTTTTGAATACAAAGGAATTTAAGGCAACCATCTTTGGAGAATAAAATCACCTTTAATGGGTTGTTTATGTGTCACCATTTCATTGAATAATTTATTGATGAGGCTTGATGTGACTTACTTTATTCGCTAGTTTTTATTTAATTTTTAACTTGAATTCAAACAACTAATGGTACTTTATTTCACATACCCACTCATAGTCATTAACCCATGCACGATCATTGGCCCATGCATGGTCATTGGCTCCTTTCCCCTAGCACAAGTAGATCATAGTAGAAGAAGTATCCTCAAAGCTTGTATGGTGTGGTAGCCATGAAAAAATAATGGGTGACTAATGACTAGAAATTTAGTAAAATATTAAATGTATAAATCAAGTAAGTTTAAGTGTTGGAACATTATTTGTCCCTGGCTAATGACTCAAATAGTAATGAATTAATTATTGGAGGTGACTCCCATATTATTTATAATGTCATCATTAAAAATAAGACCTTGTCAGGGAAAATCAATCTTGTGTGATTAAAATTCCCTTTGTATGCTCTCATTAACTCCAGATTGGACCTTAAATCTTATTTATTAAGATAACTACTAAATAGGTAGATTTTGTGATAAGATTTGCAATAAATATGTTGATTGGTCAAACTCATCACCTTTTCCAATAAACGTTGATATTAAAGCCGCTGGAAAGCTTGTATTAATTTCAAGCATGCGATGGCATATTCACTCCATATATTTATCTTATCACTCCCCTTATTTTCACACATTTCTTTCATGAGATTTCATTTATTCTGTCATGGCTGGACCAATGTTGCCTTTCATGCAATTTTCGTGGTTGTGAGTGAAATGGGATTTTATACCAAAATTTCACGTCGCCATTTGAAATCCATTTTTATATTGAATCAGAGCAAGACCTGGTTATAATTGAGGGAGTTCTTGGAGATGATTATCTTTCTTTAGAGGTATGTTTGAGGGTAAATAAAGAAGTTGTTTTGATGTTCATTTTTCATCTTCTTATCATACACCCAATGAAGGATTGGGATTTGGAGATGGGTCGTCACTAGATCAAGCCAACATATAGGGTTGGAATGGAAGTGGAAATGGACAAAACCTTGAGTGCATCATGGCCCTTACTTTATGATGCTCACTATAAACATGAAGGTTTGGTGCACATAAACATTTTTAGAGAGGTGTTCAAATGGTTTAATATCCTAAATCATTTCTTGTTTGAAGTGGACAAATGGGGTGCGCGACACTAGAGACGGTGGTAGGTCACTCCACTTGCATGACCTAGATGTTATGTCTTCTTTGCTACAACAAGAACCGGCACATTGGGATATTCTTCACCGAAAATTTCGTGAGGTGTACAATTGGTTCAAGAATCAATGCTCCTTGAAAAGAGCATATTTTTCCGGAACCACCAGTGGAAACTATTTTCAGGCCCGTTAAGGTAGAGGTTATGAATGGTCATGTGTTTCGGATAAATTAGTGCTTCTAAAATCTGTCAGGGTGTAACTTTGTTTTGGTTTTTGTATAGCATTTCCATTTCCATTGTTATCGAATCATACTATCTGGATTATTAGTCTAGGGTTTTTTGTATTCCCAACCATTTCTTTTCTTAGCATCGACCCTTACGTTTTTCACAAAATTATTTTTGTATCGTTTGGGTTTTTAGAATTATCCTCTCATTGTATTTGTAATGAAAGGGAAAGGGACCCTTCAAGCCTCTTTTAATTATAAAATAAAAGAAATAATTAGTATACGTTTATGTTATGTGTTGACTAAGCAATTTAAATAATTATTATTAAATTTGGTTTGTTTTAAGTTTTCAATTTGTTGGTAGAAGTGAAGACCAACAGCTGCCAACATCTATATATTCTAGGATATCTTTTTGTCAATGTTAAAAAACAATCTTTATAGCTTTAGGTTAGAGGGGCCTTAATGCAAGACAAGAATTATCTCAACAACCTCTAATTCAAGACTATGTTATGTTACACCAATGCCACGAAATAATCTCAAGACTGTTGTCTAGTTGTGTATTTGAATATCCGTCAAGTCATTACTAATTCGAATGACATATTGAACCCAGTGGTTGCTAGGCTTAAAATTGAACACAACGACTAGTAGGCTTAAGTTTTCATTTGGAATTCATGCGATAGAATTTGAATATATTATTGAGCTCAGTAACCGTTAGGCTTAAATTTTTGTTTGGAATCATGAGTATTTAGGAAATAAATGTAGTGAGTAACCACCCTAGCGGTTGCCAATCGTTAAAAATAGTCTTTTAAAATTTAAATATAATTGCATGGAGCATTCAAAGCACCCCACTATGTTCTTCTTGGTCCATATGGAGAAGTTCGACCCCTACCTCAAGGTGTCCCCATGGCCACTTATTGAAAGCATCCAATGAAATCAATGGGAATGGAACTTGGGTTGATGATTACAAAATACTTGTAAATTTTGGATGGTAAACACTTTTATTATACAGAGCTATGAACTGGAGTGGTGGAGGAGCACTTTCTCTAAAGCGGGACATAGAGGTGGGCTTGGGTCCTTAATGTCGCCGAGTGATCCACATTCAAAGTACCCCACTATGTTCCGCTTGGTCCATATGGAGAACTTCAAACCCTACCTCAAGGTGTCCCCATGCCCATTTATTAAAAGCATCCAATGAACTCAATGGGAATGGAACTTAGGTTGATGATTAAAAACTACTTGTAAATTTTTGATGGTAAACACTTTTATTATACCAAAGCTATGAACTAGAGTGGTGGAGGAAAACTTTCTCTAAGAGGGACATGGAGGTGGGCTTGGGTCCTTAATGTCCTCAAGCGATCTACATTCAAAGCACCCCACTATGTTTCGCTTAGTCCATGAGGATAAGTTTGACCCCTACCTCAAGGTGTCCCCATGACCACTTATTGAAAGCATCCAATGAACTCAATGGGAATGGAACTTGGGTTGATGATTACAAACTACTTGTAACTCACCAATAGCCCAAGAAATTGAGTTCATCATGTCTTGAATATTTGTTGTTTAGTCATGTATTTGAATATTCATCAAGTCATTAATAATTGTCTTGTATGTAAGAAAACTATACTAGCGTCCACTAACCTCAAGCCTCTGTGATGTTGCAACAACGCTAATTCAAATAACATATTGAACCCAACGGCCGCTAGGATTAAAATTGAACACATCGACCGCTAGGCTTAAATTTTTGTTTGGAATTCATGCGATAGAATTCAAATATACTATTAAGATCAATGACTGCTAGGCTTAAATTTTCATTTGGAATCACGAGTATTCAGAAATAAATGTAGTGAGTAACCACCCTAGCGGTTGCTAGTTGTTAAAAATAGTATTTTAAAATTGAAATATAATTGTGGGGAGCATTCTAAGCACCCCACTATGTTTTGCTTGGTCCATATGGAGAAGTTAGACCCCTACCTCAAGGTGTACCCATGGCCACTTATTGAAAGCATTGAATGAAATCGATGGGAATGGAACTTGGGTTGATGATTAAAAACTACTTGTAAATTTTGGATGGTAAACTCTTTTACTATAACAGAGCTATGAACTGGAGTGGTGGAGGAACACTTTATTTAAGCGGGACATGGAGGTGGGCTTGGGTCCTTAATGTCTACCGAGCGATCCGCATTAAGCACCCCGCTATGTTCCCCTTAGTCCATATGGAGAAGTTCGACCCCTACCTTAAGGTGTCCCCATGACCACTTATTGAAAGCATCCAATGAACTCAATGGGAATGAAACTTAGGTTGATGATTACAAACTACTTATAACTCACAAATAGCCCAAGAACTTGAGTTCATCATGTCTTCAAATATTTGTTGTCTAGTCGTGTATTTGAATATCCATCAAGTCATTACTAATTGTCTTGTATGCAAGACAAAAATATCCTAGCGGATGCGTTAACCTCAAGCCTTTGTGATGTTGCAACAACGTTAATTTGAATAACATATTGAACCCAACGGTCACTAGGCTCAAAATTAAACATAAATCTAAATATACTAGGCTTAAATTTTTGTTTGGAATTCATGCGATAGAATTCAAATATACTATTGAGCTCAATGGCCGCTAGGATTAAATTTTCATTTGGAATCATGAGTATTCAAGAAATAAATGTAGTGAACAACCACCCTAGTGGTTTCAGTCATTAAAAAAGTCTTTTAAAATTTAAATATAATTGTGGGGAGCATAGTTAGATTTTTAATTGAGTCGTTACAAATTATCCTGAATGCAAGACGACAAATGTCCAAGCGGCCACTAACCTCAAGTATTTATGATTTTCCTACAACATTATCTAATTATCTTTGACCATAGTAGACCCTAGGAATATCATGTAATAAACTTTAAATAACATGTTGTACTCAGAGGCCACTTGGCTAAACAATTGGTGTTGGATTTTAGTTCAGTTTTGAGTTTTTAGTCGGGTTGTTAATCAATATCTTGAATGCAAAGACAAGAATTATCCTACAAGTGGCCACTAATCTTAAGTCTTTATTATGTTACACAAATGTAGTGGAATAATCTATGACATTAGTGACCACTAGGATTGGAAAATCATGTGATAGACTTGAATAACATATTGAAATCAGCAACCGCAATGTAATTTTTTTGTTTTGGAATATGTGTATTATGGAAAAACGTATAAATTAATATTGTCTTTGAAATATTTATTGTCGTGGAGCTAGTTAGTTTTTCAAGTCCTCGTGGATCTCATCTACTAATTTTCCTATATGTAAGGAAACAAATATCCTAGCAGCTGCTAATCTCAAGTCTTTGTTATGTTGCACCGATGCTATTTACTAATCTTCGACACTGGCGGCATTAGTTTACCATTTTGAAACATAAGATTCGAATATCATGGTAGGATTATGAGAAATTAATACAAAAATCTAAATATAATAATGGTGCTTAGCATGGTTTTTCAAGAGAGATAAGTCCTAGTTATATCCCATGCGCATCAACTAGAATCTTATAAGCAAGGCTCGCTAATCTATGTTCTTGTTTGAAAAATGTATTCACGAAACTCTTTAATATTTGTCTTGTCTTGGAATATTTGTTGCCTTGTGTTGTCTTGTAATAACTAGGCAATGTTGTAAACATCGAGATTAACAACTTCTAGTCTTGGAATATGTTATTTTAGAATTTAAAAATTGTTACTTTATATTGGCTCATTTATCAAGTAAGTTGTTACTAACTGTAAATGAAATATATGTTTGTAAATAGAATGATTAATATTTAAATTTAATAACATTTACGAGAACATATAATGTGCTTACCTTTTACTAAACATAAAAAAATTGTAAAGAAAATGCATTTAATTATTTCTACATGGAAAACAATATAAAAAACTATGTATATAAATGCGAAATCAAGTGAGAATTGAATATTGAAGAATTAGTCACAACTATTTATTTCATATTAAAAAAATCATTAAAGGAAGTCAAAATGATTACCTAAACTATACAAAAGCAAACCATTATGATTTAAAAAAAAGAATATGCAACTCATGTTTTGCTGCTAGAGATAGATGTCAGTCTTACAGGAAAAAAATAAATGGACGAAGAAGAATGAAAAATCAACAAAAAAAACCAGAGAGATAGATAGAAGGGCTGAAAAGGGAACCCGTTTAACAAACACAAATACTTGAGCTATGGATGAACATAAAAATTGGTTTTCGGAAGGAATACATATTTTAAAAGGGATTACAAAATCTTCAGTCATGGGCAGACAAAAATGTGGTTTTAGATAGAGCAACACATTTTGAAAAGAAGATGGAACATAACTACAAAGGCGCCAAGGGAAAGGCAAGGGACGGATTACAATGCAAAACACAAGAACTAGGAAAATACAGAGCAGATGCAAGCCCGCCATAAACTATGATACACATATAATAACATATATGATTTTGATAAATACTTGTTTTAGTTGTATATGATATTTTGACATAATTGATAATGTCTGTTAAAGCTCCGTATTCTCTCTAAAACACAATATCAATGAGATTCTATATGTAACATGTTTTTCTTATCTCTTTTGATTTCGTCCTTTGTGGGCCTCTTGATCATGCACTCGCACCCATGATCTATCCACTATCACTATTTTATGTCTTGTTTTGTGCCCCCAAATGTGATTACGATCGTTGCCTCAGCTTACCATTTATAAAAACCTCCAAGAATCAAGCACTTAGACAAGTAAATTAGTGCATGCACGTGTTGTATCTTGATTTTAAGACCTCATTTTCTATGCTTAAAAATAAAAAAATAAACCCTAATATATATTTCTCTGGTTTATTTATTTTTTTCCAAATGCATTCAATGAAAGAAATTGAAAAATGAAAAAAGTGGGAATAGGAAATTTAAAAATTTGAATTTCCCTTCTTAAAGTGAAAGTGTGGGATTTTGATATTTCAAATATTGGAATTTAATGCGGGGATTTTTCATATCATACTTTGAATTAACTCGTCATTAATATTTGCATTTAATTTGGGGCATATGGTGGGATACGGGGAAATCAAATTGATTAATTTTACCTACTCTAGAAAAAAGTGGGACAACGACAAGTTTTTTGTGATCACTCACTGAAAACCCCAAATATTAATTTAAGCATAATAAAAACCATTTAGAAAATAGAAGTGAACATTAGGAAACAATTTTTTTAATAGAGCAATATATGCCTCATTAATTATTAATTTTTATCGAGTGTGGCTTCAATATTTATTTTTAATATAATGCACATTAATTTGGGGGATAGCGTGAGATTCGGGAAATCAAATTTATTAATACTACCTACTTTAGAAACAAGTGGGACATTGACAAAATTTTCTTTGTGGACTCACGGAAAAATGATAATTGTTAATTTCAACATAATAAAAAACCATTTAGAAAACAAAAGTGAACATTAGGAAAAAAAAATTTAAATTTTAAGAGAGCGATATACGCCTCGTTAATTATTAATTTTTATCTAGTGTGAATTCAATATTTTATAAATATAATTTGTGTTAATTTGGGAATAGTGTGGGATACGGGGAATCAAATTTATTAATACTACCTACTTTAGAAACTACTGGGACATCGTCAAAAGTTTCTTTGTGAACTCGTGGGAAAATGAAAAATATTAATTTAAGCATAATAAAAACCATTTAGAAAATAGAAGTGAACGTTATGAAACAAAAAAATTAAATTTTAAGAGAGCGATATATGCCTCGTTTATTATTAATTTTTATCGAGTGCGAATTCGATATTTTTAGCTATCGTCCGCATTAATTAAAAAAATCCAATAAAATGTGGCATCTTGCAAGTTTGAACCAGTTAATTACACAATTATATAATTGACACATTTATTAAGAAATTTTTAATTAGCGATAGAATTAACAAATATTTTTGCCTATAAAAATCCACATTATTAAGTTGTAATTGTAATCCATTAAAATGTTTCCATGTGGCACAAAATTTTAAATATCTCTTGTGATCGTCGATATTTTGTTGTTATTTAGGCTTTACTCTAGAAAAACTAAAACATAGTTTTACGCTTCACTAGAATTTGAGAGTACCTTATAAATAGGAAAGAAATCAGCGACCGATAAGCTCCATTAAAATGATTTTTTTCACAACACCGAATTCAAAATAATAAATACTTAGATTTTATAGGGGATCAAGGTACTCTCTTCAAAGACGTGTTAATGAACAAATCTACATGTCGTATGTTATCCGTCTATTTTTGAGCAGAAGCCTAGTGATCGCTAGCCTCTATAACTCCTAGGTTTCATTTCCAACAATGTAAATAAATATGTGCGTGTTAGACAAAGGGTGTGAAATAAAAAGCTTAGCGGCCGCTAAGCTTCAATACTTGTTATATGTGCATGTCAAACACTCTCCTTAGTGCCACTCCATCATCGAACAAGATCAATCAAACAATGGGTGTGAAAGAAAATGCTTAGCGACCACTAAGCTTCAATACTTACCAAAAGGAATGATTATGCAGAAAATAACATAAAAAATTTCTTGATAACGTAGATGCTTTATGAAAAATCATAGTAATATATATTAGTGGTCACTAGGCATTTTCCATAATATATTTTGATGGCGAATATGTGTGAGATATGGACAATTTTATATCAAAAGCTATGGAGGTCTTTCATAGTCGGGAAGAAAGATGATTACTAAAATATTTTTAGGGTGCTCATATAACACCATAGGGACTACTAGGCACACACCTTTGCATCTTTTCTTTTTTACACATTAGTGTGCATCAATGAAAATGATTAACGACTGCTAAGCTCCGCTACTTGTCAAGAGGAGTAGATTAGTGACTACTAGGTTCAATTGATTTTTTATTTTGAATATAGAGAACAAACAACAATTTGTATTAAAGCGAATGCTTAACGAATGCTAAGATCGATTACTTTCAGGAAGGAATGATTTGCCAATAGCTAGGCTAAACAATATCTTATTTTGAACATAACACTCTAATAACAGATCATAGTAATAGATATTATTGGGCACTAGGCATTTTTTGTGAAATTTTTAGATGCAAAATATGTGAGATATAAAAATTGTTTACTATCGAAAGATACAGAGGTATTTTGAGAAAGTAATAGATTGATGTCAAGGCTAAATTGTTTATTAATTTTGAAAATATAGATAAAAATAGTTCGTATAAAAGAAATGCCTAGTGACCGCTAAGCTCGAATACTTACATAACATAACGCTCTATGCTTATTATTTATTGTTAAATGAGAAAGGAATAGATTAGCAGCCTCTAGGCTAAACTGTTTCTTAATTAAGAAAATAGAAATCAAAAAAGTTTGTATTACAAAAATTCTTAGTGACCGCTAAGCTACGATACTTACAAAACGCAACACTTGGATAACTGATCATATGAATGGATGAAATGGCGTCACAATCCATTTTTCATGTCGGTTCGTATTAAAGAAAATGCATAGTGACCGCTAAGCTACATTACTGTCTATTATTTCGAAGGAAAGAAACAAAAGGGAATTGTCTATCCTCGACCACACCAATATTTGTTATTTTGAAGGAAAGAATTGCCTATCCTTGAGACTTTTCTCGGATCTTGATGGCATGATCAAGATCTGCGCCTTGTTGGATGATAATTCATAGTTGATGCTTAACTTTTTTGTTATTCTGTCTTGTGATGTTTTGTAATTAGATGTATTCCTAGGGTTTTTATCTGCATAGTTTGAACTCGTGGCTTTGGGACGTGCTTCCATACCGCCCAATTTTTTGGTGAATATTCTTATAAAATTTTACTTGTTAATAGAATATAAGATGTTATTCATAAATAAAACACACCATCAATCCCAAATTAGTAAATTAAAATTATATGTAAAATTATTGTGATTACTCAAGGACCAAATATAGATTTTTTTTTCAATGATTATTCATAGTTTAAAGATTAAATTGTGCAGTATCATGATATTGATTATCGAGGTTGTTCCCGACTATAGATTATGGACCATATTCCCACCTAATGTAAATTAATTAATGTATGAATCAATAAATTAAAGTGTTGGAACATTGTTGGTCCATTGTTATTGACTTGAATAGTAATGAATTGATTATTAGAGGTGACTCTCATATTATTGCTAACGTCGCCATAAAAAAACTTGTGTGAATAAAATTCCTTTTTTACGCTTTCATTAATTACAAATTGGACCTTAAATCTTATATATTGGGAGGGTAATAGAAAGGTAAATCTTATAGAAAATCACGTGATAAGATTTGAAATAAATATGTTGATTTCCCGAACTCATCACCTTATCCAATAATGGTCAATATTAAAGCCCCTAGCAAGCTTATATTAATTACAAGCATGTGATGTCATGGTCACTCCATATATTTACCGATCCGCTCTTCCTTATTTTCACACCTTTCAAGTTTATTTCAATGACTTTAATTTCATCTAGCATGGCATTTCTAATGTTTCCTTTCATGCAATTTTCCACGGCTATGAGTGAAATGGCATTTTATACCAAAATTTCACGTCACTGTTTGAAATCCATTTTTTGGATTGAATCAGAGAAAGACCTGGTTGTAATTAAGGGAGTTCTTAGAGATGATTATCTTTCTCTAGATGGACACGTGAGGGTAAATGCGGAAGTTTCTTTGACGTTCATTTGTCATCTTCTTATCATACACCCAACGAAGGATTGGGCTTTAGAGATGGGCTGTCACTGGATCAAGCCAGTGTATAAGGTTGGCATGGAAGTGGAAATGGAAAAAAACATGAGTGTATCATGACCCTTGTTATCTGAGGCTCGTTATAAAAAGGACGGTTTTTGGACATGGCCATTTTTTTAGAGTTGTATAAACGGTTTGACGTCCTAATGTGATTCATGTTTGGTGTGTCCAAATGGGGTGAGACATTAAGGGTGGGAGATAGTTCGCTCCCCTTGCCTGACTGGATGATATGTTTTCTCTGCAACAACAAGAACCAACACGTTGGGATATTCTTCGCTTGGAAGGTCACAAGGCATATAATTGGTTAAAGAGTCGGGATGTTGCTAGAAAGAGCATATTTTTGAAACTACTGTTGAACCCTAGTCATTGGTGTTGTCATTTATGTCAAGTGGCATTGATGGCAAAGCAGTGAAATGAGACCTGTAAGGAAGTTAAGGATGATCTCAATGCTCTATATGATTGGTTGGTGAGGCAGGAGTCCAGTGGAAGCATGAACATGGTAGGCATGGCTGGTTCAAATGTGTTATAGGTCAGGTATGATGGTGTAAGCATGAAAACAAGTTCTTACATTGATTATCAAAGCGAGTTGGTGGAAGTCTCAAAGTGCTAAACTGATTCATTTAGGTTTATTTCTTGATCTTGATGAGGTATGAAAGGATGATATAGGTCATCAATAAACCATTAAAACATGGGATAAGCTTTGGTAAGGTGTCTATAGTGTGTTTGAGAAATTTCAAGGTTTATTTCATCTTTTGGAGCAAAACTCATATTGCACATAGAAGTAGTCTTGAGAACTGGTTGTGTCCTCAAAGGAAAATGAGATTGAGTGGAGCTTCACAGGAAAACCCTGGGATAATCACCATATGGAATTTGTATAGGGGTTTCTTAAAATTCTTCAAGTCAAATTTCATAAATTTTGTGGAGAAATTTTTGAGTTATTCAATATTTACCAAAATTGCTTTTTTGAGAAGTGCGTTTGGAGTAGTCTGGATTCTTAAGGGTAAAAATTATTATGGAAAATCCTTCACATAAATAATATAAGGAATTTTTGGAGTAAATTATCCTATAAATCATGTGCAAAAATTGGTTTGTCAAAAGGATGTGTATTTAAAAGATATGATCATTTTTCGAGGTGTTTCTTCTTCATTTTGGCATGTGTTTTGTCCTTCAAGGTATGATTGAGTGATATTTGGTCTTTAATAATTTATTAAGTGCTCAATATGATTCTAGAGGTATCTTTAAAGGTTCTTGTGCATCTATGTTGATCACCAAGTGAAGACTTGAGTATGTAGTTGGTCCCTCCATGCTACTCTGGAAGAATGAACTCAAGAAGCATGTCAAAAATCACCAAAAGCCACTTTATCTTGAGTTTGATATTATCAATAATGTTACCTCTAAGGTATTAAATCCTCCTCTTAGTCCATTATAAATATTATTGAACACAATAAGCTGTCTCTAATTGAAGGTCTAGGTAAAATATTTCTCTCTTCATCGTCAAGCAAAAATGATGCTTTATTCTAATCCCAAAGTTGGAGAAATATTGTGGTGAAACTTTCTATCCAACAGAGTTTCAAGGATCAAGTTCAAGGAAGCATGTTGGATCTTAGAATCATTTTTTTATTGGTATTATACTTAGTGGATGGGGATAGAAATTATTTCTTGATCAAGCTTATGATATTGTAAAGGACTATTCCTCAGAAGAAGAACTCATGCATATCACTCAACTCTATTAAAGTGCATCTTTAACCTAAAATATGAAGTGCACCACTAAAATGAATCTAAATCACATTTGGTTCCAAGAATCTATTGTTGGGGAAAAGGTATTTAAATTTCTCATCAAGC
Source organism: Taxus wallichiana var. yunnanensis (assembly GCA_018340775.1). Lineage (NCBI taxonomy): Eukaryota > Viridiplantae > Streptophyta > Pinopsida > Cupressales > Taxaceae > Taxus > Taxus wallichiana. Next base: position 395,595,610 of record CM031239.1, on the reverse strand, counting down.
CTTTTCCTCAAATGATCAATTGTGTAATTTAGTCTTCATACTTTGCAATACAACAAGTTGTTGGAGTCCAAGCAATTTCAAGAAATTATTTGATTCAAATCAGTTGGAGAAGGAGGTAATCTATTTTATGAAGCATCAAAAACCTTCTCAGTTGAATTCCACGTGAAATTGTTGAAATAATTGCATAAAAATCATTCTCGGGATAATGACTGTGGAAATACCCTAATTTAGGGTTTGAAAATGTTGTTTTAATTGAATCTCATGAGATACCCAACGAAAAATTCTCAAACTTGGATATATTATATGTGTGGGAACAATCTTAACATGTTTAAAAAGTTTTGGATCATTTAGTGGAGAGTGGAGAAATACTTTTCGGCAAAAGTCTTCTAAAACCATTTTTGAATGGTAAACTAGAGTCTGCTTCACGGTCTCTCGAATTTCTTGATGCCCAAGTCGATTTACTAAATGGACAAGATTTATCCATCGAGAAAGTGTGAGTGGTTATATTGCAATATGAGAAGGTGAAATTTTTGTTTCAAAAATGTATTCGACTTCAAACTTTATAGAGCTTTGCAAACTTCTTGAATAAAATTGGTGGAGATGTTAGATCATTAATTTGTTTGTTCATGTCTATTATACTTGAGCTTCAAAATGTGTTTATGAAAAAGACTTTTCAATCATATTCTTAGGAGTATACTTGGTGATTATATTATCACTAAACCTCTATTTCTTGAAGAAGTATCTCTTAGCAATTATGAGAGTTTCTTTAAGTCTATGGACATGGTTTGGAAGCTCGTAGTTTGATGAAAAGATAGAGTGAATTTTGATTAGGTCACACAAGAAGGCATGGGTGAATTCCAAGGGTAAGAGGTTTTAAAAGGACAATAAGGATGTTATGAACAAGAAGAACATTATGAGATCTAATTTTGTTTTTGAATATAATTCATCACCTTTTGAAATAGGTACAAGCTCGAACGAGTAGTCAAGGGTCACAATGCTTTAAGTTGTAAGATGTAGTATTAAGAAGTGGAGTTGGTGGGAGAAGTCAAAGGGACTTAAAAGGAGTTATAAGAACGTGAAAAATATGTTGTATAGGTGATGCAAGTTTGAATTAGATGACAAGTTTTGGTGTTTAGTTTTGTGCAAGGAAGTTAAAAAGATAGAGACATGGATACGTTTGTGGGAATAATGGTGTGTGAAGTAGATATATTTATATAGGGATGATGTAAATGATATATGTGTGTATTAAGAAAGGAAGATCATAAAAACTGAGTATATTATCAAATGAGATATATGCCAAACATAAAAAGAAGCAGAGAGAAACAATGTGTGCAATTTTCGAAGGAGAACAACGAGACATACTAGAACTAAGAGGAAATAGACATACCTAAAAAAGTGTGAGAATGTGTGTGTGATGCAAAGTTAAAAAGGAGAAAGGTCAGAGACATGAAGGAGACTTTATAAGACAGCTTATGATTTTCAAAATAGGCTAGAATGTGAACATTGAGAGAAAAAAATCAAGGATGTTTGGAAACTTCAAATAGGAAAGAGATAAGTATGCAATTAATTTTCCTAACCATAAAGTGGAGTGTGTGAAGGTGAAGGGTAGGAAAATAAAAAGAAAAGATATAGAACACACATACACTTAGAAGACAAATATATATATGACTGAAATGCAATGAATAAATATTTGTATACATGATTGCTGAGGTTTTGATGTATAGTAGCAGGGTTTGATGTGAACAAGAGGTAAAGGTCGGGACATCATACCGAATATAAATAAGAAGTAGAGATACCTGATCTAGAGGAACAAAATTAGCAGATACAAAAGAATTGAAATGAAGCATATTGTGGTGTTGAACAAAGGGTGAAATCGGGGTCATTATCATTTACATAATCAGAAGAATAAATTAGTGTGCCATAATGGGATCATAATCATTTGATGTAGCAACAAGAAACTATATGATCAAACTAAATAGTGAAATTGTAATTTCCTAAGTGGGTGCTTGGGTTATAGGGGTAGGAGATCCTTGTAAGTTGTAGCTTGCTAAACCAGTCTAGTGGGTGCTAGGAAAAACATATAAGTGGGTGCTTCATAGTTTTATTAGGTTCTCAAACAAGTTGATATCATTGTAAGACTTTGGAATGGGTGTTCCTAAATAGAGATTTTGATTTCAGTGGGTTTTCTCCCTCTAAGGGTTTCCCACCATAAATTTTGGTGTCTTGTGTACTTATCTTCTTGCATGCAATCAATTTTTTCATGGTTTGATTTTGGTTATAAGTAAGAAGATTTAAAGGTTGAAAAATTGATCTGCACTGATTCACCCCCCTCTCAGTGCTTGTGATTTCCAACAATTGGTATCAGAGCATGGTCCTTCTAAGTTAAGCCTAACAGCTTGAAGGTGATCCTGATAACACAAGCATGGGTTCTTTGGCTGAATCAATCTTGAAGAGAAAATATGGAATTGCTCAATCCTTGATAGAAATCGAAAAATGAGATTAAGCACATGGAAGCTCACCATTTCCAAGAATTAAATGAAGTAGCTACACTTGTGGAAAATGTTTCAAGAGATCTGAAAGGAAAAGAGAATGACTACCTGAAACTAGAAGAGGAGGTAAAGACCCGAAAAATGAAATAAGTCAAGTGAAAAATCAGTTACAAAGACTTTCAAGTGAAATAGAGCATAAGTCTTGTCAAGCATCCATCCAAGAAAAGACTGAAGAGTGTGAGAAATTGAGGGTAAATTTGAATACTATCAGAGAAGAAGTGGCACAAGAAAAGAAAATAGATTTGAATCTTGAATAAAGCCATTCAGAGAACAAGGAAAATGAAGAGGCTGATCCCAACAAGTAAACAAACAAGAAGTAGACAAATACAGGAAGATCCAAGTCAATTAGATACCAAATGCATCCAAGTATGAGAGGAAATTTAATGGTTATTATTTCTCATGTTCTGAATTTGGACATAGAGCTAGAGAATGTATGAAAAACTATGACAAAGAGCACCCATGAAGATCTTGTGTTATGAATATGAATAAAATATAGTGTGTTCCAATTATATAAATAAAGGTCACATATCCGGTATTGCTTAGAAGAACCTCTAAGTCAATTTAGCAATGACAGTCATCACTCAAGAAAAAGGATAAATCAGGTCATATGTTATACATGTCATGAAGTTGGACATTTCTCAAAGCACTGCTATAACTATAGACAAATCAAGCCTCAAGTAGCTCCTAAAAAGAAGAAAATGAAATGGGTATACAAAATCAAGGAAGCAAATTCAGAAGTTGAGAAAGCAAAGACTGAAAAGAAGGTGCCACAACAAGCTAATATTGTATCAACAAAGGATGACAAAGGAAAGAAACAAGAAAACAACTCTAGTACGAAGGATGAGAAAGTACTTCCTCAAGCAGTGGTAGAGAAGGTGTATGAAGTGCAACATTTATGTTTATCAGAACACAAACAGATGATGAGAGGTTAGGTAATGTGGTCATCACTCCTAGAGATGCAACTAAGAAGGTTAATAAGAGTGTGAAAATAAGGAAAGGGAAAATGGAGTCATCATGTTGTTATGATGAATTTATGTTGTTATGAGATGATTCAAGGCTCAAATTATGCCTTCTCTAAGATTCTAGGAGGCATATTCATTTAAATGAAGCATTGGAGTTAGAATGAGTCTTCTCCATAATGCAGAAGGTATGTAACCTATGATTTGTCAAGGTTTTGTTTGGATTCTCTTGTGTAGAAGTATTGAAATCAGTTGTATGGTGGTTTGAAGTTCTTGTTGGTCTAATCATGATTAAAATTGCTTATCCAAGACAATTGTGTATGTTCATAAGTCTCATGATCTTGTCTTATGAAGTATGTAAGTATTGTTGAATATGTGAAGATAGGAAGGTGTATATTGTCATCACTAGGTGTTGAAAAGAGTGGTGTCACTGTCAAGAGGTTTTTATGTGGTCAAATGCAACATCAAATTTGTCAAATTTCTATTCTTAGTCATGAAGTCTTTGTTTTCATCAGTCTATGGTCAAAGGTCCTAAGTCTTATTGAGCATACTGGGGAGTTAGTAGATTCATGAGGTCTGAGATTTATAGTTTCCATGTCTAAGTTCTGTGGAGTATCATGAAGTCACCAAGTGTTGTTGGAGCCTACATTCAATGTGTTCATGTGTCCATCACTTGTATAGTGCTATGTAGATGTCACAGAAGTTGTCAAGTATCATAATGTATAAGAATTATCATCATGAATAGTTTGGACATGAGTCTTGGTCTGTATCATGAATTGCAATTTGGTGTATAGTCATCTAAATTCCCTTTGAAGGTGGTTTAAGGAGATCAAGTCCTACTTGATCAGTTAAATCTCAAAGTGCTTGACTAAGATAATGATCAATCAAGAAAGCATAGTATCATGGATTTTGCATGCATATTGAGATGCTACAGGTATGATTTTGGGTTGAACATAATTGATATTCATTTGAAAAGGTACTATACATGATTACAAATGTTTTTATAAAGTGTTAACACTAGCTTGGAGGAGATAAGAGTAAAATCAAGACAAAATGCTACCTCACTACCCTGATTAGGTTTACATAGTCCTCTTAAATGACATAGATGGAAACTCAGTTTTGAATGGTAAAATGAAGGATTTTGAAGCTAAAATTTTGAAAAAATAATCTAAGCTCATAAGGCTAGAGGATAGAAAAGGTTTGAGGATTCAAGAAAAGGTATTTTTCTATTATACATGATAGTGTTGGACTGTTTTTCCAGTGATCAGTAATGTTGGTAACTTAGGTATGGAAGATAGTTTCACTCATTCTTGACAAGTTTATTGAGGTGTATATAGTTGACATGCTTTCAAAGTGTGTGGAAGATATCTTGATGGTGATATCAAGGAAAATATGCTAGTGAAAGTCTACTGGTGCTCCATAGTGGAAGATGATAGCCTACAGGCTTCAAGTGGTCAAAGAAGGAAAAATTAAGTTGAGTCAGTGGAATGAAGTGCTCTTCAAAGTATTGGTAGGTTGCTCATGATGTATATGGATTCTCCAAGATAGGGGAGTGTGTCCCTGATCCTTCAAGAGGTTGACATGGTGTTGTCATGGCCATTCCAGGTATGAAAGAGATGTTTCTCTCATTGGTTAAGTTGGTGATAGTGTGAAGTCTACTTATCTCAGTTAATCATGATTGTAGAAGACTATTTTGGAGCTTTAGGACCTTGAAAAAATTGTAGAGTTGAATTCAAGGCATGATGAAGATGTGTATGAATTAGTTCCATGACTGCAACAATTATTCTAAGATGCTTAAAATGGATGGTGGAGTCACTTATCCAAGGGGGAGCTTATGGACAGGTAAGATTAGTTTCTCATGTTTTTTTCTTGTTCTTAATTGTCATTGGTTTATGTCAAGTGGCCAAGACACCTTTGTCAATGATGTCAAAGGGGGAGATACAAAGTATGCAGCTAGAAACTAGGTATGAAAGTGTTTTCCATCAAATCTTATAGGTTTCTGAGTAGGTTTCCATCAATGAAAAAGGGGAGTTTGTTGAACCCTAGTCATTGGTGTTTTCATTGATGTCAAGTGGCATTGATGGTAAAGTAGTGAAATGAGACCTTGTAAGGAAGTTCAAAATGGTCTTAATGCTATGCAAGCTTTGTTGGTGAGGAAGGAGTCTAGTGGAAGCATGGACATGATAGGCATGACTAGCTCGGATATGGTTTAGGTCAGGTATGATGGTGTAAGCATGACGACAATCTCTTATAGTAAGTATCAAGTGAGTTGGTGGAAGTCTCAAGCCAAACTGATTCATTTAGGTCTATTTCTTGATCATATTGAGGTATTAAAGGATGTTATAGGTCATTAAAACACCATAAAATCATGGGAGTAGCTTTGGTAAGGTGTCTATAATTTGTTTGAGTAATTTAAAGGCTTAGTTCATCTTCTGGAGTCAAACATCATACTGCAGAGAATTAGTCTTGAGAACTGGGTATGCCCTCAAAGGAAAATGAGTTTGAGTAGAGATTCAAAGGAAAAATTGGGGCTAATAACCACATGGAATGTATAGAGGGGTGTCTTACATTTCTAAATTTCAAATTTAATCAAATATGTAGAGGAATTTTTGTGTTATTCAAGATTTACTAAAACTACCTTTTTGAGAAGTGCATTTAGAGCAGTCTGGATTCTTAAGGATCAAATAAAATTATGGAGAATCCTTCATATAAATCATAGAAGTAATTTTTATATTAAATTAGCTTATAAATCATGTGTAAAAAGTGGTTTTTCAAAAGGAGGTGTATTTAAAAAGATATGAGCATTTTCAGAGGTGTTTCTTCTTCATTTTGGCATGTGTTTTGTCCTTCAAGGTATGTATGGTGAGTGATATTTGATATTTAATAATTTATTAAGTGCTTAAGATGATTCTAGAGGTCTCTTTCAAGGTGTTTGTGCATATATGTTGATCACCAAGTGAATACTTGAGTATGTAGTTGGTCCCTCCATGTTACTCTGGAAGAATGAACTCAAGAAGCATGTCAAAACTTACAAGCCACTTTGCACCTTTGAGTTTGATATTATAAATAATGTTACCTAAAAGGTTTTAAATCCTCCTCTTAGTCCATTATAAATATTATTGAACATAATAATTTGTCTCTAATTAAAGGTCTAGGTAAACTCTTTCTCTCTCCATACTATCCACGATCTATTCTAATCTTAAATCTTGGAGAAATCTTGTGGTGAAACTTTTTATCCAACAGGTTTGAAGGATCAAGTTCAAGATAGTATGTTGGCTCTCAAACTCAGTCTTTTTATTGGCAGTATACTTAGTGGATGGAGATAGAAAGTATTTATTGTTTGATTAAGCTTATGACATTGTAAAGGATTGTTCTCTGTAGCAAGAACTCACACATATCACTCATCTCTGTTAAAGTGCATATTTAACCTAAAATATGAAGTGCACCACTAAAATTAAGCTAAATTAAATTTGGTTCCAAACATATATTATTGGGGAAAAGGTATTTAAAGTTCTCATTAAGCCTTTTTTCTCAAATGATCAATTGTGTAAGTTAGTCTTCACAATCTGCAATACAACAATGTTGGAGTCCAAGAAATTTCAAGAAATTATTTGACTCAAATCAGATGGAGAAGGAGATAATATGTTTCATGAAGCCTCAAAAACCTTCTCGGTTGAATTCCACGTGAAAATTTTGAAATAATTTCATTAAAAGCATTCTTGGGACAATGACTTTGGAAATACACTGATTTAGGGTTTGTAAATGTACTTTTAATCAAATCTCATGAACAAAAAACAAAAATTCTCAAACTTGGAAAAAATGTCTATGGAGTAATCTTAACATGTTGCAATTTTTTTGGATCATTTAGTGGAGAGTGGAGAAATATTTTTGTAGCGAATCCTTCTAAAACCATTTTTGATAGTAAGCTAGAGTCTACTTCACACTTCACGGTCTCTCAAAGTTTTGATGCTCAAGTCAATTTATTGATTAAATCTCAAGTTAAGGGGACAAACATGTTGTAGAAGTATTATTAATGCTTGAATGAACTCCTTTAACTAAATATATAAGATTTCTCCATCGAGATAGTGTGAGTAGTTATCTTGCAATATGAGAAGGTGAAATTGTTGTTTCAACAATGTATTTCGCCTTCAAACTTTATAGAGCTCTGCAAACTTCTTGAATAAAATTGGTGAAAATGTTAGATCATGAATTTGTTTGTTCATGTCTATTCTACTTGGAGCTTCAAAATGTGCTTATGAAAAAGACTTGTCATAGTCTTAGGAGTATACTAGTGATTATATTATCACTAAACCTCTGCATTTCTTAAAGAAGGATCTCTTAGCAATTATGAGAGTTTATTTAAGTCTATGGACATGGTTTGGAAGCTCTATAGTTTGATGAAAAGATAGAGTGAATTTTGGTTAGGTCACACAAGAAGGCATGGGTGAATGCCAAGGGTCATAGGTTTTAAAAGGACAACAAGGATGTTATGAACAAGAAGAACATTATGAGTTCCAAAAACAAAAATTTGAATATAATTCATCACCCTTTGAATTAGGTACAAGCTCAAAAGAGCAGTCCAAGGGTCATAATGCTTAAATTTGTAAGATGTAGTGTTAAGAAGTGGAGTTGGTTAGAGAAGTCAAAGGGATTTAGAAGGAGTTACAAGAACGTGAAATATATGTTGTATAGGTGATGCAAGTTTGAACTAGATGACAAGTTTGTGGTGATTAGTTTGGTGCAAGGAAGTTGAAAATACATAGACATGGATACATTTGTGGGAATAAGGAAGGTGTGCGAATTATATATCTTTATATAGGGATGATGTATCTGATATATGTGTGTATTAATAAAGGAATATTATAAAAATTGAGTATATTATCAAATGAGATATATGCCTAAAACAAAAAGAAGCGAGAGAGAAAAAGTGTGTGTAGTTTCTAAAGGTGAACAACGAGACATACTAGAACTAAGAGGACATAAACATACCTGAAAAAGTGTGAGAATGTGTGTGTGATTTGGAGTTGAAAGGACAAAGGTCGAGAGACATTAAGGATCTTGCATCAAGATAGTGATGATTGTAAAAATAGGCTAGAAGGTGAACATTAAGAGAACAAAGTCGAGGATGTTGGAAAACTTGAAATAGGGAAGAGATAAGTATGTAATTAATTTTACTGACCATAAAGTGGAGTGTGTGAAGGTTGAAGGGTAGGAAGATAACAAGAAAAGCTATTAAACAGACATACACTTAGAAGATATATATATATATATATATATATATATATATGGCGAACTGCAATGAATGAATATTTGTATACACAATTGCTGAGGTTTCGATGTATAGTAGCAAGATTTGATGTGAACAAGATGAAAAGGTCAGGACAAGAGACAAAATATAAACAAGAATCGGGGATAAGTAATCTAGAGGAATAAAATTAGCAGTATACACAAGAATTGAAATGAAGCAAATGTGGTGTTGAACAAAGGGTGAAATTAGGGTCATTATCAGTTGTATAATCAAAAGAATAAATTAGTGTGCGAGAAAGGGATCATAACTAGTTGATGTAGCAACAAAAAACTATATGATCAAACTAAATAGTGAAATTGTAATTTCCTAAGTGGGTGCTTGGGTTACTAGGGGTAGAAGCTCCTTGCAAGTTGTAGCTTGCTAAACCAGTCTAGTGGGTGCTAGGAAAAACATAGAAGTGGGTGCTTCATAGTTTGAGTAGGTGCTCAAACAAGTTGAGATCATTATAAGACTTTGGAATAGGTGTTCCTAAATAGAGCTTTTGATTTCAGTGGGTTTTCTCCCTCTAAGGGTTTCCCACCATAAATTTTAGTGTCTTGTGTACTTGTCTTCTTGCATGCACTCAAATTTGTTCATGGTTTGATTTTGGTTATAAGTAAGAAGATTTAAAGGTTGAAAAATTGATTTGCATTGATTCAAACCCCCTCTTAGTGCTTGTGATTTCCAACACCACCTACCTGTGGATACCATTTTCATCCCGTTAAAGTGGAGGTTACAGAGGTGTCATCGATTCAAATAAATAAGTTCTTCTAAAATCCATTAGGTTGTAACTTTGTTTTGGTTGTTATATAGCCTTTCCAGTTGCATTGTTACCAAATCATCCTATTTGTCTTACTGGTCTAAGGTTTTTGTATTCCCAACCACTTGTGTTTTTGAGATACGCCCTTAAGCATTTTTTCAGTGAAGTATTGCTAGATCATTCGGGGTTTTTAGACTGATCCTCTCATTGTATCTATAATGTAAAGGGAAAGGGACCCTTTAACCCTCCTACAATTATAAAAATCAAGAAATCATTAATAAAAGTTTTTGTTTTGCGTTGTACTATGTAATTTCAACAATTAATTGCTATTAAATTTGGTTTGTTTGAAGATGTCAATTCGTTGATAGAAGTGAAGACTAGCGGATGTTAACATCAATATATTATAGAAGATCTTTCCATCAATGTAAAAAAATCTGTACAACTTTAGGATAGAGGAGCTAATAGTGGATTGATGGCTATCTTCCCATCACTTAAAAAAATTGAGTTACACTACATCATTGTGGAAACATGGAGGTCTTTAAAGAATTAATTTTATTCTCTTACCCTAATAATGGAAGATACGTAAATGGCTCTATTTAGTTTACAGACACCTCTCCTGACAATAACATGTCTAGGAAACTCCCGTCATTAATTTTTTTCATGTTTTCCTCCATACAATTGTAGATATAAACACAAATTTTATATCGTGCACCAATTCAATTTTGTTTATCATGGTTTTTGGATTCACTAATTAACTAATGCAAGAAATAGTAGATGTATTTTAAATAGCTCGGGTTCAGAGACATTCTTCTATTGTTATCGAAAAATTTGAAAAATTGGATATGTATGATGTTTTCTAAAACAATTATGGCCCAATGTAATGAAAAACATCCATCTCAAAACCAACAATTGTTTGTATATGTTAGGGTTCAATGCTACTATTATACATAATTATAGCTTTGTACCATTCAAATCATCTAAAGGTATTTATAGAAGGATTTGCAAACAACATGGAGTGAGGTGTTAAAACTAACATGGCAAGACATTATTTCATATTGCATAGATTATCATATGAAAAATCAAAAAGAAATATCATATTACAATTTATTTATTGATGCATCTATTTGTTATATTTAGGTTCTCAAGGTTGGTCATACATCCCATGAACATGGCTCTTTACATGTACGTCGACATAATGACAATAAAAAAATCTTAAAGAGAAATATGTAATTGGTTATGGTTCTACAAGTAATATTTATAAATGGGATCGAAAGAATTCTAAGCCAATTTATATAAAGAGAATGTATAGATTGCTACCCACTAATCTTGCTTTGCATTTGAAAGCGATGTGGAAAAATTTGGAAGCATCAAGCATCATAATCTAGAGAGTCTGCATGGATGTTCACTTTCTCCATTTGGAAACATGATGTTTTATGATTACATGGTAAATAAAAGTCAATGAGACATCCTCTATGGTGCGTAAAATGATTATGTTATGAAGAAAGATGAATATGTACATTGTAGATTCAATTTTTGAAATAGAAGTGTCCAATCAACCTCTAACCTTCATAGTAAAATGGATATTTAGAAAATCGAAGTGTTTTATTTATTTTTATTTTCGTATAGGATCATCAAATAAGATTAAGCTAGACTAGAACGATTAGTTAAATATTGCTCATGATGTTGAAGAAGGATAGCCATATCTTCATTAAAACTACAATCCACACATTGTTTACAGGGATGTGAAGACTTCTAACATTATTTTGGATTATAATTTCAATAAATTTGTCAGACTTTGGCATTGCAAATTGCATTTCCTCAGCCAAACACCAAAAATCTACCTATGTTATGGGTACCATTTATTACATTGACCCAAAATATGTAAGAACATCAAGGTTGAATAAGAAATCTGATGTATATAGTTATGAGATTGCTCTTCTAACATTGTTGACGAGAAGGAAGTTGTGGCCAATAACTCAAATCTACCAAAGTTGGTAAGATTTATGTTTTTTAATTTTCATTTAGAGCTTACATTGTACGATGTTTAAGTATTTTTAAGGTTTGTTGTCAAGAGAAATCAAATGTGGATGGAATTGTCTTTGACATTGGCAAGTGAACCCATATTCTATCATTACAACACACTCATCATAAATATTGATACAGAAGTTGCAGAAACTGTAGGGATCTTGGGATTATAAGAAAAAACTTCCAGTTGGCCTTGCTTTGTACCAAGAAATGGCCATTTGTTCAAACCACCATGCATGATGTTTCCAGAGTTCTAAAGTCGATGGTGCTAGTGCCTACTCCTATGTAATTTCCTAGTATCTAAACAAACCAACTGACCCCTAGTAATAATTATAGGAGGTATTTGGATGGATATGCAGATGGTAAGCACAACGATGTTATAGGGAGCACAAGATGCGCTTTTGAAAGGCATTTTTGTGATATTTAGTGAGGTGATTTCAAAAACACTTTTTGACTAGAACAAGACTTAGATGGTGTTGTGACGGGAAAAAAGCATCCCCTAGAGTCCTCACTTTCTCGGGGTTTGATTTTCTCAATGGTTGAGCCAATTTTCAAGTAAACAATGACCAATTTTACCTGTTATAGTCCAATTTTTTCCATAATAATTCAAACCACTCGAACCCTTAAAATAAATAAAATTGTGCCCTAATTTCTTTTATAAGGGGCAATATTGGGTTTTCAGAAAATTTTCCATGATAATTCAAACCACTCGAACCCTTAAAATAGATAAAAGTGTGCCGAATTTCTTTTATAAGGGGCAATATTGGGTTTTAGGCAATTTGTTCCTTTTCCACTTGCCGAATAGGATTGTTTTCATCATAGCTAAATCAATCCACTTCGATCTTGGTAGTAGTACACATACGCTCTGCTGCCCGATCGTAAATAATAGTCTCTACTTTGATAGCACCTCCACTACTACTTTACTCAACACTACTTGTATCAAACTAACAAGTCCCATTGCGGAGGTAACAAATGTATTCATGTTTTGTGCAAATAAAATTGTCAACAAAAGGAGATGACTTAATAAGATCTAGAACTATATATGTATGAAGTTTTAACAAATTTTAAATGTACATATAGAACCTTTCAATATAAAGATGATGACAAATCAATTTTGTTATTTCTTGACTTAGAAAAAATACAATTGTGGCACAATGAGTGTTTTGATTGTTGTAAACTATTAAATAATGGTTCAACATATCTAAGAGGGCGTAAGACAACATTTATCACAAACATTTTCTTGCATTGTGTCATGGATTATTTCATTTTCTTTCTCATGGAAGTGACTCATTGTTTATACGGAGAATGGAACAATTTACAAGCATAAATTCTACTATCTTTCAGAGTAATAGAATTTTTGATATACATAAACTCCCAAATTTTTGTTTTATTTTAATGATTACTTAGAGATATAGTTTATAATAATAAACACTAGTAAACTTTTACAATCTAAAAAATAATACTTGAGTTGTTACAAGGTATATTTCGGGGTGAGAATGTAATTTTATTGTAAGTTCCACTAGAAGTCAAAATAACACCACTAACATTTAAGGCCAATGTCAAATTTAAGGATATGTGCATACTAAACATTGAAATTATGTGCCTCACACTTTCAAAGTTTTAGATTCATACTCTCGAAATCAAAAGTGCGAGAATTCACACTTTTAAGGTGTGAATGAAAATGTGGGGCTCACAATTTCAGAGTGTGAGGCTCACACTTTCAGAGTGCGAGGCTTGGATTCTTCAGAGTGTGGGGATATCACTTCGAAAGTGTGAGGTTCAGAATTTTCATAGTGCAAGGATCATAATTAGAAAGTGTGGGGCTCTCGCAATTTCAAGAGCATGGGGATCATACTTGAAACTACGAGGCTCTCATACTTTAAAAGTACGAGCCCCACACTTTCAGAGTGTGAGGCTCACACTTTTAGAGTGCGGGACTCGCACTTAAATACAACATGATCATAACTTATAATAGTTACCGAAAAGTAACCTTACATCGAGGATTTTTCACTTTTCATTTAATACAATAGGCTCATGAATTATAAGAGTTAGTGGTCACTCACCTTAGATCGAGGCTCATGAATTATAAGAGTTAGTGACCACTCACCTTACATCAAGGATCATGACTTATAATAGTTAACGACCTCTCACCTTAATAGAATAGGATCAATAAATAATGGTTAGTGTCTGCTCATAAATTTGAACTGGATCATTCCTTATAATAATTAGCAATTGCTAGCCTTATATACTCTCAACATTGAAAATCTAAAAGACAACGAAATTGGAATCCAATAATAGCGAAATTAAAATCTAATAATAACGATATTGGAATCTAATAATAATGATATTGGAATCCAATAATAGTGAAATTGGAACTAGAATAATTCCAATAATGACAATATTGGAATCCAATATTGCTACTAATGGATTCCAATAATAGTAATAATGGAATCCAATATACGCAAAAACGGAGATGGATTTCTTCCAATACTTGAAATAATGGAGTATATATTTACTGGAATATGTCCCAATTTAGTGAAATAAGCATTACTTGGTATTATACAGGATCGATGCCCACATATCTTCTCTTTATATCAATATTCAATATCTTACCGTATTTCTCCGATTGAAATGATTTTTCCCCACTTTGGTATTTTCTCTTCATCTTTTTGATTATCAATTGACCTCTTTCATTGCCCCATCGACACTCGAGGGGGCATCCTTAATTCTACTAATTTTTATTCTACCCCTTCAAATGTTTTTACTTGTTTATGCTTGTCTACCATCTTTTAAGTGGTGTTTCTTACTCCACCCCAAATAGGGGTAAATGTAGACTCCTAAAATCCTCTTACGCCTAAGGTTTCCTCCAATTCATTCAATTAATGACACTTCGTTAATTAACCATTCTATGCTCCATTCTTGGGTGACCATTCATGACATTCTTTTGGTCATAATCCTCATATAATCAAATAATTTAGCTATTAAACCCTCTTATTAACTAAAAATTATGCTTTTAACCATTCAAAATCTCCTTATTTCCATATAAACCACTTATGTAAGCTTCCTAGGCTATTAATCAATCACATGTGATTAATTAGACCCTCCCAACTCTCATAGGTTGCTAATCACTTACTAATCAAGCTTAACTAGCCTAAACCAAGCTTAACTAGCCTAAAGCATGTTTATCCACTTCTAATCAAAAAGTGCTTTTTGACTCACCTTTTGTCCCACATGCACTAGGATTCCAAACTTTCCCAAATGGAAATCTATAAATACAAGCCTAGTGCACCCCTTTCAACTTTACACCTTGACTCCTTGGAAATGCATGAGATCTCATTTGTATTAGCTAAAGCTATAAGACATTTGATCTTGAGCCCTCCTCCATTGTAGTAGCTTCTTCATCTTGCATCCATCACTCCAAGCTTGGTTAGTAGGAGAATATCTAAACATGGTCTTGTAGCCATTTTAGAGAGATATCTTCACCTTGTTTGGAGAAAACAACACAAATATGATTTCTTAGGATCTAACTAGGTTCATTTAAAGTTAGCAATCTAAAGAGTAAAACATAGCTTAGGATGTTAGTTTGGTTTATTCAAAGTTTCAT
Source organism: Taxus wallichiana var. yunnanensis (assembly GCA_018340775.1). Taxonomy (NCBI): domain Eukaryota; kingdom Viridiplantae; phylum Streptophyta; class Pinopsida; order Cupressales; family Taxaceae; genus Taxus; species Taxus wallichiana. The sequence continues at coordinate 395,580,426 of CM031239.1, read as the reverse complement.
TCATATTTAAAGAAGTTAGTTTTATAAGCTCTTATCATGATGTTCTTGATAGATTTAGTTATATGGTGGAACTACTAGGTGTTAGTTTCATTTATACTTACATAACTAATCTTTTCATGCATACACTTGCACCAAAATTCATTAGTCAAAAAGGAATTATAACATAGACATACATCCCCCATGGGGTAGTGAAAGAAGGTTTGAACTATTCTGATTGCTTTATCACCACCTGATTATAACCCAAGAAAACACCCAATGTAGATAAAAAATCAGATCTTGTTACCTTTTGTAACATATTATCCATATTAGGCAATGGGTAATTATCCTTAAGAGATTCTTTATTTATATTTCTAAAATCCACAAAAATCCTTATGTCCCCATTTTATGACTTTTATTACGAAGGACTTGGAGTGAGGCTTGATGGTATATCGAGCTAAAACAAGTCTTCTCTATAAGATTTTAGTTCTAAATAAGACCATGCCAAACAATCGTGGCATTTCTTGTAAACTTGGTATAAGCCTATTTTTCTTCTTTATTGATATGACATCCCAACCAAACCTTTGTTGGATTTTGAAATTTTCCCAAATTACAGACATCTCTAGGTGCATAGAAGGTTTCTCACAACTCAGTCTACACTATCAAAATTTGATTAAATGATCCTCAGGAATGATATTTTAGGAAATATATATAGCAGAGTATAACTATATAGCAAGAGTGATACACAACATAATCATTCACATTCACAACATAAGTTATAGGTCCAGACACAAAGATATCAATAAGAACACAAAGTTTCTTATCAAAAAGATAAATGATCCAAAAAATTTCGGGTAAGCAAGAAGGGACAATGGAGGAAGATAGAGAAAAGGGAAAATCTTCTGTATTGATTTACTTTCGATTATAATTACACTTCAAAAGTATCAAAGTCCAACATTTGCAATGAGCCAAGCTCTTACATTTATAGATGAAGTGAAAAGAGGAGAAGAAGAGAAGGAAGAAAATATGATTTGGAAGCTCAACCACCAACCATCAATGCCCCTATAAATCCACCTACAATTTGTCAAATTTGGTTATGCATGTCTTTGGCGTCGTTGAAGAAGGAAGGATGAAAGATGGCATAAGATCGATCAAATTTGGATCTAGTTGAAGCAATCAAATCCCGTATTAATGGTTTGAAAGATGTTTTCATATTTTCACCCAAATCAAGATATCTAGTTGGTTCTCCATGTCTGTTTAGCATGTTGGAGAAGGAAGGATGAAGATCAGATCAAATCTGATCTGTTTGAAGCAATCAGATCACATATTAATGGCGTGAAAGACATTTTCTATATTTCCAACCATCAAATCCTACTGAAAACAATATTTTATGCTTCCATGGTGTAGAGGAGACCAAGACCTTTCCAACAGTATAAAATTTGTTGAATTTTGAGCACTAGAGCGAAAGTTATGCTCATTTGAATATTTGAATCGAATCTGTACAAAAATGGTGAAAATGCAATTTTTACAAAATGGATCCGCAGGCCCAAAATTGAAATTGTGCTTTTGCACAAAAATAAAAAAGTGCAAAAGTTCCCCATAGGCCCGCAACTTCACTTTTGATATAGGTATGACACGTGGCTTTACCTGAGTGGTAACAGAGTCACGGATCACTTTATAATTTTACTTCTTTTAGAAACAAGGCTCAAAATCTCAAAGTTCTCCACCAACCTACTTCCCCATTTTGAATTTTCAATGCGGGCTCAAGATTTGAATTTTTCCCGTGGCATGAGTGGGGCGGTTCACTTTATCACTTTATGCCTTTTATGGAAACAAGGCTCAAAATCTCAAAGTGTCCCGACAACCCACCTCTCCACTTTGACTTTCAATGCGGGCTCAACATTTGACTTTATCCCTTGGCATGAGTGGGGCCGCTTTTGGATTCACCTCTTGAAAGAGTGCCGAAGAGACACATGGCTCCTTCCATAGCTTTTCTCTATTTCTTTTTGTTTTGGCTAAGTCCCTTTTATTTAGTAGGGCCATATGTCTGACCCTGGACACGTGGAGGCTCAACGTACATTTGGGAACACACTCTTGATTCTTCCTTTGAAGTTACACCGAAGAGACATGTGGAGGCTCTTGCTAACGCTTGGAATTTTCGAATGGTGACTCTGTTTCCTTTTGGGGATTTGGGACCTGGCCTGAAACCGCTTTGGGACCGACCCTTAAAGGTGTGCCATTGAGACATGTGGAGACTTTCCATTGGTTCTTTTATACTTAGCCGATTTGGGCTGCTACTCATTTGACTTCTATTGGACCCTAGACACGTGGAGGGTTGGCACTAGTTCAAGGTCTCTCTTTGTGCGCACCTTTGAAGTTTACGATGAGGCACATGGAGAGCTGGCACATGTTTGGGGAACTACCTTTGGCTTCGACCCTTGAAGGTGCGCCGATGAGACATGTGGCACCATCGTTGGCCTTAGAATTTTCAACGACCAATTTAACTTTTTGAGGCTCTGACCACATGGAGGGCTTGCGCAAGTTTGGGGTCTCCACTTTTGTGCACCATACCAAAAGTGAAGCATTAAGACATGTGGAGACTTCCGTGGTCCTTATATACTTAGCAAATTGACCAATCAAGATCCTTGGGGATCTTGGGCCACGGAGCCAATTTGACACTTTTGTAAAAAAAAAAAAAATGACGAGTTCACAAAATAATCCGCCATGCCGCGTCCAATTAGAGATGTCCATGTACTCGTGGATGTTGGAAAAGAAATTGACAGGGAAGATACGCCCATCATTCATGACTGTGGAAAAATACAGAGAGGGAAAACTCCACCATTTACGCCTGAATAACAAATTTCTCCTCGTGGAAAGAAGAATTGTAAAAATACCAAGCTTGATGTGATCCATGGCCATAGAAAAAGGATTTGACAATTTCATTTGAATGAAGGAAACAATTTTCAAGCATCCAGATGGGAAGACAAATTTTTTATCAAACCATGCAGATTGTAAGATTTTAACAGGGTGAGATTGTAAATGAGCACCAATTTCTTCAAAGCACAATTTTTTTCTATCTCTCTAGACTTCTCACTCTACTCAAACATCTCTCAAAGGCACCAACTCAAATTTTTTGAAAACTTGACTTAAAAAAATGAGGGGAATTTTGAGGGTGACAATAGTTGGCTCTTTTTGGGGATGACTTGGCTTGGATAGAGGAACGAGGCAAGATCAAGAACCATAGAAAAACTCTAGGAAAGTAGACCAGTGCCTTATCCATTGGGAAAATAGAGTCAAAGGAAAAACCAATATAGAAGACAACACACGGAAGGGAAACAAACCAAAAATGAAAGAAAAAAAAAAAACACACACACAATATATATAAAAGGATTGCCTAATCACCTAGGACTTGAAAAACTTCAAATATTTCCCACTATAAGGAAGTGGGAGAGAGGATCCATCCATATAATCCAAGTAGAAATAATTTTCTCTAGAAAAGTGTCTGATTTTGAAAGGACCAAGCCAAAGAGAATCAAACTTACCATGGCTTCCTCGAGGTTCATGTCTTTTTCCCACAATAGAACAATGTCTCCCACTTGAAAATATTTGGGTCTAGCTTTCTTATCAAACAAAGCTTTCACCTTCATTTGATGAGCTGAGATTCTATCAAAAACTTGCATCTGTCTTCATCCAGCTTTTAGAGATACATGATCCTCTTGTCAAGGAACTGATGAAACTTGAATCCTCAATAGCCTTCATTAAGTGCAAGGTTGGTAATTCCATTATTACTATGGCAAGCTAAGCTTCAACACCATACACCACCTGAAATGGAGACATCCCAATTGCTCTTTTGGGTGTAATTCTATCTACCAGAGAGCATCATAGAGCTTCTTGTGCCAATTCCTTTGAGAGTCATTGACAAGCTTTCGAATGATGGTTACCAAATTCTTATTTGTTGATTCTACTTGTCCATTCCCTTGAGGATAATAATATGAAGAATGAGCAAGGGAAATTCCATAGCCATAGTAGAAATCCATCATCTCAGAAGAAGAAAAATTGGAAGCATTATCAGTCACAATCTTGTTTGGTACCCCAAACCTTATCAAGATGTTCTCTTTGATGAAATTACACACCACCTCAGAAGTAGTGATTTTGAATGGAATAGCCTCTACCCACTTTGTGAAGTAATTTTAGTAGTTAGCATGTGAGTATGTCTAACACTGGAAGGTGGGTTAAGAGTTCCAATGAAATCCAATCCCCACTATTGAAAAGGCTCATCAATCACTACTGGTTTGAGTGGTAAAGCAGCCAACTTAGGTCTCCCAACAAAAGTCTGACAGGCTTCACACTTACCTACCCATTTTGATGCATCTCTGAACAATGTAGGCCAATAGTACCCTGCACAAAGGATCTTATGGGTAGTGATAAAGAAGAGAAATGCCCTCCACAAGCTTGATCATGAAAAGATGAAAACAACTTATTTTATTTTCTTTGTCCACACATTTAAGGAATCTTCCATCTATGCCTCGCTTGAATAAAGCATTTTCCCATAATACATACTATGTAGACCTTAGCTTAATAGCTCTCTTTTCCTTGGCACTCAAATGGGATGGACACTCTCCATAAGTAAGAAAATGTGCAATATCAACATACCACTCATCTGTTGAACTGAGGAAGAGAAAACAAGAACATCAACTACTTTTGTGGACAATTCTTCATTAGCTCCTTCAACAATAAGCTCACATAAGCCTTTACCCCAAACTAGCTTAGTTGGCTTGATATCAAGGTCATATTATTGGAATTTTTCTACCCAATTGCCTCTCTTAGTTCCAAACTCCTGTTGTGTAAGAATAGACTTGATGGTTGTATCAGGTACAAGCACAACAGAGTGAGAATTAAGAATATAAAAACGAAACTACTTGACATCTTTGACCACAAAAGCATGTTTCTCCATCATAGTATATTTAAATTCATGATATTTTAGAACATATCTCATGAATGCAATTGGAAGTTCATGATCCTCATAATTTTTCTGAGTTAGCACAACAAGCCAAGGTACTCTTTGTAGCATAGCAATAGATGATAAAATCCTTGCTAAAATCAGGACATGCTAAGATGGGAGTCTTAGCAATGGATTTCTTGATATCTTCAAATGCTTCTTTACCTTCAGAAGACCAACCAAATTTTTTCTTTCCTTTCATCATTTGAGCAATGCTCATAGTTAGTTCTACAAAATCTGGAATGAATCTCCTCAGGAAATTTATCTTGCCAAAGAAAGAGTGAACACCCTTTTTCTTGTGGGAAGAGGAATCTACTGGATTGCTTAAACTCTTTCTAGATCTATCTTGATCCCTTCTTTGGAAAAAATATGCCCCAATCAAATTTCCTTCAGTAACAAAAATACATACTTCTTAGGATTGAGAGAAACTCCATGTTCTCTGCATTTTGAAGAAACTGTTTCAGATGTTGAAGATGATCTGCCCTTGTTTTGGAAAAAATAGTCAAATCATCAAGGTACACAACAATACACTTTCCCTTTAGACTGCCAAAAGCTAAATCCATTGCCCTTTGGAAAGTGGCACCAACATTGATAAGACCAAATGGCATTCTCTTGTAGGCAAAGGTGCCCCAAGGGGTAGTAAAAGTAGTCTTGTGCTGATCTGGGGTACTGACTTCCACTTGATTGTATCCAGAGAATCCATCTAGCATAGAAAACATCTCAGAGCCTGAGACAACTTACAAAACTTGATCCATCATGGGGAGTGGATAGTTGTCTTTTAGAGAGGCCTGATTCAAATTCTGAAATCTACATAGATGCGAATCTCACCATTCTTCTTTTTCCGACAGCACAATGTTGGCAATCCATGTTGAATGATGTATAGGGAAAATAATCTTGGCTTTTAGTAACTTCTGGATCTCTTGAAAAATAGTATCAACAACCTTAGGATTATACTACCTTTTCTTCTTCTTGAAAGGTTTGATCCCAGGTCTCAGAGGGATATAGTGTTGCATCTCCTTTGGTTGAAAATCCTTAAGATCTTCATATGAATAGGCAAGAACATCGGCATACTTTTTTAATAGGTTTATTGCTTTCTTTTTCTCTTCTTGAGTGTAACATTTTCCAATATTCACCACCCTGGGTTCATCATCATTGCTTCAATATTGACCTTCTCATACTTAGTAGATTGTTGAGTCCCTTGAGAAGCTTTAGATTTGATGAACCTATCATGTTTGTCAAACAAATCTTCTAGACTCACCATCCCTTTGGGAATCTTGTTACCCTTCAACTTAATACAACCATCCTGATCCATCTCTTCCTTGATATCTTCCTCATTAGAGGGCACATATTCTCTAGGAAGAGTTTCACTTCCTTCAAAATATAACTGATTGAAGTTATCTTTAAGCTCAAGAAAGAGAGCAAGTGTTGATCATCATTGAAAACCTTCCAGTTGCTTGCATTATCCGGCACACTAGGCCTATGAATCATTTCAATGGTAAATTTCTCTTGAGAGAAATATGGATGAGGAATCAACAAAGATCCTAAGATAGCTAGAGAATCAGCTCTAGTATTCTTTTCTCTTGGCACAACTTCAATTGAGAAAGCATCAAGGAATTCAATGGAATCCCAAACAAGATTTCTATAATGTTTCAATCTCCTATTCTTGACTTGGTAAAGATCCCTTACCTATTTCACAATCAACTCTGCATCACCACGAGCACAAATATTCTTTACTCCTATTTATTTTTCCATGCTCAACCCAAGGATGAGAGCCTCATACTCATTGTATTATTTGTATTTTCAAAATGAAGCTTGAAAGAAAATGGATGAATCTTCCCTTCTAGAGAGATTAACACCACACCAGCTCTAGAACTAGTTGAAGAGAAGCTTCCATCAAACTCCAAAGTCCAAATGCCATTGGGATCATGAATCACTCCCTTAGGAAGACTTACCTCATCCTCTGACATGATCATATAGTTGCCATGCCCTATATCTTCATAGAGTATTTGTGCTTTTGGATCATCAATATTTTGCACAATATACTCAGTTTTCTTCTCTAGTAACAAATTTCTTATTTTTCCATTGACTGGGATCAAAGCATGTGACCAGTCCATTTGAATTTCACCTCCTACCTTTTACAAAAATTCCTACTCAGCAACATACCATATGAGGGAGGAATATCAACAACCAAAATAGTGGCTAAGACCCTTTTCTCTGGAAAATCAATGAAGGCTACTTGTGCATCTTTAATCCTTCCAACCAAAGGCACTTCTACTCTCCATGGAATAGCAGGAACCAAAGGTACGTGTTAGAGTCAGCCCAAAGCATGAGCTACTTTTACAGGCATTACATTGTCTGATGCTCCTGAGTCTATAACACAATTACTGAGTTTATGGCCAGCTATGAGGAGAGTCACATAGAATGGTTCAATTTTCTCATTAGGGGAAGTGACTCAGTAACCACAAGGCTTGGTTGAGGTGAGGAAGAGGGAGTGGGAAAAATACCTTTAGAAGTATTGGATGAGGCTTTGGATTTGGAATTGAAATTTTTACCATTTTAGCAAAGGCTTTTGGATGGGTTTGGTAAAACTCTACCTCTAAAATTTGGATTTTGGTCTTTTGAGGTGATCAATGATATCAAAAGACCCAGAGGTGGATGGGGCATCACTACTAGGAATAGGAGAAACTTTTGATTTATCAACTTTAGGAGTTGAAGGACAAGAATTTTTGGAAACAAAGGTAGAAGGAGGAGGATTAGCATTACTCACCTTTTACGTGGAGGTAGTGGGAATAAGAGCTCCTCTTCTTGCAACCACTGGAATAGTTATAGGAAACTCCTTGGATTTCTTAGTAGGCTGCATCACTTTTTCTTTTCTGTTCATTTTCTCCCGAGTCATAACAACATATGACTCACTATTCATCTCTGCCACTCTTTCATCATATTCATCTTCATCATCCATACCTTCAGTGGTGAGGAAATGAACTTGAGATCCACCAAGTTCTTCTTGTTCTTCATCAACCTCTTCTTCTTTTAGGTCTTCAAATTCTTCATTAAACTCCTCATCATCAGGTTCTTGAACTTCACAAGTTGCATTGACTGGAACCTTGATAGGTGGGCCTTCAATAGCCAATTTATTCTGAGAAGGAGGTAAACTGGTTCCTAGGTTGAAAATTCTTCTTCTTGGAATATCTTGATAAGGAGTATGTTGAGCTAATTACTTTTTGATGGCAATGAGATCATTTGCCAACTTCTACACTAACTGATCTGAATTGGCTCCAAGAGAGGAAGAGGAGGATGCTTTAGATTTGGAGGGTTCTCTTTTCAATTTACCAGACATGATTAAATCATCCTCAACACTGATAGCCAAATGTTGATCAACATCCAGAGTTGTAAGGTTAGCTCTCCTTAGTGCATAGCTTACTTCAGGTAACTAAGCATTGAGGAAGAAGAATTTTTGGATTTGATCTACAGGATGAGTGTTCTATGGAATTTTATGAATGAGCTTGTTGAATTTGGCCACAAATTCTCTCATGGGCTCAATGGTTCCTTCTTGATATGAGAAATTTGAGCTAAGAGAGCATGCACATCTTCAGCCGAGTTTGAAACGTTGCTCAAACTAAGTTTTCAAGGTGGTCCAATTAATAATTGACCCAACAAGAAGATGATAGAACCAATCAACAACATTATCCTGCAATGTTTCCACAAAGAGCCTGACAGAAACATCTTCATACTCAATCCCAAGAATCCCACATGCAACGTTAAAGGCTGTAATGTGTTCATCTGGGTGTACCTTCCCATCACCTTAGAATTTAGGAAAACCTTTCCTACTACTCTGGGTAACTCATGCAATGGTTGAGGAAGAGCAAGAGGCCCAATCCATTGTCCCCAAGGTAGAGGTGCTGCCATCTGTGGGAAGATTTCTAAAGGGGAACTGAAACACCAACAAGTATCAAAGAAAGAAGATTAGGACTAAGTTTTTCTGGAGGAATGCTATTCTTGGAATTTTTGTCTTTAATAGGAGGTGTGCTTGTAGAACAAGTTCCTCTGTTCCTTCTTGTTGGAAGAAGAGAGAAGTTTTTTTCTCCGAAGTTGAAAATGAGAATCTTCAACCCCGAGAGCTTTCTTCCCATGTGTATATCGTAGAGTCGCAGACCAAAAAATGATCTTGAAGTTGTTTTAGAAAGGGATACGTTGAAATGAAATGCCCCAAAGAGAGTCACCAAAAATTGTTGGGTTTTAAAATGGTACTTTATCAAAACCACAAGTCAGGGACAACAAGTCCCTCCTCTTTATGGGAGAGGTTCCCTTATTGAAAGCAAACAAAAAACTTATATACAAATGTACAAATTTCATCTTAAGGCTGGACCTCTGACATCTTGAAATGCTTTTATACCAAAATAGATTATCAATACAAACGAATGGAAGAACTGAAGAAAGGAAAGAGAAGAATATAACAATACTTTTAGGAAATATAGATAGCAGAGTATAACCCTATACGTACTGAGAAAGAGTGATACAAAATAGAATCATTCACATTCACAACATAAGATATCATTCCATAGACACAAAGTTCTAGAAATCATATCAATAAGAACACAAAGTTTCTTATCACAGAAGATAAATGATCCATAATTTAGGTAAGCAAGAAGGGATAATGGAGGAAGATAGAGAAAAGGGGAAAATCCTTTTGTATTGATTTACTTTCGATTATAATTACACTTCAAAAGTATCAGAGTCCAACATTTGCAATGAGCTAAGCTCTTACATTTATAGATGAAATGAAAAGAGGAGAAGAAGAGAAGGAAGAAAATCTGATTTGGAAGCTCAACCACCAACCATCAATGCCCTACAAATCCACCTACAATCTATCAAATCTAGTTCTACATGTCTTTGGCGTGTTGAAGAAGGAAGGATGAAAGATGGAAGATCAGATCAAATTTGATCTAGTTGAAGTAATCAGATCCCGTATTAATGGTTTGAAATACGTTTTCCATATTTTCACCAAATCAAGATATCCAGTTGGTTCTCCATGTCTGTTTGGCGTGTTGGAGAAGGAAGGATGAAGATCAGATCAAATCTGATCTGTTTGAAGTAATTAGATCATGTATTAATGGCGTGAAAGAAGTTTTCTAGATTTCCAACCATCAAATCCTACTAAAAACAATATTTTATGCTTCCATGGCATAGAGGAGACCAAGACCTTTCCAACAGTATAATTTTTTGTCAAATTTCAAGTATTGGAATGAAAGTTATGCTCATTTGAATATTTGAATTGAATCCGTACAAAATAGTGAAAATGTAATTTTCACAAAATGGATCCACGAGCCTGAAATTGAAATTGCACATTTTGCACAAAAATCACAAAAGTGCAAAATTTTCCCATAGTCCCACAGCCCGCAACTTCACTTTTGATATAGGTATGACATGTGGCTTTACTTGAGTGGTAACGGAGTCGTGACTCACTTTATAATTTTACTTCTTTTGGAAACAAGGCTCAAAATCTTAAAGTTCTCCACCAACCGCTTCCCCATTTTGAGTTTTCAATGCGGGCTAAAGATTTGATGTTTTCCCATGGCATGAATGGGGCCGTGAGTCACTTTATCACTTTATGCCTTTTATGGAAACAAGGCTCAAAATCTCAAAGTGTCCGACAACCCACCTCTCCAATTTGACTTTTGATGTGGGCTCAACATTTGACTTTATCCCTTGGCATGAGCGGGGCCACTTTTGGATTCACCTCTTGAAAGAGTGCCGAAGAGACACGTGGCTCCTTCATGGATTTTCTCTGTTTCTTTGTGTTTTGGCTAAGTCCCTTTTGTTTGGCGGGGCCATATGTTTGACCCTAGACATGTGGAGGCTTAGTGCACATTTAGGAACTCACTTTTGATTCTTCCTTTGAAGTTGCACCAAAGAGACACGTGGAGGTTGTTAGGTTATGGAACTTGTTTTCATGTGAGAAAGTGTTGAAGACTGTACACTTTCCATAGTTGTCTTGTCGGGGTTTGGGGCGCGACCCCAAATTTTTTTTTGGCCTTAAAATGTGCTTGATATCTTTGAGAAACATGTTTTTCTCATATGGGCAAGATTTTTGACCCTTAGGTTTATGGGATGGTTTTGGCCCATGGTTTTGATACCCATGATTTTGTAAAACCACTTAAGTAGTTGTTTATTTATATGGTTTTGTGCATATGGTAGGTATGGTGTACAATTGCAGATGTGTTTTGAATTCAGCTATGAATTTTGTAGAGTTTGTTGAGCATAGCTCCAAATAGATCTGGGTATTGTATTGAGAGAGCGGTGGCTTGTAATAAAATCTGAGCAAGTGATTCTTGGTGGATGTAGCTCAAATTGGGTGAACCACATTAAATACTATCTCTTTGTGTTGTGTTATTTTATTTTACACTTTTATTTGAGATCTGTAATATTTTTGCATATTAGTTTCTACTGTTGTGATTCTGTGAGGGATTATTCGCATATTTTATCCCTTATTTCCTAATAATTGGTATCAGAGCCTGGTTTGGTTTGCTGAAGTGTTGAATCATAGGGAAAGTTTTATCTTGAGTGGGAGCTATGACACATGATGGAAGATCTAGGGTTGATAAACTCATCGGGCGAGAATTTAAGTATTTGGAAGATGTAAATGGAAGATTACCTTTATCGAAGGATCTTTATATTCCACTATCCGAGAAGGTGAACAAACCCTTGAGTATGATGGATGCGGAGTGGGATTTCTTTGGATGGAAGGCACTTGGGAAAATCAGTTGTGTCTTGCATCTTGGTATTATTTAATGTTTCAAAGGAAAAGACTACAAAAGAACTGATGGATGCATTAGGGAAGTTGTATGAAAAACCCTCTGCCTCTAATAAGATATTTTTAATGAAAAAATTGTTTAATATGAAGATGTCTGAGAATGGTTCAGTATCATATCATTTAAATGATTTTAATACGGTTGTAAATATGCTAGCTTCAATTATAATAGAATTTGATGAAGAAGTTAGGGCTTTATTAGTTTGTGCTCTTTACTTGAGAGTTGGAATAGCCTAGTAATGGCGGTAAGCAACTCGGTTCTAGCTAACTCAAAGTTGAAGTTTGAGGATGTTGTAGGGGTGATTCTAAGTGAGGAAATGCGAAGAAAAATCTCTGGTGAATCTTCTACTTCAGGGAATGCTTTGACAATGGAAACTAGAGGGAGACAGAAGAATAGAGGAAGCCATGGAAAATCAAAGGATCGGGAAAGGTCAAAATCCAAAAGCAAGATAGTATGTTGGCACTGTGGAAATTCTGAACATATAAAGGACTGTTGGGATCTTGGGACAAGAAGAAACAACAGGAAGAAAACAAGGAGGCAAATGTGGCATCGAGTAATGTATGTCAGGATGCTTTGATTCTTTCTTTGCACAATATTACTGAATCTTGGGTTTTAGATTCGGGGGCTTCTTTCCATGCTACTCCACATAGGCATTATTTTGTTGATTATGTTCAAGGGATTTTGGGCATGTTTTTCTTGGTGATGATGAGCCTTGTAGCATAGTTGGAAAAGGTTATGTTCGAGGTTAATATGTAGAATGGGAATACTTGGCTATTGAAGGATGTTAGACATGTGCCTACATTAAGATGAAATTTGATATCGGCAAGGCAGTTGGGAAGTGATGGTTGTATTGTGATATTTACAATGGACTCTTGGAAGGTTACCAAGGGTGCTCTTGTGGTGGCAAGAGGTAAGAATGTTGGAACCTTGTATTTAACCACTTATAACACTAATGTTTATAATATTTTGGCTTCATAAGTAGATAAAACATTGTGGCACTATAGGCTTAGTCATATGAGCCATAAGGGCATGGAGATCATAAAGAAGGATTTTCTCAGATATACAAAAACAGGTTTGGAGTTCTGTGAGGACTGCATATATGGTAAACAAAAGCGAGTAAGGTTTCTCAAGGTTGGACCTATTAAGAAAGAGTGTAAATTAGAAGCTGGTGCATTCGATGTGTGGGGATGACTCGGGTATAATCTCTTGGGGTTCAAGTTATTATGTTACTTTTATTGATGATGAAACAAGGAAAGTTTGGGTTTATTGTATTAGAAACAAATCTTATGTATTTGACACTTTTATTAAATGGAAAGCCTTGGTAGAGAATGAACAGTCTTAAGCTAAAATGTCTTAGGTCAGATAATGGAGGGGAGTATTGCAACAATGAATTTGATGATTATTGTTCTAAGAATGGAATCCATAGGAAAAAGACGGTTCCAGGAACTCCATAGCAGAATGGGGTGTCAGAAAGGATGAACATAACAATAATGGAATGTGCTAGGAGCATGAGGTTACATGCGGGACTACCTCTTTCTTTTTGGGTAGAAGTGGTGAGCACAATTGTGTACTTGATAAACAGAGGACCCTCAAGTGCCTTGGATGGAGGCATACCTGAGGAGGCTTGGTATGGTAAGAAAGTTGATTATTCATTTCTTAGAGTCTTTGGATGTGAGGTGTTTGTCCATATAGACAAGGATGATAGGACAAATTAGAGGCTAAATCAGAAAAAATAATTTCATTGGTTATGGTGGTGATGAATTTGGATATAAATGTTGGAGTATTAAGGACAAGAAAATATGATATAGGGATGTGGTATTTAATGAGAAAGTCATGTATAAGTAGTAGTTGTAGGAAAACAGGGAAGAATCCAAGAAAGAATATGCGGTAGTAGAGGATCTTCCGGATGGGAAAGTGACACATGAATCAATTCGGAAACCTTGTCGGGAACCCCAAACTCCTCTATCAAGGAGGTCTTCTAGGGTAAGAAGAGAACCTGAATGTTTTTCTCATTCTCTTTATTATTTATTACTCACTAATAGTAGAGAGCGAGAGAGCTTTGATGAAGCAATGCGGGTAGATGCGGGGAAGAAGTGGGAGTAAGCCATGGATGAGGAGCATTAGGCTCTCATGGAGAGCCGGACATTGGATTTGGTGAAGCTTCTCGAAGGTAAAATAACATTACTGAGAACAAGTGGGTGTTGATTCAAAGAGGAAGAAGGAGGCAAGAAAAGATACAAGGCCGGTTGGTGGTCGAGGGTTTGCACAAAAAAGGTATAGATTTTGATGATATTTTTTCCCCTATAGTAAAAATGACTTCTATTAGAACTGTTCTAGGAATAGTTACAATAGAATACTTGCACTTAGAACAACTTGATGTAAAGACTACATTTCTCCATGGTGATTTGGAGGAGGAACTATATATGCAGCAACTAGAGGGCTATGAGGTCAAAGGTAAAGAGGAGATGGTGTACAAACTGAAGAAGAGCTTGTATGGCTTGAAACAAGCTCCACGTCAATGGTATAAGAAATTTGATAGCTTCATGATGGAGCAAGGTTATATTAGATTTCATTCTGACCATTGCGTGTATAAAAAGAAATTTGAGGATGGAAGTTATATTATTCTTTGTCTGTATGTGGATGACATGTTAGTTGTAGGTAAAAACATGTAGGAAATAAAAGTACTCAAGAAGTAGCTAAGTGAATCCTTTGTTATGAAGGATTTGGGGCAACCAAAAAAATCCTTGGTATGAGGATATCTCGAGATAGGAAGGAACGGAAGCTGAATTTATCTCAGGAAGAGTACATTAAGAAGGTCTTGGAGAGGTTTAATATGCAGGATGCTAAACCGGTTGGGACTCCTTTGGTCAGACCATTTCAAGTTATCAAAGGAGCAGTGTCCCAAGACAAAGTAGGAGAGAAACCAGATGTCAAGGTACCTTACTCATCAGTGGTTGGAATTTTGATATATGCCATGGTGTGCACTAGGCCGATATTTCCCATGCAGTGAGAGCGGTGAGTAGATTTATGAGTGATCCAGGTAGAGATCACTGGCATGCAATAAAGTGGATCCTTCGGTATTTGAGAGGGACCATGGGGACAATTTTGTGCTACAATGGATCAGACACCACTTTGTGTGGTTATGTAGATTCAGATATGGCTGGAGATGTAGATAGTAGGAGGAGCACAACATGTTATGTTTACACTGTAGGTGGGACAACAATAAGTTGGATTTCACGACTATAGAAGTTGGTGGCTTTGTCAACCATGGAGGCTGAGTATGTTGTTGCCACAGAGGCAAGAAAAGAAATGATTTGGTTATAGAAATTGCTTGAGGAGTTAGGGCATATGAAGGAGGAAGGAAAGCTGCATAGTGATAGTCAGAGTGTTATACACCTAGCTAAGAACTCTACTTTCCAATCTAGGACTAAGCATATATAGTTAAGGTACCATTTCATTAGGAAAGATTTGGAGGAAGAGAAGTTAAAGCTGGAGAAGATTCATACTAGTCAGAATCCTGTAGAATGATGACCAAAGTGGTCACAAGGGAAAAACTAAAGTTGTGTTCAACTTTTGTTGGTCTTCACGGAAACTAGTGAAGGGTTGAGAAGCTTTCTCAGAGGAAAACTAGTATCCAAGTGGGAGATTGTTAGGTTGTGGAGCCTATTTTCATGTGAGAAAGTGTTGAAGACTATACACTAAGAGTACTATAAATTTTCCATAGTTGTCTTGTCGGGGGTTCGGGGGTGAAGCCCCAAAATTTTTTGGCCTTAAAATGTGCCCGATATACCGGGAAATGTGATTTTCTCATATGGGCGGGATTTTGACCCATAGGTTTATGGGATGGTTTTGGCCCATGGTGTTGATACCCACGGTTTTGTAAAACTGCTTAAGCGAGTAGTCTTTTATAGTGTTTTGTGCATATGGTAGGTATGGTGTAACATTGCATATGTGTTTTGAATTTGTGTGAATTCTGTAGAGTTTGTTGAGCATAACTCTAAACAAATCCAGGTATTGTATTGAGAGAGTGGTGGCTTGTAATAAAAATGAGTGAGTGATTCTTGGTGGACGTAGCCCAAATTAGGTGAACCACGTTAAATACTATCTCTTTGTGTTGTGTTATTTTATTCTAAACTTTTATTTGAGACATGTAATATTTTTTCATATAAGTTTCTCTTGTTGCGATTCTATGAGGGATTATTCCACATATTTTATCCCTTATTTCCTAACATAGGCTCTTGCTGACGCTTGGAATTTTTAACGGCTGACTCTGTCTCCTTTTTTAGACTTGGGACACGTGGAAAGCTAGCACTCATTTGGGGGACCACCTTTGGATTTGACCCTTGAAGCTGCGCCATTGAGACACGTGGAGACTTCCATCAGTTCTTTTATACTTAGCCGATTCGGGCCTGTTGCCCATTTGACTTCTGTTGGACCCTAGACACGTGGAGGGCTAACACTAGTTCAAGGTCTCTCTTTGGGCTGCACCTTTGAAGTTGCACCGATGAGGCATGTGGAGAGCTGGTGCATGTTTGGGGAACTACCTTTGGATTCGACCCTTGAAGGTGTGCAAGAAGAGACATGTGGTGCCATTTCTTTGGCCTTAGAATTTTCAACAGCCAATTTAACATTTTGAGGCTCTGACCATGTGGAGGGCTGACACAAGTTTGGGGTCTCTACTTTTGTGCACCATACCAAAAGTGCCTTTGTTGAGACACGTGGAGAATTCCACGGTCCTTCTATACTTAGCCGATTCGACCAATCAGGATCCTTCGGGCCATGGAGCCAATTTGACACTTTTGCAAAAATAACAAAAAATGATAAGTTCACAAAATAATCCACCACGCCGTGTCTAGTTAGATATGTCCATGTACTCGTGGATGCCGGAAAATAAATTGATAGGGAAGATACACCGTCATTAACGATTGTGGAAAAATACAGAGGAAAAATCCACCATTTACGCTGAATAACAAATTGCTCCTCGTGGAAAGAAGAACTGTAAACAATACCAGGCTCGATGCGATCCACAACCATAGAAAAAGGATTTGACAATTTCATTCGAATGAAGGAAACAATTTTCAAGCATCCAGATGGGAAGACAGAAATTTTATCAAACCATGCAAATTACAAGATTTTAACAGGGCGAGATTGCAAATGAACACCAATTTCTTTAAAGCAAAATTTTTTCTATCCCTCCAGACTTCTCATTCTGCTCAAACATCTCTCAAAGGCACCAAGTCAATTTTTTTTGAAAATTTGAATTAAAAAATGAGGGGAATTTATAGGGTGACAACAACTCCAAAACTTACAAAAAATCCTTGTTTAATATTGGATTGATTGTGGAGGATTTGAAATCACTGATAGGATTAGGCTCTTATCACTCCGGGTATAAGGTATCCCAATCTATATACTGTCACTCGATATACCGAACCTTTATATATACGCGCCATTCTGATATACCCGAAAATACGTGGAAGAAGCTTGCCATTTATATATACGGTGATACGTGAAAGAGGCATTAACATACGTGAAATAATTCAATACGTGGTACCAAGAGCAAGATCTTGAAAGGGGTCTGTGTGATTATTGTCACCGGCTCAAAGAAATATCCTCATATGCGTGCGTAACTTTTCTATATACTCAAATAATTTCTCGGTCAGATTTATGTCGTCATGCAATCATTCACAAATGAATGGGATGACTCATAGTGTGTTCATGACCTTATTCCTCCTCGTCAATTTAAAGGGACGATGTCCAAATGACGTTGTTGTAGCTATATTAGGTGTTAAGTGCAGTAATAGTCATGATGGCTTTACCTGTAAGCACTTCCTAGAGGCTTTGCATATATATACCGAATCTGTGAATGAGATCTAGGATCTCGTGAGTGTTTTATAACCAAATTTCACTATTTTTGATTACAATATTCTGCCAATTTTTGAGCACTTACAAAGTTTGCAGTTGACTATGGCAACTTGCAAATTAGCACAATATATTGAAGCATATGATTACATTCAAAATTTTTGAAAAATTAAATGGTAGGTGATTTTTGATTTGTTTTGGGGGCCTGGTGGCCTTGGAGCCCAATACGATCCAAAATGTAAAGAATTGCAAAAAACCAGTTTAAAATGCAATTTTTAGCTATCCCCCTTTGGAAAATGTTGCTCAAAATTAAAAAACAGGCCTAATAGGAGATTTTTCCACCTATATTAGGTTTTTCTCGCTAAATTTTAGAGGCGGGTTTAGTTATAACTAACAGGGTTAGCAGAGGTTTTCCACTAAATGTTCCTCTAATCGTGACGGTTTTTCTAAATTCACCACTAGAGTAAATAAAACAAGTTGGGAGTGCGATTCAAACCCCACACCTCTCGCTTCTATGTCATTCCACTTAACCGCCTAAAATCTATGAGCGCTTGTGATATGAAATGAAGTATATTGTATTTAATATATTCAAAAAATGACTAACCTTGTTTCAATGGCAACGTGGCAAAGATAGACGCTCCATGTGGATTGTATGCATGGATTAGGGTTTTCACATTTTCCTTGTTTCTTTGGATCTAAAATGCCTTTGTCTTTGTTTATCCTCCTTTTTGTATTATTTTCCTTCAACTTTTGCCTGCACAACCATAGGTGTATAATCTTCACCATTTTTATTGTGGTTATATAGGTTTGTTGTGAGAAATTCATCACCACCTCTTATTATTTGACTTCCGTTTTTGTTTGCACAAGGTGTAGAGAGGAGGGATGGCCTAAGCTTTGGATTGGAGAAGAATACATAGTTTGCAGATCATAGATTTGATGCCTTGGTAGGGATTGATGCAGATGGGATCGATTTCAGCTCCGCCGAGACTTGTGGCTTGTTGTGAGCCGTAACTACTCAACTCGATGAGACGTGTGACTCGATGAACTTGGGTCTTACAATTTCTTTATTGTAGAATATGCCTTGACTTACCATTTTCAACAAATAGGGTGAATCAACTATATGGATGGAGGGCTCGGTCTTTTCAAAACTCTATTGAATTAAGTCTTATCTCAAGCAAATGGTTGAGAAAAGTCAATGTGAAAACCCTTCAACTAGATGCTCAACTCTTATATGAGCTTAGTCGGGATACTTGTAGTGAGAAATGTTTCTCATTAACACCAAATGCACCTCCAAATTTTTATAATAAAAAAACAATATTATCTCGTAGCTATTCAATTTAGAAAAAAATCCCTAATGGGGAAATATATATATGGTTTTTTTAATATTCTGAATATGATCAACTTCAAGGTACAAATTTTCCAGTGCGAGAGGGCACTAAGGCAAAAAAATTTCTTTATGTTTACTGGAAATCACACGAGGAGATTGTGGGGATCTGCAGGGAGGTGCAGGAAGTGATGGAGGTAACACGGCTCTCCATTGTTGCATATTTCTTCTCCACGAATTCTCCTTCCTCTGCAAACTTTCTCCAACCTTGCCAGGAGCTTCAACCAGCTCTGGTACCAAATGTAAATTGAGCAACAGGGGTGGAAGCTTGATAAAATTTATTAATATTAAATAAACCTTATACAATAGTGCATGCTACAATATTTATACATATTAGATAGCTTGGATACAAACAAATATGGAGTTGCAACTATGCAACAACCAAACTAAAATACAATGGCTTCCAAAATACATCCGGGAAGCACAAATGAATAATGAAAATAATATTGTTAAAACAATATAACAACACCCGTAGTGTTTTGAATACAAATAATAAGATGGTTATGATTAAATAGAACCGTATAAACAATAAGTAAATACACTAATTAATATGCAATGCATAATCAATATAGGTAAATAATAATTAACCTAACACACTTCTACTTCATAATTGTAGTAAGGGGATACTATCTCATTATCATACTGAGAGGCTAAGACAACCAATTTTAGAACTTCCACATTATGAGTTCTCTCATGATAAATTATATTAAAAGAATCAAACAATTCTATGAGATCCCAAATTACATGCTTATATTGTCTCATCCTCTATTTTTAGTTACATATAATTTTCTAACTTGCTTTACAACTAATTCAGAATATCCTTTGACAACAACATTCTTAATCCCATGCTTCCATGCAACTCTTAAGCCAAGGAGCAATGCCTCATATTCAACAATGTTGTTAGTACATTCAAACTTCAATTTGAAAGAGAAGTTAGAACCACTCCAACTCCATTTCCAAAATTGGAGCATGCTCCATAAAAAGTCATGGTCTAGGGGACATTGACATCTTCAAGGTGTGCATTAACATCCATGCAATGATCTTCAAAATCTACACTTCCTATGAAATTACCCAAATTTGTATCAACAAACAATACCTCATAAGAGGCATTCATAGGATCCTCAATAAGATGGAACATCTTCTCTTCTCTATGAAATTTGACTAACTTCCCTTCTAATGGTATAAAGGCATAAGACATATCCATCTAAATATTGCCTCTACACTGGTAACCCACTTTCTTGATAATAACATGCCCCATTTAGCAGGGAAATCAACTATAACCATATTCATAGTTAAATATTTTCCAGGATAAGGAGCAAGTTGTACTACTAGACCTATGACATACCCCACAATATGTACTTCTCTTGAATCCATAACATAACATCTCCTAAAATATGTTGTTATTTTGATGTCTAATTCATTCATGACCTCTAAAGGCATGATATTACATGAAGCTCCTGAATCAAACATACAATTGTGAAGAATCACCCATTGAAAATTAAAGTAGTAAAGAAGGGATCCACATCCAATTGGGATTCTACCAAGGATGTGCATAAATATAATTTTGGGGTTCTTCCATGTTCTCTGATTCTTCCTTTATCTCAAATTCAGCTATATTAGGAGGAACCACCACATTACTTGTACTCCTCTCCTGACAACCATATCATCCTTCAACCCTAAGTATTCAAATGCTCTTTTTCTATGTTCAGAATTTTGAGTAATTCCACAATTGGGATAGTGATCTTTATCTGACTTAGAATTTGAGCCATATCACATATAACATACTTTGGTAGGGTTGTATTAGAGGCCAGGGTGACTGTATTTTTGATGGGATGTTATCCCTTATTTCTTGGGAAGATGCAGTACTTGGTCTTGAAGTATTGACAGGACCTTTACTGACATACTTATTTTGGGGGAATCTTTGAGGATGTTGGTCAAGAGAGGAATTTTGGTTTAGGAGTAGGGGCATGTCCTTTGACTTGTCTATTCCTAAGGTTATACTCCTTTTCTTGAGAAACCACAACATTTTTTGGAAGGAGGGTAAATTTGAGGGTGTTCAATGGACCCATATCCTTATACATTTTGAGGATTTTTTAATTAAGAGGATACAAAACCTAGTTACTATGAAGGGAACCAACATGAGGAACACAATTGAAGTATCCATGTAACTAGAACAAATATGCAACATCTGCAACAAGTGAAGAAATCTCCAGCGTGAAGTGAATGGGAATACAATGACCATAGTGAGTGAAGAAGAATCTTGAGTGAAGAAAGAACCAACATGCTATCATTGTAGTGAGTAAAGAAACCAATATGTTGAACTACACCAGGAAGAGATGCCACATCTAGTCTGTGAAACCACCTAAGAGATCATCATGCGTCTGGGGATTTGAAAATAGGAGGGAAAGCACACAACTATGTGACTTGACCACACAAATCCCACCCCATCGGTGACCAACCAAAACATTCATTAATAGGTTCCTATCCTCTTGAAAAGGGATTCCACCATCATAATTTTTGATCATTGAATATCTTAAATACTAAAATTTATGATTTAGAAGCTGAAATGATTGAACCAAACATATATTAACATTAAAAATAGAAGGTAGGGAGAATACTTGATTTTTGGAAGCCCAAAATTCTTTACAGATTTTATCATATAATATATTAGTTGAAGTGGCTCCTGACATCGAATATTTTAGACACTCCATCATACATCTGTCATCTAAACCAAATTCATTAGTAACATCATCATATCTAACATATTTCTCATAAGGGGAGTGTGGAAATAGACACTTATCACAGCATTCAATGACGTGGTATTCTTTTACTAATGATACCCTTATTGTCAATGGATTTGGGACTTATTTATTCTCTCTGAAATATTGTTACTTGTTTCCTAAACCCATAGGTCCCTTTCATCTATCATCAACTTAGTGATATCCTTTGGGATGATTCCCAAATCTATTTTTTCCTTGAGCCTAGTGTTGAGCTTGAGGATTTGAAACCAATCCTTTCTCTACTGTAGCAAGCTTATATGAAATTTCTTTGACTACTTCGGCCAAAATTTTAACCACTTCCTCCAGTCCATAGATCTATAAACTTCTAAATTTATAGAATTTAAAATGCCACAAAATGAAAATAATATTCTATTTCCGTATTAAAAGCAGTTGTTTGAATTTAGAAGACTGATTCTTTTAGTGCATAGAATTATTTGTAGAGAAATATAAAGAATTCAAAACCAAGAAAACACACAAAAATTTATTCGAGAAACCCCCAAGTTGAGGGATAATCAGCCGGGAAGGGAAATTTACCTTTCTTTCCTTTTATTTTATGTATAGGCCAATTTAAATAAGATACAAATTACAATAAGATGAAGAGAAATCAACAATGTCAACAATGTCAACACTTCCCTAATGTACTTTCTTGCACTATTCTCACACACATTTAGCTTCTACAATCCAATTATATCACTGAATATCTCTTGCTCACTTCTCCCATGAATCGATGATGAAATCCCACTTTCTCTTCTCCTTAAATACTTCTTCTCATGTCCTCCTGTGCACTAGAGAATGGGAAGAGGCATCCAAGGAAGAGACATAGTTGAGCTATTTGAATTCAAGCGACTGTTCGTGGAGTTATTTTATTTTTCCATGTTAAGTGAAAGAAATGCCGATGTCTATGGACTAGTGGTTACACAACCACCATGGAGGTTATGTAAAATCCATTTTGTGTAGGAGTGGTTACACAACTGCGAGGCAATTACCCAACCACCACTTTACATAGAGGGGTAGTTCTGTAACTTTATAATCTGCTCTGTATTTTTCCATATTTTCCTTTTGGTATTGGTTGATTTATATGAAGTAGTGTTTAATTAGATCCCTATGGATCACACCTCCCCCACTCAGGAGGATTTTGGTCCCAAAAAATCTTAGTGGGGGAGTAGATGAGGAAACAAATCCCTCATTTTCTCCTTTGAGTACCATCGGGCTATCCTTGGTGTCTTCCCCTTTTGTCTAACCTACCAAGACTCCTATGGACCTCTCCTTGTCTCTCTGACCTTCTACTGCAGCACTACTAGAGGAGTGTTGTTGATGCTTGAAATTTAATCATATTATTCTATCAATCCAGGGTGGTGTCCATGATTTTTTGCAACAAAGGAAACCATAGGAATGATTTTGCAGCACATACTTGTTGATGTAAATCACAACACCCCGATTGTTTCCAATTAAAATATTAAGACAGTCAGTGTGATTGCACAACATGGAGCTATCCTAAATGTGGAAAAATATGAAATGGGATAGCTCCTCGAAGAAGGCCGGTTCTTGTTCCTAACCTACCTGCCACTAACTACTCCTAATGTAGGTAAAACTACTGACTAATCCTAATCTAAATCTTCCAAGGGGACAGGGATAAAAGGATTACATGAAAGAAACCTACACTACAAGTGGTGATACACCAAAAAAGGAGTGATAATCACTCTTCCCAACCCTGTAAAATGGAGAAAGGGTGAATCTTGGGGAGGTTGGACAAATGCACTAGAAACCCAAGTTTCACCAATGCATTAAGGGGAGATTGGGTAGGAATGCAAACACTGACCCAAAATATAAACTATCTTCATTTTTGAATAAGCACAACCAAACAAACATGTAATGAACATGGAAAATATACAACCACCTGCTTAACAGTGAAAGGAAAGAAAGAAAAATCAAGACCATGAGAGGCTAGAGAAATTAACACAAATCATGACTTTATTGCTCCATAATATGCACAATACATTACAGATTAGAGGGAAGGCATGAAGCCATTACAATATTTGAGGAAGGCTTGAAGCCCTAAGAAGAAATGGGGTGCATGTGAGGAGAGAATGACCAACCTTTTACTTCTATAACCCCTTACAATATTTATAGGAAGAAAACGAGGAGAGGAGATAGAGGGAAGAAATCCCAAAATTGCTCCAAAACCCATAAAAAAATTCTTGTTTAATCTTGCAATGAAAGTGGAGGATTTGAAAACAATGACAGGGTTAGGCTCTTATCACTCAAGGTATAAGGTATTCCAATATATATACTATCATTCGATATATCTTGAACCTTTCTATATATGCACCCTCCGATATACCCGATGGTACGTAGAAGAAGGTCGCCCTTTCTATATACCCAACGATACTTGAAAGAGGCATTAACGTACATGAAAGAATTCAATATGTGGTACCAAGAAAATACTGAAAGGCGTTTGTGTGATTATTGAAAGTGGCTCAAAGAAATATCCTCATACGTGGGCGTAACTTCTCTATATACTCAGATAATTTCTCATTCCAGCTTTATGTTGTGCAATCATTCATAGATGGATGGGATGGCTCATAGTGTGTGCACTGTGACCTTATTACTCCCCATCGATTTAAAGGGATGATTTCCGGATGACATTGCTACAACTATATTAGGTGTTAAGTGCGGTAGTAGTCATGATGACTTTACCTGTAAGAGATTCCTAGAGGCATTGTATTTACCGAACATTGCGAATGAGATCTAGGATCTCATGAGTGTTTTAGAACCAAATTTCACTATTTTTTATTACAATATTCTACCAGTTTTTGAGTAGTTATAAAGTTTATGATTGATTATGGTAACCTACAAATTAATACAATATACTGAAGCATACGATTACATTCAAATTTTTTGAAAAATTGAATGGCAGGCATTTTGTTTTTTGTTTTTCGGGCCTTCCGGAGCCCAATACGACCCAAAATGCAAAGAATTACAAAAATCAGCTGAAAATGCAATTTTTAGCTACCCCCTTTGGAAAATGTTGCTCAATAAAAAAACAGGCCTAATAGGAGAATTGTTTTTTGCTATATATTAGGTTTTTCTCGCTAAATTTTAGAGGTAGATTTATTTTGTAACTAATGAGGTTAGCAGAGGTTTTCTGCTAAATGTGCCTCTAACTATGGTGGTTTCGAATTCGTCGCTAGAGTAAAAAAAAATTGGGAGTGGGATTGAAACCCACACCTCCCGCTTCTAAGTCATTCCACTTAATCACCTAGGCTATATGAGCACTTGTGATATGAAATGAAGTATATTGTATTTAATATATTCAAAAATGACTAACCTTGTTTCAATGACGGCTTGGCAAAGATAGACACTCCATGTGGACTGCATGCGTGGATTAGGGTTTTTGCATTTCCCTTGTTTACCGGATCTGAAATGCCTTTGTCTTTTTTTATCCTCCTTTTTGTATTATTTGCTTCAACTTTTGCACATCCACAGTGTATAATCTTCACCATTTTTTTAATTGTGATTGCGGGTTCATTGTGGAGAAATTTATCACCACTTCTTATTATTTTTCCTCCATTTTTGTTTGCATGGGGTGTAGAGAGGAGGGATGGCCCAAGCTTTAGATTAGATAAGACTTCATAGTATGCGAGATAGCTTGCCTTATAATCAGTCTCATATTTTGTATTTAGCGTGGCCTCGAAATAGCTCGCCTTCTAATCGGGCTCATTTCGTGTTTTTCATTTGTGAGTTTATTGAGCAAGCCATGACCAATGCAACCAAGCCTTCATACCATTGGCATGTGGGAACACAAATTTTCCATGTCGTTTGAGCTTTGTTGGGTCATTGAGCCATTTTGAGCTCACCCCTTATGGCTCAACTTTCCGAGTCATTTTGGCTCCCAAGCTATTTCTGATGAGCTTATAGAGCTTGCCATCGAGCTTGATCTTATTCATGCCCAAGGTTCTTTAATTTGGCATCAACCACCGATGCCCCTCTAAATAGCCGAGGCTTAGGGAGCTCGGCTTCAACTTGATGCAATAAAGCTAGCTTGTCGAGTAGCTCGTCGAGTTCCTTTTAACTCGGTGCTCTTTAGGGGTCTATTTGAGCTCATTTTACCCTGGTTTGCTGAACTTGTAATTATTTATGATATCCTCATGCTCTTGGATTAGTGAAGACTGTGTATCATGAGTTTTAGGCCAATTGGCCTATTTTGGCTAGATTTGCTTCAATTATATGAGTTAGGCCCACCGGGGTCATTTTTTCATTCTTATTAAAATTTGATTTCATCCAAGACCAAGAAGAGGAAAAATTTCCTCTTATGATCTCAACACCACACCGAAATTACCGAAATTGATCAGAATCCCCTTTGCGAAGACAATATTGCCTTATGTGGTGCTTGAGCCCCACACACCCCTATTGTCTATTTTTCTGGGGCCAAAATAGAAAACAATACTTTAGTCACAAAAACTAAGAAATTGATGAACTGATTGCGATTCTAAATAAAATGCTTAAAAGTAACATTAAAATGAAATGCAAAATGGAAATATTACTGATCATGAAAATGTAAGTGCATCAAATAATGGAATAAACGTTGGAACAATAAATACATTCACAAATTTTAAAAAGAAATAAATATAAAACTCCCTTTTTGTTGGTTAGGAGTGGCCCTTAATCCTATCCTTTGATCAGTTAACACTTGAATTTAAGAAAAAAAAGTTCCCTTGAATCTACTATCTTTATTGAATAAAAAATGCTCTATTACAGTGAATTAAAACAACTAAAAATCAAACCACTAAATCTGAGTACATAATCTCTTTTATACAAGAGATGTTCTAGTTCTATTAGGAGAGAACTAGTCATTGTAATGACTAAGTATATTTTAAAAATACTAAGCTGAAGTAACAACTTCCTATTCGGAAAATACATTAATCAAAGGAGAAGTCCTAAAAATGATTAAATTGGAATCATTCGTGACAACTGAAGAGGAAATCCATGATTGGATCCTTTGAAGGAGTCAATCACTGCTCAAAGATTTTTCACCTCATAACTGATTAAGAGAATTTTGGTGATACAAAGCTCCATTGGATACTTCATCCTCAAAATTTGGGTAGAATGTTTGTTGAGTTAATAGCTCCACTTATGTATAATATATACTACTTCTAGTGTAGATTCCAATAATTTGAAGGATCTGCATGTATGTGTAAATTTTCTTGCTTTGTAGAATCAGGGTCGATGACATGGATGATCTGGATGTGGTACTCTGAGTTCCCTATTAATACGGAGGCGACCTGCTCAAACACATTAATTAGAGTCTTGTTCAGTGCATGAATTAATTCTTGTGCTTCTTGTTATAACTCAACACATACTCTTTCAAAAGTGCAGTTAATGTTTCACAAACAAATCTATTTAAGCCATTTTGAAGAATTAACAAGGTAAAAATACCAAACATATGCACAATAATTCCTTCAAAATCATAGTAAAGTATTAAATATAAGAAGTTAACATTTTTCATCATGTATTATGATATCAAAATGGTATATGGATAAACATGGATTAAACATCACAAAATGGGGTTCATCACTCCCCTAGACTTAAGGTTTAGCAAGTCCTCCTGCTACCTAGAATTTAATTTCTCTAAAATCCTAGAAAAATTATACTCATTGGAAAAAGTTTGCCAAGTTTCATCTAAAGATGTATCAGAAAAACCAAAATGATCAACAAAATTCTTCCTCCAAGTTATATAATTATCCACCATGGCACTAGTGCAAGAATTAGAGGGGGCATGTATCTCATTCCAATCCATTGTTCTTTGAGGCCTAGAATGATCTTGCAGATATATTTTGCTCATTTCAAGGACCACTAGAGGTTCATTGGTGAAATGACCTCTTTCCTTTTGTATGGATCTGCAAGCAACTGATATCATACTTGGGAGGAAAGAAAATTAACATTGAATGTGGGGATCACATGTTCTCTAAAGTTCTTGACACAATTCTGAAGAATATCTGTGTACCTGTCTACTAGACGTAGACAGTACACCTGTGAATGAAACCTGTTGAAAAACCAAAGGGGCGCTAGTAAATCATGCCTCATCAAGAGGCCAATAGGAGATTCTGATTGAACAAAGACTGCCCATTGATATCTCCATTCCCCTTGATTTCTGAGAGTAGAAACAAAATACCGTAATTTCACTTCTCCCACATAAATATTGATTGGAATTTCAATTTTTCTAGGAGAAGAAACTTATGAACATAAAATTCACATAACAAATTTTTCTCAACATCATTTGCTGCAATATATGCAGCTAAAAACTATCTATCATCATCAAATTCTATATCCATCATTGCACAAGCCCTTGATATTTTCCATTTGAAGAACTATTCTTTTAAAAATAATGCATAAAAGTTTGAAGGGGGTCGACAAGAAAGGACTTGATCATAGAGTCTACTTATTGTTAGCACATTTTCTTTCAACAATTTATTTTCTTCTTTCAAATTTTTATTTTCCTCTTCCACTGCCCTTAATATGTAGCATTCCTCCATCCATTTGACCATACCTTTTAAAACAATAATCTGAGGAAAGGTCTGCTCCTGCTCTTTTCTACTTTCTTGCAACTGTGTGAGTGAGGTGCCAAGTTCTTGAGTTTTAGCATGAAGGGAGGTTACCTCTTGTTCTCATTCCTCCACAATATTTTGTAACTAGAGTGTGGCTTCCTCATGTTGAGCTATTGTGACCTAAAGTTGTTGAATTTCCTCCTCTTTAGAAGCTATTTGTTGGGAGAAGTGATTTTCCTTGGCCTCAAGAAGGGACTACAGTTGGTTGACTCTCTCTTGGGCTATTTATAGCTCAAACTAGACTTTGGACAAGGAAAGGACTTCAGGCATGATAGTATTAGAATTAGGGGAGAACTAGGTTCTCCCTCTTCCATAGGTGCTTTCCCTTTGTCTCTATCTGGTGACCCTATGGCTGCAGGCACATAATGTTCAACTTCCACTTCCATTTTAGGGGTTGACAAAGTAACTAGGTTACTAGGAGACATAGGTGGGGTTTGAACCAAGGTTTTCATTATCTCAGCTGCTTCATGCTCCTCATGGGATATGGGATTATCAATTGGTGTCTCATGGAGGGTAGGTATAGGATTTGAAGTTTGAAGATGTTTCTTGGGTCTCACAGAGGTAGAGGGGGCTTGTTCTACAACCACCATAGGATTTAGGGCACATTATTTCTAAAAATTTAACCATTTCTTCATCCCATGCCTCTTCTTAACAAAATGATGTTTGCATATTAAGTGGATTAAACCATGGTATTTAAAATATGGAGCCCCCTAATGAAATTTCTTAGTAGAAACAAAATGGAGTCATATAAAAACTATGGAAAATTAATCTTATACTGAGGTATGTTTTGACCATGTCGAAGATGAATTAACATTCTCAATACAGGACCCAATACAATTTCGTATTTCCCCTCACATGTAAAATATTTAATTAACCATTTGGCCATTTCAGCCCAAGGTTCAGGTATAGATATTATTTTAACCCCCTTTGCTTTTCCCTTGTTATCAATTACCAACTGTAGTTTCTCTTTTCTCCCAACTGCAAATCTTTTAATCACTTCATGATACATGGTTCTATCACTTACTACTAACCCTTCATTAGGTAAACTAGAAAGATGACTGATTACAGTTGGAGAAAAAGGAATTGTCTTACCATTAATAGTAGAGTGCCCCTCTTCCATGTTCCTTGTGAATTCTTCAGTCATTTAAATACTGAATTCTTCATATGCCAACAGAAAATCCAACCATCCCGCACTTTCAAAAATTTCAACTACCTTAGTATCAACCAAGAGCTCAGCAGAGATGGTGGGTTCATGTCACAACCTAGGCCCCATTCTTAGAACTTATGAGCAGATAGAAAATATTGATGAAGGCGTATGAATGGGAATGGAAAATTTTTGCATAGTGTTAGCACAATAGTGGAAGGGTTTAATTTGGAAAGTGGAAATGGGATGAATCTTAACATGCAAGAAATATAACCGAATTTGGGAAATTATGCTAAAATCCCGAGGTGGTAATTGAGGTGATTGGATGCATGTGTACATTATGGGGAATTGAATTATGGATTTAGTTGGGATTTGAGAAGCATGTGAAGTAAATGGTAATCAAGGTGCATGATGTTCAATAATTATCAACTTATAATTTAAAACCATCCTACTTTTAAGAAATGAATTGATTGTGCATACCTTGTCATTAAAACTTGTCAAATCTCCACCGCCATTTTCAAATTTGAAGCTTGTCAAATCTCCGCCACTTTTTCATGATGATGTAATTCTCCCTTCGTACTTGGTACTCCTTTATTGATGATAAAATTTAGAGTGGATGACCACCATTTCTGGTTTTAAGTCCTCTGTAATTTCTCTCTCTCTCTCTCTCTATATATATATATATTATTTTTTTTGGAAGCATTGGCCACCATTGCTAGTTTTCAGCTAATGCCTTTGAGGAGGATGACTTCCATCACTGGTTTTTAATCACCCCTCTTATTACTTAGGATTTGGATGTTCAAGTCTGAGTGTGTTGGGAAAATAAACTTTTCCCACATAGTTCAGATCTGAATCCTCTTGAATTTCCTTCTAAAACTCTTCTTTCGAGGCTGGTTTATGGTACAACCTCAATCTATGCCCATTAACCAACATTACCTTCCTTTCACCATCTATTAGAACTAACTAGATAGTCCCATTGTCAAATACTTTTGCAATTTGATACGGGCCCATCCATCTCATCTACAATTTTCCTTTAAAGTCCTTATATTTTGAATCAAAAAGCAAAGCCTAGTCTCCTACCTAAAATTTCCTTTGTTTTATCTGCTTATCATGCCAAAGCTTCCTCTAGTGTTGAATGATATCAATATGATGTAATTCCTGAAGTCTAATTTCATCCAATTCATATAATTACATAATTATGGCCTATTGTGCTTCTGTTAAGTCAATGCCCACTTCAGCTACCATCCTCAAGGTTTGAAGTTCAAATTCTATAGGTAGAATTGGATTCTTACCATAGACTAACTCATAGGGAGTGAATCCTATTTTTGTTTTCCAAGTAGTGTTATAAGCCCATACTACTTATAGTAATTTTTGAGCCCAATTCTTCCTTGAGATGCCCACTTTCTTAGTTAGTATGTTCTCCAGCTCTTTGTTAGTAACTTCCATTTGACCATTAGACTGTGGATGATAAGGAGATGAATTCTTATGCTTCAACTGATATGTTTCTACAAAATAAATGATTACTCCTGACATGAATTATGGTCCTTGATCTAACATAATAGATCTTGGTGCTCCAAACCTTTGAAATATATGCTCATAAAGAAAATATGTAACTTTATCATCCTTTATAAGTGACAACGCTTGAAATTCAGCCCACTTAGTAACATAATCAATACAAACTAGGATGTATTATTTCCCTTGGGAAGTTGGGTCCATGGGTCCAATGAAATCCATCCCCATTTTTCAAATGGTTCCAATAAAACCTATGGATGAAGTGGCATATCTGATGTGAATGTTGGTTTCCCCACCCTCGACA
Source organism: Taxus wallichiana var. yunnanensis (assembly GCA_018340775.1). Classification (NCBI taxonomy): domain Eukaryota; kingdom Viridiplantae; phylum Streptophyta; class Pinopsida; order Cupressales; family Taxaceae; genus Taxus; species Taxus wallichiana. Next base: position 395,549,054 of record CM031239.1, on the reverse strand, counting down.
TTGATCACACCTCCACACATACTTCTTGACATCCTTAAATAAGGAAGGCCAAAAGTAACTAGCTCCAAGAACTTTATGAATGGTCCTTTGAATTGAATAATGCCCTCATGATGGCTCATCATGGCATGCTCTGAGTATGTCAAACACTTCATCTTCAGCAACACACCTACGTAAGACATGATCAAGCCCACATTTAAAAAGGATTCCATTTAACCAAGTATACATTACACTTTGTTTAATTAGTTGCTTTCTTTTCTTGAGTGTGAAAAAGTTTGGAAACTTCCTTGTAGCTAAGTAGTTATCCATATCTGCATACCAAGGTGAGGTAGTAGAAAGTGAAAACAAATGCTCATCTAGAAAATCATCATCGATCTACTCTTATTCCTATGAAGTGGTAATCCTAGAAATAAAATCATCTACCTTATTTGACTTACTTGGTTTGTCAATGATTTTAATGTTAAAATCTTGTAGTAGCAACAACCATCTCACAATCCTACCATGCACTAAAGGTTTATTCATTATATATTTGATGATAGAGTGGTCAAGTATGTATAATCACTTCATATCATGTAATATAATGTCTAAAATTGTTGATTGCATAAACTACTACCAGAAATTCTTTCTTAGTTGTTGTGTAGTTCCTTTCAGTAGGGGAAAGATTTTTACTAATGTAGTAAATGGCGTGCATAGGTTCTCCTTCCTCTTCTGTCCCAATAAAACACCTACTACTTTAATTAGGGAATCTATTTGGATATGGAAGGGAAAATTCCAATTAGGACCTCTCAACATTGGTGTGCTTATTAGCTTGTATTTGATTGCATCAAAATCTTGTTGACATGATTCTGTCCATTTAAATTCAGAATCCTTCATTAGAAGAGAAAATAATGGAGAAGAAATTTTACTAAAATCTGAAATGAACCTTCGATAGTAACCGACATGACCAAGAAAAATTCTTACTTTAGTTTGGTTTGTAGGTGATGGAAGTTTTACAATGATATTGACTTTGTCTGGGTCAACTTTAATTCCTTCTATTGAGACATGATGGCCCAACACTATACCTTGTTCCATCATGAATAAAAATTTCTCATGATTCAAAGATAACTGATGTTTCTCACAGTGAGCAAGGAATTTATCTAGATTGTTGATTGCCTCTTGGAATGTTGCTCCATAAACCGTGAAATCATCCATGTAAATTTCCACACAATCATGGGTGAGGTCAGAAAATATTGCCAACATGGCTCTTTGAAGTAGCATGAGCATTACAAAATCCAAAAGGTAGCACCCTGTATGCAAATTTCCCCCAAGTACTAGGTAAATGTTAGTTTATCTTGATCTTAAAGGGCCACTGTTATCTGGTTGTATCCACTAAACCCATCAAGGAATGAAAAGTATCTTTTACTGACATATTATCTAAGACTTGGTCTATAAAAGGTAATGCAAAATAATCCCTACGAGAGGATTTCTTCAATTCTCTATAGTCCAAAAAAACCTCAAATTCCCATTATTTTTAGGAACTATAACTAGAGGGGAAACCCACTGACTATCTGAGATTGGATAAATGAATCCTACATTTAAAAGCTTCTCAATCTCTATTTTCACAATATCCCTTAGAGCATGGTTTATTCTTCTTTGAGGTTGTCTGACTAGTCTAGAATCAGTGGTATAGATGTGATGTGTAAAAATACTAGGGTGAATACCCTTCATGTCACTATACTCCAAAAAAATGGTCAAAGGCAGGCATACTATTGTGCTAAGGAAAAGATCCACATTTTTTTGCACATGAGAACAAGGTGTACTTGAAGGCGCAAAAGGATAGGGAAGGAAACATGCGCCATAAATATTTTGATTCGGGACTTAGCCATTTTCATGGATGCGGGTTATATTTGGAATAGAGCATGTAAGGAACACATTGGGACGAGAGACTTCCGTGACATGTAAAATTCTATTTTGGAATGAGAATCGATAAGTGCGAGCAAGCATGGGTTCGAGATAATAATAGTATTAATTATTCCAGTTAACTCTAGGATGTCTATTATTAGCGCACTTACATGTGTGCGTGTTAATGTAAAGGCACATGGCTATTATAAGCATTCAACCTATTTTGGGAAGTGTGTAGGTGATAAAGGGAAAGTCCCCACCCCTATAAATATGTAGTGAACATTGTCGTTTAGTGTGTGTGGATTATTGCAAAGTTATCTTTTCATTGTTAGATCTGGTGCATGCATGACTTATGGTGATACTATTTATTGTAAGAAGCTTCTATGTATACCGTTTTAATATATTAGAGTATATCAATTGGATAATGGTGTTAAACATGAGTGTAACTAGTTCTTGTATGGTTTATTTCATTATGGATATTGTTTAATCCATGATTCTCTAAGATCTATATTTGAAATATGTTATGTGGAATGTTTATGGTTAGTTATGGTTTTGAATGTATGCTTTATCTTCATCACACTAACATCCTACACAAGTAACTCTAAAGAAGGGCCTGGTACATTTGCACGCTTGGTGAGTGCTTAGCTTAGGCAGGTGATGTGCCAACATGCCTTGGTTTTATTGGGTTTCATATAGTGGATTCTAGTCTACATCATTGGTTCCATTAGCGGGACCTCTTTTTAAGATGTCTTCGAGGATGTTTCACGATGAAGACATACAGCGATTAACATTAAAAAGTGTTGAAGAGTGCATAAAGTATCTGGAAGAAAAGTACACTTAGAGGTTCACCACTGGATCTGAGTTTGACACACGCACATGGGTGGAGAAGAATTTGTATGACTGTCTGTATGAGAGATTCTTTGCTATATTTCTAGTAGAGTTGTATGAGTGGTTGGTTGCTTATACATCTAAAAGGAATTAGAGGTATTGCACACTTGTTTGGATGTTGGAGGAATTTCAGGCCCTTTATGATGCTAATATGATTTGGACGTGCATTGTGGATACTTGGTTCCATGGTGTTTTGAATAGTTATATTTTGGAGTACTCAATTTCCACTTATTCTTTCCTAGAGGTAGCTGAGTTCTAGTTTTTACGTTATCCAAGGGGAACTTATTTGCAAGGCATTCCATTAGCGATCAAAATCTTGATGGTAACCCTGAACTTGGAAGAAAAATCGATGGCTAGCTAAACCCCACCACGTGCGGGGACATGAACAGGTTGGGTGAAAAATGGTGGACCTAGTGGCAATGAGGGAGAGATAAGAAAGGTGGATTAAGTATAATAAGGCATGCAAGAGGGAGATAAAGAAGCAATGTGATATTGCAGAGTGGATGGCGTTGAGGAGTGATATGGCTTGTGAAGGATTTGGAGCTCATGTGGAAGGTGTGGAGCTAGAGAATATGGTACTCCCCCATTTGGGAAAGCATGATAGGGAACCCTCCTCGGCCTCACATGGGAGTGTACTAGCAAAGACAACTTGGGCCGCAGGCGGGCATCTGAATCTACCTAGTAACCTAGCCCTTGTGCTTGGATTTCTAGTATCTAGTACAACCAGTAGTCAGTAAGATAGTTTGGGCAATAAAAGGGAAGGATTAAGCCAGATAGCAAGTACATATATGATAGGGAAAATTTATTCTTTATTTTTTAGAGGTACCTTTTCAGGCACATCGTCAGCATAGAACTCAAGCACGTAGAATTTTGGACTCACTTCTAGGAGTAGTACCACTTCGTAGACTGTAGGAGTTCATTTTAGTACCAATATTGGGACACAGGGAACTACATCTATTTTTCCATTTCTAGATACAGGTGGAAGATTAGGGGGCATAGGTGGCTCTAGCACTAGTGGATCGGTGGTTCTAAAGGAAAAGGTAACACGGGAGGTTCGGATCGGGTGGGCAAGGCCTACAACAACTCTAGAATATTTACATGGAGATTTCTCTTTGTCTTCCAGAGTATAGGGGCATAGAATATTCTACGAACACGTGCACATGTGTGAGATACTTTGGCATGCAAAAGGAGTTATGGCTTCTAAGCACAAGGTAAGTCGGTTTGCAACTACATTGCGAGGACACACAAATAGTTGGTACAAAAATGTTTGACCCTAATCGAATTGTGTATATTAAGTAACCTTAAAGGATGTGTTCCTCAAGGAGTTTCATATTCTTGAGTTCGAGAAGAAGAGTATAAGTGCGCTCAAGGATATTAAGCATGGAAATCTTTGAGAGCATTCAGAATATGATGCCCATTTCAAAATGCTATTGTCTAAACTTTCTTATGATATTCATGCAAGTCAACATGCATAGTGGTTCGTTGGGGGGTTGATTACACCTTTTAGAAGGGATCTGTCACATAAGACTTATATGGACCCGTGCAAGGAACTTAAATCAGCTTTGTGCACTTGAGGTAGTTGGAATTATAGACACTAGAGTTAGCCCATTCTTGGAGGCACAAATTGTAGCTATGAAAAAGAAGTTGGAGTAACTGTTAGAAAATTCAACACATGAGACACACACTAGAATTTGGTGTATAGATTGTGAAGTGGAAGAGAATACCAAAGATAGTTATTCTTGTAGATCAGTATGTTCATTCTTTGCCGGTGAGATATGTCATTTGGACCATGATGCAAGCCATTTCCCATTATTACAATGCGCGATAAAGAAGAATGTAATCTATTATTGTAAAATTTTCCAAACCATGACTCATGATACAGTAGAATATCGGTTGATTGGTCAGATCCATGATGCCATAGATATTCTTTGTATGAAAGACAAGGGTAATAGATAACTCTAAGGGTAAAAGTGAGCACCATGATCATGATCACACTCAAGTGCACTATGATTGGAACGAAGTTCACTTTGAAGGAGGTCATGGAGGTCGAGGATATCATGGTGAATCGGCAAGTGGCCGAGGTCGTGGTGGTGGATGAGGTGAGTTTCCTCACAGAACATGCTTTACATGCAAATCTCTTGACCATTACAAGTGTGAATTTCCTCAAAATATTACTTGTTATTTTTGTGGGAAGAATCACAACTATGAGGAATGCCCATAATTCTATGAGCATCTTAGCAAGAAGGATCAACAGGAGAACAAACACACGGGGATGGTTCAATTACAACACACTTTGGAGAATCAATGGATGCAAAGATGGCATCGAAACACGAGGTATACCTATGAAGATTACTACCCGCGCTAAAGCTAGGTGCACAAAGGAAGCATTACAACAAAAGCATACCATCACCAAGGAGGAAGTTTTACATGTAAGGTACTCAGATCCTGCACATCAGAAGGAGGTTTATTAGGAAACCGTGGAGGTACTTGGGAATATTTAGGGTTAAATACAATGTTTGAAGGAACAATCATAGGAGTTAGAACAAAATAAGGAAGCAAAGATAGTTCAATCGGATATTGATGACTTGAAAGAGGTATGCAAAATGGTACACTAGGATAATATCATTCTATTACTAGGGAATTGGCTAAAGGGAAACACTCGTGCGTAGGTATGGATAATGGATGACAGATCTTGGCATGCTACTCTTCCCCCTTGTAGCTTGGATTATGAAAAGAAAATAACTCGAATGTTGTTGTGGATGGGTGGCTCGAGTAATATTTTGATTGATACGGGCGTGGAGGTTAATGTACTTATTTTAGGTGCATGGGTAAAGATGGGTAGACCTCCATTATAGCCATCCTCTAATGTATTTTTCATGGCCAATCAAACTAAGGCCACCCATATAGGAGTTTTAAAGGGTGCATCTATTACTATACTGAGGGGCAAGTTTCACTGGGGACTTTGAGGTCTTAGCACTTGCAAAATCTGAAAACTTCCCACTCTACTTGGGCACCCTTGGTGTTATGAAAATAATGTTGATTTACTGTTCAAAAATGGGTATATAAGCTTTGAGAACAAGGAAGAAAGACTAATTATCCCTTTGGTAGATGGGAAATCTGTTCCTTATGTTGAACCTTTGAGCAAGGAAGACCTGAACAAAATTTATGTACACGCCATTTGGGACCCAAAAGTACTTGAGCCATCAAAGGAAGGAATCCTTCAGTGGGAAGATGCATAGTCTATTAGTGATAATACAAGTATTACTTGTGACAATTGGGTACATGACACCTATAAGATGGTTGGGAAAGAAGTAAGAAGTACATTTGTGCATAGAATCAAAACTCGATGTATTCAAAGGATAGGTAACAACCCTATACCCCGGTACACTAGAGAAGGAAACCTTATGGTATTCGTGCGCGCCGTGGAGGGGAAGTGGAAAAATCAAGTGGAAAGAAGGAATATGTTAGTATATACCTTATGCGGTACAGTAGCGCACTGGTGGATGGTTCATAGGGATAATCTTATAGAATGGAATGAAATCATAATTTCTCTAACCAGTCGATTATTCAAAAGCAATGTGCCTACTAGAATATTCATGTATAATGGTAATCAACCTATTCAACACCACATTCCGCAATGTGAGAGACTCTAGATGGAAGGGCAAGAAGCTTTACCACCTTCACTTTGGGTGCAAAAACTTTATTCCACTTTACAAGGCTGCACGAGATCCTGGTATGTTTATGCAGAGTTGCATAGGGAGACTAGAAATTGGTAGGAATTGATTGTAGGAATGACCTAGAATTTTGACTACTTCTCTACTAAACCTCTAGTGGAAGAGGCATTAAGGGTTATAAATCCTTAACTATGGGAGACAGTGCAAAGGCTGAAGAACTCATTCAGGAGTTATTTGGTGAGGTAGACTCAGGAGCGCATTTTGATGAAGTAGAAGAAACATATGCCATACTACTTAAGCGTGCTTGTTGTGAGAAATAAAAGGGAAGATGGTCTACATAGTGGATGATGAAGAATTAGAAAATATGGATATAGATCATTCAACAGGTATGTGTGAAGTGTTAGACAATTTGGATAAGAACGTGCACGCCTGTCATACACCTAAGAAGACCAAGAAAGTGAACATTGACATGGATGAAAACCCTAAAGAGGAAATAATTGGGGATTATTGGAATGATTATGAAGTAGAAAAAATAATTGAGTTACTACGGGATTTTCAGGACTTATTCCCTGGGGCTACCATGAGTTAAAAGGAGTGCATGAGTCATTAGGAGAGATGAAGATTAAGCTAAAGGAATGAGCGCCCCGGTCAAGAAGAGACCTTACAGGATGAACCCGAACTTGCACGTAAAATTCAAGGAAGAAATTGACAACATGATGAACTCTATCATCATTAAGCCCCTAGATGAATTAGAGTGGGTTAGCCCAATGGTAATCAATGCAAAGAAAGATGGTTAGATTAGGATTTGTGTGGCCTATAGGGAGCTGAATTCTGCATGTGTGATTGATCCTTTTCATATGCCATTCATTGAGGAAATATTAGAAGGTGTTGCAGGGTGTGAAGTTTACTCTTTTACAGATGGATTCTCTGGGTATCATTAGGTCAGAATAATACAGGAAGATCAAGAGAAAATTACTTTCAGCATTGAATGGGGAAGTATTGCATATACGGTGATGCCTTTTGGTTTGAAAAATTCTCCTGCTATATTTTCACGCATAGTTGTTCAAGCATTCTAGGATTTTATTCACAAATTCTTACAGGTTTACTTGGATGATTGGACGGTGTATGGGATTGTTAAGGATCATTGTGACAACTTGCGCTTAATGTTTGAGAGATGCAGGAAATTAAGCATCTCCTTAGACAACAAGAAGTGTGTGCTTTCTACACCTTTTGGGACTCTGTTAGGGCACATCATCTATAAGGAAGGTTTTTTAGTAGATCGGATAAGGTTGCAATTATTGTAGGCTTAGAGGATCCTACCAATCAGAGTGGGGTGCACGAATTCTTAGGCTACACAGGGTATTATAGAACATTTATTAAAGGGTATAAAAAGGTTTCCACACCCGTGGAAGAATTATTAAAAGGAAAAGGGACATTATATTGGAGAGAACCATAACAACGCACATTTGAGGCATTGAAGGAGAGACTTACAACAACACCTATTATGTGTTTTCCTTCATGAAACCAACTATTTCATATACACATGGATGCCTCTAACACATCTATTGGCATGGTGTTAGCTTAGCCTTGAGAAGGTATTATAGATCATATTATCAGGTTTTTTGCTAGTAGAAATTTAAATCTTATAGAGAAAAATTATACAACAACCAAGTGTGAGGCCTTATTGATAATCTACGTTGCATAAATTTAGAAAGATTGATAGCAACACCTTTTGTATTTTACATTGATTACACAACATTAAAATACTTGGTAAATAAGCCCAATTTACATGGGCACATATGTCGATGGGTACTCTTATTTCAAGAATTTGATTTCACATGTTGTGGTAAACCTCGGTAAAATAAATTCTATCCCGGACCACTTATCACAAATTCGATCGAGGGGAGGATGCACAGATAATTGAAGATACAATGCAAGATGCATAGTTGTTCGAGGTTACTTTGTGCACCTTCAAAATTAGAGGATATTGTTGTCTTTTTACACATGGGTATGGTGCCAAAAGGAATGAAAGCATTGGAGAAGAAACAACTTGTAATTCACGCGACACCTTTTATGTTGATCAGTGGTGACTTATACAAACTAGGCCAAGATGAAGTATTGTGTCGATGTGTACTAGAGCATGAGCGCATATATATTATGGAAGAGGCTCGTGGTGGTATTATAGGTGGGCATTATACGGTGACGCCACCACACATAAGATTCTACTCGCTAGATTATGGTGGGAGACCTTGTACAAGGATTGTAAAGAGTATTGTAAGGCGTGTGATCACTTTATCGTGCCTTGGAAAACTCTGGGCAAAGAGATGAAATTCCTTTGAGGCCTATTACTAGTATAGAGCCATTTGAGAAATGGGCTATAGAATTTATACGTCCTATTTCACCAGCTGCACATAGAACTAGATCATGTTATATCATCACTTACACAAATTATCTTACAAGGTGTGAAGAAACAACACCTACAAAGGATTGTATAGCAGCTAAAACAAAAAACTTCTTATGGGAAAATATTCTTACTAGGTATGGATGTCCACTGAGCTTGCCAAGTGATAAGGGCACACACTTTTTGAATGAGACAATCAAGATATTATTGGATGAATTTATGGTTACACACCACAAGACTACACCCTATCATCCTTAGGAAAATGGTACTATCGAGGCTTTTAACAAGATATTGCGCCGAACTTGACAAAAATCATGATGTTAGATGGAAATCTTTGGGATGATAAAGTTTCTATTGTACTTTGGGCATATAGAAAACCCTACAAGAGGTTAAATAAGGCCGCACCCTTTCAATTAGTTTTGGCGCATAAGTAGTCCTTCCTATGGAATTCATGTTACCTTCTTTGTATATTGCATGCGCTGGAGGTTTAGATGATGAACAAACATTAGAAGAAAGAATTGATAGGTTAATAGAGTTAGATGAGAGGCGTGCACCATAGCATGTTGGATTTAGAAGTAGAAAAAGGCCGAGACAAAAGGTATGGCATGACCGACACATCTAGGACAAGAAGCTTGAGGTTAGATATATGGTACTACTTTATGATTCTAAGTTTCATCATCCAAGCAAGATCAAGGTGCATTGGTTGGGACCATATGTAATCACTCATATAATTGATATAGGTGCTTTCCAGTTAGAGGTGGTTAATGGAATGTGATTATCCAGTTACTTTAACAAGAGTAGGTTGAAGCCCTACCATAAATAAGTCTTATTAGTGTTTGTAATAAGGTAGCATTGCTATTTAATATAGGTTTCCCTTTCTCTATTTTCTTTAATGTATTTCCTTCTTCATCGCTATGCTTTGTCAATTTAGTTTGGTGTTTTGTGTAATAAGTGTGTTTGCACGCTAGAAGCTAATTACAATCTAAAGTATTATTTTATGTGCATAGGATTGCACATACCATTGGTGTGGGGTGGTTGTTATTTTTTATTCATAACTAGGTACACATGGGAATAAACTGTTACAGGTGTTATTTAAGTATGGAAAGGAGATGTTTGAAAGGTGATTACTTCTAAAGAAGACCATATATGGAAATAAATTAAGGGAAAATATAATGCGAAGTAAGTAATGACCATGGAAACTATGCTATGAGAGGGTGTAGTGGTGAGGTACTTGACACATGGAAGTGCATGGAAGAGAAGTCTGTAGCTAAAAGGTAGGAAGGTGCGCTAGAAGGTTATAACTAGGGCATGAAATTATATTACGTGGAAATTGTTTGGAAATTTTGAAAATGGTAAATTAATAAGAGGATTGTTGGTAGGTGAAGGAGCAATAAATTCACTAATGTTTTGGAAATCTATATAAGGACGTGATGTAGATTCATTTTTACCTTTGCAATACACAATTGTTAGAGTGGGCTAAGTGCAACCGAGCCAAGTTATTCATATTGAGGTGCAGAGAGTTGTGAAACTAGACATGGAGAGTAGATTTATGTGCGAGAAAAGGCTTGTGTCCCCATTGGTGAAGGGTTTGAGTGAAGTAGAAGCATTGAGAAGAAGCCGGGGCATGTAATTTCGATCTTAGGTTTAAGTTTTCTCGATACAAAAGATGTAAGGTGGGATTTTTATGATGGCACCAAAGAAATCACCTACAACAGGCACAAAACGAAAGAAAAAGGTGGAAGTCGAGGTAAACATTTCCCCGAGAGTAATTTTTCAGAGATGCATTACCTAGAAGGAGTAATAATCAGGAAAGATTTGGATTCCCACATCTAAATGTGTAAAATAAATGACTACAACCACCACACCACTGATAACAAGGGAGAGTTGAACACTCTGTTGAATAATAAGACCAACAAGCACACGATAGAATATATTCCATTGTATGATGACGCTCGGTAAAAGTTACTTAAGTAGGTAGGAGTTTACCAACTATATGAGCTCCCATATTTTTGAAAATATGAACTTTTATACGAATGGCTAATGAGTAGAGTCCATGAGGACTTCTTCTATTTTTCGGATGGATAGTTAGGCTCACAATGACCCTAATTGTGATATTAACAATATTGAAGGGCGCATGAACATACATTGGTAGTGATCTAACTGATAAAGCAACATTTATAGCCATAAGAAAGGAGTTGAGGTATACCAAGGGTCCATGCGGAATAGACATTTACGAGGTTGAGGAAGTACCATATGATGTAGGAAGCCACACATCTACTCAAGAAGTTAAATGATCAAGGGAGATGGTCACACATAAATACAATGTGGCTATACATTACGAAGAAGAAGATGATAGAGGGAGAAATTTATAACTTAGCGGGCTATATTGTAGAAATGATTGTTGAGGAAGCATGCGTAGGCAAAAAGATAAGTTTTGGCACTATCCTCTTATCTCTTGGTTTTTTAGAAATTGAAGTGCCTAATGGGTGAAGAATAAAATTTGGGAATACCCCACCAAGAAGAAGTCCCTTATAGAAAGGTTCAAGAAATACTAATGCGATAGATCAATGAGTGGCCCATTCAAGAAAAGGTTATAAATGTGGTATGACTAAATTCACTGAGTGTTTGAGGAAGAATGGCACATTTTGAAGGAACTACCTCCGGTAGTAGGCAAGTCAAGTATAGTTCATGGCATATCAACACTTCGCATTGTATGGTTTTCCATGAAGGATGGGACATGGAGTCCATGGTGAAAACGTGTTATGCCTTCACAACACGCTATTTCCAGTCTCGGTTCATATATTTTCTAATGCGCACATGCTGAAATTCAACATAGACAAGGTATATTGTGACTACTACACCCTTAGAAAAACATATGGATATGGAGGTCGGTCTGCCTACATTAAAAGGCTCATTTTAGACATCATAAGTATGAAGCCAGTAAGCTTGGCTATTGGGGATAGTGGAGCCATGCTTATATATCTTTAGCTCAAGTATAGGATGGAGAACAATAAGTATGTAGAGAATGAGTCCATGCTCCTAGGGCCACCTAAGGGCAAGCCTACAATGGAGAATGTTCCAGCTCAAAAGCCTTCTATGACCATACATATCAATGAGAGGAGGAAGAGGAACAAGAAGATAATGGAGGCTTGGATCATAGAGGTGAAGGAAGCCCACATACAAAGTGGAGAGAGAATGTGTAGATTATCCACTATAGGAATAAGAAGGAGAAGATGATGTGGATGTGGATGAAGTCCCGAAAGAGATTTGGTTTAATAAGGTATTCGGAGAAGAACCAATCCAAGGCATGGGAACACCAAAATAGGTGAGAAGATCACCTAGAACCTCTCGTCGAAAGAGGCACGAGAGAAGAAGATAAGGAGAAATATGAATCTAGATGAGGAGGTGGAAGAGTCGAGGAGAGTGCACCTAGAACCCCAAAGACAACCGAGAAGATATGGAGGAACCTATGGATGAAGAGATGAACAATGAAGAAGGGGTGAAGGGTAGAGGCAAATGAGCATGACCAAACCAACGTGCATGTTTGCTGCTACGGATGAAGAAGGGTTAACTCAAAAACTTGTGTGAGAGGGTCCTAAGGGGCCAAAAAAAAAAAAGAAAAAGTGAAGAATATGTTGTGCCAAGTATGGGCTTTGCTTTGAGGACACAAGCAAAATCATTCGCGCCTAGTTTGAGATCACAATAGGCCTTAATGAATTGTATGGATGGGAGCGATGGATCCAGACATGGCCACCATGTGCACAAGGAATCAATTATCTTGGTATATGCATACCCATATGGATGATAAAGATTTATATGTCTGTGAGGAGTCTTATGTATCAAGAAGAGTAAAAACGGCACCCCAAACTCTAATTACTGACGAGCAAGTGAAAAATGCTTTTGTTAAAGTATATATAGAGGTGGCATAGAGGAACGTTGATAAGGATGACACCATTAAAGTGCTACTTGAAGATAACAAGGAAAAAATGATAGGAATAATACACTTAAAAGGGGAAAACGACTTAGCATAGAAGAAGAATGAGACATTCATTGACATGGCGAAGAAATTGGTGACTCTGCTATGAAAGGAAGACCTCATCTTGAGTCTAATGTGCTGATAAGTTTCCTTCAGCTATGCATTATGTGTGCACATTGGTTTATTTGGTGCTAGAAGATGGACCACTTCAAATGCTAGCGCCAAAGGACCCTAAGCAAGAAGTAGAGAGAGTAAGGGCTTCCATGGTTAGGAAAATTTCAACTTATGAGGTGCTACTCCAAAATTTGAAGGATGAACTAAAGAAATCCAACCAGGATTTATATATTTGTTCAGCACTAGGGTAAATAATTAGGACTAGAAATTTGGTGGAGGATAATGCGGTCATGGCGAAATGAAGGATGAGACTACAAAATATTGGCTCTTGTAAAATAGAAGCATGAAACCCTTGTACTAGCTCAAGACCCCCATAAGGAGAGAATCAATGAGATCCATAAGCACATAACACAGAAGATGGATCTTCTGGATGGGATGATGAATTTTATGGCCAATGTTGTCCAAGTACTATAGAGTGAAAAGGAAAATATTACTCAGGAAAAATTGGAAGCCATTGCCATAGAAATTCCAGAGAATACAAGGATCGTGTTGGATGAATGAAAGACCTTGGAGGTTGAGATCATAACATAATATCTAGAATTGATCCTCCTAGTTGAAGAAGGTGTTGCAGAGTAGAGGTCTATTCTTTTGTATAATGATTCATTATATTCTTTCCATTCTTATTCTTTATTCTTTGAGAACAACAGAAAGAATACCCATTGCGGGATGACAATGTAATTTAGTGTGGGGTAATGTTGGGTATACATACTATTGTGATAAGGAGAAGACCCAAATTTAATTCGTAGGTAGGAACAAGGTGTACTTAAGGCGTGAAAGGATAGGGAAGGAAATGTGGGCCATAACCAGTTTGATTCAGGACTTATCCATTTTCATGGATGTGGGATATTTTTGAAATATAGCATGTGGGGCACACATTGGGACGAGACTTACACGACATGCAAAATGATATTTTGGGAACAAGTGTCTGATAAGTGCCATGCATGAGTTCAAGATAATAATAGTATTACTTCTTCTAGTTAACTATATGATATCTATTAGTAGTGCACTTGCATGTGTGAAAAATAATGTAAAGGTGCATGGCTATTATCAACATGTGACCTATTTTGGGAAGTGCGTAGGCGGTGAAGGGAAAGTACCCACCCCTATAAATATGTAGTGAACTATGTAGTTTAGTGTGTGTGGATTATTATAAAGTTATCTTCTTTGGATCTAGTGTGCACATGACTTACGGTGATATTGTTTTTCGTAAAAAGCTTCTATGTTTACTATGTTTAATATATTGGAGTATATTGGCTGGATAATGGTGTTAAACATGACTGTAACTGGTTCTTGTATGGTTTATTTCATTATGGATATTGTTTAATCCATGATTCTCTAAGATCTAGATATGAAATATGCTCTGTGGAATGTTTATGGTTAATTATGGTTCTGAATGTATGCTTTATCTTCATCACACTAACATCCTACATAAGCAAATCTAAAGAGGGGCCTAGTACCTTTACGCACTTCGGGTGAGCACTCGGTTTGGGCTAGGTGATGTGCTAGTGCACTGGGTTTTATTGGGTGTCATATAGTGGATTCTAGGTTGTATAAAAAATGGTTGGGGATGAGATCAAAGGAGTTTGAATATAGTTTTTTCTTCTTGCTCGGTCAACCAACTATTGATTGTCAATGTTTTTCAGGAATAACAGGTAATTGTTTAGTTTTTGGGTGGATAGAATCCACTACAAGGTATTCTCTTAAGAGTGCATTTAATGGACACTTGTGTGGCAACAACTTGTGAACAAAAATGATGTTTTGGAAAATTGTTTCGGTAAGATCTACATTTTTGTAAATGGACAGATAATGGTCTTATTATCTTCATGCCATAAATAATGTCTTATTTTAGTTTGTTGTATTGTAGGACTAGAAGAAGGATCAGCGTAGGAGTTTAGTGTATAATTCGAGTTGAATTTTGTGTAGGAATCATGTGCGAACTCGCCCATGCTTGGTACCAAGGTTGTTGTAGCTGCATTGAATTTGTTCTGAGTGCTCTTGAATTACTACCATACAAAGAGAGGAGATGATATCATCAGAATTTTCATAATCATCTTGAGACCCTTGTTGGTTGTTTGTGGCAAATGGTTTAGCAGTAGGGTATAATGACATTTTTTTGAATCCTACCCATTAGTGATCACCATGTTCCTATCCTGTAATCAATAAGGGAAACATCTGTAGCTAACCAAGGGCATCTGAGGATGATGGGGTACCCAATTTTCCTATTCTTTATTTTTATGATCATGAAGTCTACCACATAGTCCTAGGATTCTATGGTAATGGTGACATCTTCTATTATTCCCTTGGGTTTGTTTATAGGCTAGTATTCCATCTGCACGACTATAGATGTAGACTGTGGTTCAAAGTGATAATGTGGATAGAGTATCTATTGTAATTACATTGATGGAAGCTCCTAGATCAATAAGAACGTTAGGAATTTGGAATTCTCCTATGCAGTATTACAAGAGGACTTCCAGGATCTCCATATTTAGGAGGGGGAATATTCCCTTCCAAAATACTAGCTAGATTTCCATCAACATGGATGGTTTTAGGTTGGTTATTTCTTCTTCCTGGAGCCTTGAAATAGAGATCTTTAATTGTTTTGTTTAACTCAGGGATTTCCTTAAGATATTGCAATAGGGGAATGCCAATGCTTAAATTCCTCAATCCTTGGATTAATTCTGACTCTGATTTATCAGGAATTGCAATATTTGGTTTCTCAAAAATCCTAGATGGAAAAGGAATGTGTGTTTGGTGGAGGAGTTTCTCCTGCAGGATTAGGTTGCACTTCTTCTATTTTTTCTATTTCTTCTGGTATTTCTTCTATCACAGGAGAGGAAGGTTTTGATGCAACCTTCCCTGAATGTAGAAAAATATTCTTGCAATCCAGTGAGTTGACTATGGGATTCCTATTAGATTCCACAATATACGTTGGATTTCCTTGCCTTACATTTTTAGGATTGGCCATAGTTTGTGTAGGGATCGTGGCTAGGTAGGTTGATTAGATTGGGCAGCATTGGTGGGTCCAGTCAACAGGTTTTGTTGGCCTTGAGATATTCTTTGATTATAATATTCCGCCTAGATCCTTGAGGTGCATTCCACTATTGTTGGTATTGTTGTTGATATGGTGGAATGTTTGGAGGTGGAGCCCAAGGTTGTTGATAATAAGTTGGTGGGGTGTTCCACTGTGGGATCCATTCTTATGGGGCTTGTTGAACCCAAGGTGGTGGGTATGGCCATGGTGCATTCCATTGATTTGGATTCCATTGTGATTTTGGGATGTAGGGATGATTTTGGTTGGCTTGAAATTGTCCTCCTTGCCTCTAAGCCATATAGTTTAGCTCAGATTCCTCTTGGTTGCTTTGTTTTAGGTGATTATTTAGCAAGGGAAGTCCACATTGATCTGCATCATGCTTAAGTTCACAAAGAAGACATATTTTTGTCTCATCCAAAGGACAATCCTTAAGTCCATGTTTAGCTTTACATCTTAGAAAATAAATGAACATAGGCTCGATATTCCTAGCCTTTTCTCTATCCATAGTGGTATTGAGTTGAACCAATAGGTATGTTCTCAAATTTGAAATCTCTTCCCTTAATTTAGATAGGTCCCCATTAGCCATTTTACCTTTTTATCTTCTCAAATTGGGGCAAGTTTGAGAGTAATTCCTACAAAGGTCAATAATGTCTATGAACTCTAACTTGTTCATGTCTCCCTTTCCCATTAAATTGAATGCTTCTTGTGTGTCCTCATCCAACCCTTTAAAAAATAATTTTTAAGTAGGTTAATATCCAAGCCAGTTCCACACCTTCTGTGTAGGAAAAGGAACCGATCTAGGTAATCTTCTACACTTTCATCTTCCTTTTGTTGAATTCAAAAGAGCTCTTCTTTCCTATCCCTCACTCTACAATAATCCGATACTTGTCCAGGAAGGCCTATTCCATTTCTTCCCAGTTATGAATGGAATTTGGGCCTAAACCCATAAACCACCTCATAGTTACATCTTTTAGAGTAGAGGGAAATATTTTAAGCTTTTGGTTATCAAAAGTGTAGTCATATGTTTGGCATAAAACCTTAAACTCAAAAAGGAATTGATCAGGGTCCTCTGAAACTAATCCCCAAAAAGTTGGTAGAATTGATGGGGATATATTTTTCATAGGAGCATCTTCATTAGGATCCAATTCAATAGGGTAGGTAAACATCCTACCAACTGGAGGATCTCCATTGTTACACCATTGGGGTTATGTACTTCATCATCCATTCTTCCTTGGTCAGCAAGTTGTTTCATATTTGGTTTTGGGGGGTTTTGAGGATTTAATCTAATGAATCTACCTCTATGGTCTCTAGGTCTAAACATACAATCCTATCATACTGAAAATGGTTCCCTAACTATTAGTACTGAACTCAATTATGTGTGTTCCACATACTCCAACTCAGAGGATTCTCGCTGTCACTACAAGGTATTATGATATTTTGAAAATAAAGAGTTATGGAAAATGATATTTTTGAATGGAAACTTACCAAACAAGTAGTACCTCTAGCTAGCACCTTAACCTTTGATAACACCTTGAATTCCCTAGAAATGGCACCAAAAAGTGACGAGTTTTGTTGATGCTCGTAATTTAATCATATTATTATGTCAATCCAGGGTGGTGTCCACGACTATTTGCAACAAAGGAAATAGTAGGAATGATTTTGCAGCACGTACTTTAGTAATAAAAACTAAGAAATTGATGAACTGATCATGATTACAAATAAAATGCTTAAAAGTAACATTAAAATGAAATGCAAAATGGAAAGATTATTGATCATGAAAACATAAGTGCATCAAAGTAATGGAATAAATCTTTGGAACAAGTAAATGCATTCACAAAGATTGAAAAATAAATAAACGTACAACTCCCTTTTTGTTGGTTAGGATTAGCCCTTGCTCCTATCCTTTGACTAGGTTTAACACTTGAATTTAAGTAAAAAAAATGCCCTTGAATATGCTATCTTTATTGAATAAAAAATGATCTATTACAATGAATTAAAACAACTAAAAATTGAACCACTAAATCTAATCTAAGGACATAATCTCTTTTATACAAGAGATGTTATAGTTTTGTTAGGAGATAATTAGTTAGTATAATGACTAAGTCTATTTAACTAAAAGCTAATTAAAGTGACAAATTCCTATTTGAGAGATACATTAATGAAAGGGGCAGTCCTAAAAGTTTTAAAATTGGAATCATTTGTGACAACTAAAGAGGAAATTTGTGATTAGATCCTTTGAAGGAGTCAATCACTGCTGGAAGATTTTTCATCTCATAATTGATTGAGATAATTTTGGTGATACAAGGCTCAGTTCAAGATACTTCATCCTCAAAATTTGGGTAGAATGTTTTTGAGTTAATGACGCCACTTATGTACAAGATATAGTGCTTCCAACTATGATTCCAATCATTTGAATTATCTGCATGTATGTGTAAATTTTCCTACTTTGTAGAATCAGGGTCGATGACATGGATGGTCTGGATGTGGTACTTTGATTTCCCTATTAACATAGAGGTGATTCCTATGCCAACATGTTAGTTAGAGTCCTGAGCCGGTGAATTATTTAAGTCCTACACTTCCAGTTATAACTCAACACATACTATTGTTAACCATTTAACCTACCTAGAAGAAGGCTATATGTCAGACTAATGTTTTTAAAGAAATCCTTGCATAGTGAATATTTGCTAAAAGTGAGAATTCAAAATTTTTCAATTTTCAACCTTCAGAGTTTTTAAGCTCAGTTTCATAATTTCATTTGAAATTTTCCGAAGTCCAAACCTCCGAAAGTTTGAATTTTTAGACTTTAGGTTTTTCGGGTTTCAAGACTTTTGGCTCATTTTGTTTAAATCCCTCTCAGACTTCCAAAGTCCAAATTTTGAAATTCTAAATTTTGGACATTCGGGTTTTGATTTTGGAGTTCTCAAAGTCATTTCTAGGATAAGTTCTCCAAATTCTGAACTTCCAAAAGTTTGAATTTTCGGACTTTCAGGTTTTCAAGTTTCAAACTTTTCAATCGCCAGTTTGTCTTTTTGCTTCCCATTTTCTGAAGTCTGAAATCCCAATTTTTGGAATTTTGGGCTTTCAGGTTTTGGACCTTCGGAGATTTTGTGCATAATTAATTTTCACCTACCTCTATACGGATCAGATTTTTACCATTAATATCGGGATTTCTATTTAAACTTGGATTTTACTTGTCATTTTTACCTGACACATTCGCTCTGACATTCCATTCTTGTACTTTGCGACGTCTTTTTCAAGGTATGTTTTTTTGTTTATTTTCTTTTGGTTTTAGGTCTTTTTTTCCTCCATTTCCTCCTCATTTGGGTTTTTCTTTTGGTTTCTCTCTATGTTTTGGTGATGTTGTTCTTTTGGTTCACCATGTTTCATTTTTGAGTTTCCTCCAGGTTTTCAAAGTTGTTCAAAGGATCTTTTAGGCCTCTCGTACTTCTTTTCATTTCTCATTTTCCAAATTGGTGATTTAACATTATTTTGCAGTTTCCTCAAGAAATCTTCATAAATACTTAGTCAAAGAATTCCTTTGGTGAAAATCTTTGGAGATCTCATTTGGGGATTTTAGAGATTTCTTGTTTTTAGATTTCGAAACTTTGTTGCTTTTGGAACTTTGTTTCATTTTGGGATTTGAGAGAATTTTTTTTGAGAATTTCAAAGATTTCTTGATTTTGAGTTTTGGAACCTCTTTTGAGAAACTCTTTCGGAAAAATTATTTTTAGACAAATTCATTTCAAAATTTCTTTTGGAGTTTTTGATTTTAGAAATTTTAGTTTGGGAAACTCTTTGGATTTCGATTCGGTGATTCCTTTTGGAATTTTCCGGTTCAAAATTTTGGAGATTTTTCTTATTTTTAGGTTTTCAAAATTTCTATGATATTCAGCTCCCGAAACACAGGTTTTGATGTCTGCCTCCACTTCAAAGGGAAAAGAGAAGATGAAGTACACATTTCTTGGGGTTGCTCCCCAATCTTGCTTGTCCTGACTTAGGAAATATTGGGGACACTGATCTAGGACAAATTGATCTTCCTAAGTTCTAGGAGAGATTAAAGGCCCAAACAAGAAGCCATGGATGCAGGCCATCTATGACAGTGGTCTTGCCCCCTTGCCGGTTTTTCTTGCATCTGTGCATTGCCCAAAGTTTGTCTTAGCTATAGTAGCCCACTTGACGAGGACTCCATGTCAGTTAGGGATAGTGATGATAAGGTGGTGATCCGTTTGGACCCATATTTCTTTGAGGATTTGTTTAAACTTCCAAACGTTCAAGATTATGCCACAATTTCACTTGAAATAGTAGTGGAACACTGGGATAAAAAAAGGAAGTATGCTCAAAGGTTATGATGAAATCCTATCTGTTAAGAATTTCACCAAATTACCCAAAACTATACATCGATCAGATTTTATTCAGGAAGTCAATGATCTTATTGTGCTATTAAGTAGAGTCTTAGGTCTTCCTTCTATAAAGGAATTCTAGGAATGGATGTTTTTATACATAGAAACTATCAAGAAGAATGACGAGTTTATCGATGGGGGAGCATATTAGTAGCAACATTTGCTATCAGTTGGGAAAAGTGTCAGAAACAAAGACCTTCTACATGACATCTTTCCTGGTATATGCAGCTGCTGCTATGGGAGATTTTGTGGGTTTGAATACCAGGGGTGTTTGTAGCACCTCCCAAATATATGAGTTTTATCCCCAACTCACTCTGGATGAGGGGAAAAAGCATTTCGAAGAGTCAATGATGCTTTTCTTCATTTGTCATCCTCTATCATTTTGACAAAGAACTATATAATCGGAGGGTTTCGATGAGGCTTTCCAAGAAGGTGCGAGAATGGGGAGCAATCTACTTTCAGTTTCCTACATTCACCTACATTGGATTCTAGGTTTCATAGGTGCCCCAAGCAAGTTGCCGAGGTGCCCCCCGAAAATGGATTCTTTTGGAATTAGTTTGGGAAGTTGTTGGATTATCATCGAATCCAAAATAAGCGTCACAAAGTGGGAATGCATTTCCCTATTTTCGATTGGTAGGTATTCTTGCCCAAATATTCACAAGGAAAAAAATGTGGATGCAGAAATGGTTGAGGTAACCCTATGGACCTTTCATCCGTGGACTAATTTTGACTATTGGGGTAAGTTTGGGAGACAAGTTAGTCCAAGTGCTCATGTACCCCAATTAGAAGATATATGGATTCATTTTCGGGATGAATACATCGTGTGACAAAGGGATTATGAAAGGTTAACCCTTGATGAAGTTTGAAAATTTGGTTTGGCTAATGTGCCAAAGGACATGCAAGATAATGATGAGGTCCTAGATTCATCATACAAGAGTGATAATATTTCAATCAACCACTTGCCATGGGTTGATTGGTATGTGGAAGAATGCAGCAATACTAAGGAAAGGGTGGGACCCATTCTAAAGAGGACTTTTAGTTGGTTGACCACCTTGGGAATCTCACCCAAAGGGGAAAATCAACCTACAAATATAGGGGTCTACACCAACAATAAACCAACCAACACCCACAAAAGGCAAGAGGTTGACTCAAAGGGTTCCTACAATTCCAAAGAAGATTTCATTTGTGGTTGGTGGCTCATCTCTCTCTAGTCTGTTGCTCCCAAGATTACATCATCTGTAGTGCCAGTAACAAAAGTAGTTGAAGTCAGTGACTCTCCTAGTGTCATTCAAGATCCATCACATCTTCTCCTTCCTCCATTATCACTTCCAATATTAGTTCTTTCCACTTCCACCATCATTTCTTCTTTCCCATCCCCTTCTATGGCCCAAGTATTCTCGTCACTTCCAGTTCTATCAGTTGGGGAAAATATTGGGTCACCCATTTCCTCTTCACTTCCTTTAACACTCCATTTTCTTCAATTACAACCCCCAACATTGCTTTGTCAATTCCTATGGCTGTCCTTACATCCACACCTTCCATCATTACTACCTCTGCTCAGATATCAACTATATTTCTAGTGATCTTTCTCTAACTGATGCTTCAGGTATCGGATATGCCACTCCATCTTCATCGGCTCTAGCCATACCAGAATGGCTATTTAGACAGACTCCCAAGAAAAAGAAAAAGGTTCCTCTGGGAGATGTTATAGATCTCAATATATTGGAGTCCATGCCCAAAAGATAGGCCAAGAGACTAAGAACCTATATCAAGTCTGATGGTTAATCCATCTGGAGAGTGTGTGATAGAAGTGGCTACCCTGTTGAGGGGAAAACTAAAGAAACAATCATAGCAGTAGATTACCTGGATATCAAAGTTCTCATTGGGGAAGGCTACTCATGAAGGATCCAAGCAAGATGTACACACTACTCTTGGGGCCCTTTTGGAGAAATATGACAAAGACAAGGCCACCAAGGATGAGCTCAAGGCCAAGGTCAAGTAGCTCATTGCACTACTATGTAAAGTAACCCAACCCACTCCATCCAATGACATCTCAACTACTACGGCTATGAAAATTTCATCTACAATCGATGATATTTCTTATCATGAGCTCGAGAAGCTAGGCCAGAAAGGGAGATCAGTGAGTGGATGGATGGAAAGAATCTACAGGAAGCTAATCCTTTGATCAAGGAAGCCGTTGAGATATATAATGATTTGCAGGTTACAAAAATCACCATTTCTAAGATGGAAGAATATTTCTCTGAGGATAATAATAATTTAAATTTAACTTTGGCAACATGGAGTGACATTAGAGAAGAGGATTCTGACTTGCTTCTTCAGGAAGAGGTGATTGATGATGCCTCTAAATTGTTTGAATATCAAAAGGCTATGGAATTCCGGTGTCAAGTATTACAAGATTTGATTAAGAAATTGGAGGAGAAATGAGTGGAGATTACAGATGCCCTGAATGACATCTTAGAGGAGTTTGACAATGCCAACTGCAAGTTCTTCAATGAAAATATCGATGCTCTTCCTGAGGATCAGATTAAGGAAAATTTCAAAGATTTGGTGAAGCGTGGGACGATGATGTCACAAGACTTTCAATAGTGACTCCATTGACCAACTAGTCTTATGTCAAAATTTCATAGGGAGACTAAAGAAAGTCACAAATAAACTTTGAAGGTTGCCAGCCAGGATCATGAAAGAGATCGAGATAGAGACGTAGTGAATCACTATGCATGTGGACTGGAGATGAAGAAACTCAGGGTGTTATCAAGTGCTTCTTTGAGTACAGACACCGAATGGCTATATGGGAGGAAGGACAATAGAAACTTGTAGAGAAAGGAGATGTAGATGAATCAGGCCAAAGCTGAGTGGCCATGAAAGGATAGGTTCAAGCTCTGGAATCAGTCAAAGTTGTAGGGTTGACTTGGTCAACCTTTTGCAAAAAATTTGCTATTTTCATGGGAGCTGTTCCCTTATATTAATGACATTACTATTTTTAGTTAAATGTTAGTTAAGGCCCAATTGTAATGGCTCAGCCTAGGAACTTATAAATAGTGGAATGCTTCCATTATTTGATATACATATTTTAGATATTTTTGGTGAAGTTGCTCTTCAAGCTTGGAAGAGTGCTTTTAGAGATTTGTTGAAACCTTTTAATTATATTCAGAGTTATTCCTTGCACTTGAAGATCTATTTTATTGTGTTGAATGATTAGTCATTGTATGCTTTGTGAATGTGATTCCTTGGCATTATTGATTAATTTACCTTTATTTCAGATTATCTATTTCATATTGTGAAAAGAATAGTGTGATTACCTTTCGTTAGTTGTGAGAAACTATTTTCCTTCTGTTGATTAAGAGTTGCATTATTATTATCACTTAAGTGGATGCTTGACATGTGCTTGTG
Organism: Taxus wallichiana var. yunnanensis; assembly: GCA_018340775.1. Taxonomy (NCBI): domain Eukaryota; kingdom Viridiplantae; phylum Streptophyta; class Pinopsida; order Cupressales; family Taxaceae; genus Taxus; species Taxus wallichiana. The sequence goes on along the minus strand of CM031239.1, from coordinate 395,525,221 downwards.
ATTATCCTCTTGATAAATTATCGTGTATCAAATCAAAGTTGATCTTTCTATTGTGTATGTTTAAAGTTTAGCGAAGGAATGTGTGCTTCAGTCTGTGGTATTTTGTACCCTTTCCAAGTTGCAATAGGTGAAGGTGGCCAATGATGTGAGCATCCTACCCACATTAACCCTTCTGGAAGTTGAACATCCCTTTTCTTGGTGCATCACCACTTCTAGCATAGATTTTATTTCCTTGCATTCTCTCTCCCTAATCCCATGAAATGTTAGTATAGGTCTAGTTAGCCATCTTTCTTACATCAAGAAGTAGTGTTGTGTTTAGTTTAGGAAGAGGAATCCAGCCTTCTCCAGAGGTTCACCTCAAGCACAAGTCCCACAACTTGAGAGGTGATCCCATGTGTCCCAATCACACCGAATGTCATGATTAATTCCCAGGCCATTTGGGGGTGCAGTGATTTGGAGACAACAATTTTTGGCATGCCCAGTGGGAGAGAGTTGGTACTTCTCTTCTCATTCCATTGACACAAGGTACACGTGACTCCATCTCTCTGGATTTCAAAGTTTAGTACATCAACTTATGCGAAGAATTCACACAAGAGCTTCTTCAAGGTGGGACAATTATAATCATACAGAGCTTTCTTTGTCTCCCCAAGAAGAAGGGGAAGAAACCTTTCAGTATCATCAGCTGCCACTTTACCTCATAGAGGGCATTCAACTCCTCTGAAAGACATTTTTTCCCATCAAGACACAACCAGATTTTGAACGTCATGGTAGCCAATACTTGTCCTCCATTCAATGCCAGCAGTCCTTTGTTGTTAGCGTAAAGAGACACCATACTGGTAGCTACCTTGAAAATTTTACCATTTTACATTGGGGAGACTAATGTTTCACCTCAAGAGCACATACTGGATGTAGCTAGCATCTGCGTAGTACAGTATCATGGAAGATAACATGGCAGTTGACTCCTTACTACTTCATTCAAAGGTAGAGCACTTCAATGGTTAGAGTTTAGCTCTTTGGATCCGTTACCACTTGGAATGATTTAGGCATGAAGTTGTGTAAATAGTTCGAGGACAAAAGTGATAATCTCTCGCTTGTAGAACAATTTCATACTATCAAGTGGTCTCCTCAAGAGTATATGAGTGATTTCAACCTCCATTTTGACAAGACTTGGAAATGGATCCCAGAACTTGTAAGGCCATCCCTAGAAAGCACATTTCTATATTACTTGGGCATTGAATAGTGATGTCACCATCATGATTCAATCCATGGGGGAACCATTATCCCTAATGCTTACAAAGTTTTCGTATGAGCTGAAAATTGCTTGATTCAAGTAGGTAAAATTGCTCCTAGGCCTCCCATTCCTATTTTTGTAGAGCTTACAGGCCAACAACCAGTCATTTCCCCAGTTCTAAATAGCTTTTATTCTAGTAGCCACACATGCATCTAATCCCTCAAATGATTTGGCTGAGGTAAAGTCACTATTACAAACTTTTGGGAATGAACTCGTAGCAATGAAGAGGTAGTAGTCCCAGTATGCTCACCCCTTTCAACCCCAATATCAGACAAACCATCCTCCATTCCATGGAAAAATGGTTAGTCAAAATCAGGCCACAAGCCAAGCCACGAATGTAAAACCTTTGAATTTTGGAACCCTTACTGCTGCAGTTCTTCCCAAGCTATAGTCCCGGTCAAAACAACCTCATCCAAGACTATGAATGGTGTTACCCTTGTTCTTAGCCCCATAATCAGAATCTCTACCCAAATGGAGTTTTGAGTCAAGCCCTCATGGTTCAAAGCATAACCACTCCACCTGAATCATCTGCTGGACCATCCACTTCAGAAAGCCAAGACCAAGCTCCTGATGAAACCACATTACTAAATTGGCAAGCAAGAGGAATTTTGTGGTGTGAATACTAACTCCTCCACCATAACATCTAACACATGTTCTAAGAAAAGGGAAATAGACTCATAGTCTTCCAATACTGATCAGGCATCCACTTCTAAGCCCCAACACAGATACTAGATGATAAAGGCATGAGAAAGAAATCATCAGAAGTATTTGTGGATCAAACTACAAAGAAAGATGGGATGTCGAGTATCATGGTACCCAATAAGCATTATCCAAAGGAAGACCCCAATGCCCCAAAAGGCATTAGCAAAGTGGGAGTGATTCCATTCAACATTGTGGAACAAATGAAGAAGACCAATTTGAGCATCACAATGTGGGATGCACTTTCGATTCCTTCTCAAAGGAACTTGCTATGAGAGGCTTTGAATAGCTTTGGCACTACTAATAGATCAGTCAGGGGAAGTAGTAGTGGTAACCAACTTATGCCAACCTGAGACAAAAATACATGCTAAGACCAACAAGCCTCCACCATTTTATATCTCGCTGATTATTGGTGACCATTTGGTGCACAATTGTATGATCGATTCTGGAGAGCAGTAGTTTTGTGATGCCTAAGCAGGTTGTGGATGTACTAAAAATTCCATATGCTCCAATTTTGAGAGGGTTGTTCAGCTAGATGGTACTGTAGTCCAAACTGTGGGGGTCATTAAGGGGCTTTAGCTTACTATCCACACATGTCCTAGTTTGAATTTCACACAGGATATATCATCATTGATCTCCCTCCCCTCTTCGCCATCTACTTATCACGGGATTTCACCACAAAAATGGGAGGTTATTTGTCATCAGACTGGTCACATATGATCCTGAGGACCCGATATGGGACTAAGGTAACTATAAGGGTAGAACCAATCTATCACAATCACGTGGAACCTTACACATCCAAACCCATAAATGGTAATTACGCCATTTGTGATCATGAAGATGAGGATACAGATCATGAGCCAACTACTCTTCGTCGAAAGAGGTTCAGATACGATTCTCGATGAAGTGAGCATAAACCATCAATATGACCCCTATGTTGATTTATTGGAAAATGAAGAATCTGGTCTGTTGTTCTTGGAGGAGACTGGATTAGGTACGTATTGCATTCATGAAGAAGATGCCATCATACCTTAGTTGGTTAAGGCATCAAGTGATACAAATGAATGGTCTGTGGCTAGATGTTCTTTGATGGATCATGAAGTAAAAATGGATCTGGTGTAGGGGTTATGTTAGTATCTCTAGAAGGAAACAAATATTTCTCTTCCTTTCGGTTGTAGTTCAGTTGCACTAATAATGTCGCTGAATATGAAGCTCTTATACAAGGAATTCAATTGGCCCAATGAAGAGGAATCCACACCTTGACTATCTTTGGTGATAGCAAATTGGTTGTGCACCAAGTTACAACCTATAGTGCATCAAAAAATGATTTACTATGGTCATACAAAAATTGGGTCTAGGATCTGATAGAAGATTTTGAAGCTTTCAGAATTCATGCAATCCCCAAGAAACAAAATCAAGATGTTGACAGGTTGGCTACCATTGGTTCTCAATACGACGTACCAACAGACATCATGAAAGAAGGGTAGTAGACGGTCAAAATGGTGGTTCATCTTGTGGTACTGGATAATGTGAGTAGTTGGTAGGTGTTTGATAGTGATCAACAAATTGTTCTCTTCCTACAGCAAGAAGTAAAATTCACTGCCAAACATCAGGATAAACTCCAAAACTCTTACGACAATCAGATTATACAACTGAAAGGAAACAAGCTGCCAAAAGGCCTAGTTACATTGGAATCCATTTTTAATCCAGATGATCAAGCCAAACAGAGCACCAATATGGTGGTCAAAGAGGAATATTTTGAAGAGGTTGAGGTGGCAAGTGAGAAGGTCCTAAAAATTGGTAAGGTATGCACTACTCAGGAGAAAGAGGATTTTATCTAATTATGTTAGGAATACCATGATATTTTTGCATGGAGTTACAAGGACTTGCGTGGTTTGATCCCGGCTTGGCTCAACATACTATTGAACTAGATCCAAACTCCAAACTAGTTCATCAAAAGCAGAGGCCAATTAATCCCAAAATTGAACCACTGATGCGGAAAGAGCTAACCAAGCTTATCGAGGCCTGTATAATTTTTCCTATCAAGCATTCTTCGTGGGTAGCTAATTTGGTACCTATAAGGAAAAAGAATAGTGAAATTGGATATGTGTGGATTTCAGGGACCTGAACCATGCCTCTTTGAAAGACCACTACCCTCTCCCCTCAATGGAACAAATCCTCCAAACAGTGGTAGGGGCTCAAAGATTTTCCTTGCTCGATGGATATTCTAGGATACAATCAGATTCTGGTCCAAGAATCTGATCAATTCAAGATGGACTTTCACCACCAAATGGGGCATGTATGCTTACAACAAGATGCCTTTTGGATTATCTAATGCAGGGGCCACCTTTCAGAGAGCCATGGATATGGAATTTAAGGGACTCATCAATGATATGATCTTGGTTTACCTTGATGATATCACTATCTACTCCAAACATGTTGAGGATCATATCACCCATCTAAGGAAAGTTTTTGAAGGTGTAGGGAATTTATGCATCTCACTGAATATGAAAAAGTGCATTTTCACGGTGTAGGAAGGAAATTTGTTGGGACATATTGTTTTCAGCAGTAGGTTTGTCTATCGACCCAACTAGGATTTATTCAATTATGTCCTTATCCCTCCCAAGTCATAAAAAGGGTCTCCAAAGTTTTTTAGGAACTATAAATTTTGTTGGAGATTTATTCCTTAGTTTGCAACATTGGAAAAACCATTGACAACCATGCTTAAAAAGAATATTCCATTTTCATGGATGAAGGAGGGAAGAGAAAGTTTGAAGCCATCAAGACAACTATTCTCCCAAGCTCCTACACTGGTGAATCCTTATTTTGATAGGGATTTTATTCTCTATGCTTTTGTAGGTCAGGAAAGTATTTCAAGAATTCTCACTCAGCAAAATGATGACCTGATGGAGCAACCCATTGCCTTTTTCAGTTAGTCTCTTAAGGAATATGAACTCAAATATTCCTTTGTTGAAAAATAGGTCTTTACATTCATTGAGCCCTAAAGAAGTTTAGGCATCTGTTGTCTAACAACAAAATCCATTTAATGGTTTCTCATCCTAGTGTCAAAGAATTTTTGTTGAATAAGGAGATGAATGAGAAATGAGCTGGGTGGATTATGAAAGTAATGGAGTATGACGTACACATCAAGGTCACTAAGCTTGTCAGGGGAAAAGGGTTATGTCAGCAGTAGTTGGCATGGACATGGAGACCAAAGATACGGAAGAAGTCATGCTTCTGCATGATGATGAAGGAAATGATTAGATTGATTGGTCAACTAGGATGAAGAATTTTCTTCTCTCGGGGATATATCCTCCAAACATGAATAAATTCTAGAGATGAACTTTCCATCTACAATCTATCCATATGTCGTGATAGATAACATTCTCTTCGAAAGGATCTAAATGGTGTTCTTCTACACTGCGTCAAAGGCTAGAAGAGGTGAACAAGGTATTAGAGGAATTCCACAATGGCCTATCGGAGGACATTTTCTGCATGAAAAACCACCACCAAGATCATGCAATCCGGTTATTACTGGCCAAACTTGTTCAAAGACTCTCATATCTAGGTGAGGAAATGTAAAGAGTGTGCTCTTTTCATAGGAAAAAAAGCAGAGGTGGAAGCTCTCCCATTACGCCCTCATTAGGTGGATCAACCCTTCATTCAGTGGGGTTTAGATTTCATCGGGATGATTAATCCTCCATCTAGTGAGGGGCATAAATGGGTCCTTACTACCATGGATTATTTTACTCACTCGTTGGACAGAGGTAGTCACCCTAAAAGAAAGTAATGAAAAGGTTGTTATGGATTTTCTAGAAAGTTTGATGACAAGGTTCGGTGTTCCTTTTACTGTTATCTCAAGACAATGCTATGTCTTTCCTCGGGATGAAGATAAGTGAATGGGCCATCAAGAATGGAGTTTACCTCAAGAATTTCATCTAATTATTACCCACAAGGAAATGGGTTGGCTGAATCCAGCAACAAGAATCTTATAAGAATCATTAAGCGCACTATGGAGGCCAATAGAAGAACTAGCATACACAACTCAAGACCGCCCTATGGGCTGATTGAATAACACCTAAAAAGGCCATCAGGGTTTCTCCTTTCATGCTTGTATATGGAAGGGAAGAAAAATTCCACTTTCCTTGGAAATGCCTTCCCTAGATTTGGCTTATCGGCTTGAAGTTATGGAGGATGAGGCCTTAACAGTGAGGTTTTGAACTCATGGAGCTAGAGGAGATTTGAAACACTGCCATGAATATGTTGACAGAGCATCAGGCTCAAGTTAAGAAATCCTTTGATAGGAAATCCTCTGATAGGTTGTTTAGGGAAGGGGATTTGGTTCTAAAATGGGATGAAGATCACACCAAACCAGAGCAAAGCATGCCAAGTTGATGCTCTCTGGAGCGGGCCCTATGTTATTACAAGCTGCAAAGAGGCAAATTCATTTTGCCTATCTAGACTCAATGGAGAAGAATTTCCCATTCATGTGAATGGGATACACCTCAAAGCTTGCTTTTGAGGAGGTTCCACCCTGTATAGTTTTTTTTTTTTCCTCCAAGTGCTCTGCACATTGTTTTTTTTTTTCTTTTCTTTTGCTTGTGTTTTTCTTTTGGTTTTGGTTTTTAGACTCCTTTGCCCAATGTTTTCTTAAGGCTACTGGTCTAAAAGCTTAGCAAGAAAGCTTTCCCTGGAGATCACCAAAAATGTTAACCATTTAACCTACCCGAAAGAAGGCTATATGTCAGACTAATGTTTTTAAAGAAATCCTCGCACAATGAATTTTTGCTAAAGCCGAGAATCCAAAAATTTTCAATTTTTAGACTTTGAGTTTTTTTCTCTTTCGGAGTTTTTAAGCTCAGTTTTGGAATTTCATTTGAAATTTTTCAAAGTCTGAAACTCCAAAAGTCAAATTTTTAGACTTTCATGTTTTTGGAGTTTCGGGACTTTTTGGCTCATTTTGTTTAAATCCCTCTTGGACTTCCGAAGTCTGAATTTCTAAAAGTTTGAATTTTAGACTTTTGGGTTTGGGTTTTGAGTTCTCGAGTCATTTTAGGATTTTCACTTGAAGTTTTTTCTAAAGTCTAAATTTTGAAAGTCTAAATTTTCAGACTTTTGAGGTTTTGGGTTTCAGAATTTTCAATCGCCAATTCATCTTTTTGCTTCCCATTTTCCAAAGTCTGAAATCCTGAATTTTTGAAATTTTGGGCTTTTGGGTTTCAGACCTTCGGAGATTCTGTGTGTAATTAATTTTCACCTACCTCGTATGGATCAGATTTTTACCATTAATATCGGGATTTCTATTTAAACTCAGATTTTTACTTGTCATTTTTACCTGACACATTCACTCTGACATTCCATTCTTGTACTTTGTGACGTCTTTTTCAAGGTATGTTTTTGTTTATTTTTCTTTTGGTTTTAGGTCTTTTTCCTCCATTTCCTCCTCATTTGGTTTTTCTTTTGGTTTCTCTCTGTGTTTTGGTGATGTCGTTCTTTTGGTTCACCATGTTTCATTTTTGAGTTTCCTCTGGTTTCAAAGTTGTTCAAAGGATATTTTTAGGCCTCTCGTACTTCTTTTCATTTCTCATTTTCCAACTTTGGTGATTTAACATTAGTTTTGTAGTTTCCTCCAAAAATCTTGGAAAGACTCATTTGGATAATTCTTTTGGAGAACTCTTTCGGTGAAAATCTTTGGAGATCTTAGTTTTGGAAATTTAAGAGATTTCTTTTTTGGAAAAATTTTGGAACTTTCTTTTTTGGGATTTTTAGGATTTCAATTTTAGAGAAATTTTCAAATTTTCAAAATTTCAGAGATTTGTTGCTTTCAGGTTTTCGAAACCTCCGACTTCGGGAAACTCTTTCGGAAAAATTATTTTTGGACAAATTCATTTCAGATATTTCTTTTGGAGTTTTTGATTTTGGAAATTTCAGTTTGGGAAACTCTTTGGGGATTTCGATTCGGTGATTCCTTTTGGATTTTTTGGTTTGGAATTTTTCAAAGATTTCTTGTTTTTGGGTTTTTGAGAATTTCTATGACATTCAGCTCCCAAAACATAGGTTTTGATGTCTACCTCCACTTCAAAGGGAAAAGAGAAGATGAAGTACACATTTCTTGGGGTTTCTCCCCAATCCTGCCTATCCTCCATGACTTAGGAAATATTGGGGACACTGATCTAGGAAAAATTGATCTTCTTGAGTTTTGGGAGAGATTAAAGGCCCCGAATAAGAAGCCATGGATGTAGGCCATCTATGAAAGTGGTCTTTCCCTTGCCATTGGTTTTCCCACATCTGTGCATGCCCAGAGTTTGTCTTAGCTATAGCAGCCCACTTTGACGAGGACTCCATGTTAGTTAGGGATAGTGATGATAAGGTGGTAATCCATTTGGACCCATATTTCTTTGAGGATTTTTTAAACTTCCAGACATTCAAGATTACGCCATAATTTCACCAGAAATAGTAGTGGAACATTGGGATAAAAAAGAAGAAGTATGCTCAAAGGTTATGATGAAATCCTATATGGTTAAGAATTTTGCCAAATTACCCAAAACTATACATCGATCAGATTTTATTCAGGAAGTCAATGATCTTATTGTGCTATTAAGTAGAGTCTCAAGTCTTCCTTCTGCAAAGGAATTCCAGGAATGGATGTTTTTGTACATAGCAACTATCAAGAAGAATGATGAGTTTATCCGATGGGGGAGCATATTAGTAGCAACATTCACTTCACTATCAGTTGGGAAAAGTTTCAAAAATAAAGACCTTTCTACATGACATCTTTCTGGTATATGCGGCTACTACTATGGGAGATTTTGGGTTTGAATACTAGGGGTGTTCATAGCACCTCCCAAATATATGAGTTTTATCCCCAACTCACTCTGGATGAGGGGAGAAAGCATTTCGAAGAGTCAATGATGCTTTCTTTTTGTCGTCCTCTATCATTTTGACAAATAACTATATAATTAGAGGGTTTTCGATGAGGCTTTCCAAGAGGTGCGAGAATGGGGAGAAATCTACTTTTAGTTTCCTACATTCACCTACATTCAGATTCTAGGTTTCATAGGTGCCCCAAGGTTCCGAGGTGCCCCATTGAAAAATGGATTCTTTTGGAATTAGTTTGCGTAGTTGTTGGATTATCATCAAATCCAAAATAAGCAGTCACAAGGTGGGAATGCATTTCCTATTTCGATTGGCAGGTATTCTTGCCCAAATATTCACAAGGAAAAAAATGTTGATGCTAGAAATGGATGAGGTAACCCTGCGGACCTTTCATCCATGGACTAATTTTGACTATTGGGGTAAGTTTGGGGAGACAGTGGTCAGTTGCTCATGTACCCCAATTAGAAGATATATGGATTCATTTTTGGGATGAATACATCATGTGAAAAGGGATTATGAAAGGTTAACCCTTGATGAAGTTTCAACAATTTGGTTTGGCTGATGTGCCAAAGGACATGTAGGAAAATGATGAGGTCCTAGATTCATCATACAAGAGTGATAATATTTCCAATCAACCACTGCCATGGGTTGATTGGTATGTGGAAGAATGCAACAATACTAAGGAAAGGGCGGGACCCATTCTAAAGAGGACTTTTAGTTGGTTGACCACCTTGGGAATCTCACCCAAAGGGGAAAATCAACCTACAAATATAGGGTCTACACCAGCAATAAACCAACCAACACCCACAAAAGGAAAGAGGTCGACTCAAAGGGTTCCTACAATTCCAAAGAAGATTTCATTTGTGGTTGGTGGCTCATCTCTCTCTAGGTTTGCTGCTCCCAAGATTACATCATGTAGTGCCAATGACAGAAGTAGTTGAAGTCAGTGACTCTCCTAGTGTCATTCAGGATCCATCACATCTTCTCCTTCCTCCATTATCACTTCCAATATCAATTCTTTCCACTTCCACCATCATTTCTTCTTTCCCATCCCCTTCTATGGCCCAGGTATTCTCATCACTTCTAGTTCTATCAGCTGGGGAAAATATTGGGTCACCCATTTCCTCTACACTTCCTTTAACACTTCCATTTTCTTCAATCACAACCATTAACATTGCTTTGTCAATTCCTATGGCTGTCCTTACATCCACACCTTCCATCATTGCTACCTCTGCTCAGATATCAGTTGGTATTTCTAGTGATCTTTCTCTAACTGATGCTTCAGGTATCGGATCTGCCACTCCATCTTCATCGGCTCTAGCCATACCAAAATGGTTGTTTAGACAAACTCCCAAGAAAAAGAAAAAGGTTCCTCTGGGAGATGTTATAGATCTTAGTATATTGGAGTCCATGCCCAAAAGACAGGCCAAGAGACTAAGAACCATATCAAGTCTGATGGTTAATCCATCTGGAGAGCGTGTGATAGAAGTGGCTACCCCTGTTGAGGGGAAAACTAAAGAAACAATCACAACAATAGATTACCGGATATCAAAGTTCTCATTGGGGAAGGCTACTCATGAAGGAGCCAAGAAAGATGTACACACTGCTCTTGGGGCCCTTTTGGAGAAATATGACAAAGACAAGGCCACCAAGGATGAGCTCAAGGCCAAGGTCTGAGCAAGCTCACTGCACTACTACACGTAAAGTAACCCAACCCACTCCATCCATTGACATCTCAACTACTACGGCTATGAAAATTTCATCTATAATTGATGATATTTCTTATCATGAGCTGAGAAGCTAGGCCAGAAAGGGAGATCAGTGAGTGGATGGATGGAAAGAATTTTAGAGAAGCTAATCCTTTGATCAAGGAAGCCGTTGAGATATATAATGATTTGTAGGTTGTAAAAATCACCATTTCTAAGATGGATGAATCCTTCTTTGAGGATAATAATAATTTAAATTTAACTTTGGCAACATGGAGTGACATTAGAGAAGAGGATTGACTTGCTTCTTCAGGAAGAGGTGATTGATGATGCCTCTAAATTGTTTGAATATCAAAAGGCCATGGAATTCTGGTGTTAGGTATTACAAGATCTGATTAAGAAATTGGAGGAGAAATGAGTGGAGATTATAGATGCCTGAATGACATCTCAGAGGAGTTTGACAACGCCAACTACAAGTTCTTCAATGAAAATATTGATGCTCTTCCTGAGGACTAGATTAAGGAAAATTTCAAAGATTTGGTGAAGTGGGATGATGACATCACAAAGACTTTCAATAGTGAATCCATTGACCAACTAGTCTTATGTCAAAATTTCATAGGGAGACTAAAGAAAGTCACAAATAAACTTTGAAGGTTTCTAGCCAGGATCACAAAAGAGATCGACAACAAACATAGTGAATCACTATGCATGTGGACCTGGAGATGAAGAAACTTAGGGTGTTATCAAGCACTTCTTTGAGTATAGACACCGAATAGATGTTATGGGAGGAAGGACAAAGAAACTTGTAGAGAAAGGAGATGCAGATGAATCAAGCCAAAGTTGAGTGGCCATGAAAGGACAGGTTCAAGCTCTGGAATCAATCAAAGTTGTAGGGTTGACTTGGTCAACCATTTTGCAACAAATTTTCTATTTTCATGGGAGCCTATTCCCTTATATTAATGACATTACTATTTTTAGTTAAATGTTAGTTAAAGGCCCAGCTGTAATGGCTCAGCCTAGGAACTTATAAATAGTGGAATGCTTCCATTATTTGAGATACATATTTTAGAGATTTTTGGTGAAGTTTCTCTTCAAGCTTGGAAGAGTGCTTTCAAAGATTTGTTGAAACCTTTTAATTATATTCAAAGTTATTCCTTGCACTTGAAGATCTATTTTATTGTGTTGAATGATTAGTCATTGTATGCTTTGTGAATGTGATTCCTTGGCATTATTGATTAATTTACCTTTATTTCAGATTATCTATTTCATATTGTGAAAAGAATAGTGTGATTACCTTTCATCAGTTGTGAGAAAATATTTTCCTTTTGTTGATTAAGAGTTGCATTATTATTATCACTTAAGTGGATGCTTGACATGTGCTTGTGATTATCCTCTTGATAAATTATCTGTGTATCAAATCAAAGATGATATTTCTATTGTGTATGTTTAAAGTTTAGCGAAGGAACATGTGCTTCCAGTTTGTGGTATTTTGTACCCTTTCCAAGTTGCAATAGGTGAAGGTGGCCAATGATGCAAGCATCCTACCCACATTAACCCTTCTAGAAGTTGAACATCCCTTTTCTTGGTGCATCACCACTTCTAGAATAGATTTTATTTCCTTGCATTCTCTTTCCCTAATCCCATGAAATGTTAGTATAGGTTAAGACACAATATTCTATGGAAGGTAGCAATTGATATCCTTATTCTTTATCTACCATGGATGGCTCATATAGGTAAAAGATCTCACAATTTACTATTGAGTACATCTACATTAAGTGTCATAAGTCAACTTTGAAAGCGTTTTCTCAAACCTGCTCAAGTATGATGAAGGGTCCATACCGTAGTGGCTTGATTTTTCATTCTTGACCTTGTAGTCTCTCCTTTCTCAAGTAAAGCAAAAATCTATCTCCAACATGAAGCTTGTGTTCCCTTAAATTTTGATTGTGCCTAGTTTTGTACTTGGCCTGAGATTTCTCCAATTTTTCTTTCACCTTGAGATGGATTTACCGATCCTCTCAATGAATTTTTCTTCTCTAGTCACCTCTGAATCATGTATCTCTTCTTCCTACTTCCCTACTACTATTTCAAGTGGATTAGTAGGTAGATATCCCAAGCATGCTTCAAAAAATGTCTACAAAGTGGATGTGTGTACTTACCGGTTATAGGAATGTTGAATGTAGGCTAAGGACTCGTCCCAAGTCTATGGATATTTATTATTATACCCTCTGATTAGTTGCACCAAATTCATGTTCACTAATTCCGTCTTCCCATCTATCTATGGGTAGAAGGCCATGTAGCTTAATGTCCATCTTGTCCCACAACGTAGTCCAAAACTTCCCAAGAGCTGCAATATCTGTTAGAAACAATAGAATTTGGCAAGCCAAAATGCACCCATACATTAGCAAAGAAAAGTTCAGATGCCTTACTTTTATTTTCTTTTTACATGCCATAAGAACACACATTTTTCTAAATCTATCAAAAACAACATATAGATAATCATGGTCATGTTTAGACATCGGTAATCCTCCTACAAAATCCATAGAAATTTCCTCCCAAGAACAGTAGGTACCGGTAAAGGCATATAGAAACCTTATTTCTGATCGTAGGTTTTCTTGCATAACAAAGTTTACATCCTCTTATGAATTTTGATACTTCTTCTTGCATATTGGGCCAATACACGTACCTTTATAAGTGGGCCATGGTTTTTCCAACACCAAAATGACTGGCTACTTTCAAAGTATGTGTTTCCCTCATCAATAGAAGTCTCTCCTCCTTTGGCACACAAAGCTTCCCCCATCAGTAGAGTAGCCCATATTTGAGATAACAGTCTTTAATCCCTATATTTTCATCCCCTTTGGACTGCAACTACGATATGTCACCCCAAAGTATTTATCTTGAGCGTATGCCTCTCCATAAGATTCCTTCGTGAAGGGATCAAAATGAGAGATAGTGGCCAAAATTGATATTTTATCCTATGTGGGTGGCCTAGAAAACATGTCTTCCACCAAATTTATGATACCTTTCTTATACTCGATCACCAAATGAATTGCTTAAGGAATCCCATCCATTTGTAGTGTTTTTCTTGTTGCAATTTAGACTGTGCTTACAAATACTCAAGAGGTTTGTGGTCAGTGTGCACAATAGTTTCTTTACCCAACAAATAATGTTTCCGTTTTTAATTTCTTGAACTATTGCATACATTTACTTAACATATATTGAATATCCTTTAAGCTGCTGAAGTAAAAGTTTCATAATGATAGGACATGGGCTTACCTCCCTAAAACAACACTTTGCTCCTATAGTATAATCACTGGCATTTGTGTCCAATTCAAATGTCTGTTGCAAATAGGAAGAGCAAGCATTGGCACATGAATAATTTTATACTTTAGTAATTCAAAATCTTGATCATGTTCCTTACCACAGTCAAAAGTCTTACTCTTTGCGGCCACTGTGTGTAGAGGTGTTGCAATAGAAGAGAATCCCAGAATGAACTTCCTCATGTACTACTTAACAAAAAAATCTTCTAGTCTTGGTGGCTCCCATTGGTGTTGGCTAGTTAGTGATGGCTTCAACCTTCTTTGGGTCAAATTGTAACTCTCCTCCTCGAACCATGTGCCTAGGATAGATAAGTGATTGTTTTGAAAATTTACACTTATTCATATTGCATAACAACTTGTTGTTGCCCTCAAAATCCCCCCCTCATTTTTTAATACAAATTCAAAATTTTGAGCTCACACCCTCCAGAAGTGTTCAAGTAAAGTTGGAAGTCCAAAAAGATAGAGAAATTCATGCTTTGAAGTTGTTTAAACTCTCCAGTCTGCACGTTTTGATAAATTTTCCGTTTTCCTGTCTGGACGCGTGAAAATTTTATTGCCTTCCCCATTTGAATGAAATTCTCAATATTTCTATGGTCATGAATCATCGAACCTTGTATTTTTTCAATTCCTTGGTTCGTGAAATAAATTTGAAAATCAGGTGCGAAATGGTGGAGTTTTCTTCTTCTCTGCATTTTTCCATAGTCGTGAATGAAGGGCGTCTTTTCCCCATCAAATATTGGTCCCAGTATCCATGAATACATGGATATATATAATTGGAGTCGGGCCGGTGGAGTAATTTGTGTTTTTGAGCCTCTTTGTAAAAATGCAAAAAATCATAAAGTGACCACACCCGATCGAGCTTAAAGGAAAAAGTCAAATGTTGAGCCCGCATCAAAAGAGTCAAAGTGGGGAAGCGGGCTTGCAGAGCAATTTATGTTTTTGAGCCTGCATTAAAAAAGGTAAAATTATTACAGTGACTCGTGACTCTGTCTCCACTCAAATGAAGCCATGTGTCGAGGCTTGTATCAAAAGTGGAAGGGCGGATCAAAATGTAAAAAATGCCAAATCTCTATAAAGTCACAAAATGCAAAAGGCATCCTCCATGCCCGCTCCAAGTAAATTTCTCCCATGTGGACGGATCTAGTTTAAAGTTTCAAAGGCAAGATGAATGGTTCAAATTCAAAGTTACAAAATGAGTGTAATGGATGCATTACGAAGATTCCGAAGTTTTCTCGCCATGGGTGTTTCTTTGCAAATCAAGAATCTAAATGAACTCAAATGATTGAAAAGAAATTGTAAACTATTTCTTGCTAACAAAGAAGAAGTTGTAACTATTTCTTGCAAGATATTTAATGGCTTATTCATGCCATTGTAAGGGTTGGAAATTGATCTTGTAAACTCACGAGTGCATTGTACTTAGAGAAAGAAAAGGAGATAGCCATTTTCTTCTACTTTACTCCATTCTCAAATTTATTCCATTCCCACATTATGTATAACACGGTTAAGCATCAATACAATAAGGAGGATTTTGTATCCTATTTGATGAGGAGATTTTAGAAACTTTGAGTTCATAATCTTATCTCATCTTGTTGCCATTTTCGAGTTGTTTCTTCTCATAAATGCATGTGTTGAAATTTATAACTAGTGCGTGTAGGAATCTGATTTTCTACCTACAACATTAGTTCTCCTACCTCTCTTCTCACTCCCTTTCCCACCTTCATAGAAAATTCCCCCCTTGCAGATAACTGCAAGAATTTTCTGCAGGGTCAGTGGAGTGCCCCTATTGGATCCCTCGACTGAAAGGCCACCACATAAATCTACCTTTCCACGTGCATGCATATCGTGACATTGCACATGATTAAGTAGAGGAACTTAGATTCCCAGAGCATTGGCAAGGAGTCCACAAGTTTGTCCACCCGAAAAATTTCCTCGCGAACACAACTATTTCTCCTTGAGAACTTGCAATATTTTCTTCAAATGTTTTAATTATTCCTCCCATGTGGAACTAAAAACTAGAATATCATCTTGATATACAATGACATATGAATATAGGAATTCTAGAAATACATCATTCATCAATCTCATAAATGTAGTGGGTGCATTACATAAACCAAATGGAAGTACTAACCACTCAAAAAAAATATGTTTTGTTTTGAAGGCGAGTCTTCCATATATCTTCCTCCTTCATCCCGACTGGTGATAATCGACTTGAGATCCAAATTCATGAAAATTTTACATCTTTGAAGCTGGTCCAAGATATCATCTACGTGGGGGAGTGGATATCATTCTTTATGGTAATCTTGTTTAAAGAGTGGTATTCAATGCAATTTTTGTAAGACCCATCCTTCTTTGGCACCATCACGATAGGATAAATGCATGGTGAGGTGCTTGGATGTATTAACCCTTGGTATGGCATCTCCTGGAGTTATTTCTTTACTTCTGTACTCTCCAATAAGGACTGCCTATACAATCCGATGTTTGGTAGAGGGACTTTGGAAACAAATAAATCTACCTTGGGAGTCTGGAAAACTTCATGAAAATAATGAATAATATTATCCAAATCCTTCTTTCCCTTGTTAGAAAAATCTGAAATCTCTATCCTGTCTTGCTTATCCTTTAATAAAAGTAAACAAAACTAATTATGATTTTCTGAATAATTTTTTTGCTTGGTTATCACTTACCATAGAATTTTTTTCTTGTGCTGGTGTGCCTGGATGTTGTAATTGATTCCATCCTTGACCCACCTATATCAATTCTCCCTCCTTGTGAATATGGCATCCCTAATATAAAATTAAGGACTTGAAAAAACACGGTAAATTCATCAAGTCGAATTACATCAGCTTCCAATACACCTATATCTTGAGAATTTATGCAAAAATTGAACCTACATATTCTTGTTACATGTATCTTTACACCATTCTTCACCCATCCCAAAGGATATGGATGTGGATGATTGTAAGCTTCAAGATCGAGATTCATACAACTACATTAGAAATCAAGTTAGACTAAGAAACAATATCAACCAAAACATTTACCTTAGTTCTCTTGATTTGGGTTTTGATCTAATATAGTTTACTCATCTCTTCTTCCTCCTCGTGGATTTTCATGTTTGTGGCTGTGCATCCAAGCCTCTCATCTACATCAGAATCATACTCTATTTCCACATCCCCATATGTCTTTACACTTGTCATGTATTTCTTTGAATCCTTGGTTCAGTTCTTTGGATGTAAATTCCAACATGTAGCATCAATATGACCAGTAATATCACAATTATCACAAAAATTCTTAGGATCTTTACTAGTATTCAAAGTATTGGAAGTTTTTTTACCTTCTCCTTTCCATTTACCTTTGTTACTTATTTGTCCCTGCTCTTTCTTTTCTGATTTGTTGATTATTTCCTCTTGACTCTACTTCTCCTTGTTTCCTTTCATCATCGATATAACATGCTTATACACAAGCTTCATTGAGATCCTTGGGCTTCGTGGAGATAACCTTCCTTTGAAGGTGAGTGTGAAGTTCTCCCAAATACTTGGTCATAATATCCTCATCCTCCAAGTCCATATTAAGAAATATGGCTTGTCTTCAAAACTTTGTAGTATAATATTTCACACTTTGATCATCGACTTGTCTAAAGTACTACCATTTAATCATCGATCAATCTTATGGCTAATAGAATAAAGTTAGCTCTAAGAATGTTTGTAAATTCCTCCCAAGATCTTGAAATAAGAAATTTATTATTTTCACAAGTAGTTAGATGGGTTTCCCACTAAACTAGAGCATGTCCCTCCATTTTGAGATGTGTAAAGGTGACCCTTTTACCTCGGTAACACCATAAAAACTAAAGTAAACTTCTAGTTGTTTTAACCATTTATCTAATAACTATGCATCTACTTGTCCTTCAAAGATCTTAATTTCAACCTTAGTTTCAACTTTAAAAGGAGCATGATCAGATTTTACCTTCTCTTTTACAACTAGAGTTTCTTCTTCACGCCCTTTTACATCTTCCTCATCGTGACTCTTTCCTATGCCAAAATTTTTAGCCAAGGCTCGAACCACTGAGTCCATGTTATCTTTCTTGACTAAAGCTGTTTTTACAGATATGAGAGTTCTTGTTGATTTCTATACATCCTATCCATCATGGTCTCTAGCATCTCAATTATATGGACCAAGTTCTCTTCCTCCATTTGATCTCAAACTTTTGTTTCCAATTCTTTGTAGAAATATTAGGATCACAAGGTAAAACGTGGGTAAAAATTCTCACCTTTAGGCGTTGTTACTATCACACAAATCACAAGAATGAATACCACAATCCTCGATACTTATTGTTATCTACGATACCAAAATGATCTTTAAACTTATAACTTTGTAGAATTTATAACACAACAAAATGAAAATATTGTTCTACTTTTGTATTCGAAATGATAGATTGTTTGAAGTTAGAGGACTACTTTTTTAGTGCTTAGAATTATTTGCGAGAAAAATATAAAGAATTCAAAACCAATACAACACACATAATTTAATCCTCGAAACTCCCAAGTTGAGGAAAACTAGTCGAGAAAGGAAATTGATTTTTCTTTCCTTTTATTTTATGTATTGGCTAATTTAAATAAGATACAAATTACAATAAGTCAAGAGAAATAAAAAATTTCAACAATTCCTTTTTGTACTTGTTTTCTTTGTTCTCACACCCAATTTTCTTCTACAATCCAATTCCATCACTAAAGATCTCTTGCTCACTTCTCTCATGAATCGATGATGAACTCCCACTTTCTCTTCTCCTTAAATATTGCTTCTCATGTCCTCCCATGCACTTTGGAGAATGGTAAAAGGTGTCCAAGGAAGAGACACTGTCGAGTTGTTTGAATTCCGTGATTATTCATGGAGTTATTTTATTTTTCTGTGTTAAGTGATAGGACCGCCAATGTCTAAAAACTAGCGGTTAGAAACCACCCTTATGTATAATGGCGGTTACACAACCACCGCTCTACACAGAGGGGTGGTTATGTAAATTCTGATCTGCTTTGCATTTTCCATACTTTACTCTGGTATTGGTTGATTTTTATGAAGTAGTTTTTATTTAGATCTATATGGATCATCCACTACATTACTTACCTATGGCTTCTCTAGATTAATCAGCTTGACACCTTCCCTCTTTAGAGGCTTCATTCGCTTTAATATTATTCTCAATTTGGAAAGCCATAGAGAAATCTTGCCTTAGAGTTCTAGGATTTTTCCCTCAAATAATAAGCTTCTTTCTTATCAAAGGCATCGAGTATTTAATTAGGAAATAATCATCACTAGGCCTTAGATTAATAGGCAATCTAGTCAAAGTTTTATTGAACCTAGTATTAAAGTCTTACACATACTCATTAGGATTATTTTTGATATTTTCAAACTCTGATAAAAGAAACCTAGGGTTAGTCTTATCACCATAATGGACTCTGAAGAAATGATTCATTTCTAACTAAGAATCAATTGAATTTGTAGGCAAACAATTGTACCATTCCCTGACATATTCTTATAATGTATGTATGAATAAGTTAACATAATCATCCATAACATTCTGAAAAAATATAAGATACTGATCCTTATAGCATTATTCCATTGAAATTTAGGCAAGCTTCTTCTAATTTCATTTGGCACTTCATTGGGATAGCCCACCATTCCATGGAACCTTATTGGTCTATAAGTGATAACTACAAAAGGAGCCCTTGGTGGAGGTTGTTCCATATTATTTGGTGGAGGTGTTTCAAAAGAAGGGTTGAAATGGTGGGGAACTGGAGGTCTCTAGGGTAAAGGGGTATGATCCACAAAATGGAAATCCTTTAGGGACTCAATTTCACAAAATACTTTGTTCTTATGAGTTAACAAGAAAAGAAGATGAGGAATGCCTCTATTATTTGGGGATTCTAAAATTTTTAAAACAAAGAATGTAAATATGTTTAAGGACTAATTGAATTAAAGCTATCATATGTGTTAGAGTAATATTCCAACAAAGGTGGATAAAATTCAGCAAGTTGAACAATATTTTCTTCTGGCTTTTGACCACCCATTGGTTTCAGATCTACTTCCTTCTTGATTGTGTATTCTTCAGCTCTGGGAGTAATCTTATGGTGGGATTAGATTTGAAAAAGAATATCCATCCTTCTAGCTTTGGAAAGGGGGAGTTAATCAACAAGGTGTAGAATATTTTGCACTAGTATAACCTAGATTTTCCTTTAAAGACGAATCCATCACTAGGGATTTTCAACTTAGATGTATAGATTAACTCAAAAATGATCGAAATGATAACTTCACAAACTGGGAGGTTGATATTTGCATATTTTTATGAATTTTCCAACTTTTTCTAGTTACCAATCCCTCAATATACTCATAGAGGCTCAAGATTTATGGAAATATTGTTTTTAATGGGAAAATTTTGGACAATACTTAGTAGAATGGTCTAATCTTGGAAAATATCTACAAAGGTAATTATTTCAAACCTTGATCGAGTATATTTCCTTGAAAATGGTGCTAGAATTGTGTTTTTCCTCAATTATAAACCCCTGGTGGCATAAAATAAATTATCAAGGAAGTGGGAATTCGGGATGGTGGTAGACTAGGTGGTATGTCATTTTGTATCCGGGGAGGGGTCTAACACTTTCCTTAGGATCAAGAATTGAGGTGATTAAGGGGTGCGTAAAAGGAGATGAAATTATCTTACTACTTTTGTCTTTCCTTGAACCAGGTGAGAGAGGAACCATAGTGTAACCTAAATGCAAAGTGGGGGATATGAATTATTTATTCCTCTTGGATTTTCAAATTATGGATCAATCTAGGATAAGCATGTCAATGAATAAAAAATTCACTCTCACAAGTTCTCACAAAAGATGTTTATATGCTTATTATACCCGAGACATGTTTATAGACAATAACGTTCAATTGCTCTTGTATTTGATTGAAAATTATAGCTAGAAGGAACCTTTAGTGATACTTAGAAGCAACATGATAGAGTAGAAAATAGAAGTTAGTATGATGAGATTAATTATGGGAGTTTTTACTTCAAAGGGGGGATTATAGGAGGGTAGATTGCTTGTAACAAAGCATTTAACACTTACTAGAGCAACTTGCTATTCTGAAAAGTAAAGAACACTTGAGTCACAATTTATCCAAAAGAATATTTGCATTCATTGATACTCAACAGATGTAAAGTTCCCACTCAATCTATAAAATACTAAACACAAAGGCTCATGCAAGTATTCTAATGAAGTATTTACTTCTTCTACTCTCGTACGCCCAAGATACACTCAAAGGATAACATAAATAACTTTGAAAAAATGGCTATAATAAGGATTTTAGAATTAAATTTAATATTGCAGAGTAAATGCTCAAACACAATATTGAATTAATGAACAAAACAAAACCATTAAGGATTTATCTAATGTACAAAAAGAGAAGCAATAGACACAAAATTGCAGCAGAAAATATAACTCATAAATCAAAGATTAAACATACAGTAACCTAGAATATAGAAATCAAAGTTCACAAGCGAAAATATTTCATTTAGATCTTGAATTTATTAACAAGGGAGCATAAAGAAAATTTTGTCAAATTTTTTCAATGGTTGTACATTGTAACCACCTTGACACAAAAGTTTGGGAAACCGAAATCAATATGTATTTTAAAAAAGAAACATACAATATTACAAATATATCCTTCGATCTTTTCAAAATAGAAAAACTAAACCCCCTCTTTTTATGAGGACAAATCCTCCTATTTATAAACATTGGCTACAAACTTTCCTTTATTTTCCCCTAAAGCTTTAACGAACCATCCCAGAAGGCACGGAAAATGAACTCCATTTTTGGAAAATATCTTATAACTGTAAATATTCCTTTTTCATTACTTAATATGATCCTATTTAAGTTCTTTGACATAGATATGTGTAATATTTTTACTTTTGTTTCTTAATCCCTTTTTTCCTATCTATGTTGTCACCATCATTCATGCACCCAATCATAAACCATTTGTTCCCTTATGTTGTTATCTTTCTAAAACTTGGGCAAAGCTACATAATTAAATTAAGGCAATAATATTTGTA
The DNA here is from genome assembly GCA_018340775.1 of Taxus wallichiana var. yunnanensis. Taxonomy (NCBI): domain Eukaryota; kingdom Viridiplantae; phylum Streptophyta; class Pinopsida; order Cupressales; family Taxaceae; genus Taxus; species Taxus wallichiana. The sequence continues at coordinate 395,503,252 of CM031239.1, read as the reverse complement.
TATTTCTCATGTCAATCAAATGAGTCTCCATACAAATAAATAGGCCAAGCATATCCTAAAGTTTAGGAGTTTGTATCAACCACTAAATCTATAATATACTCCACCAAACTATCTACATAAGTTGTAAAAACAACTTACAATAGATTTTACCAATCATACATACATTGCAATATTAATCTCAAAATAATAATGTGAGCACTATAATATTTTCCAACATCCCCCTTAGTGAAAACATGGGAGAAAAAACAATCACACTTCTTTTGGAGCGTGCTTCTGTACATGCTCATGATCTAGATGGTTTTTCAGGACAACCAACAACCTCAACATGGATGGTTTTACAGGATAGCCAACAACCTCAACAATGATGGTTTTATAGGACAACCAATAACCTCAACAAGGATGGTTTTACAGGACAACCAAGAACCTCAACAAGGATGATTTTATAGGACAACCAACAACCTCAATATCATGATGCTGATTTTCATTTGTGCTTTCGTCGTCCACTATGTTTTTCATTCAGGGAATTATGTAGGAAACATTGCTCACTGAATATAAACCAAAAAGAAGGAAAAGTGAAAATGGAACATTGAGACCATGTTCCCTCCCTCAATGCAAACATTTCACTTATTTAACACAAATCTGGAACTCGAAATCATACTACACAGAACTAAAACAAACTACACCTCTAGAAAAAGAAAACTCTCACACACATTGTCACCACAGATTTGTGTGGCCCTATAGTTGGAGATTGATGAGAGGTCGCTGATTGAAATCCATCCTCTTGTACTTCCGTCCTCTAATGAAATGTTGCAAACTCAGCCAAATATGATCATGAAGCTCAAAAAATAATCTCCACATTGTCATTTATTCTTTTCTCTCCCTAGTAATGTGAAATTGTTTATTTTTTGGACGTTGGGTAACATCGAAAATGTATCCGTGAGGCAATTTTTTTAAATTTTTGATGAAAAATATCTTATATTATATCAATGCAATAAGATACAAGATAACATTCAACAAAAATGTGGGTGGTATGAGAGCATGCCCCAAAACCACGAACAAACTAGGCTGAGCCTATAAAACCAAAAGTCAAACTAGGTCGAGCCTAGGAAAATACAACAAAACATCGATCCTAACAAAAATAGAGACAAAATTAGGAAACAACAGCAAACATGCCCAAGGTGGCAGATCGTAATCATCTGGCCACCCCGAACCAAGAAGATCTTTTCCAGTGTCAGGAATCTCTCAACGATCAAGAGGTTCTTCCTCGGGGTCTTCTTCCCCGCACGTAGGAACGGATAAGTTGAGCCTCGGGGAGTTTTATAGAAGATGGTAGGGGTGACAACAGATCCCGGGAAGCTTGGAGAGAAGTGGCAGAGGGAGAGCCTTAGCCTTGCTTGATGAGATGAAGAACAAGGTGAAGAACCCCACCCAAGTTACCGAGGTGGTGAGCCCAGCCCCGCCAGCGAGCTAAGGAGTGCGATGGCGAGCCCTAATTGTGATATCTCTCTGGTGAATGACTATGCTAGTGACTCAGCCCGGGAGAATGGTGGGTGTGACTCGAACTCCAGATGCTGGGATTTTTGCATCGAAATCCATGAGAGGAAGGTAAGGAATTCCTAGTGGGAGAAGGTGACACTCGGGAAACATTACACGGGGCTTCCCCCAATGTCGTAACAAATTTTGGAGGTGGTCCACCTCTAGCGCCGCGTTATTTGCTTGAACTTGAATCCCTAGAAGTACATTGGAGATCACTATAAATTTAGTATAAATTGAGAAAGACCGATCAGGCAGAGAGTTAGCAAAGAAAAAATCATTTCTTTCTTTCCATATCCAAAATAAAATCTCCCCTTTGAAAACATGCCAAATCTGGGTGAACATAGGTAGAAGTTTGGGATTGTCTCCCAAGAGGATATGTTGCCAAGTGAAACAATGGGGCCATGAGGGAAAGAAAAAAGTGTGGATCTAGTTCCAGGCAGTTTGAGCTTTGGGACTAGAACCAAAAGACATGCATAATCGTTTCCAGATGCCCACAGAAGGGGCATTTAGGCGCTGGAATCCCAATTTAAACAAGAAGGGCCCTAATAGGAAGACCTTGGTGAAGAATACACCAAAGAAAATGAGTAATTTTGGGATCCACACATATATTACAAATAGTCTCAAACCTTCTACCCCAAGTAGATGGTGTGGCGTGAATTCCCCAGTGAGTATTAAGTTTTTCCACCATGGGAAAATGGGGTGAGAGCCACCGATAGAATTTGTTGGCTTTATAGTTACAGAAAGGAGTATCAGCATACCATTTCCAGTCTGTCCACCAAGGGCAAGAGGAGTGCACAACAATCTTATGTAGCATGTGATCTAAAACTGCGTTATTCACAATATTGTAAGTATCATGATCTTGGTTGGAGAGACGAAACATAGTTTTAAAATACGACCAAGCAGACCAGGATTGCTTGTTCTTGAAGAAAATTTCTCGATCATATGAATTCTGTTTTTGAAGAATTTGAGAGCAGAGATTCCTGAGACCTCTACAAGGCATTGATCTTGGGATTGAAAAATTGGTGACCACCAGATAAATTGCTGATTGAGAGATAACTCATTAGGAAAGCCATCCCCTTTCCATAAAATCTAGGGTTTTACACACTCCCATGCTTTCCAGATAATTTTAAGCACAAAGTTGCCCAAGATTTTGATAGGCACATGGGTGATGAGAAAATAGAAAAACCCCAAGCCTTTCCATGCAGGGCGGCCATAAAGAGAGCCTAATGTAATGCCATGTCATATGAGAACTTTCCAAGCTTCCTGGTCATTGATGTTTCTTATAATCCACTTGGCACAAAAAGCTTTCCCTTGATGCTAAATGTGAATAAGCCCGAGGCCTCCAGAATTGTGAGGTAGGAAACATATATCCCAAGTGACATGATGAAAACCTTTTCCAGTAGACACATTATCCCATAAGAATGATTTGAGAAACTTTTCTAGCTTTTGGATGGAGGATTTGAAAGGGACACAACAAGATGAGTAGTAATCATGGGCGGCAACCAAAATTTTGGAACAAATTTGGAATTTTCCAGCCAAAGACAAGGGCCTAGTGAGCCAATATTCCAGTTTTTTTTTCTACCCTTTGAATGACATAAAGCCATAGATAAGCCGGGGAGTCTTGCAAAGAAAAGGTAATACCAAGGAATTTGAAAATCTCACCATGGTACAAAATTTTCCAATCAAATCTGGCAAGCCAACTCTATGCAGGAAGGAAAGATTGTTTGTAGCATTGAGTTTTTTGCCATTGAATGGAGGAACCAGAAGATAGGAAGAAAGTATCCAAACATTTCATAACATTGCGAATGTTACTCTCATCCTCGATAAGCGTAAGGAATGAATCATTTGCAAAATACCCATTGAGGAGTTGAGAGTTGGGCTCATCAGGTAGCAAAATTCCACGAACAAGACCTTAAGTTTTGGCATGGGCTAAGATATAACCAAAGCCTCCGAACGCTGGCACATAAAGTGTAGGGGCAAGAGCATAACCCTGTTTGATAGACCATAATAGCCCAAATGGCTCCGAGCTAAGGCCATTGATAGAAATTTGAGCAGAATTATCTCGTAAAGAGCATATTGATGGATTGAATAAAGATGGGGCCAAATCCAAGGCCACTGAAGCATGTCGAGGATGTAAGGCCATTCAATCCGATCATAGGCTTTCTCAAAGTCAATCTTGATAAACATTATTTTACGTACTTTTTACAATGACACAATTTTGATAACTTAACTACTGATAATGATTTTGAGTTTGAATCTTATTGACAATTGACACTAACTTCACAATGACATATGATGAACTTTAACAACTCCCCTATTGACCATTAAAAATGTTTTGACTCGACACTTAACAACGATGATGACTCTATTACACAAAAATGATTTTTTTAATAAGAAAATGACACAAGAATATTAACCTATAAACGACATAAAAATTAAACATATAAGGCAATAGACACAATATTGACTCAAAGAGGATATTCAACATATGACCGACTCTTTTTGGTTTGCATTATAGAGTCCAACACCTCTAATAAACTAAAGTGAAACTTAATCGACTCATGATACATAAATTTAAGTGACCCTATATGTTTTCATAACACCTAAACAATTAAAATGAAATTACTAATAATCTAAATGACTTAACAACTCACAATATTTCCACAAGTCATGGAAGTATCACATTTTTGCATGAACCATGTATATCTTCGCCTTGTATTGATACCACGTATTCCAAATGCTGAAAGGTGAAATAGTGGAGTGTGAAGTGAACTTGCAAATGCATATTTTGTATTTAAAAGGATTTATTTGAAGTGCATGCCAAGTCAAATGTATGTTGATCAAATCCCGAAACTCATAAAACAAAATACAGACCAGGAAATGACTACTGTCCCAAGGTGGAAATCCGATGCAAAGTCGAGAGTTGTTTGCTAATGCAACTTGAAAATACTGCACTAATCTGAGTCGAAGGTCGTTTTCCACCGAGATGGTGACTAAAACACCAATGCAGATCTGAGCTTGGGGATCCAAAGGGTGTCTCCTAAGTGTTTGGTAATACTGATTTGCATGCAAAGAGACTTTCCACGATCCTCAGACCATAAAAAGAGATTGTGAAACCAAGCAAGTCGATGAGAAGGAAATTCAATGTAGCTATGTTTTGTCTGTAGTAGATCCAGTATAATATGTTGTTGAGCCCGAGTATGCCGTGGAGGGGAGCCAAGCTGTCAGTATTTGGAAGGCCAACAACATCCAGAAACAATATAGATGAAAAATCGTTCTGCCCAATGGAGACGTGATGTAGAAAAATAGAATAGATCACTTATAAGACTAGGTATTTTATGACGCAAAACATGTGGACATACAGATCTACAAATATTTCATCTCTAACGAACTTCATAACTAGGGACGATTAGGAATAAGAAAATTACACCTTCAGACACTTTATTTTCCCATCGCAGGATAAATCGCTCTGATACCAAATCTAAAACTAGGGCAGAGTTACAAAATTAAATCAAGGCAATAATATTAGTATATATATCACGTCAATCAAATGGGTTTCCATACAAATAAATAGGCCAAGTATCTCCTAAATTTTAGGAGTTTGGCTCAACCACTAAACCCATAATATACTCCACCAAACTATCTACGTAAGTTGTTAAAACAACTTACTTACAATAGATTTTACCACTCATACATACATTGTAATATTAATCACACAATAATAATGTGAGCACTATAATATTTCCCAAAAATATTAACTAAGTTGAAACTTTCCTTTTAGAGGATATATTTTGGGAAACAAATAATCATTGACACCCTCTTAAAATTGATGCTTCCCTATGTGAATTTTCGAATCAATCCAAAAACTATATTTTGACAGATATCAATTTGTCTCCCTTTTTCCAAACCCATGCGAGTATCCAAAATTGATTTCACATTTAATCCTGATATGATAATTCACACAATCATTCAAAAAATCCATCCTTTTATAAATTCTTATTGATTTTCCATAAGATTACGTATTCCTTTGAGAATTCTGGGTAAAAAAGAGCTCGTGTTAATCATTCTTAAATGATAACGGATGTGGAATTAGGAACCAATCTGAAGGATCTTTCTTTAGAAACATTGCACGCAATTTTTGACCTATCTGGCCTAGATGAAGTTTTTTTGAGGATGTTATTCATGATTGAAGATCAAGCGGAACCTGTACGACCATTAAAACCCCACATAGTTCAGCTGGCATTGATGTGAAGGCTTATCAAGATGACTCCCTTCTTCTCTATTTTTTAGATTATATATCAGCACTTGTTCCATGTGGATAATCATAAAGCTCCTGACTTGTTGAAGAAATTTTGGTTCTATTGCAGACCTTTCATTAGCAAGAACATCATAAACATATCCCCGATATTATTTAATGAGGAATTGGTGGAGAAAGAGATTCCAGTTGATGTTTATGTAGTGCTTGATGATGAGCCTATGAAAGTCAATTTCCCACATAATAGCTGCAATAGAGCAAAGAATCACCCATCATGAGAAATCCATGGTGAAATATTCTTCTGAGGGGACCCCTGAAGTGTCACTGCCTTTATTGAAGAGATGTAGAAGGGGTTTACTTAATCCAATAAGTGTAACCCAACTTTTTCTTTTCGATGAACCCAACGTACGAATCCACCCATGACACTAGATGATGTTCTCGGGCCATCTTCAACCTCAAAACTGCCACCCGATGGGGTACCAAGGCTTACCTCAAAGGTGGGTCTAATATCCTTGAATGGGTATCCTCTTATAGGATAAAATTGGATTTGATCAAGATATTGGAAGGCCCAAAAGCATATATTAAGGAACTCATGAAAATGGGCATGTCCCATGATCTTGCAGGGGATATCCAATATGTTTATGGGGCTCAGGACCGTAAAGAGTTTGATTTTAGGATGAAGAAGTTATTAAATCGGATCCCCACCTTTGTGGAGGAATTTGTAACCATAAATTGATAAGTTATGTCATATTTTGAAGAACCTCCCCTTTTGTGTATGCATACTAGAAGTTATGTATATTTCAAGGGTTGGGGCCCCTATAGAATCCCCATTTTGTTCCTAGTATATGCATATGATTATTTTTATATATTTTTTTCAATTTAACTACTATTCTTCACAAATGAATTTACCTTTGGATAGCATAGCCATTGTCTCTCAATCCACCTTGCATGAATTGGATACCCACAATGAAGGGTACTGATAAAAACACTATTTTTATGTGTTCCATGGATTTTACTCACATTCCTCTTTTACTTGCATGATTTTTTAGTTATCTTTCATGTTTTACTGATTTTGGTTGACTTCTGAGTGTCCCGTAGATTTTGGAATCCATAGAGTGCCACCTTTTTACAAACCCGCATAAAAATAAATCAGTTTGCCACGGTTTTTGTTATACAAGTACACTCCCTCATTTCTTGCAACCACTCATCCCGCGGTATCCTTTCTTTCTTCAACTTGTGAGACTAAGTCAATTTGAATGATTATCAATCATTCTAGAATTTACCTTGGTCATGATCTGATCTTTATCCTTTCATAGTTTGGAGAAACCCACAAAACATTAAGTTCTTCATTCTCGCAGATTACCAAGTTAGTGCACTGTGGTCTCCTTAGAATTGAATGGTCATGTCCATCATTTAATTTGTTCAAAGTCATGGGAAGGAGTGATCATGAATACTCGAAATATCTAGTGCTTAGCTAACATATGTAAATATGAGTCCTTAGATGGTATGGGGAAATTTCTTGGAAAACTCAACTTGGTTAAGAATAGGGCTCGGAATGAGCACCAACATGTTCTACTACTTTAGGAATATTTAGGAGATCCTTTAGTGTTTTAGGAGTGTATTTTATTGCAGAGTTTTGTAAGTTCCATGTGAATTATTAAGTACATTAAATTTTTTTATATAGGATTTTGTAAATTAATTAACACATTAAAGATGAATGATAGGATAATAAATTAAAAAAATAAAGATGTAATATTAAGATAATTTCTTTTAGAGAGTGGGAAATGAGACCTTATGGTTCATCCCGAGTTTAGTATTCTTTGGTCCTAGTCCATATGGGTTTGAACATGAAACTCATGAGGACAAAGAAATATTCTAGGAAGGATACCTAGGATTCATACATTTCTTTAGATAAATGCAACCGAGTATATGAATAACTCGATCAATGTTTAGAGTAAATAAATTCATGCAAGAGAGATAGAGAGAGATAAGTCAATTGGTCTTAGGATAGATGAAAAAATCATAGTATATAGATAAAGGGAAACATATGCTTTAAAAGGATAAGTTACCTATTTTAGGGGTATAAATTTCTCCCCTCGAGAGTGAAATGAAAATTTTACACTTAAAGAAAAATATACTTGAGCTTTCACACTCACTTTACAAAGTTGAGAATGGTGGTTTGGTTTTGGAGTTATCTATGATGAAACCTACAATATAGAGTGTAGTCAATATCCATAATGGGAATTGAACTACAATTCAAATTCTAAATTCTATTTTTGTAACTTTGAAAATTGAATTAATAACATACTAAAGTGAAGAGACAAATCATGGAAGGAATATACCTATTTGATTTATCGAGGGATAATCTCCCATATTTTTGTATTAAAAGATTAATATTTGTACTAATATACTAAAGGATTGGGGGTAATTAGTCCCGATTTTCATTGAAGGAGAATCCAAATTCGTAAAGGGGTTGAGTGTGCTTAACACAAAATCAAGAGGAGAGGTACCATAGGATATCTCGTCCCAAAGAACCCCAAAATAAGGAAGAAATTTATATAGAGTATCTAGCCACTCTAATATCTTCTAATGAAAAATAAGATGAAGGATGTCAAAAGATTGTTTGGTTCTCGCCATGATATTGTAGACACTCAAATTTGGTAATTCACTCTTTGAAATTGTTATTTTTGATAGTGCACTCTTGCTAAAATAAATAAAACATTATAATTCCCATTTATCAATTTCCGAGGTCTCTTGTCTAGCTTTTTTACCCTTGCACACTGACATGTCACCAAATTATGAGAACACAATGCATAAAATCCATAGTATAACATCAAGTAACAAGTTCAAAATTTCAATTCATGTTTTCCTTCCCTGGTAAATGTCATATAGTGTAGTCAGGGATTATATATGGTAATGTCGACTTGTATGATATTGGAAAACATGTTCCCTAAATATACTTTAAAACTCATATTCTTTTTTAGGTCTTATATTCCCCCTGGTCATCCTTTCTTAGGTAAATAACCTAGAGTACCCTATATAAGAAAGTAAACATACCTCATTTGCTAACCTAAAAATCCTATGCCAGTACTTTGATAGAATCACTTCAAACACTTGTAAAAAGTACCCAAGGATTCCTAAATCTTGCAATAACACATTTATATTCATTAGGGTAGAAATATCTATAAGTCTCGAAGATTATTACTAGGTTCTACAACATCAATATATCTCATCTAAAAGCACTCAAATATCGATTCCCCAAGTATTTTAGAAAGAGGTAATTCAACTCAAGCATTGTAAAATCTAGTTACATTCATTCATATATCACATGCTAGGTGGAAAACAATGCATGGTTTGATGCCTCTTTAGAATAGTGTAGATGTCAAAATTTTTTTGCGTGGGTATTGTTATCCTAAATCAACCCCACAGGTTAATTTAGATAACTTACTTTCAAATGAGCTTAGTTATTTAAGCAGGAGAATGAAAATCAAATGGCCATAAAATTCAATACCAAGTATCAACAGAGCCATATGTCATAATTATGGGGATCCTCATTTCTTTTAGACTCTAAAAGACATGAACTTCTAGTCCATGGGGAAATTTATCTTGGAGAGTTGTAACAAGCTGGAAAAGTGAGGTGAGTTTCACAAGTGTGGAGTTTCGAGACTCCGCCAATAACATCAAATGATGCTACCAGCTAATAACATGTATGGATGTTACCAAACGATAGAATGTACAGATGCTACCAGATGGTAACAAGGATAGATGACGCGTAGGTCAACTCGGAAGCAGAGCAAGATTGCAATTTGGTGAGTGGTGTCAGCGATACAAATGGTACCAATTGGTAGGATGGAATAAGTACAACCGATCGATAGTGGAATCGAGGAATGAACATGCAATTGGCCTAACTGACAAGCCAAGGGTAGTACTTATGTGTGATCGATAGAAAAATGATAGAAAAATGATGCTACTTAGGAAAAAATTGAAGAAATGAAGCTACCCAGTCGAAGGAAGGAAAAAATGCTACCAAATGACTCCTCGGACATTAATGAAATTATATGAAGTAGCTCACTACCCTATTAGGAAATTAAATCATGGTAGGTGAGAGCCGATATATATATATATATATATATATATATATATATATATATATATATATATGTAATTATCTCTTTGTTGTAATGACACCATGCCGAAATGGTGGCCGACTTCCCACAAGTTCCGGACCTCAAATCTAGTTGCTTCAATGTATTCTTTCCTTTTTCCATGGATGTAATATAATTGGACAAATTTTAAGCAATAAAATCCATTTTTGGCACATTTTTTCTGCCCTATCACATTTTATTTATAGTCTTTCCTTTTGTTCATTTTTGGCATGTTGTAGGTATCTCTTGATTATAGGTTCCATTTTTGGTGTGTTATCAATGTGTGGGTGAGTGGAGTCTACATGGTTCTTGATCCATGACACATTTTGTGCCATCTCTGCCGTGTTTAATCCCTTTCCTTCACCTCGTGAAGAGATATCACCCCCTTTTTGGTGCCATCACCACCCCTTTTATCCTAGGATTTCCTTTTATCGCATATCTCTCTCTAACCATGGTACTTGGAATGCATAGATTAGGATTAGTTATATATATTTTTCTAATGTAGGTGTAATTTTAGCATTAGAATTAGGTAGAGGAACTAACCTTCTCTAGAGGTCCATATCAAGTAACATGTCCCACACCTTGAGGGATAGTCCCATGTTTTAGAAACATAGGGGTATGTAATGTGCAAATCCTAGGGTGCTACTTTTTTGTGCAAACAATTTTGACACACCCAATGGGACAAGTATTGAAATATTTATATTTCGCAAGTGTTCCATTGTAATATCCTAGCCACCTCGATACCTTAAATTCTATAAATTTTTGACATGCCCTGTGGGATGGAGTTTGAAGAGCTTCATATCTTCATTTCACCAAATTTGATGTGTTCTTGGTGAGATTTCATTCTTTGGAGGCATTCTCAAGAATATCTGGTGACTCCACTATTCCAAAAAAACTCATTATATTAGTTGTAGAACATCCTTTCATCCTTTTACCTTCTTTCCATCTTCCCATTTCCCTCTTTCATGAAGTTGTGCAATCATGACTTCATTTCCTTCTCGAAACCCTCATTTGTAGCAAAGCAACACTATTTCCCTTCATCCCCATATTCCCAAAATCCTCCTCCAAATCAGTTTTATGAGCACCATCATGAAGGGTATGTGTATAATCAAACCCCAACTGATCCATATGGTAATTCTTCTAACCAAAACATTTTTACAGAACAAGGTTATATTGGTGATGGTGGTAACTCCATGGTAGACATTGATTTTAGAAGTAGATTTAAGGAATGGAGGTGAACATGATACAGATCAGGGCTACATGTGTAATGAAGGCATGCAAAATTAGTTTTAGGGTACCTTGTCCATGGGTTGGCCCTATGCCAAAGCTGGTTCATCCTGCAACAAAAGATGGATTTTATCATTGAGATGCCACCAAAAATTACAAAGTGAGTTGAATTAATGGAGGATCATGAATCTAGTGTTACAAATATATTGTGTAACATTATTTATATATTGTAATATTATTAATAATGAGTATTTAACTCATATTAATAATATAGTTAGTCTGAGTGTGTTGTGAGAACAACTCACGTAGCTAAAGTTGTGTGAGATAATAAAGGGATGTTAGAGAGATATTAGGAGATGGGGTTGAGATTATGTAGGGATTGAAGATCATGTTTGACTCCACCATTGTAGGGGTTAATTGATATATATATATATATATATATATATATATATATATATATGTAACTCTCTCTTAATGAATATTATTGTCCTGGATGAATTTTATATTCTATGTTTTTATTATTGTGTTAGATTATTTCTAATAATCTAGACCAAATTTATTATTTGGTATCAGAGCACCAGGGTTCTTGTGACCAACAATGAGAGTCAAGCATTCCATACGTATTTGTGAAGGATTCGTGCATTTCCATTCTAGACGTCACCTATTTATGCCTGAATTTTCACATGGACATGCCCAAATCTATTCCTGCATGATCTACCCTGTGTGGCTACTGCGCATGATCTGCTCCTCGCATGGTCTACCCGCGCGATCTGTTCTGCATGGTCTACCTATTTGTTCTATCCGTGTGATCTACTCCTATGTCATCCATCATGATCTTCTCCGAAATCGTGAGTTTTCCATTTTTGGATGTAGTGAAAAAAACACTAGGAATTTTTTTCCATTTTTGGAAAGGGGTCCGGAAAGATAGTGGATTTAAAAATTGTAGTTGCCATAACTTTCAGCTGGTAACTCAGATTGAGATGGATATTTTTTTTTTTTTAAATGTGTGTTTTTTTGAGCTCTTTACATTGATCATATCAAAAATTGTAAACAAAAAAATTGCTTTACGGACGCATTTTCGGTGGAATCCGACGTCTAATTTTTAAAATCAACATGGAAAATTTGAATTGAATTGAAAAATTTGAAGGAAAATATTTCCATACATGGAAGTTAGAACTCAATTGTTTTTGATTAACAAAGATCTATGGGAGATTGTGGAAGGAAAAATCAGTAAACCACATGACGCAGATGAAGCAACAAAATGGGAAAGCAAGGATTGAAAAGCTACAACAATTATTGGCCTAGGATTATCTGATGCTTATTTGCATCATATAGATTTATCAAAAACTTCAAATGTCATATGGACTACATTGAACAAGCTTTTTGGATCTCAAACAAGAAGCGCAACAGTATCTCTCAAATAGAAATTGTTTGGACTCAAGATGGAGGAAAGTGATAACATGGTGCCTGATGATGATGCAAAATCTTTATTACTAAATAGCATGCCTGCCAATTATTCCAACATGGTTTTTACACTAAGCAAAATAAATCCTAGCCTAGAAGATCTAATTTCTTCATTGATAGATGAAGAAAATAAGAATATTGATCAAGAAGAAAGTGTGTTGTATGGAAAAAATAAAGAAGACAAATCATTTGTTAAAAGAAGATTTAAATATTCTTCCAAGCAAGGATCAACTTCCAAGGATTCAAAGAAGCGATTTATATGCTACTATTGTAAACAACTTGGTCATATGGTTGTAAACTGTAAACTGAGAGCTCAAGACCTACTTGATGAGAAACTACAAGAGAATGCCATGGCTTGCCGATGAAGAAAAAGATTATGATAAAGAAGAACCAATGAATGATGACAACGGTTATAATTCTAAAGATTTTCTTTACTAAATAAGTATCATCTACATGGAGGAAGGAGGTCAATCAGCGACCTCTCATTAGCCGCAGGCGGGGCGCACAATGGTGTTGTGGAATTTTATTTCAGTTGTGTGTTTACTTTTCTTAAAATAAGAACAGATGATTTATACCTATTCAACTATTGTAATAAGTGAGCTCCTGCGTGAGCAATATTTCCTATATTTTCTCTTGATGTCAGAACATTGCAGAAGATCAGAAGCACCAATGTAAGTTAGTTTTGGATCTTGAAATGGTTTGTGGAAGATCTAGAAAACCACATGAGGTGGATAGTTGATGGTTCCTGTCACATCAAGGTTTGTGGTAAACCTGGTTAAAACCATGGAAGGAGATAGCCTTTCTTTTGATCAAGGTCATGAGCCAAGTTGGGCATGCCACATGGGTGAGCATACTGCAGATAAGTGTGTGAATGTTTTTCCACCATGTCAACATTAGGGGAGTGTATATTGGGAATTAATAATGTTAACAATAGGGGAGTGAATGTTACAAATATATTGTGTAACATTATTTATATATTGTAATATTATTAATAATGAGTATTTAACTCATATTAATAATATAGTTAGTCTGAGTGTGTTGTGAGAACAACTCACGTAGCTAAAGTTGTGTGAGATAATAAAGGGATGTTAGAGAGATATTAGGAGATGGGGTTGAGATTATGTAGGGATTGAAGATCATGTTTGACTCCACCATTGTAGGGGTTAATTGATCTATATATGTAACTCTCTCTTAATGAATATTATTGTCCCGAGATGAATTTTATATTCTGTGTTTTTATTATTGTGTTAGATTATTTCTAATAATCTAGACCAAATTTATTATCTAGTGTTAGGAAACCCTATCAATGGGGAAACCCTACACTACAATCTTACATCCCTCCTATTCCTCTTCCCCAACCTACAACATCTTAGCCTAATTTTTATGTTCTTAGCTTTCTCGGCTGCTGCCCCCATTGAGATTTCTCCTTGTCCATATTTTCCCTTCCACACCACCTTCATTTCTCTGCCATAATTCTTTCCTCTCCCTCCCAATACTCTTTTTCTAGCCAAGTAATGAATCAATAGTCACCCAATTATGAATCCTACCTAACTAGCCTCATCATGTTTGACGATTGTAGAAATGTTAAAGAATGATATGACTTTGATTTGGAAGATGAAATTGCATAGAGTGTATTAAAGAGGGAATCCACTTCAAAATGAAGTCAACCAAACTTAGAGGATGTAACTATGAAGGAGACAATTATTTTCAAAAGCACCACAAATTTTAGATCAACTTGCAAACATCCACCTCCTTCCATAATTTCTGCAGGATGTCCCTATCCATGGGTATGAACTTCAAAGAAATGGGAAAATCAAATGGACCAATCCTTTCCCAATCAAGTATTTAGTTAGTTTAGAGACAAAAATAGAGTTTTCACTAGTAATGCTCATTTCAGGGCATGAGGAAGAGCTTTAGAGTCCCAAAGGTCAACTAAAACACCTCCAACCAAATAAAAAAACTAAAGGAGGTATTTATCTTGTTTGTTGATAATTTGAGAAGGGTTTAAAATTTCATGACAATTTTCCACTCTTATTAAATGCCATGTCCATTTCCAAATTAATTACATGGCCAAACTTTGTAAAAAAGGGAAGCTATTTATCCCTGTATGTTACATGATTTTCTTAGCTTCTCGTTTATTTAGTTAGAATATGGTAGTGTAGATTTATTTTTAGAAGAAGAATTTATTTTGCACACTCTATATGTTTCCACTTGAAACATGTATGATTTTCCATTTCTTACATAAGGTTTTGTGGGTTCTTGTTCTTTATTGTAAAGTCCATTTCATGGCAAAACCAAATTGTGGGGGTAGTTTTCAAAGTGAATTTTTCAGCCCCAAGAGATCGATACTGATTAGAGCTGTAGGTGCCTCTTCCTTGGTAAATTATATAGTTGGAGCAACTTATAAGATTCATTCAGAGCTCCACAAATCAAATTCAAGCTAGTGGTTAACAAGTAGTTTCGATTTAGTCTGCTAAGTTCATATGGATTTAGAAGATTAACTTTCAAAGGAAATGATTTGTTTCTTTAAGGTTAAGCTTGAATCCATGCCCAATGGATGATTGAAGGCTATTGGTCTCTTCATCTAGTAGGTAGATGCCCACTGAAGGTTGCCAAACTATTATCCCAAATTAACCCCTAGGTTAAGTCAGATAACTTATTTTTAAATGAGATTAGTTATTTAAGCGGGGAGAATGACGATCAAAGAACCATCAAATTTAATACTAGGTATCAATATGGCCATGTGTCATAATTCCGTGGCTCCTCATTTATTTTGCAAATCCAACATACATGAGCTTTGGGTCCATGGGGAAAGTGAACTTGGCAAGTTGTGGCGAGCTAGGTAAGTGGTGCGAGTTATGCAAGCATGGAATTTCAAGACTTCGTCGAGTAGCATAAAATGATGATACCGAATGGTAGCATGTATGGATGCTACCGGATAGTAGCATGTTTGGGTGCTACCAACCGGTAGCAAGGATAGATGAAGTGTAGGTCAAATCGGTAGTGGAGGAGGATGATGAGTTGGTGAGTGGTGTTGGTGGTATAGATGGTACCAGTTGGTAGCATGGAACAATGTGAACAACTAACAATAGAACTAAGGAACAAACATGCAAATGGCCCAACCAACGGGCCAAGGGTGGTACAAATGTGATCGGTTGGTATAAAAATGATGCTACCGGCCAACAATTGAAAATGATGCTACCGTCCAATAATTGAAAAATGAAGCTACCCATTGAAGGAAGAAAAATATGTTACCGATCGACTCCTCATACATTAATGCACATTATAAAAAGTAGCTAAACCACCTATCATACAATTAATGCATGGTAGGTGAAATCCTAGTTTTTATATATGTAAAACTCACTCATTTGAAGGGGTTGAGTTTTCTCTCTCTTTTGTAATGACACCATGCCAAAATGGTGTCGACTTCCCACGAGTTCCAAACCTCGAATCAGTTTCTGCAATGTATTCTCACCTTTTTCCATGGATGTAATAGAATTGTGTATATTTTAAGTAATAAAATCTATTTTTTTGCACATTTTTTCTACCTTAGCTCGTTTTATTTTCAGTCTTTCCTATTTGTTCATTTTTGGAATGTTACGTGTATCTCTTGATTCTAGGTTCCATTTTTGTTGTGTTGTCAATACATGGGAAAGTGGAGTTTGCATGGTTCTTGATCTATGTCATGTTTGTCTTCCCTCTTTTCCATGTATTCTCCCTTCCCTTCCCCTCATGGAGATATCTCACCCCATTTTCTAGTGCCATCACTTCCTCTTTTAGCATAGGATTTCCATTTCTTGCATCTCTCGACCTTGGTCCTTGGAATGTGTGGATTAACATTAGTTAGATTTACTTTCTACTTTGTAGGTGTAGTTTTATCATTATATTTTGGTATAGGAACCAACCTTCTATGGAGGTCCATTTGAGATATAGCAAATCTGAAAAATTAAGGGATGGTTCCATTTCAACAAAAAAATAGGGGTTTGTAATGTGCAAGTTCTAGGGTACTACTTTTTTGTGATAACGGTGTGGCCACTACCCAACTAATGTTTATTTTTAGTACTTCCCATCCATAGTTAGGGTTTGATATCATGATTTGAGTATTCAAAGAGCTTCACAACATGATAAAAAATTAGGGTTTGAAAGTGATAGAAAGTTTAGGTAATTGAAAAAGTACAAAATTTATAGAACCCATAACTAAGTAGGTCAAATACCATGTAATATGGTCAAGACTATATAGACGGTGTTGGAAAAAGTGTACGATCTTATCTTAGGTCAGTTTCAATCACAATCTCTAGAATGAAGCACCATCAAGTTTAGATCTTCTTGTTCTAGTAGTGCATCCTCCCATAGCTTCCTAGAATCATATGTAATAAAAAAGTGTAGTCATCTCCTTGTGTTTACAAGTTTGTATTTTATTTAGCATATTAGTTACAAGTATAAAAGCATTATTATAATTTTGGTAATTAATGTTGGAAGTTAATTAATCAGAATAACCACTTGTTACTAAACCTTACATCCTTTAGTGTACTAATTCACTAAAATTAATTAGTTTTCATGTTAAATATAATTAGGTGTAAGGTGAAGATTCCAAAAACAACTCTACTCACTCTTATGATCTTCCCAAAGATAAGGTACAATGCCTTACACAATTGTTATAAGAGAATCCCACCAATATTGATATTCTTCTCTATACTACAAGATACCATCTTAAGCATGATTCACTCTCTCATATCAAGACATCGAATATCCCTACATATGCGGTGTCTAGCTCATTGGGATGCCTAATCTTCCAATGTAAAATATTTATATGCCTCTTTATATAATCTGTTATTGCTATTACACACCCTACATCCACTTGTCATGGTTCACACATTTATTCATATAGCATACATGCCCTTGAAACTATTATTCATACCTTAAAATATTCAAGATTATAGTTAAAACAAGGTGCATCCATTATACTCATGATATGGATTTTACTCGGCTACTTCACAATCCCGTTACACCCAAAATAGATTCTTATTATTTTCCCGTTGGTTTTATTTCTCCTAAACTCCCCACTTACAATGGAAAATGAGACCTTGTTGAGCATATTCACTAGATTTCCATGTGGATTGTTTTGATTATGCCTCTCATGACATATTTCTCACCAAACTCTTTCCTAGGAGTCTTAAATAATTTTCCTTGCAATGGTTTTATGATATCCCCACACATTTTATGTGTTCCTTCACTACTTTGGAAAATCAAATTTTGGAAAAATTATCTATTAACATTGGGGACCAAGTATCCTACACATAAATTTCTAAATTACGAAAAGGATCTTATAAACATATCAATGATTTTGTATTATGATACAAGAGAATGCTTGCCAAAATGAGATTATCTTATAGTGAACTACAAAATCTATTCACAAAAATATTTCTTCCTCCTTTGCGAAAATCCATCATATAATTTTTTTGATCCTTTGACCATTTATGCCATACACCCAAGGAGTGTGAAGCTAAGTTATTACATACGAATAAACTTAAGTGTGTTCTAGAACTCCTACCACATCTAGTACTAAGTTTGAAGAAAATATACATTCAAAGGAAATATTAATGATGCTAAGGTTATTGTTATCCAAAATAGCACCCATGCTATTATGAAAACTTCATTCAAGTTAAGGACTCAAGTGATTTTTTCTTAAAAACCCACAGAATAAATAGAATTAGTGTTCTACAAAATTTTGGAACATAGTGTTCCATGGAGTGTCTAAATCCGTATAGAAAAGGAATATTTTCATGAGAAAATATGTCATGGGATAAAGGAAAAATGATATGTGGAATTACGGAGAGTGAGTAAAGTGCGGAGGCAATAAAATTTAAGCATGTGGTACAAATTACGCAAGGTTTAAAAGCCACATATCAAGGGACATTGAAAGGTGTCATTCATTTAAGAACTTCCTTCAGGACCTTATTAATCAAGGTGATTTGCAACTAAATAACCCAAGTACACCTATGAATCATAAGTTATATGTTTTCAAACAACCCTTTCTAAACCATACTGCATCCACTATTCACCCTAGTCTAATGTCATGTATTCACATCACATTATTAATACTATCAAATATCAATCATCCAAACTGCCAACATCTAATGCTCATATCATAGAAACATGATCTGAACTAGATACATTTTCAACGCATATTATATCTATCACAGAAACTTCATCTGGATTATCTACATCATCAACACCTAATGTTTCTATCCTAGAAACACCCATTAAATCACACAATCTCCCTAGTATTACCTCTAGTAAAACCACAAATCCCCCACATCCATCACATCTATTTCAAACTATCTTGTTATCTCTTATAAATAAGTTGTCATACAAATCAAAAAAATATCTTATGAAAATCACATCACCCAACACTATGTCTAGAATCTCAAAAATTCCACTACGTGACCTCAAATCTCTCCACCTATAATCACACCACAAAATCACACAACAACCCAAATAAAAGATCCAAATTCCTTACCCTATATTATAGGGCTTTACCACTCATCCAAATTTTTATTCACTATTACACAATCTAAAATTGTTCTCCAATTGGAACCTAAAAGTGTCACGCAAAAAATGATCCCTTTAACATCAACATCTAGGTCATGAAATGAAACATCAATTCCTTCAACCTTAGCCTTAATTGGACATAATGTAAAAATCATTGAAAGGATCATCCAATAATCTATCATAACCCTACCTCCTCTTAATCCATATAGGTGGAAAATCTCCAGTATAAATTTGAAGCATTTTTGATTATCATCGAACACCAAGACATTCAATAAAGGATCTGCAAATCCCTTCACGATTTATCCAAATCCTTGATAATAAAGGACTCTCTCCCAAAATCTAGTCAAAATAACCCATCAAAAATTTAAAACCACTACACCCAAAACATCACTTGTTACTGCATACACATCTAAAAAAAGTGAGGACTCTTCTAGAAAATCCCCACTTCATCAACATTCGTGTATACTTACTAGAGATCGTGTAAAGTACCCTAAAACTTTAGATCAAATAAATTACAAGGTCTCCATCCCTCTCACTCCTAAATCACCTAATCCAACACCTTCTACCAAGGATAAGGTATCCATCCTTGCCACTCCACATACCCAATCTACCACTTTCATACAGAACACTATTATAAAACAATTTCATCAAGCTCTAGTAAAGATGTTCATTTACAAGCTTATGCAAGCCTCACCTCAACATCGATGAGTAATTATTTAAACACTTCAATCCATATCAGTACCCTCATATGATCCATAACCATTTGCAAATCTAGTTGATACCCTTAAAATTTCCATCACAATCTCTTTTGATAGTTCGAAATCCCATCCTTGCGACTTGAAGACCATGAATTCCCATTATTCATCTTGAACCCAAATCAATGATACTCTTGTTAAAAGAGTCTTGACCAACAATGATGCTAACATCAATATTATATCATCGCATTATTTTTATAATATTCAACTACCCAACACTTGTTAGGATTTAGAATGAATGCATAATCAATTGATTATAAATCCACAAAATAAATACCAAAGATTATAGATTATAGCATGCAGATTACAAAATGTAATAACATGATCTGAAAGAAAATAATAGTCAAGTAAAGAGATGGTAACACCAGATTTAAGTGGGGAAAACCCGAAGGTAAAAACCCCACTGAATAAAGCATTATCTGTTATTAAGAATTTATGATACAAATTTTACCCAGAACTTTCACTTTGATCCTTGGTTCCATGAAGGATTTGAGCTATTTCTTTCAATAATACAATACAATGCCACATCGATAATGTTCCACTTTGATGTCTCTATCTAGATATCAATATTGTACTTATTTTATTCATTTCTCATAATCAATCCCGAGAGGGATCACCCTAATCAATAGGGTGGGTGAATCAATCAATCCGCTTCACTCTTAAATGTGTAAGATCTTTGTGGAAGATATTCATAATAAAGTTTGATAGAAAAACTTTTAAAATAATATTGGGGCATACTGTAGTGGTAGATAACCCACTTGACATTATCACCCCAACACTCCCCCTTAATGTTAAGTGGGGAAGAACATGAAAAAAACATGTTGACATTTTTCCTTATGCCAAGATGGATGACATCCAAAAACACATGTGTACTACGGTTTTTCAACTTTTGGTACACTACCGATGGGTTTGTAGTTTGTAGTTTCACCATACACTAAAGTAGAGTTTTGTGGGTTTTTCAACTTTGTAGTATACTACCACAGTGTCACGTGGACTTATACTAGCCCCACACAATTTTTTTGTGAGTTTTCTATTCTATGGTACACTAAAGTAAAGTCATGTGGGTTTTTCAATTCCATGGTATAATATTGTAGTGTCCCGTAGACTTGTGCAAGCCACAAACAACTAAAATGTATTGCAAATTTTATCAATACCATGAGACACATGTTTTTTGTGGTTCAAAACAGTGTTCCAAGGATCTTATAAAATCTGTGATACAAAGGAACATATACAAAAGAAATTCTAAGGACAAGTGCTTTACATATGAAGACTTATATCAGATTATGGAGCCTTTATAAAACAAGGCATTCCCATAACTAATGCTTCACTGGGATTTACAAGTAACTTCACATAATGTGACACATTTACTTATTACAAAATGGAGGAAGTATTGGAAGTTTTCAATAAGTCGTTAAGAGGTGGCATTGTTATGCACACTCCCCTCGAGGAAACTCGATAGGCTCAACAAGGAATTTTTTTAGAATTTACAAAATACAATAGCTTTATGAAGATATCTACAACTTGATCTTCAGTTGAACAAAACTTGAGATCAATATCACTATTCAGACTTTATCTTGAATAAAGTGCATATGAAATTTAATATGCTTGGTCCTTTTATGTTGGATTGGATTCTTTGTAAGATAAATGCAACTCTAGTTGTCAAATATAAGAGTAGTGCTTCTTTTGAAACCCATATGTAGTTCATCCAATATTCTTTTTAGCCACATAGATTCCTTTGCAGCTTCCATATCACTTCTATACCCTTTTCAGTAGAAGAGATAGAAAATAGTTTTTTTCTTCTTGCTACTCCAAGTGATGGCACCTACACCCAACTTGAAAACATATCCATAAGTAGAATTTCTATCTATAACATCACCAACATAATCAGAATCACAATAGCCAAATAATTGTGCATTATTAGAAGAAGAATAAAACAAACCATAATTGATTGTTCCTTTAATATATTTGAAAATTCCATTTTCCAATGATCCTCATAATTTTCTTGCATAAATATTGAAACTACTCCTACTGCATAATAAATATCAGGTCTAGTAATAGTCAAATAAATTAGACTACCAACTAGTTGTCTATATAAAGTAGGATCAAATTTAGCACAAGTTGGTTTAAGATCTAATGTAACACAAACTTTGATAGGAATGGAAACAAGATTACAATAAATCATGTTGAATCTTCTAAGAAACTTCACAACATATTGAGATTGAGATCCAACAATAGAATTGTGATATTGAAATATAACTATGCCAAGAAAGTGATTTAACAAAACTAAATTAGTCATTTCAAAACACTATTTTAACTTTTCTTTGATCTTAACAATTAAATTTTTATCATTGTTGGTAATCAAAATATCATCTACATACAAAAAAATAATGATAATATGATTGTTTTCATACTTAACAAATAGATCATTATCATAACAACAGTTAGTGAAACCAAGATCTTAATTTTTTTGTTAATTTTAGCATACCAGGCTCTAAGGGCTTGCTTAAGACCATACAAATAATTTTTCAGCTTATAAACATAAAGTTCCTTTCCAGGTTCTTCAAAACCTTTAGGTTATCTCATGTAGATTTATTCTTTTAAGTCACCATTAAGAAAAACATTTTTGACATCCATTTGGTGAATCTCCTAACCATATTGGGCAACCAATGCTAATAGTGCTCATCTTGGCTACATGAGAAAAAGTCTCAACAAAGTCAAGAGAATGTTTTGAGTTAAATAGAGAGCTACCAACCTTGCCTTAAATTTTTCAATTTCTCCTACAAAGTTATACTTGATTTTATACAACCACCTAGATCCTACAATGCTTCTCTTAGAAGGAGGAGGGACAAGTTCCCAAGTATTATTTTTAATCAAATAATTGTATTCATATTTCATAGCATGAATCCATCTATCATCTTGACAAGATTCTTCAAAATATTGTGGTTCTACCTCATAAAGGGTCATCAAGGCATGATAATAGTGTTGAATATGAGTTAACTTTCTAAGATTAGTAGGTTGAGAGTCTTGAACAATACTTTGAGCCCATTTAGGAACCTTGTGATGTAAGACATTTTGAGAAGACTCCCCCTCAATCTCCATCATATATAGATCAGGATAATCAACCTCTTGAACTTTTGTTTCCATAATGTTAGGAGAAATATTATCAAGAATCTATCTTAGGAGTAGTAGAGGAGGGTTCATGAGAAGGATCATAGAATGTATTTTCCAAGACTTGAACATTTTATTTTCAACAATGTCATTCTTAAAAGGGTCATATAATCTTAAACCTTTAGTTTGACAGCCATAACAAAAAATACAAGAATAAGAGGTTGGATCAAGATGATTCCTTTTTTATTTTGGAATAAAGATAGAAGTGGGACTACCAAATATTCTTAAGTGAGAGACATTTGGTTTTTCTTTGTCCATACTTCATAAGGAGTAACTTGATGAAGATCTTTAGTAGACACTCTATTAAGAATATAGACAACAATATTCATAGCTTCAACCCATAAAAACTTAGGCACATTGGATGCATGTATCATAGTTCTATCCATTTCTAAGACAATCCTATTCTTTCTTTTGTAATGCCATTTTACTATGGGGAATAGGGAGTAGTCAACTCTCTCTAAATCCCACTTGACAAAAATAAATCATCAAATTGTTTGTTGACATATTCTCCTCCATTATCAGTCCTAATTCTTTTAATTTTTATATTAGAATCATTCTCAACTAGAGATTTAAATTGCTGAAACTTAGACAAGACATCAAAATTTTTATTAATGAAGTAAGACCAAGTCATTCTAGAGAAGTCATCAATAAAGAAAACAACATACAAAGCACCAATGAGAGAAGGAAATTCAAGTGGTCCTCTTACATCACTGTGAATTAGTTCTAATAATTGAGAAGAATTGGAATCATGATGTTTGTGAAATGGTTCAACATGTTTCTTACCACGCAAGAAACTTTCACATGTTTCATGATCAGATTTCATCTTAGGGAGGCCAACAACAATATTAAGTCTAGACATTTCATACAAGATTTTGAAATTTACATGACCTAATATTTCATGCCAAAGTTGAATATCATTCCTAGAAGAGGAAGAAAAGAAAGACTCAGACACAAAACCATCAAAGATATACAAGCCATTTTTATGAATACCAGAAGAAATAATATTACTAAACTTATCTTTTACATACCACTTATCTTGTAGCAAAACCACTTTACAATTTTCTTTAGTTAGCTGAGAGAAAGATAGAAGATTATTTTTCAGTTGAGGAACATACAAGACATTCCTAATTACACCATTTGATAATCTAACATTTCCACAACCTTTAAATTTAATAATGGAATTATCTCCTAGATATATGTTCTCCTCACATTTAACTATATCTGAGAGGATACCAAGAGTAAAATTCATGTGCCTAGAGGCACCACTATCAAGAATCCATTCATTTTCATTTGAGGATGAGAGGGCAATATATAGGGCAATAGAATGCTTAACCACAATTTCTTGATTTTTCTTATGATTTTTAGGTTACTTGTTCTTCACATTCTTGACTGATTTGTTGGTATTTACTCTATAATCAGACTCTTTATGCCCAAATTTGCCACACTTGTTACAAGTGCCATTAAATTTGACTTTAAAATTTTGATTTTTCTTAGCAAAATTGAATTTGGGATTGGATTTAAATTTAGATATGATATTAGAGTTATTTGTTTAGGATTGTTATTATTCCTATTATGGAAAAAATTATGATTATGAGAGAACAAGGCTTGAGAAAGTCTCTTTTGAATTAAAATTCTCCATTACTCACTCTTCTTGAATTAACAAAGAAGACAAAGTATCCAAATCAGGTAGATCATTCTCATTCGATACTTAGAATTAAGAATAGATATATAATTTCTAAATTTTTCATGGATATTTATCTAAATTATAAAATACAAGATCTTATCTTGAAACAATTCACAATTATAACCATCCAATTGAGCTTTAATGTTCTTAATTTTAGCTAGATAATTAACTATTTTCTCATCCCCTTTCATAGGAGTTGTAAACAATTCCATAATAAGCTTAATTATTTTTGACAAATGACTGCCTTCATGCATTGTCTCTAATTACTTCCAAGAATCAGTAGGTGAGTCCATATGACCTATATGCATTAAGAATTCATCTTTTATGCTTTGTAAAAGGATGGAAAAAGCCTCCTGAGATTTATGAGAGGCGCTAAGATTTTCAGGGGTAGCTTGTCTTCAAGTGGGTCATTTTTCTACACCAGTTACAAGATCCCATAGATTTCTAGCCATAAAAAGGATTTCAATAGAACTCTCCAAATCCTATAGTTTGTTCCATTCAATAGCTAAGACTTATCCAATGAAAAACTAGCAAAAATAACCATTTTAATTCTCAGACGATATTAGCAACAAATACAACTAAAAGTACAAATCAAGGAAGCCAAACAAAGGTAAAAAACAAGATATATATTCTTTTAGTTATATGCTTACAAATAGATTAGCAAAAAAAAGAAAAATAGGTTGTAGAAGGCCATAAAGAAAAATATCTAAGCTATTCAAATTTTGGAATCATGAGACAAATAAATTTAGAAAACCCACATAACATAGACTTTGAAAAACTACGGATTGAAGAAAAATAAAAATCCCATGGTACAAAGGAAATTTTAAAACCCATGAACTAAGAAATATCTGACACGTGTGGAAGATTAAAGCAACACTATAGAAAACATGTCATCTTTCCAAAAATTTCTAAAGCATTTCCCCAAGAAGACGTGAAGTCCCAGAATTTAATCAAAATGAATAGATGATCGGGTCAATAACATGGCTAAAAATTGAACCAAATATGTAACAAACAAACAAGAGAACACAGAAAAATACTATAACAATTATGAAAAATGTGAAAAGTAGAATAATCATGTCACTTTTCAATTAGTTCATACTTCACAGTGTAGCTAATAAGTCATAAGACAATTAAACAATAAACAAACAACAAAACTATATACACATGTCTTTAATTAATTAGTTCGTTATTTTGCACTCTAACAAACTACAACAAAATGTGAAAGTAAAGTCTTAGTCAAACAATGCCACCTGTCAAAATTATATTGAATAAATATAGGCACTTGGCAGATTTCTACCAAAATTTAAGTAGATAGCCTTGGGCGGACTTAAAGTCCCTAAAATAAGTCAAAATTAAAATAAAGTTTGGGTCTAAAATCTTAAAATAGGTGTCACAATATTAGTGACTCAGATAAATCAGAGAATGACATCCTGAAAGACAGAGACTGACACTTACAAAGATTGACACAAGCGGAAATTAATTTACGTGTCAAAATACAATTGGTTCGCACTTCGCAGTGCAACCAAAATGTCATAAGGTAGAAGTGGACACATATGGAGACTTTTAAATAGCCCATTTTTGCAAAGCTGAAAAAGACTGAAAAATGTGAAAATGTGGAAAAATCTAATTGGATAACCCACTGCCACACTTAGAAAAAAATTGAAATTGTGAAATGCAAAGATACTTGGAGAAAATTTATTGGCTCAAACTTTGCATATGTCAGAAACAAACAAACCAAATATTGACAATGTGAAATATGAAGCTACTTGGAGCAATCCTATTGGGCCAAATTTTGCAAATGAAAAAGGAAATTTTAACCCAAGTCTAAAAATGTGAAAAAACATGTAAAGCCCTTATCAACTCACATTTTTACAACTGCCAACTAGATAAACAATAAAACTTACATTGTGAAGCAAGGTGGAGATTTATGATTGAATCGAGCTTCATAAAAACATAGAAGTCTAATAAAAGTAGGAAAATGCAAAGGTAGATGGGAATAATGATTGTATCAAGCTTCGTAGTCAACAAAACCTTACAGAGAATTAAAAAATCAATAAACATTGATGGAGTGAAGCCACTTGGCACTCTATGAGTGGATTTGGCTTCACAAACACGAAAAAATGACATCAAATCTATTTGGAGAAATTTTATTGGTCCAAGCTTTCGCAAAAATGATAGGATCTAAATGAAAAATAAAAGAGCAAAGACAGATGACATAAAATAATTGGAATAGGCTTCACAAAAATAGATCTAGAGAAAAATTAAGATTTATAAATTTGAGTGGATTTAACCACATGAAATAACTAGAACTAAGGAAATCCTTTTGGATCCACATAAAAAAATTGATATAATGGCTATAAGCAGGATGAAAAAAATTAATACAAGTTCGTAGATGACAAATTTAAAGTGAAAATTACTCTAATTAGATGCATAAACAAAGATCTAAGAAAATAATTTCTCAAACACGATCTAGACAACCATTTAGCCAATATTTTACCAATATTAAGGTGGGAATTGGAAATTTAAACTTGGTTAGCTTGAAGATGACTATGGAGCAACTAGGGCTTTACAGAGATCTGTAAATAGATTGTAAGATTTTTTTATCTAGATAATTAAAATCTTCCAGATCGATCATGCACACGCATAATCACCAACTTTGATACCATGTTAGGATTTAGAAGGAATACATAATCAACTGATTATAAATCCACAAAATAAATACAAAATATTATATATTATAGCATGCAGATTACAAAATGTAATAACATGAGCTAAAAGAAAATAATAGTCAATTAAAGAGATGGTAGTTCACAAGATTTAAGTGGGGAAAACTTGAAGGTAAAAAACCCCACTGAATAAATCACTTTCTGTTATTAATAATTTATGATATAACTTTTACCCAACACTTCCACTTCACTCCTTGGTTCCACATAATGATTACAGAGCTATTTCTCTCAATCATACAATACAATACCATATCGATAATGTTCTAGTCTAATGTCTCTATCTAGATATCAATCTAGTACTAATCTATTTATTTCTCATAGCCAATCTCGAGAGGGATCACCCTAATCAATAGGGTGGGTGAATTAGTCAAGCCACTTCAATCTTAAATTTATAAGATATTTGTGGAATATTTTGATGATAAAGTTTGATATACAAACATTTAAAATAATATTAGGGTGTCTTCAAGTGGTAGATAACCCACTTGACATTATCACCCCAACAACACTATCATCACCTACTTGTTATGTTTGTGGAGCCTATTTTCATGTTAGAGTGTGGTACACCTTCATTGTGTTACACTCGGGTATTTTTACTGTGGTCCCGCTCGCCGCTGAGTGGGTCAGGGGGGTTCGGGGGTGAAGCCCCGAAGCAAATTTTCATGGGTGGTTTATTAACCCATGGGTAATGGGTAACCGTTATGGGCTGTTTTTGGGCCCATGGTTTTTCGGTCTTTTCCCATTGTTTTGATACCCACGGTTTTTTGCCCTTAGTTTTGATACCCACGGTTTGTGTCAAATCGCTTAGCCAGATTGTCTATTTATATGGTCTTATGCATATGATAGATGTACAAGCAAATGTATTGCAAATGTGTTTTGAATACGTGTGTGAATTATGTAGAGTTTGTTGAGCATAGCTCCAAACGGATCTCGGGTATTGTATTGAGAGAGCAAGGCTTGTAATAAAATTTGAGCAAGTGATTCTTGGTGGACGTAGCCCAAATTGGGTGAACCACGTTAAATATTGTCTCTTTGTGTTGTGTTATTTTATTCTACAATTTTATTTGAGATCTGTAATAATTTTTGCATATTAGTTTCTACTGTTGCGATTCTGTGAGGGATTATTCCGCATATTTTATCCCTTATTTCCTAACAATTGGTATCAGAGCCTGGTTTGGTTTTCTGAAGTGTTGAATCACAGGAAAGTTTTATCTTGAGTGGGAGCTATGGCAGATGATGGAAGATCTAGGGTTGATAAATTCAACGGGCAGAATTTTAGTCTTTGGAAGATGCAGATGGAAGATTACCTTTATCAAAAGGATCTTTATACTCCATTGTCTGAGAAGGTGAACAAACCCTTGAGTATGACAGATGCGGAATGGGATTTGTTGGATCGGAAGGCACTTGGAACGATTCGGATGTGTCTTGCATCCTTGGTATTATTTAATGTTTCAAAGGAAAAGACTACAAAAGATCTAATGGATGCATTAGGAAGTCAGATGAAAAACCCTCTGCCTCTAATAAGATATTTTTAATGAAAAAGTTGTTTAATATGAAGATGTCTGGAGAATAGTTCAGTAGCAAATCATTTAAATGATTTCAATACGGTTGTGAATATGCTAGCTTTGTTACAATAGAATTTGATGAAGAAGTTAGGGCTTTATTAATTCTGTGCTTTTACTTGAGAGTGGAATAGCCCTGGTAATGGCGGTAAGTAACTCGGTTCCAGCCTAACTTGAAGTCAAGTTTGAGGATGTTCAGAGGGGTGATTCTAAGTGAGGAAATGCGAAGAAAAAGCTCTGGGAACCTTCTACTTCAGTGGAATGCTTTGACAAAGGGAAACTAGAGGGAGACAAGAATAGAGGAAACCGTGGAAAATCAAAATCGGGCAAGGTCAAAATCCAAGAACAAGATTGTATGCTGGAATTGTGGAAAGCCCGGGCATGTAAAGAAGGACTTGGGAGCTTCGGGATAAGAAGAAACAACAGAAGAAAACAAGGAGGTAAATTTGGCATCGAGTAATGTATGCCAGATGCTTTGATTCTTTCTTTGCATAATATTATCGAATCTTGGGTTTTAGATTCAGGGCTTCTTTTCATGCTACTCCACATAGGCATTATTTTGTTGATTATGTTCAAGTGGATTTTGGGCATGTTTTTCTTGGTGATGATGAGCCTTGCAAAGATAGTTGGAAAAGTTCTGCATTCTGTGTTAAGATGCGTAATGGGAATACATGGCTATTAAAGGATGTCGACATGTGCCTACATTAAGGAGAAATTTGATATATGCGGGGCAATTGGGAAGTGATGGTTGTATTGTGATATTTACAGCTAACTCTTGGAAGGTTACCAAGGGTGCTATTGTGGTGGCAAGAGGTAAGAAGGTTGGAACCTTGTATTTAACCACTGATAATACTAATGATTGTAATCTTGTGGCTTCAGATGCAGATACAACATTATGGCACTATAGGCTCGGTCATATGAGCCATAAGGGCATGAACATCATAAAGAAGAATTTACCTAGATATACAGAAACAGTTTGGATTTCGTGAAAACTACATATATGGGAAACAGAAGCGAGTAAGGTTTCTCAAGGTTGGACCTACGAAGAAAGAGAGTAAGTTAGAGCTGGTACATTTTGATGTGTGGGGCCGGCCTGTATCATCTCTTGGGGGTTCAAGTTATTATGTTACTTTTATGATGATGCAACAAGGAAAGTTTGGGTTTATTGTATTAGACACAAATCTGATGTATTTGACACTTTGTTAAATGGAAAGCCTTGGTAGAGAATGAAACAGTCTTAAGTTAAAATGTCTCAGTCGATAATGGAGGGGAGTATTGCAGTAATGAATTTAATGATTATTGTTCTAAGAATGGAATCCGCAGGCAAAAGACGGTTCCAGGAACTCGCAGCAGAATGGGGTATCAGAAAGGATGAACAAAACAATAATGGAACGTGCTAAGAGCATGAGATTACATGCAGGATCGCTCTTTCTTTTTGGGCGAAGCGGTGAGCACAAACTGTACTTGATAAACAGAGGACCCTCAAGTGCCTTGGATGGAGGCATACCTGAGGAGGCATGGTATGGTAAGAAAGTTGATTATTCATTTCTTAGAGTCTTTGGATGTGAGGTGTTTGTTCATATAGACAAGGATGATAGGACCAAGCTAGAGGCTAAATCAGAAAAATGTACTTTCATTGGTTATGGTGGTGATGACTTTGGATTTAAATGTTGGAGTATTAAGGACAAGAAAATCATTCGGTCTAGGGATGTGGTCTTTAATGAGAAAGTCATGTATAAGCAACAGTTATAGGAAAATAGGGAAGAATCCAAGAAAGAATATGCAGTGGTAGAGGATCTTCCAGATGGGAAAGTGACCCATGAATCAGTTCAGGAACCTACTCAACAGGAACCCCAAACTCCTACAGTGAGGAGGTCTTCTAGGGTAAGAAAAGAACCTGAACGTTTTTCTCCTTCTCTTTATTATTTATTACTCACTGATAGTGGAGAGCCAGAGAGCTTTGATGAAGCAATGCAGGTAGATGCCAGTAAGAAGTGGGAGCAAGCCATGGATGAGGAGCATAAGTCTCTCATGGAGAACCAAACTTGGGATTTGGTGAACCTACCGGAAGGCAAAAGAGCATTGCAGAACAAGTGGGTGTACAGAGTTAAAGACGAAGAAGGAGGAAAGAAAAGATATAAGGCCCGATTGGTGGTCAAGGGTTTGCATTAAACAAGGTATAGATTTTGATGAGATTTTTTCTCCTATAGTAAAAATGACTTCTATTAGAACTATTCTTGGAATAGTGGCAGCATAAGACTTGCACTTAGAAAAGTTAGATGTAAAGACTACATTTCTCCATGGTGATTTAGAGGAGGAGCTATATATGCAAAGCAGCCGAGAAGGATATGAAGGTCAAAGGTAAAGAGGAGATGGTGTGTAAACTGAAGAAGAGCTTGTATGGCCTGAAACAAGCTCCACGTCAATGGTATAAGAAGTTTGATAGCTTCATGATGGAGCAAGGTTATATTAGATGTCATTCTGACCATTGTGTGTATACAAAGAAATTTGAGGATGGAAGTTATATTATCCTATGTTTGTATGTTGATGACATGTTGGTTGCAGTAAAAACATGCAGGAAATAAAAATACTCAAGAAACAACTAAGTGAATCCTTTGATATGAAGGATTTGGGGGCAGTAGACAAATCCCTTGGTATGAGGATAACTCGGGATAGGAAGGAACGGAAGTTGAATTTATCTTAGGAAGAGTACATTAAGAAGGTATTGACAGGTTTAACATGCAGATGCTAAACCGGTTGGGACTCCTTTCAAGTGTGCCATTTCAAGTTATCAAAGGAGCAAATGGTCCCATGACAGAGCAGAAAGAAACCAGATGTCCAAGGTACCTTGCTCATCGCCAGCTGGCGTTTGATGTATGCTATGGTGTGCACTAGGCCTCGATATTGGCCATGCAAAGGGGAGTTATGAGTAGATTTATGAGTGATCCAGTAAAGAGCATCGACAAGCAAGAAAGTGGATCCTTCGGTATTTGAGAGGGACCATGGGAAAATTTTTGTGCTATAGTGGATCAAACACCACTTTACGTGGTTATGTAGATTCAAACATGGCTGGAGATGTAGATGAGGAGGAGCACGACAAAGTTATATTTACACCGTAGGCGGGACAAGCAGTGAGCTAGATTTCATGACTACAGAAGCTAGTGGCTTTGTCAACCACAAAGGCTAAGTATGTTGCTGCCACAGAGGCAAGCAAAGAGATGATTTGGTTACAACAATTGCTTGAGGAGTTGGGGCATAAGCAGGAGGAATGTAAGTTGCATAGTGATAGTCAGAGTGCTATACACCTAGCTAAGAACTCTACTTTCCACTCCAGTGACGAAGCATATATACGGTTGAGATATCACTTCATCAGGACAACTTTGGAGGAAGATAAGTTGAAGTTGGAGAAGATTCATACCAATTAGAATCCTGCAGACATGATGACCAAGGTGGTCACAAGGGATAAACTAAAGCTATGTTCAGCTTTGGTTGGCCTTCACGGATGAAAATGAAGGGTTGAGAAGCTTGCTCAGAATGGAAATCAGTCTCCAAGTGGGAGATTGTTATGTTTGTGGAGCCTATTTTCATGTTAGAGTGTGGTACACCTTCTATGTGTTACACTCGGGTATTTTTATGGTGGTCCCACTCGCCGCTGAGCGGGTCAGGGGGGTTCGGGGGCAAAGCCCCAAAGCAAATTTTCATGGGTGGTTTATTAACCCATGGGTAATGGGTAACCGTTATGGGCTATTTTTGGGCCCATAGTTTTTCGGTCTTTTGCCCATTGTTTTAATACCAATGATTTTTTGTCCTTGGTTTTGATACCCACGGTTTGTATCAAACCGCTTAGCAAATTGTCTATTTATATGGTCTTATGCATATGATAGATGTACAAGCAAATGTATTGCAAATGTGTTTTGAATTCAGGTGTGAATTTCAGAGAGTTTGTTGAGCATAGCTCCAAACGGATCTGGGTATTATATTGAGAGAGCAAGTGGCTTGTAATAAAATTTGAGCAAGTGATTCTTGGTGGATGTAGCCCAAATTGGGTGAACCACGTTAAACATCGTCTCTTTGTGTTGTGTTATTTTATTCTATAATTTTATTTGAGATCTCGTAATAATTCTCGCATATTAGTTTCTTTATTGCGATTCTATGAGGGATTATTCCGCATATTTTATCCCTTATTTCCTAACACTACTCACCTACATTAATACGAGCCTTTAATGATATTACACTCACATTGGGTACGAACATATTACCCATCAAATCCAAAGTGTCAAGATCCTTCATGAAATATTCTATTGGATAAAAGGAGAGTTTAAATATAACATGTTATTAAAACGACCCGGGATACATGCTATGCACTATATTCCTTCCACCCTCCATTGGTGTCTCAAATATGAACATGAGGGAAAACCTTCATCATCGCAGCCTAACCCAAACCTCTTTAAATCATGTTATATGACATATCAAACCAACGATGTGCTTTTCCCTTAAACAAACTTGAGATCCTCTAACGAATCCTCTACCACTTCTTCCATTGCCACATTAAAATTTCGAGATGACAACTCCTTTGATGAAATCATGTAATGTCTTTTACTAGGGAAGTATTACCTCCTCACACTTAATTATCTTTCTACGCCAAAGACATATGGAAGACTCAAAAATAACCCATGTATGAGCCTAATGTTAGAGATTTTATCTCCTTTGATCTACCACATCTCAAAACCAATCTTGTCTATGGAGGGATCGATCGTCCTTCTCCACGTCCTAATAATCAACACCATGCAAAACCATTCATATCATATTTAACATTTTTGTATAACCAAAAATTCACACAAATGTACCTCCATCGTTGTTCCTAGAAGGGATTTGACCTTAGACATTATGAATAGGGTATTCAAGACTTAATCCTTAATTATTCCCGCAAACCTCACGAAAAATATGTGCTAGGTTTTGAAAAGCCGGTCACAGAGTCTTCCTCAACTACTGTACCTAGATCCTTAATAGAACCAGAACCATCTTCTTCACCCTCACATGATGAACCCATGGACATATATGACATTATTTCCATCCCATATAATTTTTTTATTAGTCAATAAAATTACCTTATGACCGCTTACTTATTGAAATAACAATGGTAGTAAGACCCTCCCATTTGTATTACTTGAAATAAAAGAGGAGGATTCCCCTACCATTGACATCCTTCAATGCCACGATGATCAATCTATTATGTCCTATATGGGGACAGAGGATCATTTTCTTAAAAATAATATGCCACCTAGTACATCAACACTCTTTAAGGAATCCACCATCAACACTAACATAAGAACTCCACAGGATCCTCACATAGTCAAATTTGGTCAATCCTGAGATTCACAAGAATTGAAGGATTTCACTGCATTCCTCTATAAACGTACTCAATCTTTCACATAGATTTATATAGAAATGTTGGGTAATTACACTAACATTTTTGTTCACAATATTGTCACCTATCCCAATGCTAAGCTAGTCAAATAATAGCTACGCGTAATGCACCCTCACGTGGATCTTCTCATCAAATAAAATTTAAAATGCCTTTTATATGATAAATTCATCCTACCCATTGAATATCCATAATGGGTCTCTAATATCACACCCATAACCAAAGCCTATGACAATTTACACATTTGTAAGACCTCAATCTTGCTTGTCCCAAAGATAACTTTCCCCTTCCTAATATTGACCAGCTCATCGACCTCACCGATGTCCATGAAATGATATCCCTCATGGATGGCTTCTATTAATATAATCAAATCCTCATCGCTATTGATGATCAACATAAGAAATCCTTCATCACTTGGGGGAATTTATGTTACCGTGTAATTCCCTTCAGACTTAAAAATGCGAGGGCCACTTATCAACGTGAAATGACATAAATTTTCCAAAACCTTATCCCAAATACCATAAAGACTATGGTGAAAATATCCTAGTAAAATCGAGGCAATGTAGAGACCACCTCTCTACCCTTGACACAATATTCTCTAGACTCATCTAATACTTCCTTCGTCTCAACCTTGCTAAGTGCGTATTTAGTGTTCTCACCGAAAATATTCTAGGATTTATCATTTCTATCAAGGGAATTGAAGTAGATCCTTATAAGATCAAGACCATTATCAAAATTCCCCTCCATCAAACCTTAAAAATTCCAACCTTCAAGGTAGACTTCAATCAGTCCATTTTTTCATCTCACACCTTTCAGATCATTGTCAACAATTTCACCATCTCCTTCAAAAGGACGTGCACTTTAAATGGGATCAAAATTTTCAAAAGGAATTTTATGACATGAAAAAATACTCTTATCACCACATGGGATTACACATCCATGTGAGGGGGAGCCATTATATCTCTACATATAAGCTACTGATCATGCTTTGGGTGCTATGCTTTCTCATTGAGATGAGCAAGGTTACAAATGTGATGTTTATTATATAAGCCACACTCTTCATGAATATGAGACCCATTATACCAAAGATGAAAATTTGTGTTGTGCCTTATACTTCAAAACTTCCAAACTCTGTCATTATTTTATTAACCATAAAACTTACATTGTCACCAACTTTAATACCTTTAAAACTATGTATTCAAAACCATATCAAAGTGACCATATCACTTGGTGGATCATACTCATGACCGAGTTTGATCTTGAATTCATCTTGAAAAAATGTATTAAAGGAAAATCCATTGCTGAATAGCTTGCCAAATCTCCCTTTTTGAGAATCAATTACCTCACGAATAATTCCCTTATGAGTCCATCAAAACTATCGATCAAGAATACATACCCATCAAAATGACACTATTCTTCAACAAATCTAAGTTTCAGGAAGTGGGACATGCCTCTATCATTATTATACCTCTCGTGGGAGAATCCTAACCCTATATCTTTTAAAGTAAAAGTTGAATGCACTAACAAAATGGTCAAATACTAAGCCCTTATCACGGGTCTCCAAAATGCCATCATGTTCGGTGTTCAAATCTTGGACATCTATGAAGATTCACAACTTTTCATTAATCAGATCAAAGGAATTTATCAATGTAAAAATGAGATTCTAAAAAAATGAAAAGTCATTCTTGAATTCCTCATAGAGGCCTTTTATCGTTACATCATCCAAATAGTTCCACGATCTTCTAAAAAATTCATAGAAACCATGGCTTCTCTTGTGTCACTCATCCCCTTATCAACTGAAAATTCCAATTGTTCATTATTATGCACATAATTGATCAACCATACCATAATAATTAGCTTCCATTTATCAAACTCATCAAAGATAATAAAACATACCTTTGGTATACTCAAACCTATGATTATCTCTCGAGAATCTAAAATTCCCTTTGTCCTATCTTAAAATTTCGAGTGATATTTTCTACAATGCCCTACCTAAGGTTATTGTAGAGGTGTTGTTCTATATAAATGTGGATTTGATGGTCTCCTATTATGATGTATCAAATCTCAGGGAATCCACTAATTCAAGAAGTCCATGACGACATATGTGGTGGACATTTTAATGGTATGGCTATCGCTAAACACATCCTATGAATGGGATATTACTGGCCTAATCTTAATCAAGATTGTTGTGCATACACCAAGAAGTGCATTAAGTGTCAACATCATCCAATCTCACCGATATTCCTAATCGGGATCTACATCCCGCTAAATATATATGGTCCTTTTCACAATGGGGGCTTGACCTCATTGGTATCATTAACACTCATTCATCACAATGACATCATTCTATCATCACAACTACTAAATATTTCACTAAATGGGTAGAGATGTTATTCCCTGTATCTACTATAGCAAACAAAATCATCGACTTCATTTATAGACACATTATATGTCACTTGACATCCCTCACAAACTAGTCACTGATAATGGAAAATATTTTAAAAATAAATACATTAAGAAACTATCGACACATTAAACATCAAACTAATTTTTTCATCACCTTATTATCCACAAGAAAACGATCAAGTAGAAGCTTATAAAAAGCACTTAAGATTCTTATAAAGAGCGCGACTAAGCAAGCAGAAATGACATCTCCAAATCCCGTTTTCTCTCTAGGATTATCAAACTAGAATATGTAATCCTATAGGTGCTATTCCCTTCAATTTATTCTATGGCTCCGAGGTAGTATTACCCCTTGAAGTTCAAATCCCATCACTTTGCGTATCCCTCAGATATTTTATCTCTGATTAGGATTATCATCAAGAACCTCTAAAACAACTAGAGTTGTTAGATGAACGTCGCATGATGGCCCTCAAACATCATCATTTTTATCAAGAGTGCATCAAGTATTCATATAAAAAACATGTTAAATAACATGACTTCAATATTGGTGATTTT
The DNA here is from genome assembly GCA_018340775.1 of Taxus wallichiana var. yunnanensis. Taxonomy (NCBI): domain Eukaryota; kingdom Viridiplantae; phylum Streptophyta; class Pinopsida; order Cupressales; family Taxaceae; genus Taxus; species Taxus wallichiana. Next base: position 395,465,798 of record CM031239.1, on the reverse strand, counting down.
TTCCTCAAATAAAATTAAAATGTCACTACTCTGGAAAGGATTAAATGTGGAGTGTTTTCCCCTATGTTATCACACTTAAGTATGGGTTGAAGCCTATCATCTAGTCTCCCTTGATGGTACACCTAAAAAAGTAACCTTTGAATTCCTTTCACTTGTGGCCTTTCTACTATTAACATATCGTCCATCATGATGTTAGTCACATTAACGATCTCATTCCATCACTAACCTATCATTTTATCATTGTAATGATTTGAAAGCATGTTGTTAACTGTCACTAACCTATCATTAAAACCTTAAATATGAACACCACATATATTTTCATAACATATTTCACATGGAAAGGTTCCTCCTCGGTAGGAACCCCACAATCATTACGTCCATCCACCTTGTATACCAACTAAAAACATGTTATGAGAAGCTTGTGTAGTTTATGCATACATATTTTCCCCTCCTTAAAATGGTTCACTGAGCCTGCCCTCAACATAAAACATCAATAATATATATGGATGAATCTTATCAAAATATAGATTGATCCCTCGAAGGAAAAATATTATATTATATTATAAAAAATAGAATGGTCCCATGAAGGAAAACTATCTATCTAAAATATATACCGATCCCTCGAAAGACGACTATTCAAAATAAAAATTCAAAATTCAAAATTTTTGTAGATTAATCTCTCAAAGGATGGCTACCCATGTCATTGTAAAGGCTTCCCACATTGATGGGAATTTAAAATTCAAAATCAAAAGCTTCCAAGGAAATCTTCTCGCATCAATGAACTTTCACATAAAAGAAAAATTCCTTCATTGATCAATTTGCATCGGTAAAAAAAAGTATATCTCGGGGCACGAGCTACGAATCCATTGAGAGGAGAACCTAATTTCCCACAAAACTACATATGTCAACCCTTCCCATGTCTTAGGAAGGTATACAAATTCACTTCCATTTGTATCCAAGATCCTACATGTGACTACTTATTGTTAGTTATATGTTAACTTTTGTTATAAGGCCAAAAAGTTCAAAATGCCTTCATTATACATTTTACCATCATATATGTATCAAATCCAATCTAAAAGAAAGTAATTGACATTTTATTCTCAACCATGAAGTACATTTTGATATATATCTATCTCAAAGCATCACATTAAATATATCTAATCTATCTCAACACCACATCAAACATCATAATCAACATCTATACATCTAAATATCATATCAACATCACATCTCAAAAAATTACATTATAAACATCAAACATCAAAATGAGTCAACAAAACACAAGTAAAAATCATGATCATATATATATGAGGGTATATCAATGTACATCATCGAGAGTCTCATAAATATACATCAATATAGGCTTAAAAAAGAGCCACATACATAAAAAGACATCATATCTATCGAGTGAACTAAACATTTGTCACCCGGATACTCCCTCATGCAACACTTCCCTTATCACCATTAGGACCTCTATCGGGTCCTCCATCTAGACCTATCGGCTCATGGCCAACACTCGTAGCAATACTTGCCAAGATCGCCTACCTCCGAGCCATAAATACTATAAAGTGAGGCTCATCGTGTAGCCTTTATTGGAGTATCTCCTCGTAGTAGCTCAAATCCTTGCATAATGGTGGTAGTTAGCTAAGTTAACACTACCATATGGTCCCATATGAACACTAGCTCGAGCACTCGTTTCTTGTATCTTAGATCCAAAACTGAAGTGCTTCTAATGCCAAAGGCATTTCTCCACACATATCACTACCTGTCTATACTTGTCTTGGTCAACTATAGCCTATGTCAATTCATCCTATACAATGGCAAGATCCGACTCAATCCATCTCACTTTCTAACCAGAGTATCTCTCTCATCGGTCAAGGGCGTATTCTAAGCTAACAACGCAGAATTCTCGGCCTCTAAACACTCTATAGTAACCTCTAAATCTGATTTTTCTCACCACCATCCACATCCTCACCCTCACTACTAAATCCCTAAGGAGCCACCTCTAAACGGTTTTGTACTCATCTATCAACCTCGAAAATCTAATATTTCCACCATACAATATAGGCCTCCATAACCACAAAATCATCCACCTTTGTGGGCGTACCTTGATCATATACACCCATCACAACCTCCTCATATTCTATGGCACAAAGCTCTGTGATATCCGGAAACGACGTATCTACCTCGGGAACATATTGAATTAATCCAAACTATTTCTCGATGTGGAAAAATATAGTCAACTCCCACTCCCCGTGCTTGACTCTATACCCATGTATCCTTTTGGGTGGTTATAAGCTCACCCTCCTCACCCCGCCACATTAGAAATCCAATATAGGGCCTCCATATCATGTCACCATCATGTAATCCCACAAGAAGTTGTCGATAATGTTCCTCACCTCTCACTAGACCGAACTCGCCCCAATCTTTCTCCATTGTACAAAACCAACCGTCTCATCCAAAACTTCCAGACCTCCCCATAGTAGACCCCTTGGTTGAGAAACCACAATGTGCTTGTAATCCCAAAACTATAACAAGAATCCCAAATCAATACCAAACTTCTTCCGTATCCTCGGTGACTACAACTCTGTGTAAGTTTGTGTAAGTAATGCAAGAGCCCATGCAAAAACAATCCTTTGATCGACCATTTCTACCACTACCCCTGTCAATATCCATGGGAACCGATCTCCAACGGAGTTTGGAAAATAATATCAACAGATCGATCATCATCAAAATCATAAGTGCTCAAACCTCTATCTCAATACTGCATAATTTCCCATATGAAAATCCACCTAAAGAAAACTCTAGCTCATCTTCCTCATTGCCATACATCCTCCTCATCACCTTAGGCCTCTTTGTCTCATCAATCAAGTATAACTTCTCCTCCTAAAAAGGAAATCTCAAAATCCTTTGTACGTCCTCCGGGGTGATGGTTATCTCCCCGTCGGAAACCAACAAGTCCCAATCATATGGTCCCATATCTCTAAAGCAAAGAAAACAACACACTTTGTTGTCTATGGATATGCCTATAATGATGCATCACTCCCAGACCCACATCCTCTAAGTGATCCCAATCATCATCTGATAATGATTCCTACACATCATATAGAATCAATAGAATCCTCTCATGTATGGTCAACTTGTCCCTAGCTTGCATCCACAACATGAAAACATCCATTAGAATATTATTTAGTCAAAATTTTATCAACTTCAAAACATCAAATAAAATCACACTACAATATTCATCTAGTCACTAGCGATTCATTATAATCGCTGGTGTTTCATCAAAATTACATACAATTTTACTAAACTTCCAACGATTCCTACGATTCAACAAATGTGTCCTGACATGGGTCAAAAATCTAAAAACAAAAGAAAGGGACTTACCTTTCCTAGATTGGGCCTCCTCTGTCTCTTGGATTCTCCTGCAACTTCTATTATCCTTGTTTTTTTCTTAAAATATCTTGATAAGAGGAATTAATCTCTCAAGTAACATGGTAAAAATGAAATCACCATGGTAAATATGGCCTATTTATAGGGCACATATTTTTCCCAACTAGAAATTGCAGAAGATTCAACCTAATTGTTGTGAATTTCCTTTAATCATTGATGGTTCACTTAAACTATCCTAATACAAAAACTAAGTGTGTAAATCATTTTAAATTTGTAACTAAGCCATCATTTTAATTATTTCTTGCCAAAATCATACATTTTATATTACTTTCCTCATGTTAAGACTCCATACCCCTTGTAAAATCAACACCAAACAATCGTTGAAGCCTACCCTTACCAAAATCCACCTCATATTTTTCTATCCTCACCACTAGTAAAGTAACACGTCTATAGGACATGAACCCATTGGTTCCCCTATCACTTGAATTCTGATTTCTAAGCCCACCTTTGTGGCAACATCATCATGGATAACATACCCAGAAGGATTGTCTCTTCAAATTTTATTCCTACGAGTCATACATCCACGGGTTATGAACCCTCTTATTCACCCATCATTTGACTCCATGGTAGTGTAAATCCACCTTTACGACAATCTTGTTTCCATGCCTTGTCTTAGGTAGCTGAAAACATAACACAAATGTTAGGAAAACCTATCTCATTTAACAAACTCTTTAAAATTGTTGATCTTTGCACTCTGTTGCAATCACCCATAGTTTTAGGGGGAATTTCCCATCTAAGTGCAACTCAAACCATCTCAATAATTTTTGTCCAGTAGTTTGTCCATTATTAACAACTTGACAAAATGGGGAAAATGTAGACACCAGGTTTTCCTCATCCACCTAGACCCTACATATGCACATTAGATTATTTAAGTTATCACTTTAATCATTATTCAATTCATTAACCTCACCCCATAAAATCATTTTTTACCCCCATAAATCTTATTTACCTACCCTTAATCACCCTAACCTCCCTAAAATCTCCTAACCACTTCTAACTCATCCTACCCAATTTTATCCTAACCATTTAACCTCCTAACCATGCCTAACCTCTCCCCTAACCATTTACCCTCATCCCCATACCCGAAACCCCCATTTTAGAAGTGGTTGAAACCACTTCCAAATGGGTTTCTCCACATTTAATGGATCGCCAAAGATTCCAAAAAAATCCCATGATTATAAATAAAATCATACAACTCTTGTTTCGAGAACTTCAATATTAAATCCTTGAATGTACCGCCAAAAATATATCACTCCAACAATGTCCAAAGATTTGTAACAAAGCTTTGATGCCCCAAAAATCCATACCACATCATCTTGTGCAATCATACATCTTCAAGGCCCATATCACCTCATCAGACATTCAATAAGACATCATTAAGATCTCAACAAGCCCCCTATAAGCACTTTGTAACCTTCTTCATATTAACGGTAAGCTCTATCCCTTTATTCTTGATTTGTATTCTAGTTACACATAAAAATAAGGTTAAAGAAAGTGTTTAAGCCTCGCTTTCCATAAAAGTAACATTCTATCAAATATTAATTTTATATCATCAATCACCTATGATTATATTAAATCTCCAATGATTATCCCGAGATCACCAACAATTTCATCAATCCTCTTGATCACTGTCAATTTATTCTCTTTTATCAATTAGTACATTTTATCATTTTTTATCTATACACCTAGACTTAATCTATTTGTTTACAAACATGTTTTTTATGTAGATGACTATTTATGGTCAATCCCATCTAATAAAAACATTTACAATCTTGTAATTTCCCAACAACCATTTGTGTGGGAAAATTTTAAAACCCTCCATGTGCTCACTTTACATGCCATCATATTTACACCGAGCCTTGTGAAAGGAACGATAACCCAGATTGTACCAAGCCAAGAAACAGATGCTAATCAAACACCACGATCAATAAGATGAAAGTAATTCACCGAATAGCCTTACATAAAACCTTTGCAAAAAAATGAGCAGCAATATCATATATTATTATGGAACTCAATGCAATACATTTTAAGAATGGGCCTTGCTTAAATAGGAAAGGAATAACAATCTAAGAACCACCAAGGTCGTAGATCAAGCCATAAATCAAGGAAATAACTAGTCATCAAAGAACTAGTCAAGACCATATATTTAGGAGATAACTATACATCAAGGATCTAGATCAATACCATAGATCAAGGAAAGAACTATACCTAACAAATAGATAATATCTCCTAATATCTAAATAAGATAAAAGAAATATCCACACACAAGTGGGTGAGGATAAATACAATAAAGGTAAATAAAGTACCTAGGTGAACATGAGCTAAGGTAAATACCTATTCTAACACCCCCCCTCAAGTGAAGCTAGGGGCCAAAATAGAAATGGCATGTCCATGATATGAGTCTCGGTAACTAGGCCCGATGATGTACTCATGTACAATACTGGGAAAAAGGACACCACAAGGTACCCAAAACCAGTAACAACAAAGTAAAGAGAGTAAAGACCCACTCCAAGGCATCCCAAGAAGCTTGGCTCAAAAAAATCATACAATGTTGAAGAAGTTTGGTGTGCACTGTGGTTTGAATCCACTGCTCGATCACAAAACTAAAAAACAATTGACACTGGGTTTCACCAGAATAGCTCCATACAAGGATACTATCAACGAGTGATGTCAAAAGTGCAAAAAAAACACCAAATATAATTCAATCAACTACTGCAAATAGGTGTGCCATGATCCAAGAACAATAACCAAAGCAACAAGGCAAGGACACAAAATATAGAGTGTCACAATCCAAGAAAATCAAGGTAACAAGGCAAGGACGTGAAACTCCGAAGAAGCGAGATAAACACCACACCCTCCGATATTCATGAATGGGTGGAGTGATGCTACAAATCTGTATGAGTTTCCCAAAATCAACTACTCAAACATTGTCACAATAACACTTTGGACTTCACAAGAATAGATCCTCCATAAGAGATACATCAACATGCCAAAAGTGTCGAAAATAAAGATACAAAATCTCTCAACAAAAAGAGAGATACACTACACCGCTAAGGAAAAATACTCAAAACAAGAAGCATCACAATGCGGAAGGTATAGAAAGTGGAGTAAGAGGCCGAATGGTAGAGGATCCACGCCTATAGATTCCTCTCAATGGATGCCTATGTCACTGCCACAAGTGATAGATATCCACCCCAAATCAACACGGATGGATGAAGAAGATGCTTCGCATATGACTTGGTGTAAAATGCACAATGGGTGCATGCGAAAAGAATATCATGCAAATACTAAGCCAAAGAATATTTCAACACATCTAAGTAAATAATACCAAGTCAAGAACACATAATGTGTGTTAGGTTGATCTTGTTTGACAACTAAAATCTTAGGTTTCTCAAGCTCGAGTGAAGGTGCAGAACTCATGTGTTGCTCATGGTCCTCCTCGGAAAGAGTCAAGTGAACAAATAAAGGAGCTCTGTCAATGTGTGATCCCAATGAAGTATCTACTCGAAAACCAATGTCATGGCGAGAATTCCACTTAACATGTGGAAGAGGGGAAACAATACCTTGTGAATTTCTGCCAATGACTCTGCTAGTTAGACCCATAGAATGGAGCATGCGAGAACTGAATGCAATGGTATGCTTCTAAAAAAATCCATGTAGTTGAGCAAAAGTACGATACACAACATGTGGTACTATAATAGGCACAGATGTGGAAGAGCATGTGGTAATAAGATTCATAGGTGTATGAACATCAAGAGTAGGAACAAACTCAAATACTGATAGATCAATGTTAGCGGGTTCAGGAGTAATATCTGCAAGTGGACTAGGAGCATGGATATGGCTGTCCACAATATGATGGTGATCTTTGTAGGATAGTAAGTTTGTTCTGTAGGAATTGTATTATTTATATCCTTATCATGAATGAGTGATTGTAGAAGAGAATTTCACTTCTTGAGTGATCTATTTTCTTCCACAAATTTTACAATATCCTCTTGAAGTCCACACACTTCAGAGAAAAGTATATCATTCTCAAAATCCATGATTGCAACTCCTAGAAGTTTAGGATGTGGGCTTAGCTGAAATTGCATCCACAATTGATTACAACACTCCTCCATTTTGGCACTTTATAATTATAGTGCAAGTGTCAAAATAAATATTTCCAATGGAAAAAACATGAAAAAATAAGCACTTTTATGGGGCTGAAGTTACACCTAAGTAGGAATTACAAGATTTTTAAGCCCTATATGACCATCTATATGACCAAGGGCTAAATTTTAATGGTATCTAGATAATATCTCCTCATATCTAAATAAGATAAAAGAAATATCCACACACATAAGTGGGTGAGGATAAATACAATAAAGGTAAATAAAGTACTAGGTGAACATGAGCTAAGGTAATGCCTACTCTAACACCTTGGAGGATATTGAGGCCAAGCTTAAAGATCCTTACGAGATTTGAGAATACTCGAGGAATCTTGGTACAACTATTTCGAGGAATTCGATCTCTCCATAGACCTATCTGGTCCACTTATGAAGTTGAAAAAATATTCCTATTCACTTTGAGTTTTAGCTTCCTTATCTTGTACCACTCATATTATATTTATCCAATCCACTTAATTGTAATGATGAGTCGATATCCTTCAAGGAATTCCATTTGATTTATGGGATCGCCCTTCGAGAAAATCATTATCCTATGATATAATCTCCTTTTTTAGCTATCTTTAAAAGTCTCTTCATTTAGTAAAAGGAGTTCTTATTCATTCTCCACTTTCCACCATCTTGACATTGGACTTTGTTGCTGAAAAAGGTAGGAATAAACCCTCCTATTTTTGAGTTTTAGGTCAGCACTAACCAAAACTACATAATACAAATTCATATATTTTTATGTATGATAATTTCATCTCATTTTCATCAAGGATCTTTTCTTTTTCTCCAAGCCCCGTGTTCATATTTTTACCACTTAACCTCAAGGACAATTTTAACATGTCACTATTCATTCCCCTACCTATCCCATTCATCCATCTAAATATTTTCACTTGATCAACCAAATCTATTCACACCACACTGGGTATATGATACCACAATACATAATCAAAATGATTGTTCCAAATTATATCATCTTGCTTCACATTCAACTTTTTCTTGTTTTGAAATCTCTTATATATGGGTAAGTTCAAGATCCTTTATGAGACGAGAAAAAGGGGTTATAAGTGGACATCATATTGCAAATAACAACATACTATCAACTTGTAGGGATTATTAGCAATACATACACTCAAAATTAGAAAAATTATATTAATATGAATTGTAGCATCCAGAATCTAGTTTTTAAAATATTATTTTTTTAAAAAATGGACAAGATTAGCTACATTAAACACTCAAAATTCAATGACTTGGTATTTTTAAAAAAATTCCTAAAAGATTATAGTCCGTTTGCCCACGATTTGGATGACCAAAATTGATATATATTTATCTCCTTTAGTGAGAAGTTAGATGCCACTATCTATCTTGGGATGAATTTTATTTTGTATTTTTTGAGCAATATTTTATTTTTTATTATTTTTTCGTGAAAGTGGTATGGCAACATAAAGAAAACAGAGCACTTTTTTTGATTTTATAACTTCATCAAAACATATTGAAATCAAAAACTTTTTTTTTTAACATGTATATAATTTCACCATGGTTGGGATGGTATAAGTTTTATCACATTTTTATAAGTGAATCAAAATTTGCAAGCCCCGTTAAACATAGACATAAACATTCATTGGAAAAAGTGTCTTAAAGACCTACTATTAGTAAAAAATTATAAAATGATGTTTATCCTATTCTATTCACTTTAAAATCAGTATTTATACAAATAATAGTCTCCCCTACGCAATGGTACCATTTTATTATGACATATTTTCTATTTTTCGGCATGGTTCACTGATACATAATACTAAATTTGATGTTTTGTTGTTTTTAATGTAAAATTCAGGATTTGATGTCACGTAATTGTCCCCCAACTTGGTGCACTTCCCATGTCTTACATCAATTCATGTCCTCTCAATGGGGATTCATCCTATCCATCAATCAATCAATTTTTAATTTTATTTTAGGATACCATCATGAATCTCTCAATCAATTTTTTTCAAGGAAACCATCATTATTCAATCAATTCCATCAATGAAGTAACTATTTACATTGCAAATTCATTTTTTCAATTCCTTCATAGGTCTACTAAAGTGGCCCATCCATTGACATTTCAAATAATCATATAAATTATTACATAATACTATTAATCCCTTCACAAAACCAACTAAAATGGCCCATCAATCATTATTTCCAAGTGCCATATACTTATGAAATCAGAATATCAATCCCTTCATATAATATTTGAAGTTTCCCATCAATAAAGTTTTTTAATTCCCTATATATTTCTATTAGTCCTACCACTAGTAATATCTCATTCCATTCATATTTTTTTGTCTACTTTCTTCAAAGGGAATTTTGACCTAAAACCCTTCCAAAGAGGGGAAAATGTAAAGACCCTAGTTTAACCATCTCATTAATTAATTAAAATTTTCATCTCATTTCAATCCCACAAAATATCATGGATAATTAGATAATTAATCAATATTAATAAGCTAATCATATCCTCACCTAATAAAATTCTACACCAACTATCCATAGAATAATTAAATAATTTATTGCATTATCCACCTCATCTTCCATCTTAAATACTTCTTTATCTCCCAATTTCAAAGACTATTTACTCTTTATCCTCCACTAATATATCCTCATTTTCCCACTTTTAAAGATGCTCCACTATCCTCCACTAAATTATTCTCTTTATCCCCCACTTTGAAATATTTTCCACTATCCTCTACTAAAGTATCCACTTTGTTCCCCACTTTAAAAGATGTTCTACTATCCTCCTCTAAAATATCCTCTCATATGCCATTATTGAATAAAATAATCCTATCAATTCTCTACAATACTCCAAATAATTCATTATCCCTAAAATTTAATTTAATATTCCTATACTAAACCCACTAACTCATAATGAAAAGTACATAAATAAACCCCTTCATCCTCCCTGCAAAGAGAGACATGAGTGTAATTTTATTATGTAATATTATCCTTTGAAGCATTCATTAAACCCATCAAGACAAACATCCAAACCCTTCTCGCAATGAAACACCAATGGAATCACCTTGCACGTATGCAAGATTGAATATCTACATCCATTAAGGAAAGTCCTTATAGTCATGTATAAATTTAATTTGTTTATTTAGGTATAAAAATTCATTTAAATTTTTTATTATTTTTATTTTCCTACTTTATTTGTTGTAATAACCTTATGAATTCCATCACTTACTCAATTGCATTATCATAAGAATATTTTATTTAGTAGCATTTATTTGAGTTACTTTACTTCATGTATCTAACACTTTTTCAAGGTGGCTCAATCTTAGGGAATATAGTATCTCTGTTGGCACTATAGATGCCTAGATGGTGGTAAAGCGGATAAATCCACATATTCCATTTATAAACTATTAAAATTGATTCGATACATTGGATATTATCTTCATTTAATGGTATATAAGTCTTCACTTCAAGAAATAATTAACTTTCATGCACACACACAATATCTCAACAAGAATAATGGCCATTATGTTTATAGGTGATGTTTAGACCTTGCTCAAGCTCTTGTTTTAGTCCACCTTTTGTGTAATGATTCATTTATTCTACCTCATCATGGTTGTCACCAAAAATATTGCTTCATGTCATATCTCATTTGAAATTAGTTTAAGTTCATATTTTTATACATGAAACTTGCACACTTGAATTCAATTCCATTTGTAAAAAACATCTATGGGATCTTGCTACCTTATACACAATGTTGCATTGCCAAAAATTTTCAGCTAGTTTACCTCTCAATCCTTTTGGATTTGGGAAAAACCATTGTTGCATTCTCTAACTTTCGTCCACTCATGCATTTTTCACTCATCTCTTTTTCACCTACACATAATCTGGAACAATGATGTTCGATTTCAATAATCATTCATTTATCAAGATTCATTTTCTATCATTGATCAATTACCACTTTTCATCCCACATTATGTTACGACATCCTATGGCTCAAAAAAATCCACTTAAGGTGGAATACTACAAAAAAACTTTTCATTAATCCTATGAAACTCAATCATTTTCTATGTTTTTTAATTGACCAAATACTTTCATAAACTTCGTTTGAAGTGTTTCTAGGTTATTGTATATTTATTTTACTATGAAAGCCTATGTGCATGATAGCCATTGTCATAGGGATGGGAAAACCCCATCTTATGCTGAATTTTTGTGTTGCATCCTTCCAAATACAACATGTAATTCACAAATGGAATAATGTAGACATTAGAAAACATGCCTTGTGTATAAGATTTCTTAAGCTAAAATTATAAAAATAATATAAAACATAGTAATATATAAAAATCAAATCTTTCCACAACACAAATAAACAATATAAAATAAGGTGGATTTAAGACATGTCAAAATTTTAATTACCCTCATCCATTCACATTTAATTTTGTCACATCCATTTACACACCATCCTACGCATTCGTATCTCCAATGCATAGTGGTCCCTTATAATTTCAACTCGTATACATTATCCACCCATTTCCACTTGAATCTTCTATGCATACACCATATATAAAATAACACTCACTTTTCCCCCTTCATTCCTCTTTTCACTCTATGATATCATAGTTGTTTATAAAAATTTTCCCTTGTTTGTGTATACTTTTGTATGCTTAGATTTGGATCACCTGCAAGATGGATTAGTCAAATAATGAGAACCTAAACAATCCTACTAAAATAGAATGGACTTATGATGTCATCATTGAGATATTGGGACAATTGTGGTTTCTTTCATTGAAAAAATTGAGTAAAACTCTTTAGATTTGAATGTAAACCTACACACAAGCACACTTGAAAAATGTTAGTCATTTAAAGTGGTTAGATGACTTGCTTAGGTCAGATCCCTAACCTTTTAAGGAGATAAAAGACATTTTATTGATGTAAAATGAAAAAAATAGTAAATGAAATGACAATTATACCAACTCGGATCGTAGGATAATGACAATTTCATTTCACCGAGAATCACACAAAGATCACAAGAAAACAACAATTGTGATTCCCACATGTGTTGAAATGTCATTATATAATAATGTTGCATCAAGCTAGATATATCCTTTGAACTTCACTTTTCCTTCTTCAAGACTTGTAAAATTGAGATATGTGAGCAAGAGAGTAAGAAAACTCAAGTATAGTATTTGTGCACTAAGAGCTAAGGGTTGGAATGAGGGGGGTGAGGGTGCTTTTATAGATTTGGAGTACATAGGGGGAGTCTCTAGGAAACACATGGGTATAAAGATAGGGTCCATAGTGTATTGGGAACACACATGGGTAGGTGGGGTGGACAAAATTAAATGTGAGTGGGTGAGGGTTAGTAAATGGGTGGTGAGGTGTCTTTTAGCTCCATTTTGTGGGGTTTTATGTTTTTTTGGTTTTTTTGTGTTTTATAATGTTTTTGTGTTTTTGAATAAGGGACCTTATGCACAAGGTGCATTTTCTAGTGTCTACATCTTTGATTGTATATTTTTCAAAGGAAAAGATAAATATTGAAAGAAAGGTCCAAGATTGTATGGTCAATTTATGATCACTATGTATTCATTGATACTAATTTGAATCCTTATCATGACCATTTTTCATCAATATCTTGAATTCCTTTTTGACTTTGAAAAGTAGTCGGAATTAAATGCCTTTGGGTTGAGAATGACCTTATACAATTCATTCTTATCTAAACATGTATAAAATTTCATTTCAACATTTCTTTTATCATTACATGTCTTACATGTTCTCTATCAAACTTGAAAAGTCTAGGTATCCGATCGAGGTATGTGCCCTAGGCACAAAGAAACTAAAATTTTCATATAATGTTGCGATTTTCATATTTAGATTAAGATTTGGAAGGATTCACCCAATTTATTCATTGAAATAACCTATAATGTCCCTCAAATATTCAACGCAACTAAAGATAAGTTAAATTTTATTAATTAAGTATATTTATTTGATAAATCTAAATTTTTCTAGGGTGGCTTAATATATCGAAATAAAGTTTCGTGTTATTTTTATCATCAATAAAATCATTAAAATCAAATATTGGTGCCTCATGCCATGTGTAAAATGGTATATAGGATTTTCTATGGAGTTTGTAGTCAATGTGGTAGTAGGTTGGGGTGGTGATAACATGGAATGTGAAAAGGTAGTTCAAATGGAGATCTAACTAAAGTAGCCACTCATTGTTATGGATCAGTATCCAAGGTGTGAGAAGGGTAAAAAATAGGAGGTAAAACCAACGGAACCAATAATAGTTGTAGCTTATGATTTGTTTTGCTCAAAATTGGAGGAAAATAAGAACATCTATGAATTAGTTTTTGAAATAACCATCTTACTTTTTCATGAAGTCATTATCTTCAGGATGTAAGTCATACATTTGGAATTTTTTATTGAGGATTTAACACTCATAAGAATATAAGACATGGATAAAATTAATTTTGTAGCTAATACGATATTTTAAGACTTTGGGAGAAGACTTGTTAAGGATATATGAGTGTAATGATTGTTAGTATTGTAAAATATTTATGTTCTTAACTTGGATATAGAAAAATAAGAACATATAATAAAGTGAATATTAATCATCATACCTAGGTTTATATATTTCTATATTAAGGTATTTTATAATTGTTTCAAAAGGAAGTGAAGTGGGAATCTCCATAGGAGGAGGATAGGTAGAAGAGATAGTAATAGGTATTGTATAAATTTCCTTTTTGTGAGAGTAGGATTTTAGAGAAAGGGGAAAATGAGAAATGATATATTTGGGAAGATCATTTATTTTAAGTTTTATAATTTATTTTATCAATATTATTATTAAATGAGTCGATGAGATTTGATAAAATATTTTTGAAATGATTGGGGTGTGCATTATATCATTAAAGAGAGTAAAAAGGATAGTTAATATGATTATACTCTTTGAAGGGAAAAACAAACTAGTTCCTTGAGAGAGAGGATATTAAGGACACATTTTTGTGAATTCATCAAATTTGTGTTGCTTGGTTTCACCTTGAATCTTATACACCAATCCTAAGTAAGAGAATTTTATGCATTTACATGAAAATGAAGTGTTTCATCCATCCATTGTGTCCACGGTCAACTAAAAATAATTTTACAATAAAGAGGAAAGTTTAAGACCATAAATTTATTCAAATGGTGTTATGAGTCAAGGTGATGGGTAACTAAATACAACTTGAGGGTAAATTTTACTTCATTCATACCATAAAAACATCTTCGAGGTTGATTTTAACTAACTAGTAGTATATCTTTAGGATTTGATGAATTCCAAATAAGCAATTCATGTGCTAAAACCATCATCAATGAGATCTTGCTTATCTTGCAAAGTTCCAATATCAACAGATATTAAGACAAGAGGATCAAAATGAAAGAAAAGTTCATTCAAGACCACAAAGTTGATAAAAAGTTAGATAGATAGAGTTTTATCCATTATTATAATGGTTTTTATATAAATATATTTACATTAATTATGTGCTCATTTGAACCATGTAAGAGGGATTATTTCCATAAATCTAGTGGTGAGAAAATATTCAAGTTGAAGAGGGATGTCATAAGGTAATTGCAATGTTTAGGAGAAGTAAAAATATTATTCGTAAAGTGAATTTTTATTGGAAGGTTGGAAATGTCCATGATTGGATCCCATTACTATAATCTAGGATAAAGAAGGATACACTAAACCTAAGATGGCTCAGTTAGAATGGTGTTTGAAAATGATGAGTGCTCAAATTGGTCGAGAGGTTTTTTGGTTTCCTTAGAATGTATGGAATTTCCAATGTTAGATGGTTGATGAAACCCAAATAATAATATTTTCCATTTAGAATTATAGCGGCCCATGTATTTAGGATCAAAAAAATATTAAATAAATGACATTATCCTTGTAGCTTCAAGACATATTATACCATTAATTCAGAAATGTTTTTCTAATTTTGATTAATCTTAGGGTTTCCCTACAAATGTTTGGACTTAGGGTTGGTATTAATAGTCTTAGAGGACTAATGTTGATAGGTAGGATATGTAGAATCAATGCATACAATTTCTCATTTCATTTCTTACACATTAACCTTTATTTTTGTATGATCAATATTGGGATTATACGTGGGTTCAAGTTGTTTTTTCTAAGAGCTTGAATTTTCTTTCTAATTGTTGGGCTAAGGGCCTTACTTAGGCTTAAAATGATCATACAATTTTTTTATAGATGTTGATATGAAAAATATTCTTACATATGGTATCATTAGAATCATGTTGTTGTGATTTGTAATAAATATACATTTACATTAGAACTATTAGTAATATCACTAGGATCCTTCCCTTTTAATCACACACCAACCATTCTTTATAATAACATCCTTGTATGCGCAAAGAATAAATCGATTATTTTTAGCATCATGTTTGAATGTGACAATGGAAATTTCTTGAGAATTATTAGGCAAGGTGGGGTAGTTTACAAGTGGGATTTGGTTTTTAAGAATATCATCGGGCCTGAAAAAACTATTGCGAAAGGAGGAATTATGGAATTCTTTAAATAAGTGGTTGATTGTCTCAAAGAGTTGATTTAATCTTAATATTTTTTTGGGTAGCATTATTTAGAGATTATGGTAAATTTTCATTGAATTTTTGTTGATTTTTAAATTCCATGTGATATTGGGATGGATTAGGTTTTGTCTTATGGAACATAAAATCTCAAATGAGGTGCCCTTTTATTTGATAATAAAAATAGATAATTAAAATTCCTTGTGTTGGTGCTCAAAAAATCTGCCCCATTTTGCCATTAAAATCTATCAATTTACGGCCTCTGCCATATTTCATCCCCCGTGTTGTGCCGAGAAGTCTCTGCCTTCCTTTTGTTGCCATAACTAGTCCTTCCTGGGCCGAGGATCATGTATGGATCCATATTTGTTTCCTTGTTTCTTTGTTTATCTGGAAAGGGTCTGTAATTTGGGTCCCCCATTCTCTGTTCATCTAAAAACTCGGGCTCTCCCATTCTTTCCATTTTCCACAGTTCAAGGATTTGCTGTCCTTGTCATTTTTGCCCTAAATACTTGAAGAAAAATGAATGGATGTAGCTTGGAGGAATGTGTTTGAGCCTTGTAACATTTCTAAATTCTCTATCCTTGGAGAAAATTTCATCTCCGGGCTCAAATGGTCGTTTTTCCGCATTTTACGGTTTGGGAGTTTTTCCTAGTCAAATTTACATCTTTTCATCAACAGGACATGTGGTGAGCCCACGCTCATTCAAGATCTTAGGAGAGAAGGGGACCCATTTCTCAAACTTTTTTCCCACCCATTTGTACGGATTCAATACAAATTGTGAAGGGGCATATCTTTCGACTCAGGGCTCAAAATATTGCAAATCGACACCGTTGGAAAGATCTGGACCTCCACTACACCATGGAAGCATAAAATATTACTTTCAATAGGCCTTGATGGGTGAAAAACTAAAAAATGTCTTTCATGCCATTAAAGTGGATTTGGTTGCTTCCACTACCCATTTTTTGATATTATTTGCCATTCTTCCTCCTCTAATATGCCAAAGCAAGCATGGAGGATATAAAAAATAAAATTTTTAGATTGTGGAAAGATTTGCAGGAGCATTAACGACTGGTGGTCGAGTTGTCATCAAATTTTCCTTTTTCCTCTGTTTTGGTCACTTCTGATATAAATACAAGAGCTCTGCTCTTGGTAAGGGGTTAGAGGTTGAATGTTGGAGTGTTAGAGGTCATAACTGATTTTCTAAAAAGCTTGATAGAGCCGTTCTTTTGAGGGACTATTTGAGAAACTGTAGGTCTCTTTTGTGTTAAACTTGATCGTGTCAAGGTGGTTGCGAGTGTACAGACCATTGACAAGCTCTAAGACTATTCTAGGAACTTTCCCTGTTGATAAGTTTAATCAAATTTGAGTTATTCTATGTTGAATCTGAGCAATTAGTGTCTACTTTGTTCAGAATGTATGTAAATAGTTTTATTCGTTCCTATTGCAATCTTATACTAAATTTTTTGTGAAATCACACAAGATCTCGTCCTTGTGACAGTTTAATGGTATTTGCAATTTCATCTCAAGAAGAGCCTTCATCTTGGATGAGATAAACAAATTTAAAATCAATTCACTGTCATTTGTTGATAAAGATTGTCTGTAAGTCTTTGGGTGTACCTTAGGCGTGGTTAATAAGAAACTATAGTGTTTAATTGAGTCTTCTAATTTGAGCCTTCGTATTGGAGTCTTAAAGATTATGTGAAAAAGTGTGCTGATTTAGGCCTCCATTGAAGCACACCTTCTAGTTGAAGGAACGTCTTGACTATTCTAAAGCTTTCTGTTGTGAAGTTGCTCATTATTGTAAAGTCCCTCCAAAGATCTGGTATAATAAACTTTATCCTGCTTCACCTCCCACCAAAAATTCACTTAAAAATAATTAATCATACCCATACTACCCCTGTTTGTCATGTATGTAAACAAATGCATAATTTTTACCATCAAAACATGCAGAAACAATCAGGTTTTCATTGTCTTTAGTGGCTGAACCTTTCTTAGAAAATATCTCCATTATCTAGAGTGACAACTCGTGAGAGTTAGGTTTTGTTGCATTGATCATATTTTCTTCAAGGTCTTCTTAATAATCTCACAAGGAAGGATATCTCCATCTCCTCCATAAACAACAAGCTACAAAAAGGGTCCTCTCACCCTGGTTGAAAGGCACAACCATAAAGTAGTGAGGATAGGTCAAATCCTCTTGAGGGTGCTACCCATTTCTCCACATTTGAGTGACAAAGAGCAAGTTGCATTTCATCCCACTACTAAATGACACACTATATGCTCTACTTGTCTCTAAGCTTCCTCTCGGACGATTTTGATGAATGTTGCTTCACTTTTTGAGGAGAATCAATTTGGGTACCAACACTTTATTTGTTTCTTGTGCCATATCCATTTGGGATGCTTTGAAGAATTTAAAGTTTGGGAATTGAGACCTTGTAATGTTTCTTCGTAGCCTTTTTCCGGGGATGTTTGAAATACATTTTGAAAAAATCATTCTATTGATCGAGATATGTAAAATACGTTTTGAAAACAAAGTTATAGGTTATGCGTGCCATGTTGTCTGTCCAATTTTTCCAGTAGTTATTGTACTAGGTTTGCCTCACCATTGATAAATTTGGGTGAAGGAAGGTTTGATTTGTAAATATTTGCATGATTTTTAGTGTTGATAGATATTTGATAGATTATTTTAGTGCATTTACACAACTAGGGTGAAAATCCTTAGTGGTGACTCGAGTTGATTTGATTTTGATAAATTCTAGTGTCTTAACCTCTGTCAATTGAAAATTTGTTACTAATATTTGCAAAGATGGAAGGAAGAAGATCTTTCTTCACCGCGGACCCTAGTAGAAGGTTGTTTCAGAGTTTGGAAAGTCTAATTAGAAGGAGGAAGAATTTGGAAGGTTGTTGGAGATCAAACCTCAAGAAAAGAGGTCTCCATTGGTGAAAATGATCGGCATGTGATTGAAGATTGCAATGCTTCCTCAACTACTTCTGAATCAGGTAGTCTCTTTGTAAATCTGAATTCTCCATCTGGAGAGGGGCCTTCTCATTCCACCCCTGTATTTGAAATATTTTCCTAAATATTTTCCAAGTATGATAGTTACTTGCCGTGAAAAAGAGCCATTAGGGATCGTCATTCTAAAAATTGTATCCCTGTACCACATAGACCCCTCACTCCTCATCACTTGTTTCTCCTATAAGATCACCTCCTCAGAATAATATGGCTCAGCCTCCACCCAGACCTCCATTTGTCATTAATACTTTTGGTCCCATCAGTTTTAGAGGTATGGATGGCTATCCAAATGCTATGCCATAGGATGTAAGAAATAGATTACCAAAGTTTCAAGGAAATAATGCAATAACTGGTGATCAACACTTGAAACTCTTTGTCAATATGATGGAGGATTTCGAAATAGAGTTTGAAGATGTGTACATTAAATTGTTTATTCATACATTAGAGGAGGATGCAAGGGATTGGTATAAAGCTTTGCTGATAACTCTATTGATTCTTGGACTGAAATGAAGAATGCATTTAGATTGCAGTATGGTGATAAAACAGACCCTAGGTTTCTTTTGTCAGAATTTGAGAATATTAAAAAGAATCCTAATGAATCAGTGCATGATTTTAATACAAGATTCAATAAGACATTGAGAAGATTACCTATGAATTTGAGGCCATGTGATGAATCTTGTCTTATAAAGTATGTTGATGCATTTGACAAGAAGGTTGCCTACTATTTGAGGGATAAAAACCCGACACTTTGAGGCAGGCCTTTAACATGGCTCTGAAAATTGAGAACAACATCAAAGTAGTTGGAAAACCTCCTAAGAGGGAGGGTGTCAAATTGATAAACCCATAAAATCCTCAAGCAAGCAAGAGTGTGGATCTTGAGGAGGTTGTTAGGACTTTGGCGGGGCTGTCAAAGAAATCTCTTACAAACTAGCTCTGGGTAGAGAAAGGAATTGGGTAGAATTCACAAGGTCAGCAGAAGGCACAAAATCATGATAGATTTGGCAATCATCCTAGGGGTGATCAGAGGTCAGATGATAGAGGTAAAGGACCCATGGGATCTGCAAATAGACATCCCCAAGCACGTGAAAGTAGAATGGTGCTTGATCCTCTAACTTTGCCCGGGTTCTTTGTTGATGAAGCAAATGAGATTGATTGGTGTGATAGATGTTTTCTGCCCCATCCTCCATGTGAAATAAATCAGCAAGAAGAGGAAGTTGATGATGATGTTGGTACTGATGATGATGTTTGCATGATGGGTTGCTCTTCAAGCTCACAACAAGGAGCAACTTCAACCAAAGTGATAAGTGCTCGAATCTACTGCAACTTTTTGGGATTGCATTCACCGGGTACCACTTCTTCCTCCTCATACTTTTGAAATAGATGTAGTGCAAGATTTTGAAATACCTAATAATGACTTTGAATATTTAAGAGCTCTGATGATAAAGAAGTATGATGGAGGAATCCCATCTGAGGAGGACATGCAATTGTTGATGAATGTTGTTGTTTCCCAGAGAGGAGTACAACACAAGAAGTAGGGTTGTCAAAGGTATAGGGCCTCAGGCCAAGCCAAAAAATCCATTGCTTTCAAATATTCCTAAAGAGGCCCCTAAGAAAGATGCATCTGCAAGGGCCTTGTTGTCCCAAACAAAACTCATACCCCTCCTCATGCCTAAGCTGTCAAAAATCTTGTGCCATCTAATGAGTGTGTCAACTTTCCTTCCAATGTTGCCTTGCCAAAGTCTATCCCTTATGATATTGCCCAAGTCTTGAGTCAGATCAAGATCTTAGTTCCAATTGTTGAGTTGCTTAGGATTCCTGAGCACAAGAGGAGGGCATTGGAGTATTTTGGATTGAAAGAAGAGAAGAGTGCCCTAGGCAGAAACGTAAATATTGTGGAGACTCCTCCAATCATCGAAGAACTAGAAGCACCACCAACATCAAAAGAGCTAGATGAACCACTTGAGGTTTATTTGGGGACATCCTTGGTAGATTCCTAGCTAAATGTGGATCCATTCTTCACCACTCATGATCATTAAGGATAGATTGTTGCACAACTGTATGTTTGATTTGGGGGCATCATGCAATGTTATGCCTTTGGAAGTTATGAATGAACTGAACATCAAGGTGGTAAAAAACATATGGGAAGTGCACTTCCATGGATTCCAGAGAGGTGCCAGTGGTAGGATGTGTGAAAGGTCTGATGGTACAACTTGTAGCCTATCGGGCAGAAACTTGAAGCTTGATGTAGTTATTGTTGACTATCTAGCCAAGTGGGGTATGTTGTTATCTAGAAAATGGGCTACAAGTGTTGGTGGGAGTGTTCAAATGGATATGTCCTATGCCACCATCCCAATTGAGGGAAACCTTGTCAAGTTGTATGGGGAAAAGAAGATGTTACATCTTATTGAAGATCCCAACAATGCATCTTATGAAGTTTTGTACACAAGTGTTGATGCTGATAACTTTGTAGGATTTGCTGATGGAAAAGAGCACAAGATTGAAGAATGCAAGTGTCTTGAACAGGAAGGCTCTCCGTGGAATTTATTGTTTGATGGAGCTTGCTCCAAGTTTGGAAATGGTGTTGGTGTTGTTCTGATCTCTCCAAGCTAGGAAGAGTTTGTCTTTTCCTTCAAACTCAACTTTGAGTGCACTAATAACATTGTTGAGTATGAGGCCCTGTTGTTAGGTCTGAGGATTGCTTGGAAATATGGTGTTAAAGACATCATTGTCAAGGGAGATTTGGAATTAATTGTAAAGCAAGTTAGAAAACTGTATGCCACAAAAATCAAGTGAATGAAACAATACAAGCATGCAGTTTGGGATTTCATTGAGATGTTTGTTTCATTCAATATTGTGCATCATGATAGGAAGTTCAATGATTTGGCAAGAAAAGTTTGTAGTATTGGGATCTTGGTTTGATGATTGTGTAGTATCCCCATATTGTGAATATGATGTTGAGGTGTTAACCAAGCCATCATGCACGAAAACATTAAACATTGGCAAGTTTTTGATGATGATGCTCAGGTCAGAAGATTTCTACAGAATAAAGGAGAGTTTTCTGATCAAAATATTGATTGGGAGCCAATGGTGTGCATAGCAATAGAGGGTAAAGAAACCTTGTTTGGAAAAGGCATCATCCAACTAAAGACTAATACCATTCCTAGAGGGCTAGTTGCTCTTGAATCCAACTTTGATAATGTTGATCACATTATTAATAGATGCATGGTAGCCCCAAGGGATATTGAGGAGCATGACCTTGGCAAAAAGGAAAAACCAAGGAAGATCTAGTTGGGAAGCAATCTATGAATAAGGAGGAAAAACAATCTTATGTCAATTGCTAAAAAATATCAAGATTGCATGGCTTGGACTTATTTTGAACTAAAGGCATACAGAGAGGATCTGTTTCAACATGAGATTCCTTTGGAATCTAATGAAAAACCATTCGTGAAAAACAAAGGCCAATCAATCCACTCATGTCTCTTAAAATGCAAGAAGAACTGAAGAAACTAAGGGATGGAGGGATTATTCAGCCCACAAGGTATTCTTCTTGGGTTGCAAACCTAGTACTAGTTAGAAAGAAGAATGGTGACATCAGGTTGTGTGTGGATTTTAGAAATATGAACAAAGCATCCATGAAGGATAATTATCCTTTACCAAACATGGAAAACATGTTGCAGCTAGTGATTGGTTCTGAGTTACTTTCTACCTTAGATGGTTTCTCTGGTTATAACCAAGTTGTGGTGAAGGAATCAGAAAGAATTAAAACAACCTTTACCACTCCTTGGGGGACATATGTATATGTCAGGATGCCCTTTGGGCTGATGAATGCTGGAGAAACCTTTCAAAGAGCAATGGATGTTTCTTTTTCTGGTTACATCAATGATTTTATTGTTTCTACCAAGATGATGTAACTGTGTTCTCCAGAAAGAGAAGTGATCACTTGCTGCACTTGGAAAAATGCTGATAAGATGTAGAGAATATGGCATTTCACTCAATCCAAAGAAGTGCCATTTTGGAGTGCAGAAGGCAAAATTTCTTGGTCACATTGTGTCATGAGAGAGGGTGATGATTGATCTCGAGAAAGGGTAGAGGCCATCAGCAAGGTTCCGATCCAAGAACAAGAAAGGAATTCAGTCCTTCTTTGGGAAGATAAACTTCATTAGAAGATTTATATCAAACTTTTTGAGTTGACCATTCCAATCACTTCCATGTTAAAGAAGGACCAGGTCATCAAGTGGGAGGAGGATGCCATTCAAGATTTAATGGGATTAAAGAGGCATTAAAGCATGCACTTGTTCTAGCAGCTCCAGATTATAAGAATCCCTTTCAACTGTTTTCTTTTGCTTCAGAGAACACTATTGCATCTATCCTATTGCAGAAAGATGATGAAGGGGTTGAGAGGCCAATTGCCTTTTTTAGTAAGGCATTGTAAGGGGCTGAGATGAAATACACTATTATGGAGAAGCAAGCATTTTCCTTGGTAAAAGCAACAAAGGTTTTAGGCCTTACATTTTGAGCTCTAAAATTTTTCTTATGTTCCCCACACCATGGTGAAAGATATCTTATTAGAGATGGAAGTCTCAAGAAAAAGATGTAGATGGGTGAACAAGTTGCAAGAATATGACATGGATATCCAAACCACGAAGTTGGTGAGAGGTTTGGGCTTGGCTAAGCTTATGGCTGAGAGAAACTTGTGAAACTGTTGAGGTAAATGAAGTAGAAGAAAGTAGGGTAGATGTTTTTGAAAAATTGATGAGTTCTGAGTGGTACAAGGATGTGATTTTTTATCTCAGACATTTATACTTGCCCTGAGTATTTGAGTAAGAACTAGAAAAGGGCCCTTAAGTTGGCTTCCTCAAAAATATGTCATTACTGATTTTGGGTTAGCTTGGAAGAACCACGAGGGAGTCCTCTTAAGGTGCATTATTGAAGATGAAGCCCCCAAGATAATTATTGATCTCCATGGAGGAGTTTGTGGGGGGCATTTTGTTGGAAGGGTCACAACACACAAGATCCTGAGGGCTGGTTATTGGTGGCCAACTCTCTTCAAGGATACAACTCTTTGGTTAGAAGATGTGAGAGTTGCCAAGTGCTTCTCTGAAGAAGAATGAAAGCTTGAGGCTCCCTTCCTTTGCTGCAGCTGTATCGATTGAAGCTCCATTCAACAATGGGGAATGGATTTTATTGGTGAGATTTTAAGACCCTTCAAGTGCTGGCCATAAGTGGATTCTTGTAGCCATAATTACTTCACCAAGTGGGTGAGGAAATCCCCACAAAAGGGAAACACACCAAATCGTCATGGACTTCATGCTTTGAACCATATCATCTCATGAGGTTTGGGGTGTCAGTCAAAATTGTTACTGAAAATGCCATGAGCTTCAGAGCTAAACCCTTGGTGGCGATGTGTAAAGAATATGGGATCAATTTGACATATGATTCTAATTATAATCCCCAAGGAAATGGACAGTGAGTCTAGTAATAAAAATTTCTGAAGATTATCAGAAGAACCTTGGAGTGAACAAGAGAAAATGGGGTGAGCAGTTGAAGTTTCTTTGTCTGGGAAGACTGAATTACTATTAAGAGAGCCACTGGAAAGAGTCCATTTGAGCTGGTGTATGGAACTCAGGCCCTACTGCCCCTACATATGCAATTATCCTCATATCAGTTCATGCAACAAATGGAAGATCAAGAAGTAAGTCCATATGATGCCGCGTTAACCAGATTGTTGAACTTGATGAAGAAAGGAGGGTATCCCACCAAAGGCATGTAAATTTCAAAGAGAAGTTGAAGAAGTTGTTGACAAGAAGGTCACCCCAAGAGCTTTCAATGTTGGAGATCTCGTGTTCTGTTATGGGATAACAGGCATGAAGATAAGGGCAAGCATGGAAAATTTGACACTTTATGGATGGGCCCTTACTCCATAGACATTCAGATTGGTGAGCATACCTTTTTCTTGAAGGATTTGGATGGAGAATTGCTTGAATTTCCTGTTAATGGCAGGCATTTGAAGCATTTCTTGGATTGATTCCCTAGAACCAAGGTGAACATCATCTGTATACAAGTGTATAGTTTGTTGGTTTTTTTTCTATTTTTGTGTTTTTGTTCATTCAGCCCCGGTGGCTTGTTTTTGCTAGTTTCTCTATTTGTTTTGGGGGGATGGTCCTTGGTTTTTGCTCTACAAGCTGACTCCTTTTCCCAATGGATATTTTGGCACTTGGTCTACCTTGTTCTTGTGGCACTCGTAGGGAGTGCCCATCCCCGAGTCGGAGCCGATGTTGGTGCTCAAAATAGTCTCGCCCCATTTTCCATTAAAATCTATCAATTTATGGCCTCTACCATATTTCATCCCCCGTGTTGTGCCTGAGAAGTCTTTTCCTTCCTTTTTTTTGCCATAACAGTTCCTTTTGGGCTAAGGATCACGTATGGATCCATAGTTGTTTCCTTATTTCTTTGTTTATCTGGAAAGGGTCTGTAATTTGGGTCCCCCATTCTCTGTTCATCTAAAAACTTGGGCTCTCCCATTATTTCTATTTTCCACAGTTCAGGATTTTTGTCCTTGTCATTTTTGCCCTAAATACTTGAAGAAAAATGAATGGATGTAGCTCGGAGGAATGTGTTTGAGCCTTGTAACATTTCTAAATTCTCTGTCCTTGGAGAAAATTTCATCTCTGGCTCAAATGGTCATTTTTCCACATTTTATGGTTTGACGGGCATTTTCCCGGTCAAATTTACATCTTTTCATCAACAGGGACATGTGGTGAGCCCACGCTCATTCAAGATCTCAGAAAAGGGGACCCATTTCTCAAACTGTTTTCCCACCCATTTGTACAGATTCGATACAAACTGCGAAGGGGCATATCTTTCAACTCAGGGCTCAAAATATTGCAAATCTGACACCGTTGGAAAGCTCTGGACCTCCACTACACCATGGAAGCATAAAATATTACTTTCAATAGGCCTTGATGGGTGAAAAACTAAAAAATAGATTTCACGCCATTAAAGTGGATCTGGTTGCTTCCACTACCCATTTTTGATATTATTTGCCATTCTTCCTCCTCTAATACACCAAAGCAAGCATGGAGGATATAAAAAGAAAATTTTTTAGATTGTGGATAGATTTGTAGGAGCATTAATGACTGGTGGTCAAGATGTCATCAGATTTTCCTTTTTCCTCTGTTTTGGTCACTTTTGATATAAATACAAGAGCTCTGCTCTTGGTAAGGGGTTGGAGGTTGAATGTTGGAGTGTTAGAGGTCGAAACGATTTTCTAAAAAGCTTGATAGAGCCCATCCTTTTGAGGGTGTTGAGAAACTTGATGTCTTTTGTGTTAAACTTGGTGGTGTCAAGAGTGGTTACGAGTGTGTAAAACCATTGACAAGCTCGAGACTATTCTAGGAACTTTCCCCTGCTGATAAGTTTAATCAAATTTGAGTTATTCTATGTTGACTCTGAGCAATTAGTGTCTGCTTTGTTCAGAATGTATGCAAATAGTTTTATTCATTCCTATTGCAATCTTATACTAATTTTTTTGTGAAATCACACAGGATCTCATCCTTGTGATAGTTTAATGGTATTTGTAATTTCATCTCAAGAAGAGCCTTCATCTTGGATGAGATAAATGAATCTAAAATCAATTCATTGTCATTTGTTGATAAAGATTGTCTGTAAGTCTTTGGGTGTACCTTAGGCATGGTTAATTAGAAACTATAGTGTTTAATTGAGTCTTCTAAATTCGAGCCTTCGTATTGGAGTCTTAAAGATTATGTGAAAATGTTGATCTAGGCCTCCATTGAAGCACACCTTCTAGTTGAAGGAACATCTTGACTATTTTGAAGCTTTCTGTTGTGAAGTTGCTCATTATTGTAAAGTCCCTCCAAAGATATGGTATAATCAACTTTATCCTGCTTCACCTCCACCAAAAATTCACTTAAAAACAATTAATCATACCCATACTACCCATGTTTTTCATGTATGTAAACAAATGCATAATTTTACCATCAAAACATGTAGAAACAATCAGTTTTCATTGTCTTTAGTGGCCTAAACCTTGCTTAGAAAATATCTCCATTATCTAGAGTGACAACTTGTGAGAGTTAGGTTTTGTTGCATTGATCATATTTTCTTCAAGGTCTTCTTAATAATCTCACAAGGAAGGATATCTCCATCTCCTCCACAAACAACAAGCAAAAAGGGTCCTCTCACCCTAGTTGAAAGGCACAACCATAAAGTAGTGAGGATAGGTCAAATCCTCTTGAGGGTGCTACCCATTTCTCCACATTTGAGTGACAAAGAGCAAGCTACATTTCATCCGTGTTACTAAATGACACACTATATGCTCTGCTTGTCTCTAAGCTTCCTGCCATACCTGTGATGCTTTCAGCCGAGGGAGAATAAATTTAGGTACCAACACCTTGTTTGTAAATAGAAAACCAATCCACAAAATACCCAAGTTTCATATTTATTAACTTGTTCACTTTTAGAGCTCTTGAACATGCAAGAAACATAACCTTTTTTCAACTTCCCCAATGATTATAAAATCCATCATCTATTTTCTCAATTCATTTTATCCCATTTATAAAATTCATGTTCAAAGGGAACATTGCGAAGGAAACATAGAATTATAGTTCTTTCATGGAAACATTCACTATGTAAACTTATGGCACATCATATGTGTTTGTAGGATACAAAAGTGATACTAAAAACACCACTATTTCCAAATTTACCACTTAATCTTCTATTATTAACACCCAGGACCCACTCACAATATACATTTTGAATTATTAAATATCCCTTATTTTACTATATACCTAGACTAATCATTTTCCCTGTGACATTTTAAAACCCCTTTTTATATATACCTATCAAGTGTTTAGTTCAGTCACGAGGGGTCACTTTGCTAACATGTCAAAAACACATGTGACCATAAGATTATAAATATCACCCATTACAATTACGATTCGAAAATACATACTCTCATTATTATGGCCCTATTTTATAATAATACCTCAATGTATACTAGTATATTGGTGCTAAACATGTAAATAAAATTTACCATATATGATCACATATGTTACATACCATTTTACCAAGGTGACCTCTCGCCCGACACCTTGTAGATTCAATATCTTACATTTTCATAAAATTTAATTACATTTCAACTTAAAACCTTGATGAAATTCATATTGGACTTGAAAAATAAAAAATGTGTAATTTGGTGTTGATCTTCCTTTATTTTATATCTACATTTGTCATGCTAATAAAACTATCTATAGTAATAGTAAGGGTCATATGTGGTTGCATTCTTGTTAGTTAAATTTACTAGTTCCTTCATTAATTATATCCTAAAAATGAATCAAAATGTCAAATAATATACCTCAACAATAATACATAAAGTATGTCCCATTTATTGAGAGTTGTGTAGTACTACTACTTAAGAAATAAACATCGCTTCTCTAAAAAAACAACATTACTCTAAAAATACGTTATAACAATGATGCAAATTTTAATTTTCTTAATATACTTCTTGAATACTACTTCCTCTAACTTGTTGCTCCATGTACCCTACCCCTAATATATTTTCAAAAATATTTAAACTTTAACCATTTATACCCCTTAGTATGGGGAAATAAATTAGTTTTTTTTTAGTAATATTTAAAACCCTCATATGAACTCACGTGTTAAGCATTTATTTATTTGTGAACCCATTGTGATTTATTTTCCTACCATCATCAATAAATTTAAGGATTTAATTTGGAAATTAGAATTCAAGAGCTTTGTCTTTTTGGTAAGATATGAACAACTAGATGACCTCTTTTTGGTTGTAGACCAGACCTAAGGTTTTACTCCGAGTTGAAATGCTCTTCATGAGCCACAAAACTAGAAGAATTTATCCATTGTGCGGAAGAAGGAAACATATTGCTCAAAGAGCCATGCTTTAGGCAGCTTAAAAATGAGATATTCATTGAAAAAATAGAAAATAATGCTAATTAGTTTTATAGTCTATGATATCAGTCTACGATGAAATACAAAGTGCAATATTCATGAATTGAAGTTATAGTTTTATAGATGTTATGATCTCCTACAAGTAAGGATATGGTTATTATCAAGAACCACTTTAACCTCCTATTTACTAGTTATCTATTTTGATTTGTTACATAAAACTCACAATTAAATATTACATAATAGAAACATATCACACAATATAATGTGAGAAATGACTATTTTCTTAACACCCCCAGTCTGCAAACAACACATAACAAGAACTTAAAATAGAATCGTATACCAACACATATTTTTAGATCTAAATATCACTACTTTGGATATTTTTTCACATGGTCACCTACATACGAAAACTCAATAGTTTTGGCTTTCACTTCTAGTGACTACTATTTCACCGGTGACCACACTTCAACTAATTCACCTACATACAAGAACACAAAAATTCTTGATTTCACTTCTAGTTAGCTTCCCAATGGCCGATCGATTTTGAAATATAATAATCATACAATCTCTATGGTCATTTTCTCTCCTATACAATTATTCACAATATCTATTATTTATACATGCTCCTCTTTACAATCTTAATATGGGAATGAATATAATATTTTAATTTTATGCACCATATAACACAAACAACTGAAATAAAGATTCCATAATAAAAATATGACCTTGTCATTAGTGGTTGACAAGAGGTGCTTATTAGTATCCTTCCTCCAATTCCTCCAGCCTCTAGTATTTCCACTCACTTATAAAGTTAGATTTTTCAACATCAAATTTGCACCTTTCATCATCATGGCTTCCCCACCAATTTTATCTTTGGGTTTTAAATTCTAGAGGAAGAGTTTGGGGTAGCAGACCCCTAACGTAGTCAAGGGGCAAGTGCCCCTTGCAGGTCTGGGGTAGCACCCTGAGTGCACTTGGTATAGTGGTATACGAAAGGGTCAAGGTTGGAGCCCCCAAAGCCAATCACTTTTACTTCTTTATAGTCCTAAAAAAACTTCATAAAAATGGAATAATCTTCTTCTTACACCCCATAAGATAGATGTAAGGTTACTTTAAAAGTGTGTCCATAAAGCCCCCCCTTTTTTAATTTATTAATATCTACTTTTGACAATACTGACTTGGATGGTGAAAAAACAATTACAATAAGTAATAAAAAATCTCTTCATTAAATAATTTTACATGATTTTAACTAAATAAATATTCTTTCAAAATTAGGCCACCACCGGTACTAGATAGAAAATATTTAATCACCAACTAGCCTATGAATCCACTCAAAACTCAATTTGACGAAATTTAATATAACTTGTAACAAAGCTACAAACCATTAATGGTGTTTGTGAGTGATAGAGTGTTCACATTGGGCCTAGAAAAGCACATAGGTCGATGAATGGAGACTTTGGTGGGGTTGAACTAAAAGGAAGCTATCAATGTAAAGTTGCACAACCATCAACACAAAACACCGATCTCGAAGCAAAGTACGATGCAAAATGAATTTTATTTCCAAGTAAGAGCATGATGGTTCAATGTCGAGTGCAATGCTATTGAAGTTATGGAGCTTGATTGCAAGTTAAAGTGGCGGTTTGTTTTTCCTATTTTTGGGAGGAATTCATGGCCATGGATAAAAATAATATTGTCTTATTAATAGATGGGAGTTTTTTTTTTTTTATGCATGTATTATTTATAAGCATGTGATATTTAGGTTGCTTGTGGTTAAAAAAACTTTAATATAATCATGTGATATTTGGGTTTCTTGTGGTTGAAGAATTTTTTTACAAAGAGGTTCTTAGGTTATATATATGTGCATGGATTTACTCTTTGTAATATGAAAAAGAGAGAATTGTATTGTATTCCTCAAGACTAAATAAATGAGAAGTATGGCTTGTTTTTGGTGGATGTAGCCCAAATTGGGTGAACCACATTAAATCTTGGGTTTATCTTGTGATTGCATGCTTCTTTTATTTTAATTTCAATTTTTACTTTATTTCTCATATGTATTTCGATCCTAACAACTGGTATCAGAGAAGGATTTTGTTT
Source organism: Taxus wallichiana var. yunnanensis (assembly GCA_018340775.1). Classification (NCBI taxonomy): domain Eukaryota; kingdom Viridiplantae; phylum Streptophyta; class Pinopsida; order Cupressales; family Taxaceae; genus Taxus; species Taxus wallichiana. Next base: position 395,434,595 of record CM031239.1, on the reverse strand, counting down.
TGGTAGAAAAATCTCAGAAGGGTTTCTTGTTTGAGTGGGAGAAATGGCAAAAGATAACAAGTTTAGGGTTGAGAATTTTAACGGCCAAAACTTTCAGCTATGGAAGATACAAGTGGATGACTATCTATATTAGAAATATCTTTATCTACCATTGAAAGGGAAATATTTTAAGTTTCCAGCTATGAAAGATGAAGAATGGGATATTCTTTATCGGAAGGAATTGGGAACCATATGGTTGTGCCTTATAGCTATGGTAGCTTTCAATATTTCTAAGGAAAAGACACCGGTAGATCTAATAAAAACTTTGGGTAAATTATATGAAAAATCCTCATTCTCCAATAAGGTATTTCTCATTGAATGTTTGTTTAATATGAAGACGTCAGAAGGTGATTCGGTAAATAATCATATGAATGAATTCAACATGGCTACTAGTCAATTAAGCTTTGTAGGAGTAAGTTTTGATGATGAAGTTAGGGATGTTTTGATTTTGTGCTATATTCTGAAAGATGGAATACTTTGGTTAAGGATGTGAGTAATTTTGTTTTGGTTCAAACAATTTAAGTTCGATGATGTTATTGGTGTGATTCTTAGTGAAGAGATGAGAAGAAAAAGCACATGCGAGTCATCTAGTAATATTTTGAGTGTAAAGAACAAGGGAAGACATAAGGAAAAAATAAAGAGTCTTGGACAACTGTGGAAGGTATAAGAAAGGAAGATCTAAATCTATAATCGGGATGGTATCTTTGGAATTGTGGAAAAGAAGGACATGCAATGAAAGATTGTTAGTATTTAATATTAGGTAAAAATAAACAATAAGGGAACAAAGAGGCAAATGTAGCAGGTGATGTGTTACAAGATGCTCTTATTATTTATTTGGATAGTAAATTAGAATCTTGGGTTTTAGATTCTGGTGCTTCATTTCATGCAACTCCTCATAGACAATATTTTCAAGATTATGTTCAAGGGAATTTTGGGCATGTATATCTTGGTGATGATGAGCCATGTAACATTGTTGGAAAAGGCAGTGTTCAAGTTAAATTTCGAATGATAACACTTGGGTGTCGAAGATGTCATGCATGGTCCTATCTAAGGAGGAATCTAATTTCTACATAGGTAATTAGGAGATGAGGGTTGTATGGTTACACTTATAGTAGATTCTTGGAAAGTTACCAAGGGTGCTCTTGTGGTTGCAAGAGGTAAGAAAGTAGGTAATTTGTATTTATCCACTATGTTAGTACTAATCCCTCTTCTATATTAGCTACTACATGTATATACACAACTCTATGACATCACATACTTGGCCATATGAGTGAGAAGGGGATGCATATTTTACATTCACGGGAAAGTTGTCAGATTTGAAAAACATAGACCTAGAATTTTCGAGCATTGTGTGTATGGGAAACAAAAGGGTGTGAGATTTCTCAGGTTTGGATTACCAAGAAGGACCAAAAGATAGATCTTGTTCATGCAGATGTGTGAGGGACGGCTTAGGTATCATCTCTTGGTTAGTGAAAATTTTAGTGGCAAATATTCATAGATTGGCGAATAGTAGGATTTCCAGAATTCAATTTTGGTGAATTTTATGGTCATGCCAGTGCCCAAGTTTTTCCCAAAAATTCCACAAACAATAATCTATCCCATGTGAATAGCCAATGTATATCCAATCCCAATGTATATTTCAATATTGATTCGTCGCGTGATCGATGGGCCAAGATTTTAAAACATTCTTGTTTCGCCAAGAAATCTATGGAACCTTATTGGTCCTTTGGACTCATTCACCGACATGCATGGGAGTTTTTAGGAATGTGATTAAATTCACCATATATATATATTATGTATATATATATATATATCCCGATGTAGATGTTTTCCCACAATTTTCCAATTTGTGAATTTATGAAGTAGTAGAAAAGGATTTATTGAACCACATATTGCAATTTGCTTAATTTTTTAAAAATAAGTCAAGGTCTTTCCATGGCCCGACTCTTTGCGTTGTAGTTTACATCCTAGAAGCACTTACTGTAGGTGAGTCTATTTGAGACCTATTTTCATTCATGTCGCATTGCTTTATCTGTGATTCTACCTTTGTAAGTTATTTATGTCATTTTTTGATTTTACAGTATTACAAATGTCATGACACTGCAATGCCTTAGTCGATTTTCATCCCATAGCTTTGCCAACTCAAAAATTGTCCTTACAGTGCACTAAGTATATATTTCAATGCTATAATTTTCATAAAATGTATCCTACATATGATTTCTAAATCATGTTCCATTTTATTTTGTTACAAATCCTGAACATCCTCATCCTCATAACCACTATGATTTTTTATGTCATCTAGAATAGTCCTCTCGCATGCAGAGAATTATAACTAGTTTTCCCATATATATATATATTTGTGTGTGTGTGTCTATATATAAAATTTAAAATCACTTTGACGCTTTGTATATTCCTTGTTGTATCTTCTTTGAATCTTTTTTTCTCTCTTCTGCTATATATATATATATATATATATATTCAATAATATAATTTTCATAAAATGTATCCTACATATAATTTCTAAATCATGTTCCATTTTATTTTGTTACAAATCCTGAACATCATCATCCTTATAACAAGTATGATTTTTATATCATCTAGAATAGTCCTCCACATGTAGAGAATTATAACTACTTTTCCCATCTTAGATAAATCTATGTAATATATATAGATGTATAAGATATATATATATATATATATATATATATAACTAGTTTTCCCATCTTAGATACACACACACACACACATTATGGTTTATTCCATGACCATCACGTCTGCTAGAGTCCATCGTTGTGAAGTGTGGCGAGTGCTACCACACGTCCCGCCTTGCAATGTTGATCACTAACCGCCGACAATGACTCGTGACTTGTCCCATCCCAAAGGATATATAAAATGTGGCACATTTTGTAGGTTTCACATTTCTAGGGGCATTTCCTTGGAAAAGCGATGGAATTGCAACACGTGGCATAGACCTCGTACCCAAACCAAAAAAATTATCGGTTGCGGCTCATTCCATGGGGTTCACGTCCATTGGGAGGATTTGGTTGGGAGGTTAATGGAATGTTGACATGTGGCTCAAGATTACATAACCATTAATTTCAACAAGGTTGAATGAATGAATGAAGGATTTTAATAACGTCCATGAGACCAAAAAGTCTATCTCATTCAGAAAAAATTCATTTGAAGGTTCTCTTCCTCAAAATTTTGGATTCAATTTTTCCTTATTGATTTTAAAAGAATAAATTTAGTGGAAGTAACCTACTACCTTCATCTTCGATGAAAATTTCTAAATTCTGTAACTTTTCAAAGATCTGCTTTGTCTTTGGGTGTGATCCATTTCTTGCACAAAAAGCATGTACTATTTTATGGTATTCGATCCAATTACATCTGGGGATATTTTTAATTTGTGCATCTTTCATCGATCTCCTCATCATGTGAAACTTTTCCCACCTACCCCCTTTTTCATAGATGTTTGATAGAAGAACATAAGTGGCATCATTTTGATAATTCAACTCAATTTCAAAAAGAAGAGTTTCTGTAAATATTGCTAAATTGCTAATGATAGAGATGACATTATATGATAGGAAGAGAAGCATTTAAAAATCATAAAAATGTGCAATATAAATAAGATAATATGAAAAATCAAGAATTATTTAATATTAATCAAAATATGTCATGTTTATTACAAAAATAAAAAATTCATATGACCTTTAGCTTTCTCTGTAGATGTACCTCTAAAATAAGTTTTGATTATTATTATTTTAAGTTTATTTTACAAGATAAGTTTATGATTATTGTAGATATCTTAAAGTTAGCTTTATATAAGACCAAGATCATCATCTAATCTTATTTTACACTCTCTTTTTTCCAATTGTTTGACATATTTTTTTAGGGCTTCTAAGTCTTGCTCAAACCCATCCAAACATTTCTGCTAGTCTTCATTCTTTTCCTCAGCCCTACTATTATTTTTTGGTTGACCCATGTGGAGAAGGCTTTTGGCTAACTCAACTTCTTTATTTTTTATAATCATATTGTACCTCTTATCTTGTCACTAGGTTTTCATGACAACTTTCTTAATGATACATTTATTTTCTCTATTTCTTAAGATCCTCACAAACCTTTCTCATGGCTAGGTCTCAACAATTTTTCTTGAAAATGATTAAATCTCCTTAAAACCCTAAAAATATGTCCATTTTTCTAGTCTTCTGATCATGCCTTCATATTGCAGATAATTTCTTGTATATCTTCATCAACATGTCTCTAAACATTGTGTTATTTCCTATATGGTGATCAAACCTTGAATTGTCATCATGATATTGGATTCAACCTTGTCAACTTGATTTCTAGCCACATGATATGCTTCTTGACTATTCCTTTTGACTATGTCAATCTTTCAATAATACACTTATGAATTTAAAAGGGTTTTCTCACCTTCTTGACTTCAAAAATCCTCTCATACTTAGACTTAAGACACAAAGTTCCCTAATAATATAGTCAACATATTTATTTTTATGCTCCTCATGAATGAATCAAGCCTTAGACAAACTGTTAATTTTACTTACTCAAGGGTATACAAACTTGCAAGAGATTTATAGAAGTATAACATTATTCCTTGGTACAGACATAACTTCATGACTTGTGAGTATATTAAAACCTTGATCCCTTACATGCAGTCTAGACTATGCTCTTTAAAATCTTGCAATCAACTTGCACATGTTACTATCATAGTTACTTTATGGAAATATCCTTCAAGTTTCTTGAACACATTCTCCAAGTAGGAACACAACAATATACAAAGAATACCCTTATCATAGTTGTATCATATGTGAAACATTAAATCAAAGCATTCAATCTTCTCTCAAGATTAGTGACATTATACTTAGCTTTGACACATTGAAATTTCATTGTCAAGACAAAAACCTTGCATACATTCTTAAGCTTGAATTCACAATATCATACCACAATGAGTCCTAGATGAAAGAGCATATATTTTGTCTTATCTCCTTTGAAATTATGAACACTCTTGGTGATTGGATATTCTTACGATAGACCTCATACCTCGATGAATCAATAATATGTTCATGAGTAGGTGCACACCTTATTTGGCTAGATGAAAACATTTAGAACCTCTATAAATTTATGATAGAGCTTGGTCATCAAGACTCCTTCATTAATCAACTAAAGATAGATCATATCTTAGATGAATCAATGAGCTCGAGTCCTTCATGAGTATAAACATACTATACTTTGATTTCAAACTGAGCACTGAGACCTTTAGATCACCAATTTCATGTTTGATTAGCTACAATAGAGAATTCTTATCACTAGAGTGTCTTTTACTTTTCAAAAAATCATTTAAGTTGTTTTTTCTCTTCTCAAACCTTTGATACATCTTCATTTTGCTTGATGTATGCTCTAATTCCGACCGTAGTAATATTCTTATTCCTTCCAACTAATTTATATGAGAGATAGCTAAAACTATCACCTAATTCATTCACTTTGTTCTATGTAAATTTTTTCTTTTAAAAGAGTCAAAACTTGTGGTTTTGTACTACAACATGTAGATGAGATCAATACGAGATCAAGTATATTGAAACTTGAATAAATGGTAGGCAATCATTTTATACATTTCTATGCACATGCATATTTTACATAACATTTTTACATACATACATATTTGACTACTTGATCATTTTCTCCTTACAGGTCCGGTCGTATGAGAAACAAGTAATCAAATTGGGGGAAACAACAAAAACACTCCTCGAAAGCACATACTTTACTAACCATGAAGTGCACTACACACAACAAGTAGCTATACACGCGTTCCACCCTAGGTTCACTCTCACCACTTTTTCTATGCACATTTTTCATCTTTAGTTTCCATGCTCCTCTATATTTTTAGCATTCCACGCTTTTGTCTAGTCCTTCGACATGTTTTCTACTACACTCTACATGGACATCAGGTACACATCTCTATCTACTTTATGTTACCGAGCTTTCAGCTCAACAACATAAAGTGGGAGAACAATGTAGTCATAAAATCACACACTTTAGAAATTATTTAGCTCGGTCTCATACTACTATTTAGAAGGTTCTTGAGTGAAGAAAGTACTAATTAATTTCATTTTTTTCGCCATCTTATTTTACTTTTATTTCTTCATTCCTTCACATTTTATATACATTCCCAGTCTATTTTGGCACTTTCATGTCATTTTAGCATAAACTAGGGTTTTTGGTCCCACCTAGGTACCCCAATCCTTTTTCTACTTTCTTGCCACCTTTTGGGCTCTTTCTAGTCATTTTTCATCCTTACCTTTCTTTATAGTCATCCATGTTAGGGTTAATTACAAAATTAGATCAAGAGAATGCTATAAATATAAAGTTATGAGACCATATTAAGGGTCCTAGTGTCATCTACTATCACTCCATCTAGAGTTACATCCATTGCATCACTTAAATCCACATTTTCCATGCATCAAGGCTAGGAGATCTACATAAACACACAGTTCATGGGGGGGAGGGATTCCATTCTATTCCATGCACACACACTATAATTTTTTTACATTTAGTTACTTCGATCACTATTTTACATAGTGCAACTAACACAAGGGCACCTAGGGCACGACATGCACACACACACACACACTAGAACTACATTTAGGTCCAGAATGTAGTGCAATGCTTAGTTTAGTAAGCCAACTGTTGTGGCAGCTAAGGTCAGTATGACCCATTCATTTGCATATTTTTTAGGGATTTGATACTTCTTTTATCTTTTGTAGGTCTGTAACATCATTTTGCTTCATTTGGTACATTCGGCACAGTTCACCAAATCAAGTGCGACAACCGGTGATGGTTACAGGTCATCTTATGACGCTAAAAGAATCAAGTTCGATATTTTTAGAGACTAAGACACCTATTCTCGCTATACTAGGGTGCCCCGAGTTGCCTTACTATCTATTAGGTACTCTAGTTTGCTCAGATCTTCCAGATCTACTACTTTTGGGACCTTTGTGTAGTAGTTCATGCTTCTAGAATTTCATGTCATACCTATGACACTTTGCAATAGTCACCTATAATAAGTTGTGTTCATTCCTCACTTTATTCTTGCACATTAGGGTTTCATTTCTATTAATTTAATTATTTATTTACTTTATACTACTTTGGTGCATTTATTTACATCGTTTATGTCCTCCTAGATTAGATTAACTATTACTATACTTCTCCTAGTTTAGTTAATTTTAGTTAATCATTTTGGTGAACCTAATCACTTTCACGCTTAGGATCCTCCTCTTTATTCTATCATGGGTCATCAAGTTTCTTTATCTGATTTTCTTAAGAGATATCCCACTTGTTAGGTTGTTTTACAAAAATCCCTAGACACCAAATATTTTGATGACAATACACCACCACATGAATTAAGTTTTATGCTTCATTGTTTCTTTGTCAACCCTAGCCTTAATGATCCTACATCTAATCAACCACTATTAGAATCGATTCAAGCCTTACATACATTATTTCAAGATAATTTTTCTTCGATTCAAGCCTTCCATACATTATTTCAAGATAAATTTGTAGCCATGGAATCCACAATCACATCTCTTAGATCAGAAATTCAACAACTTAAGGATGCTTCTCAATCACATGTTTGTGTTCCATCTACTCCTCACGTGTAATCAATGTCCACTACATGTCATATAGTTGAACCTCAAGTCATGCCATCTCCAAAGAACCTCTCATAATTGATTGCAATACTAAGCCACATGACATTCTTACTAAGCTTCTTAGTCGTTAATTGATCACTCTACCATCTATTGATTACTATCCTCCTTGTCACCTAACAAAGTATCAAGATCATCCATATTTCCATTATCATCAAATCAATGGACATAATGACCATGATTTCTATGCTTTACAACATAGATTCAAACATATTGAGCGTCAGGGATTTATTTCATTCACTGGAAAACATCTTATTGCACACCCACTTACAAATACTACACCCACATGGGATCCTAAGTCTATTCCGCCATCGCTTAGTCATGATCAATCTAAGCAAGCTCCTACAGTTACTATTGAGCCTCCCTCTAATATTTCTAAGGAAGTTATCGATGATTCTCTTATTCATTACATGTGTGATATTGACAACCCCTCACATGTGCATAGTGATGCTTCTCCTAGTCAAACAAACATTTCTCCTATTTTTGATGTTTTCTTCTTCTCCATCTAATGAGCATCACACCACCATTTCTCTTGTGCCTTCTTTGGATGGAAAAACACCACCTAAGCAATCACCTATGATATCCCCAGTCAAAAATTCAACCACTTATCAAAATTAGTTCACAAACCACTCCTACTAAGTTGTCTACTACATTACCAAATAAACCTAAGTAGTATCCCTTGAGACTCAGTGCAACATGGCCTCCTCTCAAATCTAAACTCTAACCAATTAAGTTCTTCAAAGCAACTAATCCTCCTCCTATTTTTTATTATACATTTTCACTTTGACTAGCATCACCTAGTTTTACTACAAACTTTATCCAAAAAGTCCTACTACGTGTAAACTTGGCCTATGGTAGGTGACTATTGTTACTCTATCCTCCTAATGACACACTCATATTATTAAGGTTCTTATATGACTATTGAGGGTTCTTTTACCATAAATAAACTCATTTAATCGTACATTACTCCATTACATCACCATCTATAATACTTTAATGCTCATTACACATCATCAATTAAACGAAATCTATCATGTCCCATCACCCTTATACATTATTCATTACATAGTACACATGTTATCATACACTTGGGGGGCATAACATCCCACATCCCCCCCTAATATTAGCATCTACGCATATCTCACTTTTACATCAATCTCATAGAATATGCATACTCATCACACATTTTAGCACCATTGTTACCCGATGATGCACTCTTGTGCTTCGGTTCACACTTGACTATTGAGGGATTACCATTACATTGAACCCCACACATTACACTACACATTTACATTTTATCACACACATCGCGCATCATACACTATCCATTCTACACTTAGTCTATATTATACATTATACTACATTTTCATAATGCACATATTAGTTATGCATTACATACGTCATTAGGATATTTCACATGACACATTTATACATCATCTATATTCTACATACTTTGGTAGTCTACATCATATATGAGTCTAGCTTTACATTTCATCCCTACATTCTACATTACTAGTCTCTACACATGTTACATCACATTTTATACATGTTATTCACCTTTATCATTACATTATACACACCACACATTTACAAAACCTTCCCTATCACATGGTTGTTTCATCATTACACACACTACATTATTTTTTACATGCTTCCCTAGCCACCCTATGATGCACTTTAGTTCCTCGGTCCATACTCGAATTCCAAGGGTTTACAAATCAAATGAACCTTTCACTCACCATGTAACATTTTATCATGTGACATTCCTTAGATAGTGACACACGTTTTAGGCTAAATCATCACCCACCTTCATAATTTCTTCTAGTAGTGGTATACACTTTAGGCTAAATCACCACCTCCACTATATCATCTTGTAGCGGTATACACCTTAGGTTACATCACCACTTGTCCCTTCATTTTATAGTGATATACGCTTAGGGATAAATCATCACTCATTCATTCACCTTAACATGATATACGCTTAGGATAAATAATCACTCATGCGTTCATCTAGTCATATGTCACATCTCATCAAATGGACATACAAAATCATCACGGCGTGTTAGAAACAACAAAAACTACTTGACCATTTCCCAATGACGTACTCTTGTTTACGCTTAATTCTTGATTTTGAGGGGGAAAAATTATGAACCCCATTGCATATATTTCCATCCACTCAGGGTACACGGCTCCTATCATTCCATCTTACATCCCATCCCATCCATCCACAACATGTTACATTGTCTTGGGGAATTTCTTCTTGCTTGTAAATGTTTTACATGTTCACTTTATTACACATGTTAGATTGATTTCTTATATGCCATTATCTATATCCTCCACACATGTACATTCATACCTTTGTTTAGTGTGATCGCAGATACATGAATCCTATGTGTGGTATGGATGCTCGCCTTCTACCCTTTTTACTTTGGTCATTGGGGCATCCACATTCATCTCATACAAGTGTTATTGTTTCATTTTGTACTTAGCATCTTACATTACTTGATCATACACACTTTGACATATTGGTTATTTCTCTAACATGCTAATGGGTGTTCATTTGACAGGATTACATGTTTCCATGACTACTTGTTTGTTTATCTATACTTATATGCTATTGTTTACCATTGTATGTAGGATTTTCCCTATGTTTGTGTGCACACTTGATTTTTTTTGTGGCCATGATGGCCTTGCGTGTCTTGCGACATCGTGAGTGATGTCCCATGTTTGTAACCCACTTTATGTGGCTTACTTGTTTTCTTACGTGTTTACATTTACTACATTGTCTACGTAGCTTACACATGTTTTCTATATGCATGCATTGTTTTCTTTACACTTGTATTTGGCTAGCCTTCTTGTTTATGCATGCCTTGGTTTCTACCAAGCACTTTCCAGGATACACAGTTCAGAGTGTGGTTGGTCCTATTTTGGGGCCGAATTATCATATCGGTGATGTTGCATGTGCCTAAAGGGGGCATCATTTGAGGGTTTACATACTAACATAACACATTTACACTAGTTCAATACAGTGCACTTTCTTCCCTTAGCATTGTGGGTTTACAATGGGTTCATACCATTTATGAACCCCATACACAATGGATTTTATAGGACATGGTGTCCTTAGCATTTTGGGAAGTAGTTACAAGCTTAGGGGTTACAGTGGGTGTGATTCTCTACACTACTTTGACCAGTGGTGTCGGATCACCCAAAAACTAGGACACTCTTGAGATATCTTCACACATTTTAGTAGAAGTAGTTAGAGCGTGGAGGACATAAAGCATTTCCTCCCTACACTTCCATTCAACTAGGGTGGTGTGAGATCGCCCAAAAAACTTGCAACAATACAAAATATCCTTCTACACCATCTCTCGACATGTTTTGTGTACACATGTTCCATTTACATTTTCATTTAGCGTATTTTACATTTGCATATTTTACATAGAATTTTTACATACATATATATTTGACTACTTTATCATTTTCTCCTTACATGTCCAACCGTATGAGAAACAAGCAGTCAAATTGGGAACAACAAAAACAACATCAACAACAACAATCCTTGATAACACATGCTTTACTAACCATGCAGGTACACTACACACTACAGCAACTACACATGCATTTTTCCCTAGGTTCACTCTCATCACTTTTTCTATGCGCATTTTTCATCTTTAGTTTTCACGCTCCTCTATATTTTTATCATTCCATGCTTTTTCTATTCCTTTGGCACATTTTCTACTACACTCTACATGGACATCAGGTACGAATCTCTATCTACTTTATGTTACCCAACTTTTAACTCACCAACATAAATTGGGGGAAAATGTAGTCACAAAATCATGCAATTTAGACATTATTTAGCCCAGTCTCATACTACTATTTAGAAGGTTCTTAAGTGAAGAAATTACTAATTAATCCCATCATTGGCCATCTTATTTTACTTTTATTTCATCATTCCCACACATTTTTATATACATGCCCAGTCTATTTTGGAACTTTCTTGTAATTTTTGCCTAAAAGTAGGGCGCTCGGGCTGTCTTAGGGCACCCCAGTTGTTCTCGTGGTCCCACCGGGGCACCCTAATCCTTTTTATACTTTCCTACCACTTTTTGGGCTCTTTCTAGCCATTTTTCATCCTTATCTTTTTCCTAGTCGGCCATGTTGGGGTTAATTACAAAATTAGATCAAGAGAACCCTATAAATATAAATTTATGAGACCATAATGAGGTACATAGCATCATCTACTACTATCACTCCATCTATAATGTCATCGATTGTATCACTTGCATCCACATAGTTCCATGCATCAAGGCTAGGAGATCTGCATCAACACACACTTCATAGGGGATGGATTATATTCTATTCCATGCACACATGTTATTAAAATTTCTTCATTTAGTTATTTCTCGTTATTTCACATAGTGCAACTGACACAAGAACACCTAGGGCATGACATGCACATGCGTGCTTGCACACACACACACACACACACACACACACACTAGAACTACATTTGGGTCCGAAATATAGTGCAACACTAAGTTTAGTAAGTCAAGTGTTGTGGCAACATTATGTGGTCGATCGACCCATTCATTTGCATCTTATATATTTTTAGGGATTTGATACTTCTTTTGTCTTTTATAGGTCTTCAACATCATCTTGCTTCATTTGGTACATTTGGTGCAGTTCAGCAAATCTAGTGTGACAAATGGTGAGGGTTACATTTCATCCTTAGACCTTGAAAGAATCAAGTTCCGATATTTTTCAAAGACCAAGGCCCAGTAAACCATACCAAGGTGCCCCAGTACCCTCCTAGGCACTCCAGTCTGCTCAGATCTTCCAGATCCACTCTTTTTGGGACCTTTGTGTAGTCATTCCTACTTCTAGAATTTATTTTCATACTCATGACACTCTGCGATAGTCACCTATAATCAATAGAGTTTTTCCTCACTTTATTATTGCACATTAGGGTTTCATTTATATTAATTTAATTATTTAATTACTTCATATTTTTTAGTGCATTTATTTACAACATTTATGTCCTCCTAGATTAGATTAACTATCACGATACTTCCCCTAGTTTAGTAAATTTTAGTTTATCGATTACAAAATGATTAAAACAGGGATGAATTTGGTCTTAAAAAAACTCAAAAATTGGTCTTAAGCCTTCAAGCTTAAGACTATTCAAGATTATCAAGTTCCAATTGTCTCAAAACCTAGGATATTGTTGTGTATGTTTATCAATGTACTATTTGCATGACTGTTGGGAACTAATGGATAAAGTACAAGGTTGCAATTTGATTGAAACAATTGGAAGTTGGTCTCACAAAGACCCAACACTTGGTCTTAAGCCTTCAAGCTTGAATTTATTTAGAAAAATGTTGTTCAATGTCTTTTTCAGGTTTCATGAAGTTATTTTTCTCTCCTACAAGAGAAAAGTAGTGTGATGAAATCCTTCAAGTGCAATAGTGTTTTATGTAGTATCTCCAAAGTGTATAGATTGTTGTTTTTGTAGAGCTTGTATAATTGTGGTTTCTTGATAAGATTTATTTCTCAGACAAGGTAATCTCAAAACTTCCTTGAATACCATAATATGAATGAGAGTTTGGTTCTTCAAAGTTGAAGTTATGGTTAGAGTGATTGAGGAGGTTTTTGGTACTTGAAATCAGTCAACATGGAGAATGAATCTCTTGTGTGCAGGTATAAATAAACATGGCACACTTGATCCTTGACCTATAGAAAAATCTTTATTACTATTTTCTATGGACTTGTAGTCATGGTTAACCTTCATATTAATTGAAATGACTAGTCAAGATCATCAAGTTTGAAATTATCTCAAAACCTAGGATTCGTTGTGTATGTTCATCATCTTGTGCCTACTTGCATGGCTGCTTTGGGAGCTAATGGAGAAAGTACAAGGTTGCAATTTGATTGAAACAACTAGAATTTGGTCTCACAAAGAACCAAAAATTGGTCTTAAGACTTCAATCTTAAGGCAAGTAACGATCATCAAGTTTGAAATTATCTCAAAACCTAGAATATTGTTAGTGTATGTTCATCATCTGTACTGATTTCATGAATTTAGGAGCTAATGGAGAAATTCCAAGGTTAAAATTTGATTGAAACCATTGAAATTTGGTCTCAAAAATACCCAACACTTGGTCATAATTAAGTTTTCTCTTTTCTTTAGTCCAAAAAGAATCCCAAGAATCTCGAAAGAGAAAAGAACTTGTTTTCTCCTTATGAAGTTTGAACTAGAATGTGAAGAGCCATGGTCACGAGTACAAAAAAACATGAAACAAAAATGGTGAAAGTTAAATTTTAAAATAACACTATTCCTCATTCAACTTGCTTGAGACATGCCTTGTATGAAAAATTGAATATTACAATAAATGGAACAATTTTCAAAATTAAACTAGTCTTAATTATATCATCTTTTGTAATGTGCTCCATTCTTCATCTTTTGGAATTATAATTTTTTGTAAATTAGAGTGACTGACATGTAACTTTGTTAGCAATTCATAAGCGAGAGTGGAGCTTTCCTTTATTGTTGTATGAAAACTTCGACAAGGTTATCATTGGTTTAACAAAGCCAAAAACATTTTCTCATCTAGCTTCTTAGGAATTCGGTTCTTCTCTTGCATCATTTTTTCTCTAATGTTCTTCTAGAATGCATCCTTCTTAATGAAATTGTGTATTTTTTCAAAAGGAATTGGAAAACCAAGATTTGTGAATTCTTGTACCTTTCTATGCAGCTCTTGTAACATTCTTTACACTTATTCAACAATTCTTGTGATTCGCCTAACATCATACAATTACGAACGATAGATGATTCCTTTAACGAGACATCAAACTAGTTACGAATTCCTTTGGATGTCGATTATGTGTTAGTGAATTTATAGATAGCTTCTAAAATTTTCCTTGTTGTATCTTATCTTAAAGTCATCACTTTTCTACAACTAGTTATGTATACGTGGAGCTTATCATAGATTCTATCTAGATCAGTCATGAATTCAAAAAAATCTAATCAAATCATTGATTTCTTACTTTATTTCCCACCAAACATTATATGTCATATTAATCAATGCCTTTTTATAAAATTTAGATAGTTTGACGTTAGAAGATTGTATATCTTTTTTACTTTTGTCAACTCTTGTTACAATATTTAATTTTGTTTTTCTCTTCCTTTTGTATTCCCTAATTTTTATCTCTTCATTTAGGATTTGTTCCCATTTTTTGGCATTTTATTTCTTTTCCTTCAGAACCTCTTTCAATTCTCCCAATGTTTGTTCTAATCTATTATTCTTACTCATTGTTTCCTGTAAATTTTTCTTGGCTTCTTCTAGTTCTACATGTGCCTATTCATTCATGAATGTAGTCATAAAGGTGGATGATTTTATCTTCCTCTCCAACTCACCTATCTTATTAAGTGCCACTTTTCCTTTTGCTTTCTCATTTTCTAGGTCTGCCTCTAACTTTTGAATCTTATTATTCAACTTATTATTCTTTAGAAATGATTTGTACACCACATCATTGTTCCTTTTTGAGACATTTATTTTGTTTTCATTGGTAAAATCCATTTGAAGGAGGTTCTAGTCATGGAAATCATTTGATTATCTCATTTTCAACTTTGGACACAACATACATGTATTCCATTAAGGTGGTTATATGTTGACAATACCCTCATTATGGAAGGATCTCGAACTTATAGTACACTGCTTTGTAGAATTTTCTTCTTGTTTTTTTATCTCTTTCTAATTTATTGGCAAACTCAGATCTCTAATCAAAACCTGAGGTGTTTGTAGGAATGAATTGTTTCACATTGAATGGAGAAGGAGTAATTGAAGTTTGGGGATATTTTCCCTATGGAATGGAAATTTATAGAGGGGTGGTGAAGGCACCGCCTTCTAGTTCGATAATTATTTACCTTGAGGCAACAATAATGTATCTATGTTTGCCTATATCTTTTACCTCTTCTCGGTTCCTTGCTGGATAATAGGAACTTCAACTCTATATATTGGCCTCTTTACAATAATCTGTTCATGTGGTAATTTCTGACCACTACAACCATCATCACTAGAACCGCCACACATAGCAATTCTAATAGATTCATGGCCAACTTGTCCTCTAGGATTTTTAGCGTGTGGCTGAACTATTGATAAGGATTTGACTCCAAAGAAAATTGCATTGGATTACCACTATTAGATGTTGTAGTATGCAGTGGTCCTTTCTCTGAAGGTGAAGATCTAAGGCCTAACCTATTGGAAACTCTTCTAGGTTGTGCCTTTGGTGGAAGCCAAATGCCTTGTCCTGTTGAACCCAAACCACCACCACTAAAACCCATCTTTTAAGCCATAAATGCTCATGTAGAATATTTTTGTTTCAAGATTTCATCGACACTTGGTTTATCTGTTCTAGGGGGAGTATGTAATTCCTTAGAGTCAATTTCATCATCACTACTTTTCTTTGCAGGATGTGCTTCATTCCATAATTTCTAAAATCTACATATTCTGGAATAGAATCATACTCTGAAACATAGATTTTGGATGGCCTAGGTCATTCCTCATAGACCAAAATGTAGTAATTTTGGACCTTTTGCCCAATTTTTATCTCGCAATTCATGATTTATATGCTTTGACATGCTTTAGAGGAATTTTTATTAGATTTTGCATAAATTCTAGAAGATTGAAAATCCTCTGCCTATTTTTGTGGAGGCTCAGGAAATCCAAAAATTTGTGTTGACAACTCTTGAAAACTAATTCCTTTCTCAACAGAAATTTCATCCATTACTTTTTTTACTTCATCCCAAGATTTCTTGTTTTTCAATTTTTCTATCAAAGGTTTTCTTTCATGTTGAATTTTAGTGGAAGAGTTCTTGTTCTCCACTACCCTTGCTTTAATCACCTCACATGGGTCATAAACCCGGTGAGAGTCAACATCAAACTTAAAAAATTTAATATTTCATGTGCCACATTAAATGATTTTCTTTCAAATGTGAACCCTTCACAAGAAAACAGTAAGGAAGGAAATATGCTCCTCTTTTGTTGACTAACAAAATAGATTTTATTGTGCTTTCCATCTCGCCGTATATATTCCAAGGAAAAAACTCTTTGTCACATGTATTGGAAATTTGCATGGTTTTACTCTGATCCATAAAAACTTAGCACAATATATTCCTCCATTAATTACTTGTTTGTTGATTGTATTTTGATCTCGATTGAATGCAATCTCTATAGTTCATAGGAAATCTAGGCAAGGTACTTTCTAAAATTTCTTGATAAATTAGAGCCCAAAAATAATAAAAAAATTGAATGTAGTCCCTTTTATTATCAAACATCCTTATCTTTGGGGTCCACTCAATTAATGGACGCATCACTTTTGGTGGCCCTCAACATTATAGGGCTGAATTGTAAGTTTTTTTTTTCCAAACCATTCAACAAACCACCATAGAATTAAATATCACAAGTAGGTAGTGAACCTAAAGGTCTTAGTTCGTGCCCATACGTAATTGTTAAGAATTTTTATACACATATTCTGCAATGTTCCCAAAAAATTTGTATGCACACGGTGGAGAAAGCGAAATGGATATTATATACCATTTCTAGGTGGGTTTCATCCACTTTCTCATCGTTATGAAAGCCAAGAAAAAATAATAGCATAGAAATGGTATCCCTGACCCAAAGTTTAAACATCTCAATCACATGCAGAGGATTCCCTTTTGGTACCATTCCATCAAGTGTTAATTTTTGTAAAAACTCATCTCTGGCATTTTGAGTGGTAGCATGATAATCACTAGCACTTTTTCTAGGTTTATGCTGGCGGTTCCTAAATATTTTCTTTCAAACCCCAACGGATGGGCAATATTTACCTCTATATGGAGCAAATTTCTTCTTCATTCCCATTTACAAAAATTGCTCTTTTTGTCCCATCATAATTTTGGGCACATAGAATGAAAAATTCAGGGTAGGGTAAAACCTCATGGAGCATCATGCATCCCAATCCAACCTCCCATGTTATCCAACCTTTATGTTTTAGTTTACCTGATGGTTCCAAATGTTTACTTTCAATTTCCTTATTCTCAGATGAGTATCTAAGTTGTGAAGTTCTTGTGCCAATTATAGGATCATAAATATCATGATATTCATTAGTAAAACAAGGGGTTTTAAGAAGTTTGGCATATGGGATTTGGGTTTTAATTTTACTTTGGGGTCCTGTGGAAGTAGACATGATTGGAATTTTGGATTCTAGAAACCCTCAACCCTTATATTGAAATATTTCAAAGCCAAGGCTTATACATTGCTACTTATAAAAAGATAATATTTAAATAATCAAGATTCAAATGTTGGATAACACTTACTTAGAAATATGAAACTTTTGAGTCTTACACGGTTCACAAATTTTATGAATCTATTATGCCTTCTATTGTAGTATGCCCTCCAGAAACAAAATTTTAATTGTCAATGGATGTTTAATATCACCTCGTAAATTGCAAGAACTAGTAGTACCACATCACTATAAACGATTATGTCTTTCTTTGTACTTTGTAGACATCAAATTTAGTCTCTTTTCAAATTCCATTAAGTGGATGACAATTTTCACTTAGCTAGGCCTATTCGGGAACTTCCATTCGAAATGTGAGTGTGTCAGGCCTTCATCCCAAGATATATCCTGTGCCATTTATCTTAATATATCGAGCAATCAAAATTATTTATTAGATGACCACATGGCAAGATTCTGGTCCTCCTAAAGGAAAAGGCATTCCTTGGACTCCAAGCCCATGGTGTGGGTATTTAATGATTTGGTCATTGAATTTTTGTGAGCCACGATAACATTTTAAACCCCTGATTTTGACAATGCCACACAAAATAATTATGTGGATTTAATTTTTCCTTTCCCCACGGACATGAACCTTCTAGATTTAGGTGAGATTAATTAAAATATTGGGTTCGGGTTTATTTGTTCATTGTTGGTCATGGAATATAGGATGGGACATATTATACATACATACGTACATATTATACATACTATGTATGTATGTACATGTATATGCGTGTATGTATGTGTGTGTATATATGGAAATTTATTTTATTACTCAATATGTTTATTAAGAAGTTATTATTGATTGGATGTTTAAAAGGAGGAGGAATGTGAGATAGTGACACCAGTTTAAAAGTGAATTTTTGGACAAAATTTACATTTAATATTAACCATCATACCCCATTCGGAGGAACGTGAAAAACTAAAGTTCGATCAAAGAAATCACTTGACAATTATAAATTCAAGGCACATGGTCATTTTTGGAACTTAATTTCTTTTTAAAAATCATGGGGGGCCAAATTAAGCACATCGAACCGAGTATCAAGCGATGAATACATGGAGGATGTCGAGGTTTCTTACGATACTGAGACTCGAGACATGGTTATTTTTAGGAAATACTTCTCCCTCTCTTTTTCTATTTCTCCATCTCGATGACACTTCCACCCCATCTCTAGGTCATTCGAGTGTTTCCCATGTTCCCCTTCATTATATTAGAACTTATCTTACTGAGCTCCACTAGATTACCTATCTAAGTAGCTAATTCTGAAGCATTATTAGAACTCTTTATTCTTTATCTAGAATCCCTTGACCCAAAACCTATGGATTGTCCACATGTCTGATACAAGTGATATGGATAAGGATATTGATGACAATCGACCCCCGGCGGTAACCCCTCGGATGGAAAGTCAAGTTGAAATAGTGTCTTCCATCCTTGCAAAGATGCAACAAGACTTTGAAGTTCTTAAAACCTAGAAATACTATACGAGATAGCAACTAGAGAATAACCATGGATGACACTCTAACATAGAAGATCGATATCTTGATGCAACTAGGAAAGTGGTATAAGAAATGAAAAATCTATTATGATATGTAATATATATCTTATATCTAGTTATAGATTTTTTTGGTATGCTTATGTTATGATATGTAATGTTTATGTTATATCTAATCGGATAGGATTTTTGTAAAAGGATGATGGTCCTTTCAAAACCCCCACTTTACCCTATTCCAAAAAAATGTATAGTGTTTTATTATATTTATAAAAATCTTCTCAATAACCTTATACTTATTGAATTATAGGTTTCAACAAATATATGAGGGTATGTCACGAATTTTACGCAAATGTTTTATTTTTGCCTTAGGAAGGTAGAATCTAGTTTGAGAATAATAATATTTAAATTAGAACTTCCTCAATGTTTCCTCCATACTCATGTTTTCTATTTGTTAAAACAACTTAACTAAAATGACAAATATATAATAAATGGATAAATAATTAATAATAATTTAAAAATAATTTAATAACTTATAAGTTATTAAATTATTTTTAGACATTATATATTTAAAAAAGGATTTGGTTATTTAATATAAAGGGAAGTTCCAATAGTAAAAAGATTTGGTTATTTAATAATTTAATAACATTTAATATGTTATAATTTATGATATTATTAAATACAAGTTATTTTTTCCTTATTATTAAATTCATCAGTCCTTCCCTTCCCATTAGACAGGCACGTGGTAGGATTCTAGGCCTCCCCAAGGCAAAGGCATTCCCTCGACTCCAAGCCTTGCGGAATGAACTGATTCAATAAAGTTTCAAGTCCATGGTGTTGGTGAGGTAAGGTAGAGTAGCAGTGAGCAATCATAAGATACCACGTGTCATTTTATTATTCCTCTGAGTGGCCAAGTGTCACACATTCAAAAACTTGAGCACAAATGTAAGGCATGCAAAAGAAATGAATTTTTGGGCCTTATTACAATCAAATTCGATAGAGGGTATTCACCAAACTAGTTATAGGAGATTCACCAATTGATTTCCAACTATTTTATAATATTTATACCATTTTATCTGAAAGAATGAAATAGGTTATAGGGATATTTGTCGGAACCACAAAATTGGTTACAGATATATTCACCATGATTTCTATAAGTTTTTTTAAGGGGGTTCCTTAAAATTTTCCTTGCTCTTAGTGGTTCACATTATTATTTTACTTTTATTGATGATGTTACTAGGAAGGTTTGGGTTTAATGTATAAGGAATAAATATGATGTATTTAATACTTACTGATAAGTTGAAAGCTACGGTTGAGAATGAAAAATGTTTGAAGTTGAAGTGTCTCAAATCGGATAATGGTGGAATCTTTGCTTATAATAAATTTAATAACTATTGTTCACATAATGGAATCCAAAGGGTGAGGACGATTCATAGAACAACACAACAAAAAGGTGTATCAGAAAGGATGAACAAGACTATCATGGAGCATCTGCAAAGAGCTTGAGATTGCATGTTGGATTGCCCTTAAATTT
Source organism: Taxus wallichiana var. yunnanensis (assembly GCA_018340775.1). Taxonomy (NCBI): domain Eukaryota; kingdom Viridiplantae; phylum Streptophyta; class Pinopsida; order Cupressales; family Taxaceae; genus Taxus; species Taxus wallichiana. The sequence goes on along the minus strand of CM031239.1, from coordinate 395,413,497 downwards.
TTGGGCGAGATGTTGTAGATATTGGTGTTTATTTGATAAATATATGACATGTTGACACTATTTTTCCATGATTACTACTTCCTTAATGTATATATTAGGAATAGGATGTTGTTAATTATAATTAGTAGTGGCATTCGATAGAAGATAATGACACTTCTAGTATGGTGCCGCTAATAAAGTATAATATAGCAACAATCAAAGTACAATAGGAATGTTGTAGTAAAAAGTAAATATTTTTCAGTAAATAGTTTGATAATGTTAAAATGTCAAAGTTAAGGTAAGTAGAGAAGTATGGTCTACATGATTTAGAATTAGAAATATTATCTTTCAAATAATGAAAAGGAATAATGTCATAAATATTTTGTATATTAAATTTGTATAATATCTATAAATCTGGAACTCATGTGCAATGATAAGGTATATCTTATCTTAAAAGATAAGCCTATATGTAAAGGTAAGAATTTAAGCATGGAATATGATTAGGTGGAAGATATTTCCAAGAGATAGGGTGGATAAGCATGAATTTATATAAATAAAGAGGCCACCCCCTCTCATTTATCATGGAATAAAGTTGTAATAATTATTTTATGAATAAAGGATTCATTGTGAAGGTGTGTTAAGGAAGCCATCAAGATGAGTAATTATGAAGTTTCTCCCATAACTATTGTTGGAAAACAAGTGGAGTTGGTAACACTTGGAGTAATTCATGGGTGAGATTGTAACAATTTCATGTTAATAATATATTTTATAGTTGTATTTCATATTTTTCATCATTCTTTTATGTCATAGTCTATGGTATTCTTGTGTTGTGTCTACTATTGTGTTTCCAGATTACTACTCCTAAAATAAAGTTGTGCATTACTGAAATAATCATAGCACGAGGAGATCTTGGTGAAAATCCACCAATGAGATATGGTCTAGAAAGCAGAAGCAAAATGTCAACGATAATATTTCACGGGAACTCCTCGTCTTATGATTATTTGTAATGCACAACTTTTAGTTTGGTGGTAGTAATCTAGAAACACAATAGTAGACACATTCCCACTTAGTTAAAAATCATTTAAAGAGTAACCTTGTTTTTACATTGTAAATTAGTTACCATGGTAACATGCACCTTTTACCATGAATAGTATTTACCATAGTAACTTCACTTTTTACCATGAATAGTATTTACCACAGTAACTTCACTTTTTACCATGAATAGTATTTACCATAATAACTTCACTTTTTACCGTGAATAGTATTTACCACAGTAACTTCACTTTTTACCATGAATAGTGTTTACTATGGTAAAGTATGTTTTACCATAGTAAGTAAAATTTTCACCGTAGTAAATGTAAGTTTACCATGATCATTCCTATTTTACCATAAAAGGTGTAAATTAACTTTCTATTGTAGTGCTTCCAATTATTTGTGCACATAGGTCTTACTTGATTATATTTGTGGGTTAGTATTTCACTTTATGGTTACATTTGAAAATGGGAAAGACTCCTATTTTTAGCCCAATCTAATGAAGATGCTCCCTCTTTCATTCAAGATTTTAAATGATCTTGCATTTGTGATGGCCTCATAAGAAGGGAACAATGGACTGAATGTTTTCCTACCTTTTTGGATGGTTCGACCCTTAAGTGGTTTGAAACACTAGGTGATAATGTTAAAAAATCATGGGATTTATTAACTAAAAGTTTTCTTAAAGAATTTTTGAACAAAAAAATATGCGAGATCTCATGATCGAGATCAAAAATCTATCCCAAGGAGAGAAGGAGAAGATAAGGGATTATCATGCTCGTGTTATAGAGCCAGGGGAATTTTGATGCCCAGATTGGAAGGAAAGATTGGAGGATGTGTTGATGAATGGCATGGATAATCTCCTCTATAAGCACTTCATTCTATGGATGAAGCCATAGATTAGATAATGAGTGAAGTATGACCACCTAATGACCCTTGAATAAGCAAAGGATATTGCAAGGAAGGAAAGAAGAAAACATGGAAGAGGATCCCAAAGAAACTGTTGCTAAGGTGGAGCCTAAACCAACACCTTTGGTCCAAAATCCACAACCACTCTCGATGAGCAAAAATCTTCCCCTAGTACATCTGCTAAGTATGAGGATCTCCTTAGGAAAATGAGACAATTAAATATTAATATTCTTGAGAAAATAATTTAGTTCCCAAGGAGGAAATAGAGGTCCAAAAATAAATATATTTGAAGTTATATGTTATGGTTGTTATGAAAAGGGTCATTATAAATATAATTGTCTAGATAGAGCTTCTACATTTGATCAAGAGACAATGATAAAGGAAAATCACCTGTAAATTCTTTTGATGTGGTAGATAGGAGTCTAAATAATGAAGTAAATGTGTTTGTAACAAAAATAAATAAAGAAAAATATAACAAATATGGAAATGATCCTAAGAAGATGAAACGAGAGACTAGTAAGAAAAATAGAAGAAGAAAGTTAGGTGTGCAAGATTTTTTATTTCATAGGGGAAAGGACCATACTCCATTTTAGAAGATCTATCCAAAATGATTGCAAATATTACATATGGACAACTTTTTCTATGTACTGCGAGAAGAGGTGGAAGCTGCGAAGTGAAATCAACACTTGACAAAGGAAAGAGCCTAAGGTCTGTTTTGGGAAGAAGAGGTGGATCCTACGCTCCTGAAGATGATGTATTATGTAATGGTATTTAATTTCATGATGTCTTAGTAGATGGAGGTGCTGCAGTTAATGTAATGATTGAGTTTGTAATGAATATGTTGGGTTTAAAAATTGATTGCCCCTCGATTCTTATGTTAAGGTCATTAAATAAGGGAAAAACTAAACTAGAAGGTTTTTTGAGATGTGGCAATATCTATCATGGATGTTGTATGTGTAGTATAATTTTAGATGATGAAGAATGGTACTTTTACATACCCAATGTTGTTGGGAAGGCCATGGTTAAGGAGAGTTCATGCAAGAAACTACTGGAATTAAGACTACATGACACTTGGATGTGGCGAGAGAGAGATTGAAAATAAATGTGATCCCTCGACATCATAAGGAAAAACTTGTGGATTCAAGTGATGAAACTTATGATTGGACATCCTTTGATTACTCTAGTATCAGTGAAGTGGACACAAAAGATGAAGAAAGTGAGGTTGATGTGTCGATCATGGATATCCTTTAAATCACATCAACTCATGAACCCATAAAATTATCTGAAGAAGAAATTGATGATCGTCTTCAATAAATAAAAATTGGTGATGTTGTGATGGAAACTGAGGAGTCCTACCTCCAACTCTTTAGAAGGTACATGCACTTATTCACTTTTGATTACAAGGAACTCTGCCAAGTAAGTTGGGTAGAACATTCTATTGAGTTGGTAGATAGTGCTAAGACAATAAAGAAAATGCCATATAGAATGAATCATAATTTTTCCAAGACTGTAAAAGAATATATAGATAAGTTGCTTGATGCAAGATTCATATTTGTTGTGGAGAATTCATAATGGGTTTCTCCCATTGTGATCTCAAAAAATAATGGGAAGCTATGCATTTTTTTATTACAGGAAGCTCAACAAGGCAAAAAGAAGGATCATTACCCTTTTCCATTCTCAGACCATATCTTGGATGATGTAGCTGCCAATAGTGCTATAGTTTTGCTGAGATGAATATAACTTGAGGTATAACCAAGTTTGTATAAAGAGAAAGATCATCTCAAGATTATGTTCACCACTCCTTGGGTAACCTTTTCTTATAGAGTTATGCCATTTAGGTTGTGTAATGCTCAAGCAACATTCTAGTGCCTAATGAATAGGGTGTTTAAACCATGAATTGGAAGCTTCATTAGAGTATTCCTAGATGATTTTTACATCTATGGGAGTAGAATGGACCACTTGCATCAGATGGAGGTTGCATTTTAAAGGTTAGATGAAGAAAAAGCCTCACTAAACCCTACAAAGTGTGTCTTTGGATGTTCTAAAGGTGTCTTGTTAGGGCATGTTGTATCTAGAGATGGTATTGGTGCGATCAGATAAATTTTCAAAACTTAAACAATTACCATTTCCTATGAATAGAAGTAAGTTGAGATCATTTTTAGACCATGTGAGTTATTATAGAAGGTTCATCAAGAATTTCTCAAATATTACACAACCTCTAACACAGTTCTTGAAGAAGGATGCTACTTATGAACCGGGGAAAGAGGCGCATGAAGCTTTTGAACAACTAAAGGAAGATTTGGTGTTTATGTCATTTTTAAAGAATCTAGAATGGAGAAATTAATTCATTATGTATATTGATGCTTTAGATGCACCACTAGGAGCACTCTAAGCAAAAAGGATAAAAATGGGAATGATAATCTAGTTTACTTTAGGAGCATACAAATGAGCAGTGTTGAGGTAAATTATACTATAACTGAAAAAGAGGCTCTAGCTATCATTTTTGCTATAAAGAAGTTTAGAAATTACTTAATAGGGAAGAAATTTATAGTTGTAACAGACCATCGAGCTCTAAAATATATTATGAATAATACAAAATCATCACGAAGGATAAAAAGGTGGATAATTTTTCTACAAGAATTTGAATTTGATATTATAGATAGGCCCGGTAAGAAACATGTAAATGCAGATGCACTCTTTTGACCCTATGATGGTGTAGGTTCATCTTGTGATGATGATGTTCTTCTAGATGCAACATTGTTATCCCTTGACACAATCCCTAGTTAATACATAGACATTTAGAATTATCTAAATGATTTCAAGTTTTTTGATGGTGCTAATGTAAAGATCAAGAGGAAGATTACTCAAGCAAGTCGTCCATATTCTATTATGCATGAAGTATTATTTCGAATAGGTCTTGATGGACATTACAAGAGGGAAGTTGGACTGATCGAAAGGAACTAATTGGAGAATTCCATAATAGTACATGTGGAGAACATTTCTCTAGACAACTCACAATAAGAAGGATCTTAGGTGCATGTTATCACTGGCCAACTCTGTTTAGATATTGCTATAATTATTGTAAGACATGTGATATTTGTCAATCACATGGTAATCGTAAGACTTCATTAGTTCCATTATGTCCTATTCTTCCACTTTGTCCCTTTGAAAAGTGGGGAATATATATTCTAGTTCCACTTTGAACTATCCCATGCCAAAATAAGTATATTGTAGTTGCCATTGATTATTTAACCAAGTGGGTTGAAGCTAGGCCATTGAAAAAAATTCCATTGATGAAGTGAAAAGGTTCATATATGAAGCAATTGTTACTAGATTTGTTTGTCCATTAGAAATTGTAACAATCAAGGAAGTCACTTCATTAATGAGGTGATAGAAGCCTTGGTAAACAAGTTTTCTATTAAGCATAGGAAGGCAAAAACTTACAAGCCAAACACAAATGGATAGTGGAGCAAACAAATTATGTATTGTTTTAAATCCTTGAAAAAGATGTAGCTTTACAGGTGCATAAGTGAGATAAAAGGATTCATACAACATTGTGGGTATATAGAGCAACATCAAAGTCAATGACAAGATACTCCCATTTGATTGGATAATGGCATTGATCAACTCTTCCTATTGAGTTTGATATTCCCCTTTGTGAGAGTTATGAAAAATGAAAGGATGGATGAAAGTGATTCAGTAAGAGAAAGATTGGTAAAACTTCATTTTATAGAGGAAATGAGGGAAATAGTGAAGGATACAAGTTATAAGAAGAAGATGAACCAGGAGTACTTTGATAAAAATATCCTTTGGTCTCCATTTATAGTGAATGAATTGGTTTTAGTATATGATTCTAGATACAAAAAGAGAAGGCATAGAAAACTTCTTCTAAAATGGATGAGACCCTACATAATAGTAGTTGTGCATGAGAATGGTACATATCAATGGAGGAATTTGATAGTACTCCCATTACGAAATGGGTTACCACGATAAGTTAAAGATTTTATAGGCACCAACTTTAGAATGTCCATAACAGTCTACTACGAGGATGAAGTAAAAGCTAGGGAGGAGGAAAGATGTTGACACTATAATTTTCCTCTATGATTTCTACTTCCTTAATGTATATATTAGGAATAGGATGTTGTTAAGTATAATTAGTAGTGGTGTCCGATAGAAGATAATGGTACTGCACAATATGGAGTATAGTACGGTAATAGTCAAAGTACAATAGGAATGTTGTGGTAAAAAGTAAATATTTTTCATAAGTTGTCAGATAAATTTAAAATGTCAAAGTTAAGGTAATTAGAGAAGTAGGGTCTACATGGTTTATAATTCAAAATATTATATTTGTAATAATGACAAGGACTGATGTCATAAATATTTTGTATATTAAATTTATATAATATCTATAAAACTGGAACCCATGTGAGATGATAAGGATATCTTATCTTAAAAGATAAGCCTACATGTAAAGGTAAGAGTTTAGGCATGGAATATGATTAGCTGGAAGAGATTTCCTAAAGATAAGGTGGATAAACTTGAATTTCGTAAATAGAGAGAGGCCCCCTCTCATTTATCATGGAATAAAGTTGTAATAATTATTTTATGAGTAAAGGATTCATTGTGAAGGTGTGTTAAGGAAGCCGTCAAGATGAGTAATTGTGAAGTTTCTCCCATAAATATGGTTGGAAAACAAGTGGAGTTGGTAACACTTGGTGTAATTCATGGGTGATATTGTAAAATTTCATGTTAATAATATATTTCACAGTTGTATTTCAGATTTGTCATCATTATTTTATGTCATAGTATGTGGTATTCTTGTGGTATGTATGCTATCGTGTTTCAGATTACTACTACAACCAAACTAAAAGATCTGCATTACTAAAATAATAATATCATGAGGAGTTCTCAGGTGAAATATTATCATAGTAAAAATTATTGTTAGCATTTTGGTTCCATTTTAAAGGACCATTCATCGTTGGTGGATTTTACGGAGAGATATTTCCACTTAGTTAGAAATCATTTAAAGGGTAACCTTGTTTTTACTATGAATAGTAATTACCATTGTAAAATCACTTTTTCTATTGAACAATATTTACCACAGTAACTTCACTTTTCTTATGAATAGTATTTTCCACAAAAATTCAATTTTTTACAATGAATAGTATTTACCACAATAACTTCACTTTTCACCGTGAATAGTATTTACCACGGTAACCTCACTTTTTACCGTGAAAAGTGTTACCATATTAAATTCGGTTTTTACCATAGTAAGTAAAGTTTTACCATGGTAAATGTAAGTTTACAAGTGGTCATTCCTATTTTACCATAAAAGGTGTAAAATCACTATCTATTGTAGTGTTTCTAATTATTTGTGCACATAAGTCTTCTTGGTTATACTTATGGGTTGGTATTTCACTATGGTTACTTTTGAAAATGGGAAATATTCCTATTTTTTCAGCCCAATCTAATGAATATGCTCCATCTTTATTCAAGAGTTTAAATGATCTTACATTTGTAATGGCCTCATAAGAAGGGAACAATGGACTAAACTTTTCCTATCTTTTTAGATAGTTTGAACCTTAGGTGTTTTGAAACACTCGGTGATAATAATAAAAACCCATAGGATTTATTAAGCGAAAATTTTCTTGAAGAATTTGGTGAACAACAAAAATATGTAGATCTCATGATCAAGATCAAAAATCTAGCCCAAGGAGAGAAGAAGAAGATAAGGGATTATCATGCTCATGTTCTAGAGTTAAGGGGAAGCTTGATGCCTAGATCCGGAAGGAAGGATTAGTAGATGGGTTGATGAATGACATGGATGATCTCCTCTGTAAGAACTTCATTCTTTGGATGAAGCGAGAGATATGAAAATGAGTGAAGTATGACTACCCAACGACCCTTGAGCTGTCATCACCAATCCGGCACTATGATAATTCTTCCGGGAACTCCTCGTCTTTATGATTATTTACTAATGCACAACCTTTAGTTTGGTGGATGTAAACGGAAACAAAACAACATAACACAAAAATACCATCGACTATGATAAGGCGGAATGATGACAAATCTGAAATATCAAAGTAAATTATAATATTAACATGAAATTGTTACAATCTCACCTTTGAGGTACTTCAAGTGTTATTGACTTCACTTGACTTTCACAAGAATATGGGAAAAACTTTACAATTACACCTCTTAATAGCTTCTTTCAACACACCTTTAAAGTGATGGCTTCCTTCGCACACTTCCTACAATATTTCTCACTACTTCTTACATGCTAAATGGGGGTGGCCTCTCTATTTATAGAACTTCAGGCTTATCCATCTTATCTCTAAGATAGGATAAGAAATCCACTCTAACAAATTATATTCCATACCTTAACTCTTATACGTACATGTAAGCTTATACATTAAGATAAGATAAACCTTATCATTTTACATGGGTTCCACATTTTTAGACTTTTTACAAATAAAATACACAAAATATTTATGACCTCACTCCTTGTCCTTATTACCAATATAATATTTCTAATTCCTAATCACGTAGACCCTACTTCTCTAATTACCCAAACTTTGACATTTTAACATTAGGACCACTTACGACAAATATTTACTTTTTACAACATTCCTATTATACTTTAGCATTACTGAAGTACTCCACATTATTGGCGGCACCATCTTGTGGCGCCATTATCTTCTATCGAGCGCTACTACTAATTATACTTAACAACAACATCATACATTAATGAAATAGAAATTACGGAGGAAAATTTTAGTGTCGACATCTTTCCCCTTCTTCTAGCTTCTACTCCGTCCTCGGAGTAGACTATTACAGTGCTTGGAAAATCTTCAACTTGTCGTGGTTGACCCATTTCGTAATGGGAGTTCCATCGATTCCTCCAGTCGGTACGTACCATTTTCATGCATGCATTGCTTATTTTGTAGGGCCCCATCCATTTTGGAAGAAATTTTCTGTCTTCTTTTTTGTATCTAGAATTATATACTAGAACCAAGTCATTCACATGAAATGGAGACCCTTTGGATCTTTTAATCAAAGTATTCCATCGCTTCATTTTCTTCTTATGGCTTGTATCTTTTGCTATTTCTCTCATTTCCTCCAAAGTGAATGAAGATGTACTGACCTTTCTTTTCTTGAATCACTTTCATCCATCCTTTCATTTTGATAACTCTCACAATGGGAATATCAAACTCAATAGAAGAAGCTGGATCAATGTCATAGGCCAAGCTGAAATGGGAGTATCTGTTCTTGTTGACTTTGATGTTGCCTATATGCCCACAATCTTTGCATGAATCCTTTTTTCCCATTTATGTACTGCAAGGCTGCATCTTTTGCTAGAATTTGACACAACACAAAATTTGTTCGTTCCACTGTCCATTTGTGCTTGGCTTGTATGTTGTTGCCTTCCATGCTTAATAGAAAACTTATTGACTAGGGCTTCTACCACCTCATTAATGAAGTGGCTTCCTTGATCTATTCTGATTTCTAATGGGCAACCAAATCTCGAGTGATAATGCGTTCATATATGAACCTTGCCACTTCATCCATGGAAGTTGTTTTCAATGGCCTAGCTTGACCCACTTGGTTAAATAATGGTGGCAACTACTGATATATTTATTTTGGCGTGATGTAGTTGGAAGTGGACCTCAATGTCTATTCCCCACTTTTCAAAGGGACGAGGGAAGAATAGGACATAATGGAGTGATGAAGTCTTATGGTTACCATGTGTTTGACAAATATCACATGTCTTACAATAATTATAACAATCTTTAAAAAGAGTGGGCGGTGATAACTGCATCAAGATCCTTCTTGTTGTAAGTTGTCAGAGAGAAGTGCCCTCCACATGTACCATTGTGGAATTCTTCTAGCAGTTCCTTCCCTTGATCACGTCCAACTACCCTCTTATCTTGTCCATCGAGTCTATTGAAATAATACTCTATGCGAGAATAGAATATGGATGATTGGCTTGAGTAATCTTTCTCTTAGTCTTTGCATTAGCACCATCAGAAACTTGAATTCATTGAGATAATTCCAAATATCTATGTATTCACTAGGGATTGTGTCGAGGATAACAATGCTGCATCGGGAAATCATCATCATCACAAGATGATCCTAAACCATCATAGGCTCGAGAGAGTGCATCTGCATTGACATGCTTCTTTCTAGCCTATCTATAATATCAAATTCAAATTCTTGTAGCAAAATTATCCATCTTGCTATCCTCACGATGGGTTAGGCTTATTTACAATATATTTTAGAGCATGATGATCTATTCTACAACTAGAAATTTTGCCCTAGCAAGTAATTTCTAAACTTCTTTCTGACAAAAAAATGATAGCTAGAGCCTCTTTTTGATTATAGTATAATTTACCTCAATATTGCTCATTTTATGCGCTCCCAAAGTAAATTGGATGTTCATTCCCATTTTCATCCTTTTGGCTCAAAGTACTTCCTAGTGCTGCATCTCGAGGCATCAATGTACACTGATGAATGGCTTGCTCAATCTGGATTCTTCAAAAGGTGAAGACACCGGGGCTTCCTTGATTGTTTAAAAGCTTCATGCGCCTTATTTCTGGTTCATAAGTAACAACTGGTTAGTTGGTCATGTGCTTATCTTTGAGAAATTCTTATGAACCTTCTATAGTAACCCCCATGGCCTAAAAATGATCTCAACTTACTTTTATTCAAGAGGAAATGGTAAATCTTTGATTTTGAAACTTTATCGGGATCGGTACCAATACCATCTCTGGATCAACATGCCCTAACAAAACACCTTTAGAACATCCAAAGACACACTTTGTAGGGTTTAGTGAGGCTTGTGCTTCATCTAACCTTTGAAATGTTGTCTCCATTTGGTGCGGGTGGTCCACTTGCTCCCATAGATGTAAAAATCATCGAAATACTCGATGAAGGTCCCGATGTAGGGTTCGAACACCCTATTCATCAAATATTTGGAATGTTATTGGCGAGCATTACACAACCCAAAAGGCATAACTCTATAAGCAAACGTTCCCAAGGAGTGGTGAACGTGGTCTTCACTGATCTTTCTCTGCTATACGAACTTGGTTGTATCCGCTTATATCCATCAAGCAAAACTATAGCACTCCTGCCGGCTACTTCATCCAAGATCTGATCTGAAAATGGAAGAGGGTAATGATCCTTCTTTGTTGCCTTATTGAGCTTCCTATAATCAACACAAATGCGTAGCTTCCCATTCTTTTTTATTGAGATCACAATGGGAGAAACCCATTCTGAATTCTCCATAGCAAATATGAATCCTGCATCAAGCAACTTATCTATTTCTTCTTTTACAGTCTTGGAAAAATTAGGATTCATTCTATATGGCATTTGCTTTATGGGCTTAGCACCATCTACCAGCTCAATAGAATGTTCTACCCAACTTACTTGATGGAGTTCCTTGTAATCAAAAGTGAATAGGTGTATGTACCTTTGAAAGAGATGGAGGTAGGATTCCTTCTCACTCTCCATCACAGCATCACCAATCTTTATTTGTTGGAGACGATCATCAACTTCTTCTTCAGATAATTTTATGGGGTCATGAGTTGGTGTGAGTGGAAGGATATCCATGACCGAAACATCAACCTCACTTTCTTCATCTTCAGTGTCCACTTCACTAGTACTAGAGTAATCAGAGGATGTCCAATCATCAGTTTCATCACTTGAATCCATAGGTTCTACCTTATGATGTCGAGGGATCATATTTATCTTCACCCTCTCTCTACCACGTCCAAGTGTCATGAAACCTTCATTCAGGTAGTTTCTTGCATGAACTCTCCTTAGCCATGGTCTTCCAGCAGCATTGGGTGTACGCAGCAGTACCATTTTTCATCACTGAAAGTCTACCACACATACTGACACCCATAATGATATTGCCACATTTGAAACTACACCTTCGGTTTAGTTTTCCTTTATTTAATGACCTTAACATAAGTGTTGAAGGGCGATCAATTTTAACCCAACATATTCATTACGAGACTCGGTCATTACATTAACTCAAGCACCTCCATCAACTAAGACATCATGAATTGAAATACCATTACATAATACCTAAGCTTGTGAGCATAGGGATCGCCTCTGCCTCCAAAAGCAGGGGACCTCAACCTCCTTCCTTCTTTGAGCATTGAGTCCACCTCGTAACTCCCGCCTCTTCTCGAGAAGACATAGCCAAGAGTTGACCATATGTAATATTTGCGAGACCTTTTGGATAGATCTTCCAAGATGGAGTATGGTCCTTACCCACGTGAAATCGAGAAAATCCTGCGTACACCCAACTTTCTTTCTCCTATGTTTCTTACTAGTTTCTTCTTTCATCTTCTTAGGATCATTTCCATCTTGATTATCTTTTTCTTTTCTTTCTTTTTGTTACAAACACATCTACTTCATTATTTATGCTCTTATCTACTACATCAAAAGAATTCATAGGTGCTTTTCCTTTATCATTATCTCCTTTACCAGATGTAGAAGCTCTATCTAGACAATTATACTTATAATGACCCTTTTTATAACAACCATAACAAACAACTTGAAATATTTCTTTTGGACCTCTATCTCCTCCGAGAACTAAATTCCTTTCCTTGAAGAAGATTAATAGTTAACTGACCCATCTTTTTGAGCAGATCTTCATACTCAGTAGATGTACTAGGAGAAATATTTGTGCTCACCGGGAGTGGTTGTGGATTACGGACTAAAGCAAAGGTCTTTGGTGTAGGCTCTACTTTAGCAACAATTTCTTTGGGCTCCTCTTCCATGCTTTCTTCTTGCCTTCTACAATCTCCTTTGCTTGTTCAATGGTGGCTGGCGGTCATACTTCACACTTGTTGTCGATCTCGGCTTCATCCAAGAATGAAGTGCTTACAGAGGAGATTATCCACGCCATTCATCAACCCATCCGCTAGTCCTTCCTTCGGATCGGGCATCGAGCTTCCTCCTTAGCTCAGAACACGAGCATGATAATCCCTTATCTTCTCCTTCTCTCCTTGGGATAGCTTTGTGATCTCGATCATGAGATCTGCATATTTCATTGTTCACCAAATTCTTGAAAACTTTAAGTTAATAAATCCCATGAATTTTTCACATTATCACCTAGTGTTTCAAACCACTAAGGTTGAACCATCCAAAAAGGTAGGAAAAATTAGTCCATTGTCCCTTCTTATAAGGCCATTACAAATACAAGATCATTTAAACTCTTGAATGAAAGAAGAAGCATCTTCATTAGATTGAGTTGAAAAAATAGGAATCTTTCCCATTTTCAAAAGTAACCATAGTGAAATACCAACTCACAAGTACAATCAACAAGACTTATGTACAAATAATTGGAATCACTATACTAGAAAGTGACTTTACACCTTTCTAGAAATAGAAATGACCACGGTAAACTATGGTAAAACTTGATTTACTGCGGTAAAATTGACTTTACTTGTGGTAAACACTATTCACGGTAAAAAGTGAAATTCTTTGCGGTAAATACTATTCACGGTAAAAAGTGAAGTTCTATGCGGTAAATACTATTCACGGTAAAAAAGTGACTTTTTGCGGTAAATACCATTCAACAAAAATGACTTTACCATGGTAACTACTATTCATGGCAAAAATGACTTTACCATGGTAACTACTACGCAGTAAAAATAAGATTACCCTCTAATTGATTTTTGACTAAGTGGGAATATCTCTCCAGAAAATCCACCAACGAGGAATGGTCGGCAAGCGGAACCAAAATGTCATCACCAATCCGAGCACTATGATAATTCTTCACCGAGAACTCCTCGTCTTTATGATTATTTACTAATGCTGACCTTTAGTTTGGTGGATGTAATCGGAAACAAAACAACAACATAACACAAAAATACCATCGACTATGATAAGGAATGATGACAAATCTGAAATATCAAAGTAAATTATAATATTAACATGAAATTGTTACAATCTCACCCATGAGGTACTTCAAGTGTTATTGACTTCACTTGACTTTCACCAAGACTATGGGAGAAACTTTACAATTACACCTCTTAATGGCTTCTTCAACACCTTCAAAATGATGGCTTCCTTCGCACACTTCCTAAAATATTTATCACTACTTCCTTCTATGCTAAATGAGGGGGTGGCCTCTCTATTTATAGAAATTCGGGCTTATCCATCTTATCTCTAAGATAGGATAAGAAATCCCTCTGACGAATCATATTCCATACCTTAACTCTTATCTGTGCATATGTAAGCTTATCTTTTAAGATAAGATAAACCTTATCATTTACATGGGTTCCACATTTTTAGACTTTTTACAAATAAAATACACAAAATATTTATGACCTCACTCCTTGTCCTTATTACCAATATAATATTTCTAATTCCTAATCACGTAGACCCTTCTCTAATTACCCAAACTTTGACATTTTAACATTACAGGACCACTTACGACAAATATTTACTTTTTACAACATTCCTATTGTACTTTTGACTATTACCGTACTCCATATTATTGGTGGTGTCATCTTGCGGTGCCATTATCTTCTATCGAGATGCTACTACTAATTATACTTAACATCTTACATCATACATTAATGAAATAGAAATTACGGAGGAAAATTTTAGTGTCGATGAACAAGAAAAATGAGATTGTAAGAAGGAAAGAAGAAATCTTGGAAGAGGAGCCTCCATGAAACTATTCATCAGGTAGATCCTACAACATCTTACAAGTCTAGAAGAAAGTAACCACACTCGGTGAGCACAAATATTCTTCCTAGTACATCTGATTTGTGTATGAGGATATCCTTAGAAAATAGTTAACTATTAATCTTCATTAAGGAAAGGAATTTAGTTTTGGGGGAGGAGATAAAGGTCCAAAAATAAATATATTTGAAGTTTTATATTATGTTTGTTATAAAAAGGGTCATTATAAGTATAATTATTCGAGATAAAGCTTCACAACATTTGGTATAAGAGATAACGATAAAGAAAAACACTTGTAAATTCTGATATGGTAGATAGGAGTCTAAATAATGAAGGGATGTGTTTTTAACAAAAATAAAGAAAAGAAAAAAAAAATAACTAATATGGAAATAATCCTAAGAAGATGAAAAAGAGAGAGCTAAGATGAAAAATAGAAGAAGTTTGGGTGTCGATATTTTTGATTTCAGAGAAGACCATACTCCATCTTAGAAGATTGTCAAAAGGCCTGGAGGCTAATATTACATATGGACAAGAATATCTTATGAGAAGATGTGGGAGCTATGAAGTGGAACCAACGCTTGATGAGAAAAGTTCGAGATCCCTATTTTGGAAGTAGATTGATGCATGCGCTCCATAGGATGAGGTATTATGTAATGGTATTTATTCATGATTTCAGTAGATGGACCCCATTGCTTGATTAATGTAATGATCGAATAGTAATGAATATGTTGGGTTTAAAAATTTATCAACGAGAGGGAGAGACTCTTATCTAAGGTTATTAAATAAGGTAAAAACTAAACCAGAAAGTGTTATTTCAGATGGCAATATCTATCATGGGTGTTGTATATTTTGTAGACTTTTAGGCGATGAAAAATGGTAGGTTGCATACCCAATGTTGTTAGGAAGGCCATGGCTAAAGAGAGTTCATGCGAAAAGTTATTGGAATAATTTCTACATGAAACTTGGATTTGCGGAGAGAGTGTGAAATAAACGTGATCCCTTGACATCATAAGAAAAAACTTGTGGATTAGTGATGAAAATGATGATTGAAATCCTCATTACTTTAGTTTCATGAATATTTACGAGAAGATGAATAAAGTGAGGTTGATGTAAATGGTCATGGATATCCTTACAATCACATCAACTCATGAAATAAAATTGTGTGAAGTTAAATATCGATGATATTTTGATCAAATAAAAATTGGTGATTTATGTGATCGAGGAGTCCTACATCCGGCTCTTTAGATGGTACATGCACTTTTTCACTTTTGATTACAAAGAACTCGCTAAGTAAGTTGGGTAGAAAATTCTATGAGTTAGTACATGGAGTGTATTGCGAAAAAGAAAATTGTTACAAAATGAATCTAATTTTTCTCTTGCGTAAAAAGAAGAAATAGATAAGTTGCTTGATGTAGGATTCATATTTGCTATGGAGAATTCAAAATGGGTTTCTCTCATTGTGATCTCAATAAAAAAATGAGAAGTTATGCATTTTTTTGATTCACATGAAGCTCAACAAGGAAATAAAGAAGGATCATTACCTATTCCATTCCCAGACCAAATCTTGAATGAGTAGCTCAACCAAGAGTGTTGAGTTTTGCAGATGGATATATTGGGTTCCAAGTTCGTATAGCAGAGTAAGATCAACTCAAGATTACATTCATCACTCCTTGGGAATAAATTTTCTTATAGAGTTATTCCATTTAGGTTTGTAATGCTAATTAACTATTCAATGCCTAATGAATAGGGTGTTTGAACCCTACATTGAAAGCTTCATAAGAGTATTTCTGGATGATTTTTACATCTACGGGAGAAAAATGGACCACCTAGCCCAAATCGGATGGAGGCGAGAATTTCAAAGGTTAGATGAAGAATAAGCTATCTTTAGTAAACCCTAAAAAGTTTGTCTTTGGATGTTATAAAGACATCTTATTAGGGCATGTTGTATCTAGAGATTGTATTGCTTTGATCTCAATAAAGTTTCAAAAATTAAAACATTACCATTTCCTATGAATATAAATAAGTTGAGATCATTTTTAGGCCATGTGAGTTACTTAGAAGTTTATTAAGAATTTATCAAAGATTACACAACCAAAAGTAGTATTCTTGAAGAAGGATCTACTTATGAACTGAAAAGAAGGTCATGAAGCTTTTGAACAACTAAAGGAAGATTTGGTGTCTTTGCCTATTTTAAAGAATATTGAAGAAACCATTCATTGTGTAAGTGATGCTTTAGATCGCAACACCATGGATTAAACTAAGTCAAAAGGAGTTTGACATTTTAGCATCCAGTGTGATTGCACATCCCAAGTGTGGGACTTGTAAAATGGAAAAGAATCTCCAGATTAGAGGTTGGTTCCTCAACTCCTCTTATCAGGTATATGCATGAAATTTGTAGAGGCTTAAATTCCTAATTCCTACTCTAAATTCCAAGGGGACAGAGATAAAGAATGCAAGAAAAATGAGACTAATGCTGATAAGGTGATGCACCAAGGGAGTAGTAGACACCTACTACTACAAAACACACAATCCAGAGGAAATACACACAAAACATGCACAAATTTCCAAAATGTAATGAGAGGTTAGGAAAACAATGATAAACATATGAAAGGATTGAGAAAACTTTTAATCACAGAGCATATATTATCATTCCAGGTCCAACACAGTGCATTACAATGACCAAGAGGCAAAAGAGGTGTTGTATTTGCATGGAAAGGTAAAAATTTCCACAAATTTTTCCAAAAAGGAAAAAAGGGAAGTTGCAGAGCTAAAAGAGTGTCTCTTTTTTTAAAAAAAAATGAGCCCATTCTGGCTTTTACAATGCAAAAAATGAGCCCAGGAGAGAGAAACATGGGAAAACATGAGAGGAGCTTCAACCACCAACCAAAATGCAATAAAACAGCATGGGCATCCTTAAAGGTCCATTCCTGACATTTTTCACCATGTTGGGAGAGAATGCGAGCCATTCTTCATTAAAAATGGTGGTTGAAACGTCATTTCTGTTGATTTCCACGTGCCAGAGGTGTTTTCAATTTTATCTCTCCAAACTCCATCAAAATACAAAATTGATCCTGGAATCATGTAGATAATTTCACCAGATTTTCGTTGATATAAAGAACGTGAAAAACCGAGCTCTGGATCGAAAGTTATGGTCATTTGAAAATTTAGGGCAAAAATAGGGCCAAAACGGGTTGGCGGGCCGAAAATTTGAAATTTTCCCACTTTTTGCATTTGGGAAAATTTTCCCAAAAATCTCTCTCCATGCCCCCACCTCTGGTGCCACGTGGCATGATTCTATTGGTGGGCTCTTCCTGCTTCATTTTCCATCGTTTTGGCCTTTGGAAAATTTTCCAAAAATCTCTCCGCCGACTGGATGACCCGAGGACACGTGGCACGATGTGATTTACCATGGGATTTTTTCTTTCAAATTTTCCATGGCCACTTTTGACCATCTTTTCTGACTTGGACATGTGGCAAAACCCCATTGGATGTGGGCTTTTCCTTTCATTTTTTTCCCTGTGGGCTTGTCTTGCATTTTTTGCCGCCACATGGACACGTGGCAAGATCCCATTGGCTCGCGTTTTGGGGGGGGGCTTTTCCTTTGAATTTTTCCTTTGATTTTGCTTTGGGAAAAATTCCCAACTTTCCCCACATTCCCGGGGAAGACACGTGGTGAGCTCCATTGGATGCGGGCCTTGGGGAAAACATTTTCTTTTGCACTAACCTTTGGGAAAAATTCCCAACTTCTCCCCCAACGTCCGAAGCCCGACGCCCCTTGAGACACGTGGTGGCATGATCCCATTGCTGGCTTGGGGGGGGCCAAAATTTCTCCTTAGCGCCCTCACCAAACACTTTGTAAAATTTTCAATCTTTCCTCCACCCTCCGCCACTCCTTTGGCCTAAGGACACGTGGCATAATGTGATTGGATGCGGGCCTGGCGTCAAAATTTTTGTTTGTGTCAACCCTTGGGAAATTTTCCCAACTCCTCCCCACCTGGACACGTGGCAAGCATTCAATTTCGTCGGATGGGCCTTGGGGTGAAAAATTCCTTCTGAAATCTTGCCAAACACTTGGTAAAAATTCCAAGTTTACCTCCCCTCCGCCCTTCCGAGGACACGTGGCCTCATCTTATTGGCTCGGGCTTTTCTTGGGAAAATTTTCCCACAAAACTCCACCGAGCCATAACTTCAAAAATACATGGAGTTAGGAGGAAAACTTTACCTTTCTGGAAAGATGAGAAAAATATCTATCCAATGGTGCCATTTCTAGAAGGTTTTGAGTGCCTGAAAAAAAAAAAAAAATTATGACTGAGGCACAAGAGAGGAAAGAATGAAGGGAGTTAGCCAAAAATGAGCAAGGGGCTCATTTTGGATAACAATTTTGGTGACTCAGAGGGGTCATCTGCCTGCTGGATGAAGTTACCAGTTGCCTAAAGCAATCCATTGGGCATGGGTCATTAAATTCTCTGTTTGGTACCCCAACTGATTAGAACACTGCAAGGAGGAAGATGGAGGGTAGAACACCATCTGATTGGAGTAAGGCCTGCAAAACACATTTCTGGAACAACAAGCTTGTGCCAAAGCACTTAGGGAAAGCAAAGCTAAACTACAACAAAACAATGTGCATAAGCACTTGGAGGAATGAAAACCTAAGCTAATATGTACAAGGTGGAGAATTTCTTTCAGTAGTAATGCTTCAGATGGATTCCATTGACTGGAATCTGCAACTCTTCACCATCCAATGTAGACAATTGGAAGGCATTGTTGTCCTTACACTTTGTGACCATGTATGGGCCACTCCAAATGGCATCAAATTTTGAATGCCTCCCGGTTTTTCTCTGTCTGCATCCCATTTTAACACTAGATCTCCAACTTGGAAAGATCTATCCTTGGCCTTTCTATCAAAGGTCTTCTTGATCAAAGCTTGATCCTTCTCCATTGCTTGGGATGCCCCGATTTTCTGATTTCTTGGAGCTCCATCAATTCTGCATATCTAACCTCCATGGGTCCAAACTCCAACAACTCCAACTATTTCATGAGTTCCAATGTTGGCAACTCAAGTGACATGGGAAAAATTGCCTCTCTTCCATAAACAAGCTTGAATGGAGAGTTACCTGTAGATCTCTTGGGAGTTATCCTATCAGCCCATAAGGCTGATTTCAACTTAGTATGCCAAGACCTCTGATTTTCATCAAGAGTCCTCCTAATGATCCTTAACAAGTTCTTGTTTGTAGATTCAGCTTGGCCATTACCCTGAGGGTAATAATTTGATGAAGTGCTTAGGTAGATCCCATTCTTGACAGCCCATTCAGTTACCTTGGACCCAATGAATGCCAATGCATTATCTGATATTATTGTAGCAGGTATGCCAAATCTGGTTGCTATTCCCTCATAGAAGTCCAGGATGCTAGATTCATTTGCTTCCTTGAGTGCTACTACTTCAGTCCACTTGGTGAAGTAATCTGTTGTTGTTAGAATCCATTTGTGCCCTTGGCTTGAATTTGGATTAATGACTCCAATGAAGTCAAACCCCATTGCATGAATGGCTGGTCAACTGAAATTGGATGCAATGGAAGGGCAGCTAGTCTCTCCTTACCCGTGAAGAATGCACAATTCTTGCACCTCTTGATCCATGCATAACAATCACTAAAAATCTTGGGCCAATAATAGCCAGCCCTCATGATCTTCGAGATGTCACTCTTGGTGCAAAATGACCACCAACTGATCCACCATGGAACTCTTCCAACACCTGTGAATCTGATTTGTACCAATGCATCTCAGCAGCACTCCATTCACATCCCTTTTGAACAAAACACCATCAACAAGGGCATATGGGACAGCCTGCAATCTGAAGTGTCTTCTTTTGGTCTTGTTCATCTCTGGAGGGCATAGACCTATGTTTAGGAAGTGCATTATGTCTTGGGTCCAGCAAGGAGTGAGGACACCATCATTTTCTTCTTGAGTGCTTCCTTGCTCATGGTTGTCTTGCAACGCCAAAACAACCTCCTTCTTGCATGCTTCCTTGTGTTTATTCAAGACCAGCTGCTCACACAATCCTTTTCCTCTGACCAACTTGGTGACTTTGATCTCAATGTCATACTCCATGACACGAGTAATCCAACCTGCTCTCTTTTCATTCAGGTCTTTGTTGAGGAGGAAGTCTTTAACTCCCACATGAGAAACCAACAATTGAACCTTGTTGTTTGAAACTAGATGCTTGAATTTCTTCAAGCTCCTGATTACTGCAAGAACATGCTTCTCAATGAAAGAATACCTCACCTCATAGTCCTCCAGGCTTTGGCTGAAGAAAGCAATTGGCTGCTCATCATTGTCTTTGTTTTATTGTACCAAAATTGTAGAAATAGTATCATCACCCCAAATGCATAGAGGATGAAATCCTTGGAGAAATATGGGTTAATGAGAGTTGGGGCTTGTGAGATGGCTTCTTTGATTGCTCCAAAACTTTCTTTTCCTTCTGTTGTCCATTTGAAAGCTATGCTTTTCTTTAACATCTTGGTGATAGGCTTGACTAGGGCTGCAAAATTTGGGACAAACCTCCGAACAAAATTTATCTCCCAAGAAACTTTGAAGGGCCTTCTTGTGGCTTGGCAATGGTAGTGCTCTTATGGCTTCAACTCTTTCTGGATCAATTGCTAATCCTTCTTTGGAGACAATGTGGCCAAGGAGCTTTCCTTCATGGGCTAGAAAAATACACTTTTTAGGATTCAAGGATACCCCAAATCTTCTGCACCTTTGGAACACTTGTCTCAAATGAAAGAGATGGTCTGCTGCATTTTTTGAAAAAATAGTGATATCATCAAGATATATCAGCACCATGTTGTTAATCAAATCCTTGAACGCCATGTCCATTGCCCTTTGGAAAGTAGCTCCAGCGTTGGACAACCCAAATGGCATTTTCCTGTATGCATAAGTTCCCCATTTGGTTGTAAAGGCTGTCTTGAACTGATCCTCTTCTTTCACCATAATCTGATTGTACCCTGAATAGCCATCAAGTAATGAAAACCTCTCAGAGCCGGCAACAACTTGCAAAATTTGCTCCATAGAAGGAAGTGGGTAATGATCCTTGAGAGATGCTCTATTCAAATCTCTGAAGTCAACACACAATCTGATTTCTCCACTCTTCTTTCTAACTGGAACCAAGTTGGCCACCCAACTAGAATGCTTGATAGGGAATATGATACTTGACTCTATCAACTTATTCAATTCTTTTCTCATGAGAGGCTCCATGTGTGGATTGACTGGCCTTTTTTTTCCTGATGGGTTTAGTACTTGGATCCAATTCAATGGTGTGTTGAGCTAACTCGGGATTGAAACCTTTCAAATCTTCATAGCTCCAAGAAAACACATCAGGGAATTCTTGACAAAGTTGTATGAACTCATACCTTTCTTGCTCAGTTGTCACTTTACCAACTTGGAGTGATTTTCCTTCTTCCACCAAGATGGACACTGAATCTTCTCCCTTGACTTGGATGTTTGCTTTCTCCTTCCTAAACTGATCATTAGGATTGAAAATGGACTCCAAAGTAATAAGTCCCTTTGGTAGTTTGTTGGTTCTCAGCTGTACCACTTGGTCACCATACTGTTGTTCCAACTTTTCCTGATTTTTAGCTGAGAACTCAGCCTCTTCTTGCAAGAAATGGATGATTTGTTGATCACTTTCAAACACTTGCCAACTCACATTGTTGTCTGGCACCGAAGGCCTTACAATCACATGGATGTTTGGTTGTACCTTGTCTTTTTGGATGCTTTCAACAACATCAAAGGCTGCTCCAACTGCTGCAAGCCTGTCAGCAGCTTGGTTCTCTTTTCTAGGAATGGATTTGATGCCAAAGCCCTCAAAATCTTCAATGAGGTCCCACACCCTATTTTTGTAGCACTTGAGCAGATCATTCTTGGCAGCATGCTGCCCCTTAACTTGGTTGACAATCAACTCACTGTCACCAAAGACTTGCAAGTTCTTTATCCTTCTTTTGATTGACCAATGTAATCCTTGTATCAAAGCTTCATATTCAGCAGTGTTATTAGAACATGCAAACTGAAATCTAAAAGCTGAATAATACCTAACTCCTTGAGGTGAAACAAGCATAGCTCCCCCTCCTGCACCTTGTCTACTTCTTGATCCATCAAAAAACAACTGCCATACCTCATTGTCATCCTTGTGGTCTGGTTTGGTGATGCTAGGAATAGGCTGATTTTCTTCATGCATGCAATAGACTCCTAGCTCAGATTCTTCTATTTCTTGATAAGGATCAAAAGCATGCACCTTGTTTTGCCCATTCATCAAGAGTCAAATCTGGGATGCTTCCAACCTTGGTGTCAGCTTCATCAGTGCTTGGATAATCCTCTTGATCAAACGCTGAACAATTGGTATTGATTTGGCTTGGAGTGTGAGGCTCAATGTGAAAGTTTGCAATAGGCTCAGATCTGATTGTGGCTTTAGTTCCATATCTTGTTCTGAACAACATGTGTGACCAATCAAGCAGATAAGTAACCTCCAATCTTAGCTGTGAAATCCCTTGACAAACATAGGGCAAAGAGTGGTGGAAGATCTATTACCGAGACATCTTGTAAAACAACAACGTTGGGGCATGCATGCAAAGTAAGACTCAAGTTTTTAATCACTCCTACTATTGTTACTGTTGTCCCATCCAATTGCACTACCCCTTTGGATATGACTTCATATTGAAGCCCCAATTGATCAGCTATTTGCTTGGGCATTACTGAACTACTTGCCCCGGAATCAATCATGCAATTGTGTACTAATTGGTTTCCAATGATCAATGAAACATAGAATGGAGGGGGCTTCAACATTTTACCTTGTTGTCCTCCATGATTCCCCTCAGCTGGGCAGCATTTGTGAGTACCTTCTCTTGCATTTGGACCTGCTGATTTGAAGTTGACCAGTCCTTCATGGCAGCTTGTAGCAAATCTCTTTGGCCTTGGGATGGATAGTGATTCCCACATTGATATGTTTACATTTGTCTTCTTCATCTGATCAATGATGTTGAATGGAGATGAAGCATCTCTGCTTGTCCCTTGGCCTGCACATTCATTCCTTGCACATGGGCAGCAACAACTGGCATCTGAGTTGGCCTAGGAGCTGTTTTAGGTAGTCCTTGCGTGTTTGGAACTGCATTTTGTTTGCCAATAATTTGTGGAGTGGTAGAAGGTTGTGGATTACTTGGAGCCAATGGCTGTTCTTCACCCAAATTTCTCCTTTTTGACCTTGTGTTGGCTGCAACACTTTGGGAGATTGTTTGATTCATGCCACAAAAATCTTTCTCTGCCAGTTTACAAGTGTGGTATCATTTGGAGCTGATTGTTGCTGGGATGTTTCTTGTTGTTGGTTATTTCCTTGACTCCCTTCACCCTCCACACCAGTTGTTGTCACCATTAATGCTTGATTTAAGGCACCGTTGAAGCACATAGACTAGTTGTGAGGTTCATTGCATGGGAAACACCAATCATACTCTTGAGCTATGTTGTTTTGCACTGGCACTATTGCTTTAGAGGCAGATGTAGCATTGGGATTATAGGGCTGAAATGGTCTGTTGGCAGGAGGTCTTGCTTGATTTTGATTTGCAGCTGGATTGGGTGGTCTTTGAGGCTGGTATGGCTGCCTGTTAGGCTGAGCTTGAGGCTGGAAAGAAGGTCTAAAACCTTGGGCTTGCTGCCTCTTGAGTGTAACCAGCTCATTACCTAAATTTTGCAATTGCTTCATGACTTCTTGAAGTTCATTTGAGGCACTAGAAGATGAAGTAGAAGCTTCACTTGAATTGATTTCTAGGAGTGGGAATAGGAGCTAAAATAGGCACTTGACTAGTGCTTGGACCCTCTAAACTTGGATACAATGGCATTGGAGGCCTAGGAGCTAGCTTGCTAGCTTGAATCAAACAATTTTCAGCTCTAATGGCAATGCTATAAGCAACAAGGATAGTTGTGCCTCCCATGGATTGAATTAACATAGAAATATCAGAATTTAAAGCTTTAAGGTAATATAGAAAAGCACCTTCTATTGTTGGCCTTACTGCCATTGGAATTCTCTCCCAAGTCCTTTGAAACCTGAAGTTGAAGTCAGTCAACTGCTCATTGGGAGCTCTCTTGATGGTTGTCAATTGTTCCAAAAGGGACAAGTTATCTCCCTTTTCTCCAAACTACTCATGGAGGGCTATACATAGTTGGTTCCAATTTTGGATAGAACCTGAGGCAAGACTCCTGAACCATTGCAAAGCCTTCCCTTTGAATGAAGATGCCAATAGTTTGACAACAACTTGCATCTCATTAATCTCATGGATTGCACAAATATTAGCAATATCCTTGACATGATCACCAGGAGTGGTCTGATTCTCTCCAGTAAAGTATGGAATGTTCTTCAATGCTGCAACTGGGATTGGATTTTGTGCATTGAGAGCAAGTGGGCTGCTGCCAGTGAAATTGACATATGGGTTGTGTTGTGCCATTCTGATTGGCCTTAGAACCCTCGTTGATTGGATGAAAGGTCTACCAGGTGGAGGAGTTGATAGAGTTCTATTTGGTGGAGATGGAGACCTTTGAATTCTCCTCCCTCTTTGCCTTCTTCTTGGAGATAATTGTAGATACTCAAACAACACCTCTTCTTCTCCAACTCTTGACCTTGTGGTGATTCTTCTCATGAGTTTTCAGGTCTGCACTGCTAAAACCAGCTGATTCTTCTTCCTTGGAGTCGCCAGATGTGTAATTTAGGGCTCTTTTAAGCAAGAAATTTGCAACAAATGCACATCTATTTTTTTGCAATGAAGATGAAGACCTCTAAGGTCCCACCGGGCATGCCAAAACTATTAGTGCAAATCAGCAAGCACCCTCTGGATGTCCTATCAGATTTCTAGTTTGACATTTTACATCCAGTGTGATTGCACAACATTGAATCTTTTCCCCAAGTGTGGGACTTGTAAAATGGAAAAGAATCTCTAGATTAGAGGTTGGTTCCTCAACTCCTCTTATCAGGTATATGCATGAAATTTGCAGAGGCTTAAATTCCTAATTCCTACTCTAAATTCCAAGGGGACAGAGATAGAGAATGCAAGAAAAATGAGACTAATGCTGATAAGGTGATGCACCAAGGGAGTAGTAGACACCTGCTACTACAAAACATACATAGTCTAGGAGGAAATACAACACAAAACATGCACAAATTGCCAAAATGTAATGAGAGGTTAGGAAAACAATGATAAACATATGAAAGGATTGAGAAAACTTTTAATCACAGAGCATATATTATCATTCCAGGTCCAACACAGTGCATTACAATGACCAAGAGGAAAAAGAGGTGTTGTATTTGCATGGAAAGGTAAAAATTTCCACAAATTTTTCCAAAAAAGGAAAAAAGGGAAGTTGCAGAGCTAAAAGAGTGTCTCTTTTTTTAAAAAATGAGCCCATTCTGGCTTTTACAACAATGCAAAAATGAGCCAGGAGAGAGAAACATGGAAAACATGAGAGGAGCTTCAACCACCAACCAAAATGCAATAAAACAGCATGGGCATCCTTAAAGGTCCATTCCCTGACATTTTTCACCATGCTGGGAGAGAATGCGAGCCATTCTTCATTAAAAATGGTGGTTGAAACGTCATTTCTGTTGATTTCCACGTGCCAGAGGTTTTCCAATTTTCTCTCTCCAAACTCCATCAAAATACAAAATTGAGCCCTAGAATCATGTAGATAATTTCACCATCTTTCCGTTGATATAAAGAACGTGAAAACCGAGCTCTGGATCGAAAGTTATGGTCATTTGAAAATTTAGGGCAAAACAAGGCCAAAACGGGATGGCGGGCCGAAAATTTGAAATTTTCCCACTTTTTTGCATTTGGGAAAATTTTCCCAAAAATCTCCATGCCCCACTCGATCCGGTGCCATCGTGGCATGATTCTATTGGTCGCGGGCTCTTCCGCTTCATTTTCCATCGTTTTGGCCTTTGGAAAATTTTTCCAAAAATTCTCCCGGCTGGATGACCCGAGGACACGTGGCACGATGTGATTTTCCATGGGATTTTTTCTCTATCTATTCCATCACTTTTGACCATCTTTCCTTGAGTTGGACACGTGGAAAAACCCCATTGGATGGGCCTTTTGCCATTTTTCCTCGTGGGGCTTGTCTTGTTTTTTTCGCCACGTGGACACGTGGCAAGATCCTAATTGGCTCGTGGTTTTTGGGGTGAGATTTTCCTTTGAATTTTCCTTTGATTTTGCTTTGGGAAAAATTCCCAACTTTCCCCATGCTCCGCCGGTCTTGGGACACGTGGCAAGCTCCCCATTGGATTGGGCCTTGGGGGCAAAATTTTCATTTTTTTGCGCTAACCTTTGGGAAAAATTCCCAACTTCTCCCCGCGGCCGAAGCTCCGACGCCCCTTGAGACACGTGGCATCATCTTATTCGCTCCTGCGGGCCTGTGGGCCAAAATTTCTCCTTTCCTCTCGCCAAACACTTTGCCAAATTTTCAATCTTTCTCCGCCCTCCGCCACTCCTTTGGCCTAAGGACACGTGGCACAATGTGATTGGATGTGGGCCTGGCGTCGAAAATTTTGTTTGTGTCAACCCTTGGGAAATTTTCCCAACTCCTCCCCGCCTGGACACGTGGCAGCATTCAATTCATCGGCGGGCCTTCGGGGTGAAAAAAATTCCTTCTAAAATCTTGCCAAACACTTGGTAAAAATTCCAAGTTTACCTCCACCCTCCGCCCTTCCGAGGACACGTGGCCTCATCTTATTGGTTCAAAAATACATGGAGTTAGGAGGAAAACTTTACCTTTCGGAAAGATGAGAAAAGATCTATATCCATTTAGAAGGTTTTGAGTATTTGAAAAGTAAAAAATTATGGTGCACAAGAGAGGAAAGAATGAAGAGAGTTAGCCAAAAAATGAGCAAGGGGCTCATTTTGGATAACACTACCCCACGCCAAAATAAGTATATTGTAGTTATAACTGATTATTTAACCAAGTGAGTTAAAGCTAGGCCATTTAAAACAATTTCCATGGATGAAGTGGCAAGGTTCATATATGAATGCATTGATGTTATATTTGGTTGTCCATTTGAAATTGTAAGAGATCAAGGAAGCCACTTCATTAATGAGGTGGTAGAAGCCCTAGTAAACAAGTTTTCTATTAAGCACAGGAAGACAATAACTTACAAGCCAAGCACAAATGGATAGGTGGAGTGAAAAAATTATGTATTGTGCCAAATCCTAGAAAAAGATGTAGCTTTACAGAGTGCATAAGTGGGATAAAAGGATTCATGCAACATTGTGGGCATATAGGGTAACATAAAAGTCAAAGAACATGATACTCTCCATTTCAATTGGCTTATGAAATTTATCCAATTCTTCCTATTGATTTTGATATTCCCACTATGATAGTTATGAAAAATGAAAGGATGGATGATAGTGATTCAGTAAGAGAAAGATTGGTAAAAATTTATTTGCTAGAGGAAATGAGGGAAACAGTGAAGGATACAAGTTATAAGAAGAAGATGAACCAGAAGGAGTACTTTGATAAAAAGTTCCTTCAGTCTCCATTTCATGTGAATGAATTGGTTCTAGTATATAATTCCAAATACAAAAAGAGAAGGCATAGAAAAATTCTTTCAAAATTGATGGGACCCTACAGTATAGTAGTTGTGCACGGGAATAGTACATATCAACTAGAGGAATTGGATGGTACTCCCATTATGAAATGAGTCGGTAGTGAAAAGTTAAAGATTTTCTAGGCACCAACTTCGAGAATGTCCATAATAGTCTACTCAGAGGATGGATTAGAAGCTATGGAGGAAGATGTCGACACTAAAATTTTCCTCCATGATTTCTACTTCCTTAATGTATATATTAGGAATAGGATGTTGTTAAGTATAATTAGTAGTGATGTCGATAGAGAAGATAACGTCGTTCTTAGTCTTATGTCACCAATAAAGTATAATACAATATTGAGTCAAATTACAATAGGAATGTTGTGGTAAAAATTAAATATTTGTTGTAAGTTGTCATAGGTAATGTTAAAATGTCAAAGTTAAGGTAAGTAGAGAAGTAGGGTCTACATCATTTAGAATTAGAAATATTATATTTGTATTAATGACAAGGAGTGATGTCATAAATATTTTTATATTAAATTTGTATAATATCTATAAAGTTGGAACCCATGTGAGATGATAAGGTATATCTTATCTTGATGATAAGCCTAAATGTAAAGGTAAGAGTTTAGTTATAGAATATGATTATCAAAAGAGATTTCCTAGAGATATGGTGGATAAGCTGAATTTCTATACATAGAGATGTGACCCCCTCTCATTTATAATCGAATAAAGTTGTAATAATTATTTTATGAGTAAAGGATTCATTGTGAAGGCGTGTTAAGGAAGCCATCAAGATGAGTAATTGTGAAGTTTCTCCCATAACTATGGTTGGAAAACAAGTGGATTTGGTAACACTTGGAGTAATTCATGGGTGAGATTGTAACAATTTCATGTTAATAATATATTTTATGAGTTGTATTTGATTTTTCATCATTATTTTATGTCATAGTCTGTGGTATTCTTGTGTTATGTCTGCTTTATTATGTTTCTAGATTACTACTACGAAACCAAAAGTTGTGTATTAATGAAATAATCATAGCACAAAAAGTTTCAGTGAAATATTATCATAGCATTGGATTGGTTTTGAAAGTCCTTCAATTTCTTTGGAAGGTGGAGTACTAGAGGAGGCTTGACTAGTAAGAAGGTAAACTATTATTTTATGATTTTTTTTGTTGTGAAGCTTTTTCTCACATTGATAAAGAGAATAGGACCAAGCTAGAAGCTAAGTTAAAGAAATGTAATTTCATTAGGTATGGCACTAATTATTTTAGATTCCGGTTGTGGAGTTTGGATGAGAAGAAACTCATTAGGACTAGGGATGTCATTTTAAATGAAAGGGTTATGTATAGGGAATAACTACATGAAAAGAAGCTAGAAATGTATGAGTATGTAGCACTTGATGAGATAAAAGAAAGTTCTCGAAGGGCTGGAAAATCAACAAGTTGGCATCAATCATGACTTGAGTCGGTGTTGATTTTGTAGATGAAAATTAGTAAGAATAAAAAGAGCCTCAAACTCTAGAAAATATTGTGATGCCTTCTACTAGGGTAAGTAGACCCCCTACAATATTATCTTCGTATCAACTTTACTATTGTTTATTGATGGATGGTGGAGAACCAAAACGTTTTGAAGAAGCAATGTAGGTAGAAACACGAAAAAAGTGGGAGTAGGGCATGGATGAGGAGATGGACTCCTTGAAACACACCCAAACTTGAGATTTGGTTCAGTTACCTACAAGAAAGAGAGCATTGCAAAACAAGAGGGTTTACATGTTGAAGGAAGAAGAAGGTGGCAAAAATATGTACAAGGCAAGACTTGTTGTGAGGGGATTTGCACAGGAAGAAGGTATAGAATTTGATGAAATTTTCTCTACTTTTTTTGAAATGACTTCCATTATAACTTTTTTAGGTTTGGTAGATGTGGAAGATTTGCATCTTGAATAATTAGATGTAAAGACTACTTCTCTTCATGGTGATTTGGAGGAAGAAATCTATATGGAGCAGCCATATGGATATGAAGTTAGGGGGAGGAGAAATTGGTGTGTAGATTGAAGAAGAGCTTGTATGGCCTTAAGAAAGCTCCAAGACAATGGTATTTGAGATTTAATAGGTTCATGATAGAAAAAGGTTACCCTAGATGTCATTTTGATCACTATGTTTATTTTAAGAGACTAGATAATGACACCTACATTATCTTATTGTTGTATGTGGATGAAATGTTTGTAGTGAGAGGTCAAACATGCTTTGGATATAAATGAGCTAAAGAGACAATTAGACAATATATTTTCCATGAAGGATTTAGGTGCAACAAAATAAAATTCTTGGCATGAGAATCAATAGAGATAGAAAGAGTAAAATATTGACTTTGTCTCAAGAAGATTATGTGAACAAGGTGTTGGACAGGTTTAGGATGCAAGATGCAAAACTAGTGAGTACACCGTTGGCAGGGAACTTCAAGTTGAGTAAAGAACAATGTCCTAAAACACATGAAGAGATTGAATATATGTCCAAAGTTCCATATGCTTGGCAGTTGGAAGTTTGATGTATGTTATGGTATGCACAAGACCAAACATTTCCCATGCAGTGGGAGTTGTCAATAGATACATGAGTAATCTAGGAAAGGAGCATTGGAATGCAGTCTAGTGGATTCTTAGATACTTGAGAGGGACCGATGTAAACTTGATTGTCTTTGTGGAGGGTCAAAGGTTTCCTTACACGGATATGTTGATGCAGACTTGTCTGAAGATTTGGATGGTAGGAGGAGCACCATAGGTTATGTATTCATTGTTGGTGGCACAATAGTTAGTTGGATTTCTAAACTACAGAAGATTGTTAGCTTGTCTACTACTAGAGGCAAAGTATGTTGCTACTACAAAAGCAAGGAAGGAAATGATATAGATGTAGTGGTTCATGGAAGAGTTGGGAAAGAAGCATGAGGAATGCGAGGTTATTCAATGATAGCGAGTACAATTCATCTTGCAAAGAACTAAGCATTCCATTCGAGAACCAAACATATACAACTCATGTATCACATTAGTAGATTAGTTTTGGAGGATGGACAATTGAAGTTGGAGAAGATCCATACAATTTAAAATCCTTTTGATATGTTGATAAAGCCGATGAAAAAGAGAAGATGGAAGGTTGTTCGAATTTGACAAGTCTTCAAGATTGATCTTGAAGAAGAGAAACAAGATAGAGAAGAGTTCGAGGATGAGCTATAATAGTGGGTTCTGCAGTAGTCAATCTCCAAGTGGGAAATTGTTGAAGTTGTGGAGCCTGATTGCAAGTTAAAGTGGCAGTTTGTTTTTCTTTTTCCTATTTCTTGGGAGGAATTCATGGCCATGGATAAAAATAGTATTATCTTATTAATAGATGAGAGTTGTTATTTTTATTTTTATGCATGTCTTATTTATAAGAATGTGATATTTATGTTGCTTGTGGTTGAATTAAACTTTTACAAAGAGGTGCACAAGTTATATATATTCACATGGATTTACTCTTTGTAATATGAAAAAAGAGAGAGTTGTATTCTATTCCTCCAGGATGAATAAAGGAGAAGTTTGGCTTGTTTGGTGGATGTAGCCCAAATTGGGTGAACCACGATAAATCTTGGGTTTATTTTGTGATTGCATGCTTCTTTTATTTTTGTTTTAATTCCACTTTTATTGCTCATCTATATTTCGATCTTAACAAAACACTACAACCTCTCCTTTGAAATTTGGTCATTGAAATACAAAATTGATAATGATGTTGTGGTGAGATTTCTAATGTAGGTAGTGCAGATTCAGGAAGACTCTAACATGATTTTATTGAAAAATCAATTGCACGAGGATAACTACCGTGTTTTCAGAGATTCCAAATACAAATACACATCATAGAGAAATACACATCATAGAGATGAATGAGAATTAATGTTGGGATAAACAAGAGAAAGGATGATACCACGCACGGTACTCCATGGATTAATTTGCTTTACATTGCGTTGGTTTGAATCCCATGCTCATGTTGTCAACTTCATGCTTTCCTTCCAATGTTGTACTGCGTACTCTTGCACTCCATTACCGAACACTTTAGATCAAATTTTCATTGAATAAACACAACAAAACTTCCATAGTTGATTTTGTTCTCATTCACAAACGAGAAATCCAATTGTCTCTATGAAACAAATTAATCTTCCATCTTAAATCAAAATCGCTCCTACCAAATGAAATATGGAATGTCATATTCATGAATTGAGGTTACAATTTTATAGAGTTTATGATCTCTTTCAAGTAAGAAGACATTTATTATCAAGAACCCCTATAACCTCATATCTACTAATTATCTATTGTGAGTTGTTAGGTACAACTCACAATTAGATACATATTACATAATATAAAACAAACACACAATATATCTATTTTTGGGTCTGAAGGTGGTGGTTTATAACATATGGGTCTACACCATACTTTTAATATGCAAGAGACATCTACTTGTGCCCCAAATACGAGGCTTACATACCCCATCACCTACAAGGAAAAAAATAAAAAAAAAAAACCGAATAATTGAAACTGCCGCCATTTTGTTCACCACAAAGTGAACATTTTAAAAGCCAATAAGCGCTATTGATAGTCATCCCAAACTGAAAAACAATTTCAGGCATTATATTTATATTTACTTCTGTTTTTTTCAAAAAAAAAAGAAATCAATGCCACGTATATCAGCGAGGAATTTAAAACGTAGATAAATTGTAAATTTCATGTTTTCCTTAGGAAAATCTGAAAAAAAAATTCCATGTCTTGCCCAACTAACTTACTATGTGTTCCTTGCCTACGCTCACAAACAGCTCGAGGAAGCATCCATAATGTGCACTGTATCTTCACTGCAACAACCATAGCTGCCAAATGAAATGAATCTAATGGGCATACTCACATGCATTACAACATTTGTGTTTTTGTACGGCATTTGGGGATATTCCGTAATTTCTGCGAATAGCACTCCTCGAACAACTTCCTGTAGACAGAGACTCTTCTAAATATGCAGAACACAGCCAAAGCAATCCACTTTCCTCTTCCTGTGCCTTGTATGCAGCCGAACCAGAAACTTTTTGGAGGACTTTTTCATGGAAGATAGAGGATGCCAATCCTTTGCTTTTTTATTTTTATTTTTCTGCCTCAATCTTCTGGATTGATGATAAGAATGTATTTTTACTGCTATTTTTCTCATGGGTTTCATGAGAGCCTTCCTTACCTGCAAAAGATTACATAAACTATTAAACAGTTAGTTCTACTAGCATTAACAAATACCCAGTGCAAAAGAAAGACAACAACAGTTTTGATATTAAAAAGCACCAACTTACCATAACAATAATGGAAGATATGGGTGACGATGTTGTTGCAGCAGGAAGGTAATGCAAGCCCTTCTTAGTATACCAATCCAGCTCCATCCTGCTCCTAAAACACCATGCAAATAGATTCACATATATATGATCCTCAATGTTTATGATTCAGCATTAGATATTATGAAAATATCTCTGGAATGGGCCTTCAAAATCCATCCGATACACCTCAAGTATACTCCTACTCTATATCACCCAATCATTTATTTTTCCAGACAATAAATCTTAATATATAGCCATATAAATCTCATCATGTTATCTTCTCATATTAATATACTTGAATTCATCCTGCAGTTGTTTCTCAAAAACCCACCGCCACTGATATGTACTGTGCCGGAGCTTGCAGCCTATGTTAATGCAGTGCATTGGGCTCTATGATTATTACTATTATTATTCCAGCGACAATAACGTATGGAGAATGACCCACCTGTACTAGAAGACTTTGGGATGCAATAAACATATGGTGAGACGGTGGGACTGGGTGACTTGCCCTGCTGCACATGGCAAGGGCTGAATAGTTTCAGGCAAGTGGGATATTGAATTGTGTGCAGTGGAGAGCATGTGAATGTCCTCATCAAAAGTGTACCTATCACATGATTGACATTTCAAACATAGGTATCAAATAATATATAACCCATTGTGTTATTAGTAATAATAATTGACATTTGGATTGTGGCTCATAGATATTTGGATTATTTTGTATTTTAAGATGGAGGCGGTATTTACTTGTGTTTCAAATATGAACTATACGTGCCTTTAGATTTTGAAATTGACACACTAAAGTTGTGATTTTAAATGTATATTACAGGTGATTTTTTTAGAAACTGTAGATAATAACAGGCTGAAAATTTTAAATACCAAAAGTTTTTTAAGTGGTTTATATAAAAATATAATACCTATTTATATGTATATGAATAGATTATAGAAATATCTTTAAAATTTACTAAAATTTACAGCCATCTAAAAGAACTAAACCTTCAGCGAATGTTGATTTGACAAGTACACATAATTTGAAATTCCACGCTGCGTGCCTTATCCCATGTAAGATTATGGTTATAGTTGGGGTAATCTTAATAGGTAACTAATTTCATTATAATTGAATTACCTAAATATTATATAATTGATTGGATTGTAATTGAGTTATTGTAATATTTGATTAATTGGGTTACGATGAAATTGTTTAGAAGTTCTAATATTTGATTAATTGGTTTGTAATTGGGTTACCATTAAATTGTTATAAAGTATGAGAGAGATTAATGAATTTTATCAATATAAAAAAGGAGAACAAAAGATAGAGAGGAGAAAGTTCATGTTATTCACAATGAGAGAAAGGGGTTGTGGTGATTGCAATTTTAATGAATTATTAATTATTTTTAATTTGTTTAAATTTTAATTTATGTGACTCACATTTATAGAAAAAATGTTTTTCTTAAATTGGGAATATCCCAATCATATATTATACTTTAGAACCCATTTTAAAAATTTAATATGTCAAAAATGGAAAACAAAAACCTTAACATTAATATTTCTTGAAATTTTCGAGACATATATATTAATTCAATAACAAACATAAGAATAATAAAAGCCAAGCGAGCTTAACAAATCCATAATATTTACAAATTAAAAGACCCTATTAGTTTTTTGAAATTTGTTTAGTGTAAATATACACCATAATTAAGTAAAAACTATAGATAATAAATACCCTTATTACATTGATAGACGTTGTATAAGTGAGACAAACCCACTCAAATCGATGCATACAAGTATATATCAATGGTCGTGGTTCACTCCGTCCATGATTGTTGATTACATAAATATTGATCATTTTTTGTGTGGTGTGGATACCACGATCACTAGAATTAGGTTTTTGAACATAATGTCTAGTTTACCATGCATTTCAACGGTTAAATCCCAAGTACACACCCATATTCATCTTTGCTCACATACGCGATTGATGAATTTTCCAACAAACTAACAAATTCACTCAATTTGTTATTAGCTTCATTAGCAATTATGGCTTTGCGTTTTTGCAAATAGCCGCAACGTGGCCTTTGAGTCTTCATTGCATCAATAAGCATTTCCTAATTAAAATTACAATGCTCCCCATTAACAATGCGCGAGAGGTCTTGACATTTTGTTATCTTTTGAGGTGTCGTCCACATCCGCCCTTATGAGACCATCCACTAGAAAAGTCAACGAAAGTGTGGCATCATGAAAATGTTGCAAGGTGTAGAAAATATGTATATAATATTAAAAAATAACCTTTAATGAATCAACGGTTAATATATTTACTTTTAATAAATTCCTTACAATAATTATGAGATTACCCATACACCTGGGCCTCTCTCATCTTCTTTAACCATTCTCTCATACTTCAAAACCGCATGTAATGCCAAAAATTCAAAATAACATGTATAAGATTGTGCACATGACAATGCTTCACATTCACCGAGTGGTAAGAGCCTCAAATATTGAGGAGATCTCAAATATTAATCTACAAGGAAAACTCTTCTGGCTGATATTTGTTATTGCACTCGGGCAAGTGTTGAGAATGACCTAAGATAATGGTCTATAAAAATGACACAAAATCACCTGACATGCCATGTTTTGTGATTATTAATTCAACTCTTTGCATCAACTCCACGTGGGATATCGAGACCCCTTGACATGTCTTGTCTCTAAAGTATTTTTGTGGCATGTATAGGTAACTCCCCTTATTTTTTTATATGCTCTTACTATCCACTAAACACAAGGGATGGGATTCAAGAAACAACAATAGACATTGTAAGTATTGGTGACATGGATTTATACTTATAGATATTTCTAAAGTATGTTGCATCAACCATATGTGCATCATACCACTTTCTCCTTAAAAAAATGACAAAAATGACATCTGGTTCATATGTGTCTCTTTGGAAGAAAGAAGAGATTCACATACATTTCCCTTGAAATTTTCCTCTCTTGAAGTTCTCCTCCATCAATCCATGCTCAATCCCCTTCTTCACTACCTCTCTTTCTCCTGCACTATTTCGCTTCTTCAAATTAAAACTCTTCTACAAATCTTTATCAACATTTGTATTACACCGTGTGTGTGAGATTACTAGATTATAACTTGTGTACACCTAATTTTATATGCAAACATAAATACTCAGTGGAGCCCTACAAATGTTCATTATTCCATCAGCTAGTTTTTATAAGGAACTTTTCCATTGTACTTTAAAGAGGGCTTTTAAAAAGGGAACAAAATTAAACGTTTTCATTTGCTAATATCAATGTTGTCTATATATTTGTTTTTTAATCTGATCTCGTGAAAGCTTTATTAATTCAAATAACTTTCTTTGGTACATTTTTTAACAGCTCAAATAATGGAAACCATGTAGCTTGCTCCTTGTTTAAAAATCGTTTAACGGAGTCTTTAATGTCTTCGTTTTTCCCTTTATTCCCTCAAAATTCTCCGTTACATGTACAAAAGAGATGCACATAGAGACGATTCTCAAATCATAACGGTTAGTATTAGTATTTGACTTTTATAAATTATTGTAGTTTTAACATTAACTTTATTGTTTTCTATTTCAAAACAACCATGTTGATTTAGATTTTATATTAATATTAGAGATTGT
This sequence comes from Taxus wallichiana var. yunnanensis, assembly GCA_018340775.1. NCBI lineage: Eukaryota > Viridiplantae > Streptophyta > Pinopsida > Cupressales > Taxaceae > Taxus > Taxus wallichiana. Next base: position 395,376,267 of record CM031239.1, on the reverse strand, counting down.
CACAATTAATTCTTACGTTTTATATATAAATAACTCTAGATGCATATTAATTTTTTTGGAAATTTATTAAATGTTTATTTAATTATAAAAATAATTAAATTATAATTTCCCATTAATAGGCTAAGGGTATTTGTTACTTCACAAAATGAATTTAGGAGAGCATGTTTTCAATGACATTTTTGAAACTTGTGTTTTTAAGTTGAATTTTGATGGTGTCTCTCATGGGAATCCCAAGCTCTCGGATGTTAGATGTGTGATCCAAGATTGTTCTAGATCATTAGTCAAGGTTGTGTCAATAAAGTTAGATAATGGAACACATAATGAAGCAAAGGCACATGTCGTAGTCCATGGGCTTCATATAAATCTTTCTTGTGATATTGAGCGCATCTATATCTAAGGAAACTATTTGATTGTCATTTAAGCTATCAATAGATGAAAAGCTCGGGGATGGAAGTTAGATAATATATTATGGAAATGTTGAGATTATTTAGGTGAATTCTCATAGTGCAACATTCAACATTGTTTTAGAGAGGCAAATAAGATGGTTGATTTTTGGCTAACACATACATTGATCAATTCAAATTGATCAAAATCAATAATGGTATTTCCAGCTAGTTGAGAAGTATTGAATTTTGCAAGATGGAATTCTTACCTAAAGACATAGTATAATGGTGAATCAAAGTAATTATATGGCACAATCTCATGACATATAATTCATAATCTCCTTATGATTCCACACACATCGATATCAATCCCTCACATCATGCTTGGTAATGGTGTGGGTTAGTAGTTTGTGTTGACATAGTGGTAAAGTTTCACATGGTTCGAGGAAAATCCTTGTGTTTATTATTTATCTCCTCTACCATTTTTATTTCTTGGCTCTTTCTTTATGAATTTTCCTCTCTACTAGTGGAAAAAACGGATCGATTCTTACTTGTTGTTTGCACCATAAATAAATAATAGTAATGTAAGGGTTTGATAAGAGTTCTTTCCTTATTATTAGGTGTAAAAATATTTTAGGTAGAATATATTCTAAATAAATGAATCCACATTAATCATACATTCCATAATATAACTAATAATATAGTTGTTGGAGCTCAAAATTGCACTCGTCTCGAATGAGGATGATTTGGGGATTTGAGGTAACATGCGATGATCTCTCTGATGTGGGCATTGCAAACCGAGATCAACCTGCGGAGAAGGCCATCTTCCTCTTCTTATTTCTAATACTAAAACTACTCGTAAGAAGGAAATGCAACTATTTGACTCTATTATATCATTCGAGGACCAAGGTGAGAAGGAGATGTATAAAATAAAATCCTAGACTAAGGAGCCGATAACATTAGAAAGAAGGGGATGAACACTCTTAGAAGAGTGAAAATGAGGAAAAATGTGCAAGGAAGGGTATACACACGGGGGTTCACTTAGTAAAATTATGGTATAGCACGTGCATTCAAAGGGTATTAAAGAATACCCTTAATTCTAGTTTTTACCTCTAAATATTCAATTGATAATACCCCCTCATGTTATATTATTAGAATGAAAATACCCCCTATTTTTTCCATGTACCTTACTTACCCATTTTTCAATTAAAATTTTATTTACCCCTTTTATTTCTACCCTAATATATTAAACAAAAAATATATCATATTTCTCACTCAAATTTTTTTAATATGCATTTCCTCTCAAAATATAGTTTTAAGCCATCGAAGACCTATTACAAATTATCTTATAAATTGTTAAGCTTTAATCATTTATCAATAATTCTTCAAATAATTAAGATGGCCAAATAATATCACTTACGTTGAAAAGCATACTAAATTCTAATTTTCTACCATCTTATTATTTATTGGTTAAGAATCTCTTAATTGAGATTTCTTTATTCAAAAAGATATTATAATTTAACTTTATGAACACACTCCTTTTGCAATTTTAAGGTATTTACTTTTAAAAACTAGGGTTCAAATGTTTTAGTTTTATATTAAAATTAAACCTCCCTTTCTTTTGGCTCACCTCTCTAACCTACCCCCAATACTTGATTCAAAATATTAATAAATTAAACCTGTTCACCTCCTCATGTCTACCAGTATATTGAATTTAATTTTATTAATTTTAATTACCTCAATATGAACCCACGTGCTAGGATATTGCCTAGCTAATGAACTGTTGTGGGTAAACATGCATTTGCAGTCCATAAAAACACCCAAACTCTCACTTTACTGAGATCACAACAAAAATGAAACCCTGCAGAAGACATGAAACATGCACAACATACCAATATTGTAAAAGAAAGGTAAGTAAATTCAACAAAACATGAGATAGGGTAGAAAATAACCACAAAACATGAATTTTATTTCTCAAATGAATTTACTTTCCATTAAAATGGAGGTAGAAGACAAAAATCCACATCCAAAGTGAGCCAGATATGAGGCCTACAACTCAAAATGCAAAGGATACACTACTTTGAATAATGCACTTGCATTCCAAGAGGGTCCAACATTTAAAAATGAGCATTATTCAATGATATATAGAAGAATACGGGAGAAGAGGATGGAAACTCGAATTCCAACTCATAACCACCAACAACATGCAATCAATGCATATAAATCAGCCCTATATCTATGTCAAATCCACTTCTCCATGTCAGTTTTCTTGTGGAAGAAGGAAAGAGGCCAAATCCCATGAAATCGGGGTGATTGAGTCAAGTGGAAGTGTGTATTAATGGCCTAAAGTGTGTTTTTCAAAGTTTTCCTACTAAATCCTCAAAAAATTAGATTTTAAAATACCTAGAGCATAGAACTTGTCAATAGCTTTCTAATTAGACTAGGCACACATGATTTCAAGCTATGCGGAAAAGAAGTTATGGCAATTTAAAGTTTTGAACTATAAAGGAACATGCCGGACACATGGCACAATTTTATTGGTTGTTGAAGTGTATAGATTAACTATAGTTTTCTTGTCCATGTGTCATACTTCCATTCGCTATGAACATCTACACAAATCTGTCACTTTCCATTCATTCTCGTGATTTTCACCGATCCCCCAAGTCTCAGAATGGACATGTGGCATGTTAGGATTGTTGCAGATGTTACGTCCTTAGATGCATGCGCCAAGCAGGAGGCAGATGAACAAGTGAGTAGAATAAATACACAAGTGAGTTGATGAAAAAGGGATGCATGAGAGTTTAGGAGAAGGTGGCATGTGAGGCATGTCAAGAGGAAAAGGGAGGCTCACAAGGAAAGGGTGTGCGGAAGGAAATGTTAGCGCATAGGGAAGGAAGTACATGATAAAATTTCATAAGGTAAAGGCATGAGGGGAAATGACTATGCACAAGGAGAAGTGCGGGACTCGGGGGGAGGAAGATGCATGTTAGCATAAGAAATGTTAGGGACATGTAAAAATGCAAGGCAAGCCCATGGGTACATGCAAGAGAGTGCACATCGGCCGAGAAATAAGAGGTAAGGTGAATAAGAGTGTGTGTGAAGAAATAATGGAGGAAAACAACAAAATACAAGGGAGGAAAGTGGGAGCGTGCAAAACATGCTCGAAGAAAGCTAATGAAGGGGAAGAGCAAGGAAGCACATGAAGGTACAAACAATATCCTTTCACTTAGGGAATGCATTAAGGAACAAAACTAGAATTGCATGTAACCTAAAAACATGAAGCCCAATCCAGATGGAACCAAATTTTGTTAAAATAAACAAGGGGTTATTTTGGGAAAGAGTTTGGAAACTTTCGGGAACATCTACTTTCTCTAGATGAAGGAGACCAATGGCCTTGAGGCATCCATTGGGAATGGTGTCACCTCGAGAAATATGAAACCGATCTGTAACTTAAATAATTTACCCCTAATACCAAATCAAACATGTTTGAAAACTATTTAGAATACCACTTAGGGAATGCATGGAAGAGTTGTTGGATACCACCTTCTCTAAAACTAGATGATGAGCACAAGAATTGTCATCCAAAAACAAAAAGAGCACACACTAGAGCACACGAGAGAAAAAAACCTATACTACCAACACAACATTGAGTGCAAGCATGCATTTGGAGAAATTGAAACTACTCTATTATGTACACACTGTAGTGGAACCACTTAATGGAAATGTTTTAGAAATATCCCATTGATTTGGGATAAATAGAACATCTCCATGAAGGTCGACAACTCAAAATATTTAGCCTCATTATAACTTATAATGAGGTATGGTGCACTCCAAAGTACATCAAACTTTGAATGAGACCCTAGTTTAGCTCTGTTAGCATCCCATTTCAAGACCAGATCAACTACTTTGAAGATATAAGATCTATCCTTTTTGTCAAACCACTTTTTGGTTTATTTATGATGTTGTTCCATTATAATCATGGAAGAATTCCTTAGTTCTTCAAGTTCAATGATTTTGTCATTTGATTTCTCTTTGATCTATGTCCTCAAACTCTAACTATTGAGCTAGCTCTAGTGAAGGAAATTTGAGTGATAAAGGAATCCTAGATTCTTTACCATAAACAATTTTATAAGGTGAAGTATCAATTTCCTTCTTCAAAATGATTCTATCTTCCCATAGTGTGTACGATATATTTGTATGCCACTTCTTTTGGTTGATATCTATTAATATTTTCATGATTCTAATAAAGTTCTTGTTTGTAGGCCTTATCAAGCGATTTCCTTGAGGGTAGTATTTGGAAGAAGTATTCAAATATACCCCAAGACTAAGAGCCCAATCATAAATTCTTTCTCTTAGGAAGGCATTTGGATTATAAAAGATGATGGTTTAAGGGATGCCAAACCTTGTCATAATGCCTTGAGAAATTCAAGGATAACGACTTATTTGCTTCCTTGAGCGCGACAACTCATGTCCATTTGGTGAAGTAATTCATTGTTGTTAGGGCCAAATTGTGGCTCGTGTTTGAATGAGGGTTGATCATTGTAATGACTTCAATACCACATTTGGATAAGGGTTGATTTTCTTTGATTGAATGGAGGGGAAGCACAACCAAACTCTGTTTTCTATGAAGAAGGTACATTGTTTACATTTTTGACCCATTCATGTGGATCAAAAAATAATGTAGACTAGAAGTATCATGCTTTAATAATTTTTGATTTTTTTTTCGTAGCAAAGAAGTGTTCACTAGAGAATAAATCATGAAATTCCTCGAACACCTTTTTGACATGCGTTCCATCGATACATCTCAACAAAACATCATCAATATTTCTTTTGAAGAGAATTAAATAACGAGTACATAGGGAAGAGAATGCAAGCTTGGACTTTTTCTCTTTACTTTGTTTAAAGGAGGAGGATATGTGTCGAGAAGATAGGAATTTTGTCATAACATCTATCCAACGGCGCGCCATGATTTTCATTTTATTCAACTTCAAGCATGCGGGAGTTCTTCTTCAAAGAACAAATAAGTGTCTTGATCATTTTGCACATCCACGAAAATGTATTCATAGAGTGCTCTTCCTCTTACTAACTTTGTGGCTTTGAAAGTCATGCCATACTACATGATTTTGGTCACCCATCTAGATCTTTTATCTTTGGTTTATACCCCCATGATGAATTCTCTCACACTAGTGTGTGAAACTAAGATCCTAACACGATTAGTGGTGAGAATAATTTTGAACTTCTTGAGCATGTGCATGATGGTGAAGACCTTTTTTCTATGTGACTATATTTTAGTTCATAATCCTTCGGTGTTTAAATGAATAAAGAAGCTGGATGCTCTAGTCCTTGGTAATTTTGTTGAGTCAAGATATAAAAAATAGTAGTATGAGCTCCATATGTATAAAGGATGAAATCTTTATAATAATTAGGGTTGATAAATGTTGGGGCGTGAGTAATTTCTTGCTTGATATTTGTGAATATTTCCTTTTCTTCTATTTTCCACTTAAAGATTGAATCTTTCTTAAGCATGAGAGTGCTAGGCCTAACCAATCTTATAAAGTTAGGGATGAATCTACTAAAAAAATTGATTTGACTGAGGAATGATTGTAAGGAATTCTTGTGATTTCACAAAGAGATAAAAGGTGGTAGAGATTCTTTCCAGATCAATGGAAATGCCATCCTTTGAAACAACATGTCCCAATTTAAAGATTGTATTATGCAACAAAAAGTTACACTTCTTGGGGTTAAGAGACACCCAAATTCTTGACATCTCTCAAAGAATTTCTTCATATGTCTAATATGATCTTCACATTGCTTTGAGAATATAAGTATATCATCAAAGTAAACAAGGATGGAATCATTTATGTACACTTTGAAGGAAATGTCCATTGCTCTTTGGAAAGTGGCACTTGAATTTGAAAAATCAAATGACATATTTGATAAACATATGTTGCCCATTTATTTGTAAATGTAGTCTTGAATTAATCCTCTTCCTTGACCATGATATGATTGAAACTTGAATACCCATCAAGCATGGAAAATATTTTTTGCCTGCCACAATTTGCAAAATACGCTCCATAGAAGGAAAAGGATAATGATCCTTTAATCAATCCTTATTCAAATCTATGAAATCGACACAAATTATGATTTCACCATTCTTATTTACAATGGAATAAGATTTGTAACCCAAGTATAGTATTTCATAGGAAATATGATCTTTTCCTCAAGCATTTTGGATAATTCATTCCTCATGAGGGGATCTATCTTAGGATTGACAAGTATTTGATTATATATGAATGGATTGATATTAAGATCAACATAAATGGAATGTTGAGCAACACTTGGATCAAATCCTTTGAGATCTTCATAATCCCATGAGAAGGTGGAACTATACTTTGTACACAATGAGATGAAGGTCTATTTTTCTTCTTCTACGCATACATTTCCTAGAAACAACTCTTTGTCGCGCACATAATAGTAGATGTTTGGTAGTATTCTTGTTTTATAGTTATGTTCTTCTTTTCTCATTTGAACTCATTGTCGGGAGTGAAAATATTCTCTAAGGTGACCAACCCTTTATGAAATTTGTTTGTTTTAAGTTGAATCACTTGATCACCATAGTTTTTGTTCAAATCAAATTACATTTTTGAAGAAATCTCAACTTCATTATGATGAAGTGCACAATCTATGCATCATTTCAAAACCTTCTAGTTGGTTTCATTATCTAGAGTTGATGTCTTGATCACCATCTTAATGTTCTACGTATTTCCTTGGAAAAAATCCTCATCTAATGAGAATTGTGAACCAAGGGCCACCATCTGGTCGCTTCTTTGTTCAATTTTCTTGGAAACACATGAAAACTAAGAGAATCAAATCTCTCCAACATCTCCCAAAATCTATGTTTTTAAGATTTCAAAAGCTTATTCTTTGTGGCACATATGTTCCTCACTTGATGGATGACCAATTGAGTATCACCAAAGATGTGTAAGTATATAATATACCTATTTTTATCAATGAGAAGACCATGCACCGATGAATCATACTCTCATACGTCAAACTACAACCTATGCGCAAAGAATACTTTATGATTCTTATGAGATATCAGAACAACAACCATGCATATACCATTTCTACTTCTAGAACCATCAAATAACATTTTCCATAGTCCAAAAGAATCATCCTTTTCTTGTTTGAGTGGTGTGAGCGAGTAAATTCTTCTTCAAGAATGCAATAGGTTCAAAGTCTTGTTTCTACAAATTTAACATAAGGATTGAACTCATAATGTTCTTTATCCCATTCATCTAATAATATATCAGCTAAGGAAGGAGTATTATTATTCTCTTTTGAAAACCGAATCTTGTTCTTGGTCATTTTGGATGAGATAATTTAAGCGGAGAGGAGTGTGATCATAAGACTCAACATGATAGGAAAATATAAGATCAACTTCTATGGTAAATTTGGTAGAATACGTAGTCTTAGGAGCATATGATACCAATCCAAAGACAAAAACCACCCACCTTGGTAGTAAAATCTCTTGATAGGAAGATGAAAAACAAAGGAGGAAAATCAATGACTAAGACATCTTGAGTTATAGTTAGAATTAGACAAGCATGTAGAGTTAACTCAAGATATTTGAAGACTCATAGGATGTTAAGGCATCAAGTTGTAAGAATCCTTTAAAGACATGGTTATACTTAAGACCTAGGATATAAACAATTTTCTTAGGCATGAAAAAAGTACTAGCCCTATAATCAATCATACAATTGTCAACAACATGTTTTCCTACTATCAAAGACATATAGAAGGGTGGGGTTTTGACAAGTTTTATTACTTGTTTGTCCTCTACCTAACACAAATTTACAACAACATGAGTCCTTTGAATAATTGGATCAGCTTGAGGGAGTTACGTAAGCATGCAAGAGGTCGCACTCTGATGGAATAGTTAGAGTATCCCACACCTTTGTGACATTTACATTATATTGTTCATCGATTGAAAATGTTGAATGGAAGAACTATGGATTTTTGCATCGAGGTGTGAAAATATCTTTTATTAAATATTTTGGTCTTTGAGATAGGTACTTTAGATTTTACAAAAACTTTATTTTCCAAAGAGGGTCCATGCAAAAGAACTCGTGCAACCTAACATAAAGAATCACATGTGCTAGTAAATAAGCGAGCTATTTGTTGGTGTTGCACCAACCTTATGCTTGTGAACTGGATCAATCGACTAGTAGAAGATAAAGGATATGTGGGAGTGTCCAATAATATCTTCTTAAACCATTTGTTTTCAGTAAAATTTAGCACGCGGTTTGTTTGAATTATTTGTACTTGGTTCATTGTGAAAAGTTCATCAACCCCAATGAACATAAGATTGGTCTTAGGATTGAATTATTATGCTTCATCATTATCGGGATCACACACACATGCTCAATCATTTGTGTAGTTATATTGATTGTATGGTAGATTACAATGAAAGCATCATTATGTCTCTTAAACCATATTGTTTTGAATTGGAACAAATTCTTAGCTTGTCTTTAGGCATTGGAAGAGATTACACAGGAGAAACTATTTGAAGAGGAAGGTGTGAAAATTGACCTTGTCATCTACCATTTTGCTAATATTGGCCATACCTTTGATTTGGAAATTGATTTCTAAAGGTCTCGATGACTTTGACTAAATCCTTGATTAAAATTATTTCCAAAGGATTTCACCGATATTTTTCTAAGGATATAAATTTGTTTGAAAATTTTCTAATCAAGGCATTCATCTCTTCATCTTCTCTCTTCTTTTGGGGAGAGTAGGATGTGGAGACGATGGGTTAGTAATTCTTCTCTAGAATGGGAATTATAGAAGGTTAGGAAACTTGAGGTAACTTAGGTAAGAAAGGATTAGACAATCTAGGGGTTATCTTTCCATCTTAGATTAGACAATTTTCATCTCTAATAGCTATTTGGGTAGGCATCAAGTTACTACATAACACTCATAGATTATATCATGACAATAATATTATAATTCAATGCTCTTAAGAAATAAATAAAATCACCTTGTGGAGTTGGTCTTAAGAGGAGTGGAATTTTGTCCAATGTCTTCTGAAATCTGAAGTTCAAGTCATCCATGAGCTCATTGGGATCCCTTCGATGTTTTTAGTTATTCTAACAAGGAGATGTTGTATTATTTATCCTCAAACTTATTACAAAGAAACGCGCCAAAATCATCCCATTTATGAATAGAGGTAGGTCTTAGAATTATGTACCATTGAAGTTCTTTTCCTTTGAGTTATGAAGCAAAAATCTTGACTGCAACATCATCTTCTACAACTAGTTGCACCAAACAAACATTTGCAATGTATTTAATATGATCAACATGAGTTGTATGATTCTCACCAAGAAACATGGAATGATTTTGAGTACATCCATTGATATATACCATGTTGTGCAGGCAACAAGGGCTAAAGGATTGCCACAATCGAAACAAAAAAAAAAAAGGGAATATTTATATGATGTGACATGAATTTGATAGATCTCAATACCATAGAGGAGGAGTGTAAATATCCATGTGCACAAGCGATGGAGATCTGTGTGCTTCTATGTGATTTTTTCTTCTTGGAGATAATGAATATATTGAAAGGATTCTTCAACTACCACATATTATCTGGTTTGAATTCTTCTTATGAAATATGCCTTATAATTATTGAAGCCAGTAGATATGGATGTTGGGAGTCACAAAATGTGTTGAAATAAGCCTCCAAAGGTTTAAAATCACCAAGTCACTCAACAAAACTTAGCAATAATGAAATATGATGTTTTCAATACTCCTCCCACCGAGCGTGTTAGAGATATTGGAGAAGTGAATGCATTGAGGTGGATTTTTTTTGTGATGGAACAAATTAATATGTATAGATCTTAATACATCATCCCACTTTGGGCGTGCAAGAACTATTTGAGCTCAAAGTTACACCCATCTCAAATCAAGACGATTAATAGATTTGAGGAAACATGGGATTATCTCTACAATATTGAGTGTCGTAAACTGAGATCAACATATAGAGAAGGTTGACTTCCTCTCGATTATTTCTACTACTAAAACTATTCCTAAGAAGTGAAATGCAAGCTGTGTGACTCTAATCTATCATTCCAAGGGACCAGGGTGAGAATGAAATGTATAAAATGAAATCCTAGACTAAGGGGAAGTGATAGCACGAGAAAGAAGGGGATGAAATATTTTAGAAGAGTGAAAATAAGGGAAAATGTTTAGGGAAGGGTAGACATGCATTCAATAGTCCTGAAACAACAATTAAACTCTCTTTCATGGATTATAATAGAAAATAAACCTTGTAAGAGACATGAAACATACACAACTTACCAATATTGTAAAATAAAGGCAAGTAAATGTAATAAAACATGAGCTAGGGTAGCATAATAACCACAAAACATGAATTTTATTACTCATATGAATGCATAGTCCATTAGAATTGAGCTAGAAGGGAAGAATCCACACCCAATTACCCAAATATGAGTCCTATAACTCAAAATGTAAAGGTTACACTACTATGAATAATTCTCTTACATTCCAAGAGGGTCCAACCTTTAAAATGAGCATTATTCAACAATATATAGAAGAATAGGAGAGAAGATGAGGGAAAAGAGGAGTGAATCTCGAATTCAAGATCATAACCACCAAAAACATGCATTAAATGCCTATAAATTAGGTCCTGTAACTCTATCAAATCCTCTTATCCACATCAATTCACTTGTGGAGGAAGAAAAGAGGCCAAATCCCATGAAATCTCGAGTGGTTGATTTGATTAAAAGTGTGGATTAATGTCCTAAATCACATTTTCCAATTTTCAGCTACCAAATATGACCAAAATCTGATTTTAAAAAGCGTAGAGAGTAGCCCTTGTCAGTAGATTTCAATGAGACCATGCACACATGATTTTGAGCTTCGTGAAATAAGTTATGGTGATTTTAAGTTTTGTAGTGTAAAGGAACACACCATAAATGTGACAAGATCGATTAGTCATGAGAGTGTATAGATTAATTGTAATTGTCTTATGTCACGTGTCGTACTTCCATTCATTATTAAGATTGGTGCAAAATTATCACCTTTCCATTCGTCCTCATGAGTTACACCTTATCGGGCATGTCTCCAAAATGGACATGTGGTGATAGGACTGAAAAAAATGTTGTATCTTTAGGTTCTTGCATAAGAGTAAGATGCGAGAGGAACAAGTGAGTAGAATAATTCCATTGACATGTGTAAGAGGGTCCATAGGGTGAGAAGAAGGATGCATATTAGCATAAGAGAATACGTGTAGGGAAAATGTGAGGGTATGATAAAGGAATGCATGAGAGTTTAGGAAAAGGTGGTGCGTGAACCATATAAAGAGGAAAAAGGGAGGCACGTAAGGCAAGGGTGGATAGAAGGAAATGTGAGCACGTGGGGAAGGAAGCGTGTGAGAAAATTGCTTAAGGAAAATGTGAAGGGAATTGAGTTCACGCAAGGAGATTTGTGGGACTAAGGGAGGAAGATACATGTTAGCATCAAAGCATATTGGGGACTTGTAAAAATGTAATTCAAGCCCATGGGTGTGCACAATATCTAGGAAAGAAGAGTGAATGAGAAGAAGAGTGCATGTGAAGAAAGAATAGAGGATGATAATGAGAGAATACAACGAGGAGGAAAGTGAGAGCACAAAAACACTCTTAGAAGAAACGAAGGAAGGGGGAAGAGAAACATATTCTTGTGAAGGTGTGTGTAAGATCCTAATAGTTAAGGAATGCATCAAGGAATAAAACTAGTAGTGTACGGGACCTAAAAAAAAAGAGCCAAGATGGCTGGAAGTTACTAAAATAACTAGGGGTTATTGTAGGAAACAACAATAAAAAATGATAAAAATGAAATACTACGTTGAGATGTGATAACGGATGAAAACTTAGCTATGCAGAGATGTACAAAAGTTATTTGGACATGAAAAATAATTCAAACGATTGATATGAAATTGGAAATTCTTCATTCCTAATAATGTCACTAGTGCTGATGGCATTATGTCGTCATTGATGTCAAAGTGAGATGTTTTCATTCATGTTTGAAGTGTCATTGATATCAAAAGGAGAATGGAATGTGAAGGTTGAATGGTAGTGGCATGACATGGGAAACTATTTGGTGAGATTGCATGGTGTCTCATGGTTTCTTGAGTAGTGTAATAGCTTGCATGAGTGATATAGAGGTATATGGATAATGTAGTGATGATATATAATATGTTGAAGGATCTTGTAGGTGTGGAAGAGTGATAGAGTCATGAGAAAGTTAGTTTAGTTGGTGCAAACATGTTGAAGGTGGTTGGTTTTGAGGTCTAGTTAGTGGGATGGGGTATCTCATGATAAAGTATAGGTATGAAGTAGTTGTATATGAATGGTTAGAGCATGAATAACACGTGGATTATGTGTTAAGACACTCACAAGTTTCTTAGAGTTCAGTATAGGGTTAAGACTATTTTCTAGGTCTAAACCTAGACCTATTCCTAAGCCTCGTGTGTCTAAATGAGTTTGGTTGAGAATTTTTCATCATGGGTATATAAATGTGAGCATTGGAAAAGGTGGAGTAGGTTGTTATTGAGGTGTGGTCCAAGTTTTAGGTGTTGGTTTGTATGTTTGAGCAAGATATTGAGTTTCTAATGCTCACATTTCTTGAAAGCGAAAATTTGAGCTCTAATTGGAATTTATTGTGCTAATTGGAATGTTTACACACTCCATGGTGGTTGAATATATTCATGGTATTTCTAAAAGCGTCCTAAGATGAAATTATAGACATTATTTTTGGATTAAGGGACATATTTTTATGAAAAATCATTAAGAAGAGGTCATCTAAAACCCTCCTTAAACCATAGTTCAAAAGAGATGGAGAAGATATTTATTGTTATGGGCCAAAATGTATTCGTTTACCTTGGTTAGTGATTATAGGTTATAGAGGAATCCTCCATATTTCTCCGGTGGTATTTTTGTCATGAAAGTATGTGGACCACACGAAAAAATGTAATTTTCTGAAGAAGTTATGTTTGTGTTGAGTTGTGCAATCGAATTGTTAAATAATTTTTTTTAAGGAAGTTAGGAATAAATAAAACATATTAGTATTGGTAATAGATCATGGTTTATGCCTTTGGAGGCTGTGGAGGCCTTTCTTGCAAGACTAGTTTTAGGTCGGTTTTGGTGGTCTTAGTTGTAGAGGTATTCGGGTGGTGTTTTCGGCCTGATTTGTGGTCTTGTGAGCATTTGGTGATGACCACGAGGTCATGATATTTTCTAGAGATATATCAAACTTTCTTGGTTGAGGTGATTTTATGATATTTGTAGTTTCATCTTTTAGGAATGGTTTTGTAAGTTATGGACCCAAAGTGAGGTTGGTTGCTCCTAATGGTGGTGTCATTATATGAGATGATAGTGCGAGAGGTGTAGAAGCTTGTATAAAGCATGGATTTGACTTAGAAAACATTTATAAGTGTTTCTTAAGGTTAGGTGAAGGTCTTGATAGCTAAAACAACTTGGCTTTGGCAAGAGGGTTGCTTGATTGTATTAAGTCTACTTGAGTCCTAATGAAGGATTACATATTTCTAGATGTTTTTACAACCCAAGTGGTATTATGTGTGATGTACTTATGATGTTTTAAAGTTTTATTTATGATATTTTCCCTATGATGGAAAACCTAAATTAATTAGATGCTTAAGTCATGTATTTAAGCATGTTCTTGGTGTCTTATTTTGGGGTTGAGAGGGTATGAGAAAGTGCGAGCTATAGGGATGATGAAGAGGGAAGGATGTATATTGTAACCATCAAGAGAGGGTAAAGAAGATGTTATGATGTTCTAGAGTGTGTTCTGCTATTGAAAAGACAATTCATTAATCTTGATCACCTTGGTGGATAATTGTTTGAGTGAGATTGTAAGAAGGGCATATTTGGAGAAGATAGAAGGAAAGAGAGATTCATAGGTGTCATTGTGTTAGGTAATTTTTGGTTATTTATATATAATTCTAAAAGTACCTAAAACTCAAAATAGAAGGCTTTACTAATATCTATGTCGATATTCCCAATTTCAAGATAGTGAAATGTAGATTATGAAGAAGCACTCCTTATGTCGAGTGAAGATACTTGCAAGTAAAGATACCTAAAACCAAGATATAAGATAAATATGACAACGAGTTTCTCAACAAAGGCCGATTCTAGGAATCTAAAGGGAATTCCTTAAAGTATGCCAAATAGTTTTGATATAATTAAGTGGGTTTGATATAGATAGTAAAATACTAACAATATGGACAATGGAAGATAAGGAAGCTAGAAATCAAGATGAAATATTTTTACTTATATTCCTTCCCAATGTAGAGATTCTACTTTCTCACCTTCACTATGATGCTCTTCTACAACAAGTTATAGATTTTAAACACCTTGCACAAGGGATATGTGGTCGGGATGGGTTAGATGCATGCACATGGTTCTCATTATATCCTTAGACTCACTCTCATTAGATTCCAAAGGGGTCTCTCTATGCTTTCCTAATGTCGGGAGGACATGATCTTGTGGTACTTCACCTTCTGCGGGTTTTCATCACTTCCACCAGTCATCATTCTTCTCGATCTCAGTGCCTCATCAAATTCCCTCTATTACACATTGTCATACCTGAGTCATCTTTCCTCTCTCTAAATTTTTCCACTAGGGCCAACGCCATCTTTCCCTAACAAGTTTCCTTCCCTGCGTGCGGTGGGGTCTTAGCTCACCATACCTAGGTTCTCCATTCACAATTCAACCATCAAGATCTTGATAGCTAAAGGCATCACACGTAAATAAGATAATCTTGGATCACACAAGGACTAAAATGTTTCTTCCTCTAGCAACAAGTATGTTGAAATCGTATACTCTAAGGTATAACTATGTAACACACCTTCCCACCAATGATCTACACCTTTTTCTCGTGGCTTGTCCAAATCGAGAGTGCTTAGTAGTCTTATTGTCTCCAAAATTTCTTTCTTCCTATCCAAACACCTATGTTGTCCACATAAGTAGCCAACCACTAGTATAATTATACTTTGAGAATATTTGAGGAACGTCTCATATAAGAAGTCATAGAGATTATCTCCCACCCACTTTCATGCATTGAAAATCATGTCTAGTTCTATATCTTTGGAAAAAAATGTCTTAGCTGTCATAAAACCCTTTATAAATATTCTATAAATACATTTGAAATGCCATCTTCATGTAACACCCTGGTATACAAATTGAAAAGATGCCCTAGCAATGGAACCAAAATGTAGTCTTTTTAACCCAATGTTAGCTATGTGCGATGGCACTTCATCAAGAAAAGTCGAAATCTCACTCGAAGCACGCATAACCACTAGGTCCCTCCAATATGTTCTTAACAAGTTGTTTAGCATGCATGGTTGTAATCATAACCATATACAACCATGGATAAGTATAGCATAGTAATTTAGAAACATATATAATAAGGAAATTCAATCAACATAAAGAATAACCAACACTATTTGAATCCCCATAACAACATATTGAATACGGTGATCATGACAATCCATAAACAATTATCCATTACAAAACATAACTAATTACATAACAATTTATCGAATTACATCATATATTACTTACAATCATGCGTTGGACCATGTGCACTCACATTTGGACTCTAGAACAAGCTTACATCAAGAAGACTCAAAATAACTCTCTCTCTAACTTGAACTCAACACTAACTAAATCTCTATTATAATGATGCATCACCTATATTTATAGGGCCGGTTTTTCCTTCACCTCCTATATGTACCTTTTTAATAATAGGTGTACTCTATCAATAGATATAATGATTTTCTATCTTTACTTCAAAAAAACTCAAGCTATAAATAGATTTCTTTACTCATGCTTTAATTCCTATAATTAGCCTATTTTCATGCATCATTCTTGTCCTTACTTGCATGTGATTTTCCCAATTATATCCTTTTTTTCCGTTAAGTAATCATGCTTTAGTTTATTACTGTATCTTTCTTGAGTGATACTCCATCTCTTCTTTACTATTTTTATCCCTTTCTAGAAAATAAGTTAAGTCCTCAATCTTGGTATGCATGTGTGCATCCTTGCATTGACTGTTCCGCCATGGTGCGCGAACATTCGTGCACTATCATGTTCTTAATTTCCATTCTTGTGAGCATGCTTTTGCACGTAAATCTTAACTCCCGCGCATGGCTAGTACTTAGCCATTTCTTCACACCAATATATGACATATGTCAAATAATATGATGGAAGCATGATATTCTATAAGATTCTCCTCCTCATTAACGTAAGTAATTAAACACCATATTACCTTTTATTCTTTCCCTAATCCAATGACTACCCATATCTACACAAACACTTTTGACTAGCCTATTTGCAAATTCCTTAGTTGCATCTTTTTTATCTTAAGGTCCCTCTTGCCTCCTTCCCTCTATAGTTGAAATTACTAAGATTTTCTCTCTTGAATCTCCATAATGGTGGAAGAGACCATGATATAATTGAATCATGAGATACTATTTTAAAAAATATGGAATTTGTGAAATCCTAATTGTAGAATCACATGTGATAAATAACTACTTTGGAATATAAATGACACAAGTAATAAGTTGGATAAAATATTAAAACCCTTAGTGCGGAGAGAGGAAATAAAGACTTAGGTGATTCACGTTACTCGAAGATGATATGGAATGGAACAAGTGATGAACAAGAGGAAAAAATTGTCACAATTTCCTCTATAAAATTTATGGAGGTGTCATATATGTTGGGACTAGGGAACCTAGACTCGGGCGAGGGTGCTAAGTGCCAAAGACCTCTGTTGGGTGCCTTTGACGCGTAGGATCTTTGAAATTTTTTTTTGTTGTGTTGCACATGTGTTACTAACCTTCGCTTATGGTTGCTTGTATATCATTGTATGATCACTAAATTTTATCAGTAACCTATAAAGATAGGATGACCTACAAAACCATCAAACTACATCAAATCCCAAAAACAAATATGGAAAATGAGGAGTTATACTAAAGTTGACAATCACCTGACTAAGTGAGATTACAACGAGACTTGCACTACATTTCAAACTCCATGTAGTTATTTTTGTGTGTGTGTGATAGAATTTTGCTCAAGCCCTTGCGTAAGTGTTAGTGCCATTTTTGAGCTTGCACCATGTTGCCCTAAAATTTTCAAATCTAGATCTATTCAAAAATGTTTTACCCTTTGAATTGATGGTCTGTAATTCTTCCCATCCAGTTGAATGCTTTTAAAATCCTAAAAAAATTGTTGTTTTGCCTTAATTTGAAAGAATGATCCAAACTTGCCCTTTTCTATGCCCTAGTTTTTCCAATTTTGTAGGCTATGTCATTTTTCCCTTTGCCAGATCATGGAAAAATTGAAATTGATCAAATCATACTTGTGTGCAATTAAAAATCCTATCTCAAGGTTGAACATATTCAAAAATAATGCTTGATTGATTCAGAATAAAAAAATATGCCATCCTTGGTGAAAAAATTGAATTCTAGGGCATCCCTAGAATTTTTTACATTTTGACGGTCAGACGGGCATCATTTACCCATCAAATTCATCCTTAGAAGGTATTGGTAACGTGGTAGGTTTTCATTGGCTGAGGTGCAGCAGGGAAGTGTTGTAACTTTTCAATTTTCATCTTTTTGACAAATGGGGCATTTTCGGGCCCAGGGACCCATTTTTTCCAAATTTTCCTACATGGCATGTTCTGATTGGCAGGCGGGATGGCGGGTGGCTGAATTCCCTTAAGGTTTTAGACCTTATTTGGAAAAAATGTTAAATTCACAAATTGGTCGAAGCCCGTAACCAATTCGAAGTGGACACATGTCCTAAAAAACCAAAAAGGGAGGAGCGGGCCGAGGGGGAACTTAGAATTTTGTAGCTCTAATTATCTAAAGTTTCAAAATAAGTTTTAGCCCCACTCCAATCAAAGGAGGACACATGGAAGCATGGCAGGTAAAGAGCGGGTCGATGGGCCGATGGAGGTAAAAGGGAATTTTTTCCCTTTTTTGCGAAAGAGTTCAGAATGAAAATTTTTACCGTGCCCCCGTGAATGAATTATAGGTGGACACGTGTCCATGAAGGTTCATAGGGAAGTGCGGGCCACGAGAGGGAAACATGGATTTTTCCCTTTTTGCAAAAGGAGTTAAAATAAAAATTTTAAGCCGCGGGCCCGCAAGAAAATCAATGAGCGACACGTGGAGTACAAGGCGGGTCGGTGGGTGGGTCGAGAGAGGTAGGAGTGAATTTTTTCCTTTTGCAAAGAAAGCTTAAAATCAAAATTTTAAGTGTTGGCCCGCTAGCAAATCATCAAGCGACACGTGGTAGGGGAGAAATCAGAGGCACGGGCCCACGGAGACAAAGTTGAAAATTTTCCCTTAGCAAAAAGGGGAGTTAAAATGAAAATTGGGCCGCGGATTTTAGTGATAGAGGAAGCGACATGTGGCGAGGGAGAAATCAGTGTGTGGGCCGTGGGGCAAAAAGTGAAAATTTTCCCAATTTCCAAAAAGGTCAAAATGCATAGAATTGAAGTGTGATTTTAATGGGACCCACCATATGCCACGTGTCAGCTCCAAATTTCAAGGGCGGAGGGGCGGAGAAAAAAGTCAAAATTTTCCATTTTTCCAAAAAATGTGGAAAAGTCAAAAATGATCCCAATTTTGGTTCAATAATTTTTGCCACATGTTCGGCCTTATCCAAAATATTAAAAAAGGTAACTCAAGCTTATTTTTAAGTCCACATCTTCCACGTGGAGGGCCAAGATTGAAAGATGGATAAGATCGATGGTTGTTGTGCATCCATTTGTTTTGACTAAATGGAGCTTCGGGAAGCTTGGAATCACAATTTTTGCATCAAAATTCATCAAATTTATAGTGATTTTGTGTCATCTTGACCTTCTAGGATCATTCGTGTCACTTTCATGGCTTGATTTTTTGGTTTGAGGTGTTTTTGTAATAAATTTTTACTTAGATCGAGAAAAAATGTGAAATAAAAAAAAAAGATTCTGAGAGGTAATTTGAAAAGGTAAAAGGGTGAAAATGATGATTGAAAGGTGTTTGCATGCCTCAATGATGAAAAACGTGCCTTCAAGATGGATAATGATCCAGATATTTGTAATGATTTAATATTTTTGGCACATGGCAACCTGCGAATGTTTTTTGTTTGATGTCATTTTCATTGAATCATTAAGAATTGTTGTAACAAAATTGATCCCTTGGCATATTCTTTTCTTGGGAAAGAAGGATCAAATGTGGCAAGAGATATATAATGCATGTTTTGAGACATGTAAGAGGGGAAAGTTGAAAATCATGAGCAAATTCTGAGAGAAAGCTCATTTTTCTGAGAAACCCACCAAAGAACCAGAATAATTTCTTCTGTGTTGGATCTTCATGTATGTGAGTTGGTTACAAGTGTATAGCCATCACATAGCTCTAAGATTGTTCATGAAACTCTCCCTACTAATGAATCTAACAAGCTTTTGAGTTAATCTTGTGTTTTCCTAGGCAATATGATGTTTGTTATCATTTTTAAATGCTTGCAAATAGTTTTCATTGTTCTTGTTGCAATCTTACATTGAAACTCTTTAGAAATCACACAGAATCTCCATTTCTTGTTGATAGTTTAGTGGCATTTGCAATCTCATGTTCGAGAAGAGCCTTGATTTGATAAAGAGATGAACAAATTTAAAATACCTTTACCTTCCTAGACTGCAGAGATTGCTTGTAAGCCTTTTGGGGGTACCTTAGGCATGGTCTCGATAATTTTTTTTTGTTTAATGAGTTCTTTACTTCAAGATTTTGTGGTGGATTCTAAAATATTGTGTGAAGAGTGCAACCTGGGCTTCCATTTATGCCTCTTCTCGGTTGAAATAATATCCTGATTATTTGAAGCATTTTATCTAATAGTTGTTCAAATATTGTAGAGGTTATCAAAAATCTGATATATCCCATTTTGTCTTGTCAATACCCCACCAAAAAATTCATTCAAACAAACAAATACTACCCATACTACCCCTGCATTGCATTGTGTGTCAAAAAAAGGATCTAACCCATCTACAAAAATGCACAAGACAAATCAAGATTATACAATGTCTTTAGCAATCCTTGCCTTGCATTGAAAATATCTCCATGATTTGGGAGTGACAACTTGTGAAATTCAAATTTGGAGTATTGATCATATTTTCCCAAGGCCTTTTCATACTATTTGCATAAATTGAGGGATATATTCATCTCCTTCACCATTTGGGGGTTACAATATAGGTTCTCTTACCTTGGTTGAAAGGCACAACCTAAAATAGTGAGGATTAGATCAAAATCCTTTCAAAGTGCTATCCATCTCTCCACAAATTTGAGTGCCAGTTAGATCACATCCCCGGCTACAAAACAACACACATCATGATCTATCTAACTTCAAGCTTCATGCCATATCTCTGATGCTACTCAGACTGAAAAGGAGAAAAATTTAGGAACCAATAGTAAGTACATGTGATATCGGGGTAGCTAGATGTACCAATGTAAGTAGATGTGTGGATGGAAAAATGAACTTTCCTTCCTATGCATGTTGCAGAAAATGGAGTCCCTTATCCCTTGGTGAAAGTGAGATGGATGCCTTGATGTTCTTAGAATGCCTTTGGATGCAACCTTAGTGATGATAATAGATGTTTAGTGTTTGGTATTTATATGATTCCCTTAGTTGAATTTCATAATTTTGACTAATGGATGTGAACCATAAGAAAATAATATTCCAAAAATATAAAAGATGCCCAAAAAGAGATAATAAAGTATAAAGACATTGGGGGTGCTTAGAAGGACGAGGGTAGATGGGCATTGGCATCTGTTTGGGTGCTTTGGTGTCTAGAATCACAAAAGATAAAGAAATAAATTTTAGAATGGGTTGTAGGGTGTAGAAGGAAAAATAAAAAATAAGAACACATACGAAGGCCAAAGATAGCTATCAATTGCTAGTTTTCTCACTTAGGAATCATATGAACAATAATATGTGATTAGGACCTAGAAATGTAACCAAGTGCGTGATTTGGTGTCTACATTTTCCCCGCTCTGTGTTTTTGAGTGAATACTTGATAACATAAATTATATAGAAGATACATACCTAATAACCATGTAGAGCGTGAGGTGAAATGCATGTTGAGTGGAAAAGTGAAGCGTGGAATGAGTGCAAAGATGAAGCATGGAAACTAAGAAAGAGGAAGTGACCCTACGGATGAATGTGTATTTTGTTGTACCATGTTGTCCATGTTGTTGTGCTTGATGTAGGGCTACTTATTGTTGTGTATTAAGGACGAACTTGCAAAAGAAGAGAGAAAGAGTAGTCAAAGTCATGTATTATGAAAACTCTTGTAAAAGCATGTAAATGTATGTAAAAATTAGTAAAAGGAAAGTGTGCACTTGATCCATGAAGAGTAGATAGGATTATAAATGTCCTTAAGTGTTTTAGGAGAGTGAGTTTTTTTGGGCGATCTCATGCCAAGAGTGAGTTTTTTGTGTGATCTCATGTGAAGAAGTTTTTGGGCGATCTCATGCCAAGTGTGAGTTTTTGAGAAATCTCACACCATGACAAAAGAGTGTTGGGGAGAAAGGTATAATGTTATTCTAATTCCATCAATTCTTCCGAATAAGCACCATTCTTTGATGGTACATCACGTGTTTAGTTCTGTGTTGTTCCATATTGTTTCGTGTAGAAAAATGGAGAAATAATGTATTATGATTACTAGAGGATTATGCATGTACTATGAAAAAATCTCTAAGAACTATTGCTAATCATTCGATTCAAGAAAATAAATGTAACTATCCATAGTAATAGGCACCTAGGAAAGGTCAGAGTGCCAGGCATTAGTTTATATGGCTTGGCACTGGTGTCTGTGATGAAATGATGACGGAAGTCAGATTCTAGACCATTTCTATAAATGAAGCATGTTCGGTTCATGTGCTAAACTGTATTTTACTACTATATGGGGTGACTGATTCACCCAATGTATTCTGCCATTGTTTGGGGTGCATGCGACATCGCTACAAGAATCCATCCCAAAGAGAGAACCTGATGTTTAAATGAAGTCAATACCCTATAGGGGAGAGGAAATTTTCATGGTAGAAACCACGAAACATAACAACAAAGTTTCTAGAAACATGTGTTAGTATAAAAAGTGACAAACATGCTATAGAAGAAAATGTAAACAAACAATAGTACTGGACACAATGACAGTCATGGAAAATTAGGTTACTATAAAAGCCCAAATTTGCATGGTGCAATATTGTTGAGAATAATTCAAATCCCTAATGATGATAAATATATATTCCAATGATATTCAAGTCCAATTTATCATTTGCAACATGTTCTTGTAGCCTATTATACCTTGCTTGTATATTTTGCAATTTCCCCCTTTCCTTTGTTATTTTGTAGCCTTTCTCTTAACCTTTAGGCCTTAAGTTACGTAACTTCCAGGGGTTGCACAACTACTACTCTGCGTAGACCTGGAGCTTCCATGTGCTTTATCTAGAACTTAAACAATGTGTTATGTATGTGTGTTTCCTTCTTCCAATTCAATTTTCTCACACGTTTATTGACCAAACAACTTGTTATTGAGCTTATTAGATGCGTACAAACTTCTTCTTACCTAATTATTATTATTAGTATGTTAACTAACCCTCCTTGTGGAGATCCGGCACTTATTCATTTCCAAGTGTGTTGGAAAATTTCTCTGCCAAATTTCTATATAAATTAAGATTTTTCCCAAACTGTTGGTTGGAGTCACTTGATTTGGAATTGCATTGTTATGTTGCTAGAATCTTTCCAAGAAGCATGCACAAGCACGCACCACTCTCTGCATTACTACCGGACTACTTGCAAACCGACTATCTCAAGAACTTCACATCTTCTTCTTGCATACCAACCAACACATTTCACTTAACAATATCGGATTCACCAATGGAAAAGAAGTTGAGGGGATCAATAAAAGCATAGTCAATACTAGAATTGTCTCAGTTCTACACTTCTAGGTTGGGGGTGTAATTGAATTAGTTGAAGGTTTATTTGTTTTAGTTTAGTAATTAATTCAAATATTTGTTTTAAGAAAGGTAGAATTTGATTAGTTATTTCCTATAATTATCTTCCATTGAGGATTTCTTCTCATCTCATCCCTTTGGGTCTATCTGGGAATGATTTTGAGGAATTTCTTGTGCACAAATTACTTCCATTTCTTCATTATCAAATTACTTGTAGAGTTCATTGCATTCATTATTTAGATTTCATTAGCACATGAGCAAAGATTCTCTTGAGAGCTTCCTCCTTCTTATCCTTGTGGATTTGCAAGGGAAGTGAGTTTGAATAAGCTTATGTGTCTGTGCATTTAGTTTTAGTTTCTTTACATTTAGAAAGCTTCTGTAGATCCTATTTTTACAGGAAGCTTTAGGGGAAGAAATTGTTTCAAAGCTGACCTTCAATCTTCCCGTGATTCTGAGGTAGAACTAGAGGAAGTCATATCCACAATTACAAATTAGGAAAATCTTCTATTTTAATTAGATTAGATTAAATTCATTCTACAACAGTGGAAATAACCACATCTAAATATTTCATTGTTTAGTTTATTTTATTTTAGAGTAGAAGTAGTTTCCATTTAATTAGAATAAATTGTATTGTTTGTGTATATTTCATTTATTTAATTCTAGAATACCAAGAAAATATTGAAAAACATAGGTTAGATTTATTGGATTTTGTTTATTTTTCTTATTCCCTGTCACTTAAATTCAATGAAAAGACAAAAACAACCATTTAGATTCATTTTATTTGATTCAGATTAATTATTTTCATTTCTTTTAATTAATTAGTTGCACATAGATTTAATTAAATTAAAGGAGATTAATTGAATTTGTTTGACTTAAATTTATTTGTATTCTTTAGTTAGTTTAGGAACATAGTCATCTTAGGTTACACGAACATTGACCTTTCCCCTTCGGATCCTATGCGTGTTTTTTTATTTCCTTCGATTAATTATTTACTCATCCACATGCCCTTCAGGGCCCCAGATAACCTAGATAAAGAGTGTGTGATCCAAGAGCACCGCAACAAAATACTATTACACAATTTGTCAACATTGATCGAGCCTTTAACAACTTATATTCCAAACCACCCAGTTCCACCAAGCTTCATCTTATAGTTGATAGCCTTGAATGATGAAGTGGATAAAGAGAACAAGTTCTAGTACAATCATCCTAGTAGAGACTAGATCACATGATCCATAGATTTTTCCTTCCCATATGTTTGTTATCACACCTTTATGACCTTATCTGGAGATTTTTATGTGGCAGACATGGGATAATTCACACATATTCCATATCCCATTTAAGGCATATTTAGTGATTTTAACATTGATTAAAACCTTCGTGCAACCATTATCCTTGACTGTTCCATTTCACTCGAACAAGTTAGACATGCATTCATTACCTTAAATGAGAAAATTCCCATAGTGCCCATAGAAGAAATTCATTTTCCTTGATCTACCTTTTAGCCATTTTCACCTATTTTCACATATTCCACCTATTCATCATATTTATCCATTCCATAGTCGTTTTCCATCAAATTTCAGATATCCCGACATGACCTCGGGAGGTCGAGTATGCCTTAGAGTCACATGTTGATTCTTAGACGTATAAAATTGGTGAACCCGATGTGAAGGACTAGTTCCTTTTGTTTCCTATTTTCTTTCTTTTCTTTCATCCATCCTTCTCCTCTCCCATTATTTTGTGGGTTTTTGGTACCCTCAAATATGTTGGGTTATGAATATAGTAGGCCCATCTTGGGTCTTGAATCTTACTATGCTCGGATGAGTATACAAAAATCACATTCTTTGTTAGTATGGCTGATAGTTACTCATAAAATATCTTCTCTCCTCACACTCCCCCTCCTCAAGGGTATAATATTGGTTCATTGGTTAGAATTTAGGAGATAGATCAACCCAAATGCAATGCGCAACCAGAGTTCTCTAGCTCAAATAACATGACGTTTATGGGAGAAAAAAGGTTCTATCCTCAGGTCTTATCTAGGCATCAAATAAATATATAAAATAATTTGTTCCTATTGTCATGCAAATTTGCAATAGGAAAATTTCAAATTTTGAAGCATTAAAATGGACCATACTATTAAAATTTTTAAAAATTATACCTTCCCAAGAAACCCCAGTCGGTTCATCCCCAAAGCCAGCCCTATCTAGTCAGTCTAATGATTCCAATGTGAATGTCAATTATTCCCCTAGGTGATTTAGGAAAGAAAATCCAATCCCCCTAGGTGATTTAGGATCTTTTGGAGGATGCCAATTTCATAGCAGTTTTAGGAAGGGCTACCACTAGCCTTCCTGGGACTAATAATCCTCCTAAAATGGAACAAAGGAGAAAAATTCAACATGGAGATGCATTAAACTTACAATAATCCTCTCGAGAATATATTTTTGGAGGTTTAGGGAAATATTTAGATGTTTTGGGGTAGGTCCACCAGAAGCGGGTTCTCAGGCCTAGGCAACATACAGTGTTAAAAAAGCACCTGAGCTTCGGTCCGAAGCAATTATGGGAGTTCTGTAAGGAGTTAGGAGATAAAAAATATATCAATGGAAATTTAATTAAGAGAAATAAATATGGTGGATTCATATTTTTCACAACACCTAGGTGCAATATGTCTACATCTAGTTTTTCTCATGCTTAGTCGCAAGGAAAGAAAAAATAAAAATTTTTAGGGCTCAAATTGATGGATAAATATATAAAATCCCCACCATTGGATTCATAAGTCCATTTATAGTCAGAATCATATAAAATTTCATTAAAAACTCCACCGGGAACTCCAGATACGGCCTTCACAAGTTTGCTCTCAAGGCGCACTCTTCGGTACTTAGTCATTTTTTAAAGTGGACATGTGTCAAGCACTAGGATCTGGTGGGATTTCATGTCCCTTTATTCCCTTTATAAAAGGGACATAAGAGACACAAAAATTCACCCAACCCTTTTTAGCCCCCAAACACCAATATGACCTCCTACTTAAGTGAAGCCCCCGAGAGCTAATTTGAGCCTTCCCTATCCCCGCATGCATGTTCGCTAAGGATCACAATGAGGCACAAAGTGGATATCAAGGGATGAAAGGTACATAAAAATTCACCCCATCCCTCCCCCTTCTAAATTGGGAATATAAATATATGAAGTTAGCCATTTTTTTGCATTTCTCCCCCCACACCTCCATACCGCCGAATTTTTTTCTAGGTCTCTTATCCTCCATTTTTGCATCCATATAAATACATGAAATTAATCTCCATCCAAAAAAATAAAATCATAAAAATAATGGATTAAAATGGTAGATAAATGAATAAAAACAAATATTTTTCACCAGATAATTACGAAGTCTCCCAATCAAAAAATATTCATATCTTGCAAAATACAAGTTGGATTAAGATGAGATATTTTATAGATTTCCTCATTTAAAATACTATCAATATGAAACAAATGGGAGATCAAATGATTCCCTAAATCATTTGTTTCATAAAAAACCCCATTTCATGCCCTAGTTCACATTCGTCGGATTTCCCATCAATCCAAAAATGGAATCAAGCTAAAATTTTGCACATAGACTCTAAATGAAAAACCTATCCCAATGGAGTCAATTTCATCATCACAAAAGTGAAAAATATACATGAAAAAAATCTTCATGAGTCCATTAATGGCTACCATGGTAGCTCCGCACCCGAAGCTCTTGTTAGGTAAAACTTTTATTTTTTATTTTCAAGCTTTCTACCAGGAAAAATCAAGTGAAATTCAAAGGATAAGATAACAAAATTAACCTGAGTTTGAAAATATGTGTTCCATCACAAATCGAGCATCAGAAATCCACTTTCCAAAAATAGTAAGATTTCCTATACATGTTTGGTATGTTTGGAAATTCATCATCAAAAGTGGCTATAGTGAAGGTAGTGTGCATGAATATCATCGGGAAGTCGAGTGATTTTCTATAGCGTAGAAAAAATGAAAATGAACACTTTCTAAAAATTGTAAGTTCCCTATATGGGTGCTTACTAAAAATAGTAAGTCACCCCAAGAAGTGATTGAGGTGAAGGCGGTTTGCACAGGAGTGAAGAAAGAATCTCATCAAATCAGGATGGTCAAGAAGAGGAAAAAATATCCTCTTACCAAAAATAGTAAGTCTCCCATCTAGGAAATTTCTATTAATGGTAAGTCACACTTAAAGGAATTTTTGGCATAATGGGACATAGAGGGATGTGTTTCACTCGGAATGTTTCGGCCTCCGGGAATAGAGTTGCTTCTATCCTTTCATTCCTTTTAGAAACAGATGAGGTTAGGGTTAGGGGAATGCCTTGTTGAATGTCGAGATGGTGTGCGCATACGTAGAGACAGATCAGCCGATGTGCAGAGACTCCCTTTGTCTCGGAAAGGACTACTGCAAATAAGAACACAAGACCACAAGATTTTGATTAAACAATAAATGAGGAAACTGCCTTGGGCCTGTGAAATATAAAACTTCCTTTGAAGGTGGTGAGTTCTCGCTAATATGAATTAACACAAAAGACTACAAAATATTAATTAAATTATTTCGTTAAAGCGGGTAGGGGAAAGCTGGTTTTCGGTTTTGATCATAGGAACCAATGCCGTTCATCGATAACCGATGCCGAGTCACCGATAACCGATGGCGTTAACGATAATCGATAAGCGGTGGGTTCTACGATCTTCTTGGCAGCTATGGTGTTTGTAATGGCCGGTTTTTGGATGGTATTAGGAAATGGGATGATTAGAAGCAAAAGAATGACAGTTAGATGCAATGGCACGTTGGGTAGTGGATTCAGAAAGCAGATTTAGGAGCACCGAGATTCAAGAAGCATAAGAAATGTTATAACAAAGGACATGCAAGATGTGACTTACTGGTTTTGGCACTGAGATGCAAGTTGATCTCCTTGGTTGTAAACACTTGGTTTCTTTACGTCCTACGCTTTCTGTCAGTGAAGATCTGGACTCATTCTCGTTCTCGCCGCAATGCTCTCTGTTGATTCAAAATCATTCGTGATCTCTAAAATGAAATTCCGATCCGTTGTTTTGGTTTGGGAGCCCATTTACGAGGAACCGATGGCGGTTACGTAACCGACAACGGTCGAGTAGAACCGCATCAGTAAGGAAAAAGTAGGCTATTTTTAGTAAAATAGCCCACCTTCCCCCGCTTTTCCCGAGAGATCGGTTGCGGGATTGGTCAAGTGGCTAGAAGGTCGGCTTTGGGTGCGAGTAAGGAGGCATTAGTTATGGATGTGAGTCTAGACCAAGTCATGGGTCTTAATTAGGTTAGTTTAGGGTTAGGGCTAGGTCATGATGAGGTGGCAAAGTGAGGTGGCGGGTAAGGTGATGTGGATTTATCAATTACAAGGTAATTAATAAATAAATTTGTAAAGTTTAGGTAATGAGGTTAGGTTGCGAAATGGGATGCGGGTCACAAGGGGTCGTAAGACACGAATTTGGTGTCTACATTAGCCCCTTATTGTTGTCGTGTAGCTTGTTACGTAAAGGCTGCGCGGACAATAATATGAAGTGGTTTCTCATGTTAAGGATATAGGTAATCCCCCTCAAATCTATCAGATTGAGTGAACGGGAAATCAGGGATAGGGTTGATAAAGGGTATATGTTGTAGAGAGGATGGTAAGGTGGTGGGGTAGGTCCAAGGAAGCGAGGCGCATGTTGAAATGCAATAAGATGCACGACTAGGGTACATGATTTGACGAGCAAACCAGCGATGTATAGGCAAAGGTCGATAGTTTATCCAAACAAGGGTGATATAATCCTGGTATCCAAGGCATAGGAAGTAGCTCCAGGGTATATAACAGGTAAGGTACAGGAACGTTTAGGCATGTTCGGCAGTACCAAATGGTTGGTTTGGTTGAGATAAACGTCACGGTCTAGGTCTAGGCAAAGTTGGTCGACAGATCAAGTCAAGGACCCTAATCATGCTAAAACACGAACAGGTGAGCTCGATTGAACAAAAGGTACATGATGGATGGATAAAATAAAACGTTGATTGTGGGTATGGTATTGAAGTGATACGGCCTTGGGTCAGGCCAAGTGGTTGGGCGGTGGCCCTGGGTCAAGTCATAAGGGTAGAGTGAGGCCTTGGGTCAGGTCAAATTGTTAGGGCGAGGCCTTGGGTCGGGCCGGATGGGTAGGTTGAGGCCTTGGGTCGGGCCGGATAGGTAGGTTGAGGCCTTGGGTCGGGCCTAATGGTTAGGGCGAGGCCTTGGGTCGGGCCTAATGGGTAGGGCGAGGCCTTGGGTCGGGCCGAATGGGTAGGTTGAGGCCTTAGGTCGGGCCGATTGGTAGGTTGAGGCCTTGGGTCGGGCCGAATAGGTAGGTTGAGGTCTTGGGTCGGGCCGAATAGGTAGGTTGAGGCCTTGGGTCGGGCCGAATAGGTAGGTTGAGGCCTTGGGTCGGGCCAATTGGTAGGTTGAGGCCTTGGGTCGGGCCAATTGGTAGGTTGAGGCCTTAGGTCGGGCCAATTGGTAGGTTGAGGCCTTAGGTCGGGCCGAATAGGTAGGTTGAGGCCTTGGGTCGGGCCAATTGGTAGGTTGAGGCCTTAGGTCGGGCCGAATAGGTAGGTTGAGGCCTTGGGTCGGGCCGAATAGGTAGGTTGAGGCCGTAGGTCAGGCTGGACAAGTGAACAAATGTTGTGCAGCAAAGGTGGATAGAGGCGATATTGGTGAAAAAGAGGCAAGGAGTAAATAAGGGCAAAGAATGGGGTGAAAGTTGGGTTGCGAACCGATGTCGATTCTGCATGACCGATATCGGTTAGGGTACCGATACCGGTTCCTTAGGGCAAAATGAAACCGATATCGGTGAAAGCCGAAAAACCTATAAAAAGAAAAATACGGCTTGTCATTGTCACTTTTGTTATTTGCAATCCAAATCGACTTGTCTGACGTGGAGACTTGGGATTAGAGGCTGGATTGAGTGAGGTGGAGCTATTGTATTGGCGGAGAGAGTTGATAGTGGGCCCGGTTGAGGAGGAGGCAGCAGGTGATTGGCCAGGGACCCAGTAGATCAGGATTGGAGCCATGGCACAGGCAGGAGGAGCTGGAGGGGCTGGACCAGCTGGACCGCCACCACCCATCCCACCACGACGACGTGTCGTCATACCGGTAGGTTCTAAACTCGTGATTTTATGCATTGAAATGGTTATTAGGCTAAATGGGGGGTTTGGGTAGGAATTTGTATTTTGTAGGAAATAATGAGTAAGTGGAGGTAATTTGAGAAAGGGAGAGGGTAGATAGGTTAGATAGGCTAAGGTGGGTAGGTGGGTAAGTTTTTAGGGTTTTTGGGTGGGTAGATGGGTAGAAATAGGTAAGAAATGGGTTTGGGATAGTGACCGATGTCGGTCACTAGCGGCCCGGCATCGGTCGCACAATTTTAGGGAAAGGAGGTTGTTGGTGACCGGCGTCGGTTGTGGGTGGGTTGAGGGTGCGTGTGGGGTTGGGTTGGTTGTTTTGGGTTGTGGGTGGGAGTGGGAGTGGGAGTGGGTGTGGGGGTTAGGTTTTGGGTTTTTGGGTTGGGTTGGGTTGTGGGTTTTGGGTTGGGTTGCGGGTCGGTGTGGGGGTTGGTTTAGGGGTGGAGAAGGGTTAGGTGTGGGGTTAGGTTTTGGGTTTTTTGGGTTGGGTTGCGGGTCGGTGTGGGGGTTGGGTTAGGGGTGGAGAAGGGTTAGGTGTGGGGTTAGGTTTTGGGTTGGTTTGGGTTTGGGAAGCTTGTTGGGTATTAGGGTGTGGTTGGCCGTGTGAGTGGGTTAGGTGTGGGTTTTGGGTTGGGTTGTGGGTTTGGTGGTGGGTTAGGTGGGTTGGGTGGAAAGTCGGGGTGTGGTCGGGGGGATACAAAAAGGGGGTTTAGATGGTAAAGTAGATGTTATAATAAAGAGTAGGTCTAAGAATGTGGGTTGGTTTTGCAGGCACGTCAGCAGTTGACGATGCGTGATAGGATGCCTCCACTATTGAGTCGGATGAGGCCACACGTATCTGCGGCGCATTGGGCCATCATGCGCGAGGTGGGACTCGGCGGGGTCCAGAGAGTACAGAGAGCGATAGAGAGGATCACATCACGATGGTTGCCCTCATCGAGAGATGGGATCCGGCGGCCAATGTGTTCCATCTTCCGGGCCAGGGGAGATGACCGTCACATTAGAGGATGTGTATCGCATCCTGCTGCTACCTCGATCGAGGAGAGGCGATCTTCGGGTAGATTCAGAGACTGCCATGGATAGCATACTACAGGTTTTTGGGGATGCAGCCGCGCTTCTTACGTATCATAGCGCGAGCATTGGATATGGTGACATGTACCGCGCACACAGACATGAGACACGGCTTGCCGTGTTGATGATGATAGGGATCACCTGCTTCACCCTCCCGGATTCAGAGGGAGGCCGCTTCCCACGAGCATTGATGGGGGTGCTGCTGGAGATGGTGGAGGAGCATACATTATTTAGCATGGGCACCGGTGTATACAGTGCGATTATCTGAGGAGTTATGGGGCTATCGCCGGAGGAGGTGATTTGGTATTTGTTCTACATTTTTGTTGCACTGTTGGGCATACGAGCACATCGTATGCATCAGGCCAGTAGGGCTACCCCAGCAGCCAGGGCCACAGGTCGTATACCGATATGGCTTTCAGAGGTGGTTAGGGGTCGTGGGCCAGCCACGAGCAGTTGTTGCAGGTCGGGATGTGGCCTATTATAGACACTTGCTAGAGGGCCTTACAGCAGTAGACATTGTATGGAGACCCTACAGAGGTCACCGGCTGGCGGAGAGGAGCCGCGTGCAGTGCGCTTTGATCCAAAGTATACATTACGGATAGCAGACGGAGGCCGGGGAGAGTACTGGCGGATACCCCCTAGAGAGTGTACGCAGCGAGATGGGGTTACGACAGACGAGCCACCTCCCTTCCTCGGTACGGGAGGGATGATGTAGAGCCCCATCTGCCGGTGCCACGCCTTTGGATCCAGGCCCGGGTAGCGGAGAGACCAGCAGGTGAGGGTGTGGATGATGCCGGGTGCACGGGAGCATACAGGGTGTGGTGGGCTGGGCAGAGAGCAGCGAGGATAGTACCGCCTGCGCAGCCAGACTTGGCTGCAGTTATAGGAGAGAGGGATCAGCTCAGGGGTCAGGTGCAGCTCTTACGGGAGGCGGCTAGGCTGCTGCGCGAGCACGAGATAGGGGCCTGAGTCACAGTGCAGCCCGAGCTCGAGCACGAGCACGGTAGCACCACCACCATGGACCACGGCCACGGAGTGCGAGTGTATAGCACTGAGCAAAGCACCACCACGGCGCTGACCCACTGGGTGCAGTGCACGGTGCGTGGCACGCGGCGGCACCACCACCAGCACCACAGCCACGGAGTGCGAGTACGAGGCGGCGGACAGTAAGGCGGCACCACCGCGGCCATGTGCGGAGTACGAGCTCGGGGGTATTGGTGTTAGGTGCCAGGGGACCAGCCCCAGCTCCTTCAGTGGCGCGAGATCGCTATATGGAGGTTAGAGCAGAGGCCCGATATTATCAGGATATTCTTGATAGTACCGGAGTCGAGTATCAGGCGTATGCAGTGCATAGGGCAGAGACCTCGCACAGCCAGAGATCTCAGGGAGGGGCAGCCACAGCTGGCGTGTCCGTGACGGGCAGGAGGCGAGAGGCACCACAGGGACCAGCGGGGAGAGGTGCCGAGGGCGGTGGGGAGAGCTGATAGATCCCGACATGGTTTTGTATAGGGACACGGGCACCGGTCTGCGAACCGGTTGTATGGATAGAGGCCTGCGTGCCGACACTTATTCATTGTATTGATTCATTTATTTATTATATACCGGCTGCGAAGCGAGTCGGGTTGTACATTTGATACCGGCTGTGAGCGAGTATATTTTGATATGAGAGACCAAGCTGCGAGGCCGAGTCGAGATTTTTAGTAGGTATTGCGGCTGTGTGCCGACTTTGGGATATTATGAGATCACGGAGGCCCGATGTAGGGCACATTGTATTTTTGAAAACTGGTATATATATATATATATATATATATAGATGATGTTTTGATCCATATGTAGTGTTCAAAAAAATGTGTTTAAATATTTTGTTAATGGTTTGGTAATATATAATGTATGATAAGTTTAGTGGGCATGTTGATAGATGGATGATGTTGATGGTTTTGTTTTTGTTTTTTTGTACGTATATATGAATGACATGTGATGTGATGAATTGTTGGTTTTGTGACATTGTGATATATGTGGCCCTGATGAGTTGGATCAAATGATGTAGAGATTGATAGTTTCTTGAAATTCGTAGTTGATGGTTGTGTATTTGTATAAAATAAATGATGTTTAATGAAATTGTAATGATATGATGTGTGGTGGATGAACAAATGTGGTAAATGGTGTGGTTATGCGGGGAAAAAGTAGTAGCGCGACAAAAATTTATGAAAGAATGAAGAAAAGAAACTTTGTTTCAAAAGGTGCAAAAGTGTGTAACCGGTATCGGTTAGGTAACCGATGTCGGTAGTTATATGACCGATATCGGTTATAGGACCGATATCGGTTATTTAGGTATGAGCTTTTCTAAAAATAGAAAAGCTAGGGTGGCAACTTGTGATTTAACTCTGCATGTTTTTGGGAATAAGTGGAAAAGAATAATCTAAAATTAAAACTCAAGTTGCCACCTAGCTTTTCTATTTTAGAAAAGCTCATACCTAAATAACGATATCGGTCCTATAACCGATATCGATCATATAACTGCGACATCGGTTACCTAACCGATACCGGTTACACACCTGCCTTTTTGAAACAGGTTTCTTTTCTTCATTCTTTCATAAATTTTTGTCGCGCCCGCCTCTTTTCCTGCATAACCACACCATTTACCACATTTGTTCATCCACCACACATCATATCATTACAATTTCATTAAACATCATTTATTTTATACAAATACACAACCATCAACTACGAATTTCAAGAAACTATCAATCTCTACATCATTTGGATCCAACTCATCAGTTACATATATCACAATGTCACAAAACCAACAATTCATCACATCACATGTCATTCATATATACGTACAAAAAAACAAAAACAAAACCATCAACATCATCCATCTATCAACATGCCCACTAAACTTATCATACATTATATATTACCAAACCATTAACAAAATATTTAAACACATTTTTGAACACTACATATGGATCAAAACATCATCTATATATATATATATACCAGTTTTCAAAAATACAATGTGCCCTACATCGGGGCCTCTGTGATCTCATAATATCCCAAAGCCGGCACGCAGGCCGCAATACCTACCAAAAATCTCGACTCGGCTTGCACGGTCTTTCATATCAAAAATATACTCGATTCGCAGCCGATATCAAATGTGCACCCGCTCGGCAGTGCTGTATATAATAAATAAATGAATCAATACAATGAATAAGTGTCGACGCACGTAGGCCTCTATCCATACAACCGGTTCGAGACCGTGCCCGTGTCCCTATACAAAACCATGTCGGGATCTATCAGCCTCTCCCCACGCCCTCGCACCTCTCCCCGCCGGTCCCTCGTGGTACCTCTCGCCTCGCTTTCGCCTGTCTGACACGCCAGCCCTGTGCTGCGCCCTCACGAGATCTCGGCTTTGTGAGGTCTCTTCCTATGCGCCGCATACGCTGATACTCGACTCCGTGCTATCAAGAATATCTGATAATATCGGGCCTGCTCTAACTCTCCATATAGCGATCTCGCACTTTGCAAGGAGAGCTGGGTCCCCTGGCTGGCAACACCAATACCCCCGAGCTCTACCACACTGTGGCGCGGTGTGCTTTGCTGTCTTCGCTGCTCTGTACTGCACTGTGGCTGTGGTGCTTTGTGGTGGTGCTTGCTCTGCTGCTGTACTGCATCTATGGCGTGGTGGCTGTGGTGGTGTGCTTATGCACTGCACTGCACTGTGGCTGTGTGCCTGGTGGTGGTGCTACTGTGCTCGTGCGAGCACAGGCTAGCTTGCTGACTAAGGCCCTAGGCGCTGCTGCGGCTAGGCCCTTTAAAGCTGCACTGACCCCGAGCGATCCTCTCTCTATAATGCAGCCAAGTCTGGCCGCAAGCTGCTGGCGGTACTATCTCGCTGCTCTCTGCCCATCCACCACACCTGTATGCTCCCGTGCGGCATCATCCACACCTCACTCTGGTCTCTCCGCTACCCGGCCTGGATCCAAAGGCTGTGGCACTAGCAGATGGGGCCTCTACATCATCCTCCTGCATCGAGGAAGGAGGTGGCTCGTCTGTTGTAACCCCATCTCTGCTGTGCCCTCTCTAGGGGTATCCGCTTCGCACTCTCCCGACCTCCGTCTCTGTATCCGAATGTATCTTGGATCGGTGCTCTGCACGCGGCTCTCTGCCAGCTGGGTGACTCTCGTAGGGTCTCCATACAATGTCTGCTGTTTGTAAGGCCCTACAGCAAGTGTCTATAATAGGCCACATCCCGACTGCGCAACAATCTTTCGTGGCTGGCCCACGACCCCTAACCACCTCGAAAGCCATATCGGTATCACGACCTATGGCCCAGCTGCTGGGGTAGCCCTGCGGCACGATGCATACGATGTGCTCGTATGCCCAACGATCGTTGACAAAATGTAGAACAAATACCAAATCACCTCCTCGGCGATAGTCCCATAACTCCTCGTATAATTGCACGGTACACTGGTGCCCATGCAACAGTGTGCTCCTCCACCATCTCCAACACACCCCCATCAATGCTGGGAAGCGGCCTCCCCTACGAATCCGGAGGCGGCGGTGATCCTATCATCATCAACACGGCAAGCCGTGTCTCATATGCGTGTGTGCGCGGTACATGTCACCATATCCAATCTTGGCTTATGATACGTAAGAAGCGCGGCTGCATCCCAAAAACCTGCGGATATCTTGTCCATGACGATCTCGAAACTACGGAAGTGCTGCGCTCTCCTCGATCGGTAGCGCAGGATGCGTACACATCCTCTAATGTGACGGTCATCTCCCGTCGGAAGATGGAACACATTGGCCGCGGATCCCATCTCTCGATGAGGGCGACCATCGGTGTGATCCTCTCTATCACACTGTACTGCTGGACCCCGCCGAGTCCCACCTCACGCATGATGGCCCAATGCGTCGCAGATATGTGTGGCCTCATCCGACTCAATAGTGGAGGCATCTATCACGCATCGTCAAGCTGGCGACGTGCACCGCAAAACCAACCCACATTCTTAGACCTACTCTTTATTATAACATCTACTTTACCATCTAAACCCCCTTTTTGTATCCCCCAACCCACACCCCGACTTTCCACCCAACCCACCTAACCCACCACCAAACCCACAACCCAACCCAAACCCACACCTAACCCACTCACACGGACCAACCACACCCTAATACCCAACAAGCTTCCCAAACCCAAACCAACCCAAAAACCCAAAACCTAACCCCCACACCTAACCCTTCTCCACCCCTAACCCAACCCCCACACCGACCCGCAACCCAACCCAAAAACCCAAAACCCAACCCCACACCTAACCCTTCTCCACCCCTAAACCAACCCCCCACACCGACCCCAACCCAACCCAAAACCCACAACCCAACCCAACCCAAAAACCCAAAACCTAACCCCACACCCAACCCCACTCCCACTCCCACCCACAACCCAAAACAACCAACCCAACCCTCAACCCACCTCAACCCACCCCACAACCGACGAAGCCGATACATGGCCGACGCCGGTCACCGGCAACCCTCCCTTTCCCTAAAATTGTGCGACCGACATCGGTCACTGTCCCAAACCCATTTTTACCTATTTCTACCCATCTACCCACCCAAAAACCCTAAAAACTTACCCACCTACCCACCTTAGCCTATCTAACCTATCTACCCTCTCCCTTTCTCAAATTACCTCCACTTACTCATTATTTCCTACAAAATACAAATTCCTACCCAAACCCCCCATTTAGCCTAATAACCATTTCAATGCATAAAATCACGAGTTTAGAACCTACCTGCGTGCGATGACACGTCGTCGTCGTGGTGGGATGGGTGGTGGCGGTCCCAGTGGTCCAGCCCCTCCGGCTCCTCTGCTGTGCGATGGCTCCAATCACGATCTGGGTCCTGGCCAATCCTCTGCTGCCTCCTCTCAAGCCCAGGCCCCTATCAACTCTCTCCGCCAATACAATAGCTCCACCTCACTCAATCCGGCCTCTAATCCCAAGTCTCCACATCGGTCAAGTCGATGTGGATTGCAAATAACAAAAGTGACAATGACAAGCCGTATTTTTCTTTTTATAGGTTTTCGGCTTTCACCGATATCGGTTTGATTTTGCCCTAGGAAGGCAGTATCGGTACCTAACCGATATCGGTCATGCAGAATCGACATCGGTTCGCAACCCAACTTTCACCCCATTCTTTGCCCTTATTTACTCCTTGCCTCTTTTTCACCAATATCGCCTCTATCCACCTTTGCTGCACAACATTTGTTCACTTGTCGGCTGACCTCGGCCTCGGCCTACCTATTCGGCCCGACCCAAGACCTCGGCCTACCTATTCGGCCCGACCTAAGGCCTCAACCTACTAATTGGCCGACCCAGGCCTCAACCTACCTATTCGGCCCGACCTAAGGCCTCAGCGTACTAATTGGCCCGACCTAAGGCCTCGGCCTACCAATTGGCCCGACCCCGAGGCCTCAACCTACCAACGGTGCCCGACCCAAGGCCTCGGCCTACCTATTCGGCCCGACCCAAGACCTCGGCCTACCTGTCGGCCCGACCCAAGACCTCGGCCTACCTATTCGGCCCGACCCAAGGCCTCAACCTACCAATCGGCCCGACCTAAGGCCTCAACCTACCCATTCGGCCTGACCCAGGCCTCGCCCTACCCATTAGGCCCGACCCGAGGCCTCGCCCTAACCATTAGGCCCGACCCAAGGCCTCAACCTACCTATCCGGCTCGACCCAAGGCCTCAACCTACCCATCCGGCCCGACCCGAGGCCTCGCCCTAACAATTTGACACGACCCAAGGCCTCACTCTACCCTTATGACTTGACCCGGGGCCACCGCCCAACCACTTGGCGACCCGAGGCCGTATCACTTCAATACCATACCCACTGATCAGCGTTTTATTTTATCCATCCATCATGTACCTTTTGTTCAATCGAGCTCACTGTTCGTGTTTTAGCATGATTAGGGTCCTTGACTTGATCGTCGACCAACTTTGCCTAGACCTAGGCCGTGACGTTTATCTCAACCAAACCAACCATTTGAAATCTTGCCGAACATGCCTAAACATTCTGTACCTTACCGTTATATACCACTGGAGCTACTTCCTATGCCTTGGATACAGGATTATATCACCCTTGTTTGGATAAACTATCGACCTTTGCCTATACATCGTTGGTTTGCTCGTCAAATCATGTACCCTAGTCGTACTATTGCATTTCAACATGCGTGCTTCCTTGGACCTACCCCACCACCTTACCATCCTCTCTCTGACATATACCCTTTATCAACCCTATCCCACGATTTCCCGTTCACTCAATCTGTGATAGATTTGAGGGGATTACCTATATCCTTAACATGAGAAACCACTTCATATTATTGTCCGCATGCAGACTTTACTGAGAACAAGCTACACGACAATAAGGGGCTAATGTAGACACCAAATTCGTGTCTTACGACCCCTTGTGACCCGCATCCCATTTCGCAACCTAACCTCATTACCTAAATTTTACACAATTATTTATTAATTACCTTGTAATTGATAAATCCACATCACCTTACCCAGCCTCACTTTGCTACCTCATCATGACCTAGCCCTAACCTAAACTAACCTAATTAAGACCCATGACTTGGTCTAGACTCACATCCATAACTAATGCCTCCTTACTCGCACCCAAAGCCGACCTTCTAGCCACTTGACCAATCCCAACCAGATCTCTCGGAGAAAGCGGGGAAGGTGGGCTATTTTACTAAAAATAGCCTACTTTTTCTTTTACCGATGCGGTTCCTACTCGGCCGCCGTCGGTTACGTAACCGCCATCGGTTCCCTGTAAATGGGCTCCCCAAACCAAAACAACAGATCGGAATTTCATTTTAGAGATCAGTCGAATGATTTTTGAATCAACAGAGAGCATTGCGAGCGAGGAAGAGTCGGATCTTCACTTGACGGCGCGAGGCAGACGAGTAAAGAAACCAGAAGTGTTTACAACCAAGGAGATCAACTTGCATCTGTGCCAAAACCAGTAAGTCACATCTTGCATG
Organism: Taxus wallichiana var. yunnanensis; assembly: GCA_018340775.1. Classification (NCBI taxonomy): domain Eukaryota; kingdom Viridiplantae; phylum Streptophyta; class Pinopsida; order Cupressales; family Taxaceae; genus Taxus; species Taxus wallichiana. The sequence continues at coordinate 395,336,507 of CM031239.1, read as the reverse complement.
TCCTTTGTTATAACATTTCTTATGCTTCTTGAATCTCAGTGCTCCTAAATCCGTTTCTGAATCCACTACCCAACGTGCCATTGCATCTAACTGTCATTCTTTTGCTTCTAATCATCCCATTTCCTAATACCATCCAAAAACCAGCCATTACAAACACCATAGCTGCCAAGAAGATCGTAGAACCCACCGCTATCGGTTATCAGTAACCGCCATCGGTTATCAGTGACCGGCATCGGTTATCAGTAACCGGCATCGGTTCCTCTGATCAAAAACCAGAAAACCAGCCTTTCCCCCTACCCAGTTTAACGAAATAATTTAATTAATATTTTGCAGTCTTTTGTGTTAATTCATATTAGCAGGGGAACTGACCACCTTCGAAAGGAAGTTTTATATTTCCTGGGCCCAAGCGATTTCCTCATTTATTGTTTAATCAAAATCTTGTGGTCTTGTGTTCTTATTTGTAGGTAGTCCTTCCCAGGAAAAAGGAGTCTCTGCGGTCGGCTGATCTGTCTCTCTGAGTGCGCGCACAACATCTCGACATTCAACGGTATTCCTCCTAACCCTAACCTCATCTGTTTCTAAAAGGAATGAATGTTTCTGACCAAGGAGATCAACTTGCATCTGTGCCAAAACCGATAAGTCACATCTTGCATGTCCTTTGTTATAACATTTCTTATGCTTCTTGAATCTCGGTGCTCCTAAATCCGTTTGAATCCACTACCCAACGTGCCATTGCATCTAGCTTGTCATTCTTTTGCTTCTAATCATCCCATTTCCTAATACCATCCAAAAACCAGCCATTACAAACACCATAGCTGCAAGAAGATCGTAGAACCCACCGTATCGGTTATCGTAATGCCCGCCGGTTATCGGTTATCGTGGCCGGCATCGGTTATCGATGCGGCATCGGTTCCTCTGATCAAAAACCAGAAAACCAGCCTTTCCCCCTACCCAGTTTAACGAAATAATTTAATTAATATTTTGCAGTCTTTTGTGTTAATTCATATTAGCAGGGGAACTGACCACCTTCGAAAGGAAGTTTTATATTTCAGGCCCAGGCGAGTTTCCTCATTTATTGTTTAATCAAAATCTTGTGGTCTTGTGTTCTTATTTGCAGGTAGTCCTTCCCAGACAAAAAGGAGTCTCTGCAGTCAGCCTGATCTTTCTCTACGGTACGCGCACACCATCTCGACATTCAACAGGTATTCCTCCTAACCCTAACCTCATCTGTTTCTAAAAGGAATGAAAGGATAGAAGCAACTCTATTCCCAGAAGCTTGAAACATTAAAGTGAAACATTTTTTGCACGCTTAGGTGGGACCCATTTTGGGTTTCTTTCTCTTGCTTATTTTCATTTTAGGAAGCATATTTGCGTTGTTGCTGCTTTTGTTATATATTTCGTAAAGAATTTGTCTTGCTTTCCTAGTTTCGCATTAGTGAAAGTCATCTCTCTTGCTTCATCGAATATAATTTTCGATTTGGGTTTAAAACACGTGCATTGCATTCCTGCTTGTTGTTCTTCAATTCTAGTGAACATAGATTAAGTAACAGGTCGTACACGTGGGGGTGATATCCACGGTATTGACAGGAAATTAACCTTAGTTTCTTTGCACAACACATCCGAATCACTTCACAATTAACACAATGCTCAAACATCCCCCTTTTCAGCGGTATTCCTCGCCCGATTGAGGTAACCTTATAAGCCAAAACAAACTTGACATTTCCCCTAGGTCTTGTTGTTTAGGATTCTGACATCATCTTACGTCTAAAGGCATAAGCCCACGATAACTAAAATTAACCCTAGGATTAATCTCTAGATTTGCGTGTGCCTCTTGCTTGTTTCAAATTCTATTTTCTCTGTCATACTTTGTCTTCTGTGATCAATAAGTTGATAAATATACTCAACGTTGCTAAAAATCAAATTAGCAGCCTTTTATATCTTCTTATCCTAGACTTTTGACACCGGCATCGGTTAAGGGACCGACGTCGTTTTCTCTGTGACCGACACCGGTTAGTAAACCGATATCGGTTACTGTCTTCATCAGCCCCTGACAAACCAGCAACTTGCCAAATTCATCATTCTGAGGTTGTTTTTGTTCTTGATAGATTAAAACTTTCCTGTGTGTTCTTGTCTATGGTTGTCATCACTCGGAAGCAAGCCGCCGCCATGGTTTCACATGCCTGCTCTGTGTCTTTGCCTGAATCACCCCCTTCACATTCTATAGGGAACCCTACGGACACCAGTGAGATCCCCCAAATTCCTGTAGGAGACAAGGACTTTGCCAAATTTCTGGATGCTAATCCCAGTATTTGTCTGATACTATTTGTCTCATGCCCCGACCAAATCACGCTTGATGGTCGGCTCCTTATTGGCATGCCTATTAGTATAGCTGCTCATTTAGCTCCCACTCCTCCTCGATAACAATGCCTTACTTCTGCATCTCTAGCCCGTCTCCCGATCCAAGCGAGCTTCGAGAGGTTCATACGACCCGATTAGCTTTCCTTTGGTTAACCTTGGACCCCACGTATCGTTACCACCATTGCCCCTATCTCATCTCTCTTTGAGACCACTCCATTCATGACTTACTCTGCCACCTATTCACACGAGCTTTCCTTCTCAAGCTCCGCCTACCTTTTCATTCCCATACACGTATCCATTAACCTCAACACCTTATATGGGACATCCCTATACGTGGCATCATCATCTCATCCGACCATGATTTCATCAAACAAATGATGGACAAAATGCAAAACACGGAGGCTTAGTTTGAGGAAGTCGTAGCGCCTTGACATACGAGCAAGTTTGTTGGGAGCCCATTCACCCTCTCTGTCCCCCTTCATTCATATACCCTCCTCGATGGGAGTTGCCAAAGTTTACTCGTTTTAACGGTAAAGAGGATCCTCAACAACACTTGCGATCATTTAGACATGCTTGTTATTTGATTGCCCATGATGATGCCTTGTTACTCCGCACCTTCCCATGTCCTTATCGGGACCCGCCTTGGAGTGGTACGAGTGCTTTAACTTGACATTCGATCTTCTCTTTTAACAACTAGCCCAATCTTTCTTGGATCATTTCTCCATTAACATTGCCAAGAAAGTATCTATCAGCATGACCTCTATGCCATCACATGATTTGAAAGCGAATCTATCGCAGATTTCGTTGGACGATGGCGGGGCCTTATCAACCAACTTACGTATGCCTTGCCTCAAAGCCGAACTCATTGAACTATTTATGCGGGCTGCTAAGCACATCTCCCCTACCCTCCAAATTCAAACTTTCCGCACATTCGCGAGGCCTTTACCATGGCTCGGAAACTTGAAATTCGAGCCTTAGAAGAAGAGAAATTGCGGTTGCGTAACAAAAACCCCAATTTCGAACTCTGATTCTACCAACAAGCCAAACACCACCACTCCTCATGCGTCCACTTCTTCTAAATCAAAGGAGCTGTCCACGCGGTAATGGTCAAATCTCAAACACCGTCCAATACTCATGAAAACCACTTATAAGTCAAAGTGAGCCCACGATTACACTCCCTTGGGAGAAACTTATGGCGTCATCTGGAGAAATTGCTCAAAGTGGGGCTATCACCTTGCCCCCCTGTTAAACCTCACTCTGGGTTTGACTCCACCCGCATGCAATACCTTCTGAGTACAAAGAAAATGACTTTTGTAACTTTCACGCGTAAAAGGACATAGTCATGAAAGCTGCAAGATGTTGAAAAATATAGTACAAGGAAATGGTTGATGCGGGGGATATAACCCTCGATAATCCTAACGCCCTGCTAACCGAAATCTGAAAATTTTCAACAAGCCATTCCCGAATCACTCGTCCAACGGTAACGTGAACCAAGATATCTTAGCCGAGGAGAGTGTTCATGAGATCCATGCAGTCTTCGATTCTCAGCCAAAAGCCTCTATTGAAAATTTTTTAAATCAAGCCTCTCCACCAACACAGGAGTTTGAACCTCCTTCACCACCATCAAGCCAAAGTGAAATCATTCCTTTACCCATAGAAGAGTTAACTGCCCGGACTTCTCTTCTCATCGACGAGTCTTCTTACACCACATCCCTCAAGGTGTGAGGCGGATGCTATCTAATTTATCTATTTCCCAAACGTCCCCTTCTACCACTCTTGCTACACTGAGAGGAAGGCTCGCCACTCCTTTTGACATCCTTGGCAGAAATCTCTTACACTAACATCACCACATTCTTTAAACGTGACGGATCCCTCGAACACGCCCTCCTACCTATTAGTCCCTCATCGCCTAAATCTTTTCAACGACCGGTTGACCTCTTAACATCTATTGATACGATTGCCTCATCTACCTCTGTGTCACACCCGCGGTGTGGAATTACAACCCACCTTTCTTCCGTACAAAAATTACAAATCACACAGAGGTTTGTCATTCCACGAGAAGATAGAAGGCCCTATGGGAGCGTTTGAGTACCCCTTTTTCTACTCAAATGCAAATGGTGATCTGATGTCTCCACCATATACCGAAGTGCTTACGAAGCTTAAAATGCCCCTGTTCTCACCTTCACCCCCTCACCTCTACCAAATGCCCGTCCACTTCTATCAGCTTAACCAGATCTTCCCTCGGCTTGGGACCTCACGATGCCAGTCTAACGCACCCGCCTAAGCGACTCGATCTATCCAAAAATAAATCCGCTCCGCCACCTAGGAGACAAACTCAATCCGTGCCCCTATCACAATCAAAACCATCATCGTCATACCTACCTTCCATATTGGGACCCCATCCCTCTACCTTACATCAATATATCATACCTCCTGCGTTTTCTTCAAAACAACCTACGCCTTCCGCACCTATCTGAGAAATTCAGGTATAGCAACACCGTCACTCCGCGTATCTGTCCACCTATCGACCCTAAACAAATTCCATCATCAAAGATTTGTTTTCGGTCACTCCTATTTCCCGTGGTTGTTTTACGATACCACGTCATCTGCGACCTCATCATCAACATAACCTGCGCGAAGAAATCACGTTTAGTAAAAACCATGTATCAACACCCCTCGGCTAAACCACCACCCATGCGAACCAATCATGCCCAAACATTACCAAAACCCCCACTGATCAATACCCTCATCCTCTTCCGATTTTGACCCACTCAAAGGATCTTACGCCAAAATCCTTGCTATGTTGGTGGAGAATGCGACCATTTCCCTACCTCCACTTAGACCTTATGACCCGTCTAAACCTCGACCTATGATAAGTTATGATGAGTCTAAAATCTGCGCTTATCACCGCACACGGGACATGATGTGGAGGGATGCAAGCTCTAAAAACCATCCTTCGCGAGTCACCTCTCCCGGATAGAAAGATTAAGAAAGACAACTTACGAAGGGGAGAGACCTTTAGTTTCCATTCCCTCTCTATACCATCTGTCCGCCTCACCAAGATCATCATTATTACTGACCCCACCTCTTGAAGACCATGAGTTATCCCGACCATCTTCCTCATCTCGGGTCTACGAGATTAATATGATTAGTGTGTCATTGCTACTCGAGGCGGAAAAACAATGGGAAAGCAAAAGAAAACACACTGCGGCATCTCTTTCTCGTCGAACATCCAGATTGCACCACCACCTAAAGTGGTCATTCGCGGACCCCTATCCCGTCTCTAATGGCATTGCCCACGAAATATGATTAAACGGCTTCACCGATCACCAGTAAAAATGACCTTTGTATGATCTCATTGGACTTGAATCTCATCGACAAGCTCTCGTTGAGATCCTTGAGGATAGAGGTTTTACCTAATGAAACCACACTGTCGCCTCCATTCTAACACCCGATCACGTTGCCTCTCTCACAAACAACCCCTTTGCTGACCACCGTCTCTCTACATACCACAAGCTGCTTTGATCGGTTTCTCACGAAGATGAAATTGTCGACTTTGAGTACGAGAAGACCACGACCCTGCCCTTTTCATCTCCGCTACGTCGGGACATTGAGTACGTCGGGTTATGATTGGCGGGGCGCTAGCCTAAACATCATCTCTTGAAAGCCTTCCACGGATGAACATCCCTTCTAGTTGCATGTGTGCCGACCCCATCATGTTGCGGTCATTGAATGCGCTATTACTTCTACCTTAGGCACCGTGATCCTCAACATTCGCGTAGGACCACGTACTTTACCCGAACTCTTCTATGTCCTTGAGGAGAGTTCGATATAATATATTCTTTGGGTCGTCCTTGGATCGAGCCATGGGATGCGTTCCCTCGACATTACATAGATGCATAAAATTTGAGTACGAGGGAAGTCTTGCAGTAAAGCTGACCCTCCCCCTTTAAAACACTGCAATATGTTACCGCCCTAACGATGTGCTTATACCAATCAAGACACCCATACATTCAACCCTGACCATCCTCCTCAAATGTACCTCAACCATCCACCTCAGCCGCGCCTACGCCTTGATTGATGAAACCACCATCGCAAAAACCACTTCCCTTCCCATGACTAACATTCCGACCTCAGGCCCCTTAGTAGATGTTTTCGGCGCCTTACTTTTGGGGAGTACCGCCTATATAACGTTAGTTCTTTCCCTACCCCGCGGAGTACGGACAATTACATGCACATCCACCTACGACCGTCGCGTGGGGAGATAATCTCTTACGGACCACCCCATTGCCGCACTAACCTAACATATGGGGGTGTTGACGCATCCTCCATTACCCCTGAACCTCCTCTTGGTGTGGTTCCTTTCCGATCCGATTTTCAATACTTGACAAATCGTCGTTTCCATCCCTCACCTTCTTGACTCATTTGCGTGGAAGGCTTTGGTTTTGGCCTTTACTGAACAAGGCCGACATACACTCATTCCCGTGACTACCCGTAAACATAATGATCGCGGTGGTCTCGGTTTTCCGAAACACCTACACGGGAGACACCTCTGTCATTTGTATCCTGGAAGAAGAAGACGTCGCCCCTACCAAACCATCATCACCCACTTTGCCATCATCACCCATGAGAATCTATAGACCCTGAATCCATCCCTCCTAACTTTTTTTTCATAAATGCTATCTTCATAGGTCCTCTCACTTATCAACGCGATAATGACGACCCATCTTCTTTGCCCCTTCTTTATCCAGACATGATCGAAGAGGATTCGCCTTTGATTAATGTTGTTGAATGCGGGATAGCGACTCCATCCTCACTTACCTTAGCGCGGATGATTCTTATATTCAGCGAGCCTTACCATACGAAACCCAAACTATCTTTGAGCAGAATCTACCATAGAAATCAATATCCACACGGAGGAGGATCCTCACATTGTGAAGATTGGACAATCCCTTAACACATCGAGAACAAGCCGCCTTTACTACCTTTCTCCGTGCTCATGACCAAGCTTTCGCATGGTCTTACGGTTGACATGCCGGGAATTGATCCTACCATCGCCGTCCATAACATCACCCTAAACCCCGATTCCAAACCAGTCAAACAGAAATTGAGAAAAATGCATCCACGCATTGCTCTCTTGGTCAAAGAGGAGCTCAGCGACTCCTTTCTGTTTCCTTCATCTTGCCTATTGACTATCCTCGATGGATTTCTAACATCGTACTGTCACTAAAGCGACAGGGGGACTTGGATATGCGCTGATTTCGGGATCTTAACCTCGCTTGCCCTAAGGATGACTTCCCCTTACCTAGCATTGACCAACTTGTTGATCTAAGCTGCGAGTCATGAGATGCTCTCTCTCATGGATGGCTTTTCGAGGATCTGACCAAATTTTGGTTGCCCCTGCCGATCAACACAAAAGCTGCCTTCATAACTCCTTGGGAACCTTACATTATCGTGTCATGCCATTTGGCCTTAAGAATCTTTGGTCTACCTATCGGCGGGCTATGACCTACATTTTCATGACATTATGCACACTATCCTTGAAGACTATGTCGACGATCTTCTCGGCAAGTCTAAACATCGTAGTGAACATCTCGATGTTTTAACCATTATTTTGATGCTTTGTTACAATATTATTGTCGCCTTGACCGAAGAAATGTGTCTTTGGTGTTCTTTCGGAAAAATTCTTGGCTTTATCGTCTCTTTGCGTGGCATTGAGGTCGATCCATCTAAAGTCAAAGCTATCCTAGAAATGCCCCCACCCAAAAATCTCAAACAATTGCGTAGTTTACAAGGTAAGCTCGATCTATCCGACGTTTCATCTCCCGACTCTCGGATCGGTGTCGACCTTTCCATCACCTCCTTAAAAAGGATATTGCATTCAATGGGGCGAAGAATGTCACCAAGCCTTGAAGCTCTCAAATCCTATCTCTTGCGACCACCGTGCTTATCCCACCCCAAGGCGACCGCCCTTTCTACCTTTACCTTTCCCGCCACCGACCACGCTTTGTAGGAGCCATGCTTGCACATCGTGACTACGAGAATCACGAACAAGCCGTTTATTATATAAGTCGTACTTTGGTGGACTATGAGACTAGGTACACACATGTAGAAAAATTGTGCCTTGCCCTATCATTCGTGGCCACCAAACTCGACACTACCTTCTAAATCACAAGACTTTCGTCATCACCAATCTGAGACCCCATCCATTACATGTATGCCAAACCTCATCGAACCAACGCATTGCTAGATGGCTCATGCTTCTCGCCGACCTCGACCTTGAGTTTGTCCACGAGAAATCAATCAAAGGACAAACCATCGTGAGACCAACTTGCGAAGCTCCTTTACAGGGAACAATTTACCAATTTCACATTTCAGACGAACTCATCGCTACTCTTTCCCTCACGGAGAGTCGTACCCAATGACCCTCTTCTTGATGGATCTAAATGCAGCGCGGCGGAGGAGCCGGCGTTGTTCTCATTCCTCTCAACGCTGAACCTATGCCTCTTTCATTCCGACTTGATTTCCCTTGCACTAATAATACGGCGGAATACGAGGCCTTGTTGTTTTGGGTCTCAGTTGCGTTACACTTAGGTATCAAATCTATCAACATTTTTGGCGACTCTCAATTGGTAGTCAATCAAGTTATGGGCGTCTACCAATGCAAAAACGAGGAACTTCAAAAATACAAACACTACGTGGATTCACTTCTAGCCTTATTTACCCACTATTCTATCAAGCCATTCCCGCTCCACTAACAAATTTGCGGATACTATGGCTTGCTTAGCCTCGCAAATTCCTTGCGCGCCATTGTTGACTCGAATTATTCGTCGTGGTCCAACAACTTTTTGCCCCATCTATTGACCCCGGTAGTTTGTATGATAAATACTTTGTGTCTACTAATTCACGAGGATACAGGTACCACCAATTTCACGACTACCTTACTGATCTCTGTCCTCCTTTGACCTTACTAGTAGCGGCAAAGCGTGCTTTTCTTAAAAGTGTTTCGCGTTATGTTGTCATGGGGGACTCCTCTATAAACGTGGCTTTGATGGCATCCTCCTTTTGTCTAGCGGCGCGGAGGCCACTCATACCATCAACAGGTCCATGACGGTATTTGTGGTGGACATTTTAGCGGCCTTGCCGTGGCCAAGCGAATCCTTCGCCTTGGTTATTATTGGCCTACTCTCAATAATGATTTGCTCTGAATATGTTAAGCGTTGTGTTATGTGTCGTGCAACATGCCAACCTTGACATACTCCTAGCCACCCGCTCCAGATCGCTCGAGATCTTTGGCCCTTCTCACTGATGGGGTTTAGACCTTATTGGTGAGATTCACCCAACCTCTTCACAACGTCACCGTTGGATAATCACATGACCGAATATTACACAAAATGGGTGGAGGCTATTCCACTCATTTCAATCAAAAAAAAAAAAAGAAAAAAATTGTCGAGTTCATTAACCACCACATTATACATCGTTTTGGTGTTCCTCATCGCACGATAACGAGATAATGGAAAATCTTTCAAAAACAAGTTGTTGCAGAGACCTTTGTGACAACTTTGGTATCAAACTTAGTTTCTCATCACCTTACTATCCACAAGCCAATGGGCAAGCGAGTCCTCTAATAAAACACTAACCAAAATCCTCATGAAAGTTGTCGATGAATCCGGAAGAAATTGGCACGATCACATTCCCTTTGCCCTTTGGGCTTATCGTACTAGCATTCGTACCTCTACTAATGCCACACCTTTTCTTTGGTATACGGTGCACGAGGCTGTTTTGCCTCTCGAAATACAAATACCCTCCTTAGAATATCTCTTGAGGATATTCTCACCAGCGATGATTTCCGCCAAGAGCGGTTAGCCCAGTGGAGCTTCTTGGTGACGCCGTCTTACGGCTCTTGATCACCTTCAAATCTATCAAAAACGCATTAAACGTGCTTATGATAAGCGACTTCATGAGCGTACCTTTAAGGTTGGTGATCTTGTTCTCAAAGAGAAGAATCAACATGTAACCAAACTAGAAAAGAGCAAGCGTGGAAAATTTGCTCCCGATTGGATTGGGCCTTATATAATCACTCATACCTATGGATGCTGGTACTTATCGTTTAGCTTAAGCAATGGTAAACTTTGAGCACGAACCCCTTAATGCCTTGCATCTTCGACCATTCTACTGTTGAAATTAGTGTTATATCACTTCTTATCTACCTTCCGCTCGTCCCTTGAGCTCACTTACCACTACATACACTCTGTTTCCTACACCTCATAATAACAATCAAGCTCACATAGTTTGATCCTCACCTCCCCTTGATGAAGCCTTCCCCTTTTTAGTCTAGTCCATGACTTCAAAATATTAAAATAAGCCGTATTCTTATGGGATTTTCTTGAGTCAAACTTCCTACTAAACTAGATGCTTCACGCCAAATGAACATCTAGTCATCTAAATTAAATATAAATTTGCTCCCTCGAAGGATGAGCTATATCTTGAACTATTCTTTGCTATTATATATAGGTTGCTCCCCAGAAGGACAGCTATGCATTACAATCATATCTGCTACTATAAATGGTTGCTCCCTCGAAGGACAGCTATACAGTCGACCTTTATCGAAGCTTCTCGCATTGATCGGCCGTGAAGACCTCAAGAATAATACAATCAATATCCCTTGTAGACTTCCGCATCGATCGGTCTGCGCATTGATAAAAGAAAAGCCTCATTCAAAAGGACTTTTGAGTCATGGACTTGTCTATTTAGGGTAGGTTCTCTTTCGTCAGAACACTCACTTTGTAATAAGTTCTCCGTACCTCAGCTATATCATCCACCTCACCTCACCATTTGTTTCAACTCAAGGGACGTGACGTATATCCGATATATTGTGATTATACTGACTCTTTTCACCTATCGACTTCTCGCCTATGCAAGGTACCTAGGGATTCAAGCTCATCCTATGTTAATATGTGGTTTGTTTAGCTCTTCTCAACTACGGGACACTTTTGCCTCTTTTGCTCGACTCTAGGATTGTGTGTTGACCTTAATCAGGATACGGTTCCCTACTATTTGGGTAAGCTAACTTTCGCTTTACCTATACCTACATCAACATCGCCCATACCTTACCAACACCAACAACATTACCCTATCAACATCAAATTCTTATCAACCAACAAATTGCCTAACCATACCCAAATTGCCTGAATTCACCTCTCCCTGGTCCTAAGGGAGAACTACATCGGTCTGAGGCCCCTCCTTGCTTTGTGCAATGGGCTATGTAGGCAGCACTTCGGAGACATGGGGTCTCCCAAGGTTAGCTCGACCATCCCCTACCATAACCTATCATGTGTGGTGAATATAAATATTTTTGTGTATTTCTATTTAATCACATTCCTCTTTATCCTTTTTCAAAACACCGAAAATCAAAACACAAACAATCTTATTATTATCATAACTCAAATCAACATACATATTCAGTTTTATTTAGATGTTAAACAAATACATCTTCTCTATCATCGACACGCAGGTCGGCATCCTTATTTATTCTTATACCTTGCTAACATTTACTCAGACCCTCACGCCTCATCCCGAACTAGGTGATGATCGTGATCGTCGACCCCTCTCGGGCCTCTCTGTCCTCAAAGGTACCACGGCTATTGGTACCCCAGCTGATCTGCTAATCTCTCCTGTAACATATGAATACGCCCTCTCGCATGGAGACTCCAGCCTCTAGTCTCCCGCCTTAGTGACTCATGACCACTAACAATCCTCTTGTCTCATTCACCTGCGTTTGGAGCTGCTTTGAACCAACCAAAGCTGCAGCGATCCCTCTCTGCTTTGTAATCACCGCTATGTCGGGCGCTCACGTACACCTCGCGATTCTGCTTTACCCACCATAATCTATAGGCCTCTGTCGTTCCGCATCCATTACCTGCGATCATTGCTACCTCTTGAGGCCCCCGGAGGTGTTGTTGGGGGAGGTGAGAATCTTTGCCTCGGCGTCGATCCTCATATATGGTCATATAAGCCGGGGTATATCTGCACTGAAATCAAATTGTCGCCCGCCACGCGATCTATAGGAATCCTCTCATACTCACCCGGCTGTGCCTGCGATCCACCTCAATCACTCTACACCCCTCAACTCCTCGGCTATGTTCTCTTTGTTACCATATAGTTTCGTATGGCCTCCCTCAGATATCCGGCCGTCACTCTCCCCTCACTCTGTAATACTCAGCCTCACCCATCACCTCGGGATCGAGCCTCACTCCCAAGACTCCACTCTCGACTCCAATCGAGTCACTTTGGTTTGCGAATAACAAAGTGGAATGATGGGCCGTATTTTTTTTTTATAGGTTTTGCACCCTTTGATCCACCCTCGGTTTCATTTTGCCACTAAGGCCGGTATCGGTCTCTGATATCGGTATCGGGTTATCAGAACTTTCCCCCATCGGTTGGCTGACCATTTCCCCTTTTGCCCATAAACCCTCTGCCTCTTCTTCCATTTGCCTCACCTACCTATTCCACCCAGACACAAGGCCTCGTTCCAAGGCCTCGCCTACCATCATCCGAGCCCACAAATAACACACATCAAGGCCCGGAAACCAGAGGCCTCCTACCATTTGGCCCAGGACCCAAGGCCTCGACCTACCATTCGGCCCGACCTAGGCCTCGGCCTACCTTGGCCCACCCAGGCCAGGCCTAACCTACCATTTGGCCCGACCCGAGGCCTCGCCTACCTACATCGGCCCGACCCGAGGCCTCGGCCTACCATTTGGCCCGTGTAAAAGGCCTCGCCTACCATTGGCCGTATGGACCCGAGGCCTCTCCCTACCTATTGGCCCGACCCAGGCCTCAACCTACCATTTCGGCCCGACCCGAGGCCTCGGCCCGAGTCGGCCCGAGGCCTCGCCTACCTATTGGCCCGACCCTAAGGCCTCGGCTACCATTTGGCCAGGCCCGAGGCCTCAGCCTACCATTGGCCCGACCCGAGGCCTCGGCCTACCTATTCCGGCCCGACCCGAGGCCTCGGCCTACCCATCGGCCCGACCCGAGGCCTCGCCCTAACAATTTGGCTGACCCAGAGGCCTCACTCTACCCTTATGACTTGACCCGGGGCCACCGCCCAACCACTTGGCTGACCCGAGGCCGTATCACTTCAATACCATACCCACAATCAGCGTTTTATTTTATCCATCCATCATGTACCTTTTGTTCAATCGAGCTCACTGTTCGTGTTTTAGCATGATTAGGGTCCTTGACTTGATCGTCGACCAACTTTGCCTAGACCTAGACCGTGGCGTTTATCTCAACCAAACCAACCATTTGAGTGCTTGCCGAACATGCCTAAGCGTTCTGTACCTTACATTATATATACCACTGGAGCTACTTCCTATGCCTTGGATCCGAGGATTATATCACCCTTGTTTGGATAAACTATCGACCTTTGCCTATACACATTTGGTTTGCTCGTCAAATCATGTACCTAGTAGTCTATTGCATTTGACATGCGTCTGCTTCCTTGGACCTACCCCACCACCTTACCATCCTCTCTACAACATATACCCTTTATCGACCCTATCCACTGATTTCCGTTCACTCAATCGTGATAGATTTGAGGGATTACCTATATCCTTAACATGAGAAACCACTTCATATTATTGTCGTGTGACTTTACGAGAACAAGCTACACGACAATAAGGGGCTAATGTAGACACCAAATTCGTGTCTTACGACCCCTTGTGACCCGCATCCCATTTATGACCTAACCTCATTACCTAAACTTTACACAATTATTTATTAATTACCTTGTAATTGATAAATCCACATCACCTTACCCGCCACCTCACTTTGCCACCTCATCATGACCTAGCCCTAACCTAAACTAACCTAATTAAGACCCATGACTTGGTCAGACTCACATCCATAACTAATGCCTCCTTACTCGCACCCAAAGCCGACCTTCTAGCCACTTGACCAAGCCCATGGCCGAGTCTCTCGGGAGAAAGCGGGGAAGGTGGGCTATTTTACTAAAAATAGCCTACTTTTTCCTTCACCGATGCCGGTTCTACTCGGCCGCCGTCGGTTACGTAACCGCCATCGGTTCCCTGTAAATGGGCTCCCAAACCAAAACAACGGATCGGAATTTCATTTTGGAGATCGGTCGAAGGATTTTGGATCAGCAGAGAGCATTGCGGCGAGAAGCGAGTCGAGATCTTCACTTGACGGAGCGAGGCGAGTAAAGAAACCAGAAGTGTTCTGACCAAGGAGATCAACTTGCATCTTGGCCAAAAACCGGTAAGTCACATCTTGCATGTCCTTTGTTATAACATTTCTTATGCTTCTTGAATCTCGGTGCTCCTAAATCCGTTTGAATCCACTACCCAACGTGCCATTGCATCTAGCTTGTCATTCTTTTGCTTCTAATCATCCCATTTCCTAATACCATCCAAAAACCAGCCATTACAAACACCATAGCTGCAAGAAGATCGTAGAACCCCCATTATCGGTTATCGGTAACCGCCATCGGTTATCGATGTGACCGGCATCGGTTATCGATCGATTAAGCATCGGTTCCTCGATCAAAAACGAGAAAACCAGCCTTTCCCCTACCCGGTTTAACGAAATAATTTAATTGATATTTTGCGAGTCTTTTGTGTTAATTCATATTAGCGAGAGGCTGACCACCTTGAAAGGAAGTTTTATATTTCTGGCCCAAAGGAGTTTCCTCATTTATTGAGCTGCGGTGGGTTCTACGATCTTCTTAGCAAAGCTATGGTGTGAATTGTTAGCACAAAATGGCTGAAATTTTTAGATGGTATTAGGAAAATGGGATGATTGATAAGAAAAGAATGACAATAGATCAATGGCACGTTGGGTAGTGGATCTTCGTAAATGGATTTGAGCAACGAGATTCAAGAAGCATAAGAAATGTTATAACAAAGGACATGCAAGATGTGACTCAATGTTTTGGCGAATACAGGATGCAAGTTGATCTCCTTGGTTGTAAACAATGGTTTCTTTACTCGTCTACCTTCGTTAAGTGAAATGAAGATCTCGACTCGCTCTCGCTCGCAATGCTCTCTCGCTGATTCAAAATCATTCGACCGATCTCTAAAATGAAATTCGATCCGTTGTTTTGGTTTGGGAGCCCATATTTACAGGAACCGATGGCGGTTACGTAACCGACGGTGGTCGAGCAGGAACGACATCGGTGAAGGGAAAAAGTAGGCTATTTTAGTAAAATAGCCCACCTTCCCCTTCCCAAGAGATCAGTCAAATTGCGGGATTGGTCAAGTAGGCTAGAAGGTCGGCTTGGGTGTGAGTAAAGGAGGCATTAGTTATGGATGTGAGTCTAGACCAAGTCATGGGTCTTAATTAGGTTAGTTTAGGGTTAGGGCTAGGTCATGATGAGGTGGCAAAGTGAGGTGGCTGGGTGAGGTGATGTGGATTTATCAATTACAAGGTAATTAATAAATAATTGTGTAAAGTTTAGGTAATGAGGTTAGGTGCGAAATGGGATGCGGGTCACAAGGGGTCGTAAGACACGAATTTGGTGTCTACGAGGATGATCATTCTTTTCAACATCATCATCCGAGATCATCATAGGCATTTCTCACAAGGAATTTGAGATCCATCTCGGGAACTTGGCGGTGTCTTCATGACAATCACTTCATGGCTTGAGTTGCTGGAGTATCATGTGTGAGGTGGAGGTTGCGATCATTAGTGAACATTCCATTTAGCCTAGAAGGGTCATTTTTTGAGATCTTATCTCCTTGGAAGGGATTTTTGTGAGTTCTGTTTGTGGTAATCAACAAATAAATTCAATAGTGTTCTTAAACACTTAACCCAAGGTGTCTGTGAAACATCCAAAGAAACTTCTCGAAGTACAAATAGTTCAGGGACATTCCATCAAGCCATTTAGAAGGATATATGGACTTCATTGGAGGAGGATATTTTGTCATCAACATCATTCTTCCCCCTTCTTCTTCCTTCTCTCTCTCCTCTCTTCCTCCCCCAACTTTCTCTCTCTTCAAATGTTCTAATTCTTCGTTGGGGTTTGCATTTTTGATATGCCTTTAAGTTATTCAAAAAAACTTTAGAAACATAATGTAAATTAAGTCACCTTGATTATATAAAAGGGACTTAATATTTTCTTAGGAATATCAAGAGTCTAAAGTTAGAAAAAGGCATATGAAGTGTCATTAGGAAGATGAAGAGGCATCTCTCTTCTATAAATTGTATTGAGCCCCTCATTTGGGCTTCTTATTAACTTCTAAACTTCTAAGTTGGTTTTCATTGTAATCTCATGAGAGAGTAATGCTTGTGAAGGAACAAAGAGATAACTAATTTTCTTATTTTCTCTACCTCACATTTCTTCCATTCCTCACTATGTACAACTGTGATTTTGCAAGCTAATAAAGGAAAAAAATGTTTTTCCAAGGCACACAAATGTGTACGTATCTTTTGGTTTCCTCTAGCCAGTAGCTCAAAAAATCATGTTGTTTTCTTCTCAAAAATGCATGTGTAAAGTTTTCTAACTAGTGTGTGCAGGACTCTGAAATTATACCTACAACATTAGTTCCCCTACCTCTTATTCTCACTCCCTTTCTTACTCTCTTAACAAATTCCTCTCTAGCAAGAGATTGCGAGCTTTTATTTAGGGTTAGTGGAGTGTCTTGTTAGATCCCGACCACAAGGCACCTAGATAAAACCCAATTTACTTGTGCATGTTAATAAAAATATACACCATTTAAATAGAGGAACTTTGATTCCTAGAGAATTGGCAAGAAGTCCATAGGTTTTTCGACCCAAATTTTTTTCTCTCCAATAGTTCCCTTCCTATACATTGCCAAATGATGATTTCTAGCATGGCTCAACCAAAGAGATGCTAATTTCAATGTTATAGATCAATCCTCGAGATAGGATGCAATGATATAATGATATTATCCTTCAAAAAATGCTGCTACCCCTCCTCCTACAATATAAAATACATCCAAAGAGGGGTGGCCTACCAAATATCAATCCATAATAGGTTATCACATACCTTTCCCCTAACAATGCTTAACAGACCCCTAAGAAAAATGTAAGACCCTCATTGGGTGATGTGATTTCAACATTGGTGGATAGAATTAGGGAATTAGAGTTTTTCCCAACCTTAACATTCTATGTAATTGATAGGGAAAGGCAAGGCTCCCAACCACGTTTAGAATGAGAATTATGTTCCCTCTACACCATCACCTTCTCAGGTCCACATGGGTGTTCCCATCCCCAGAGACATTCTTACCGGATTGGGAACATTAGGTATGACCCTCTATTCTTCATATAGATACCCACCATAAGGGCTAACCAGAAGTGCATTCTCAAATTCCATTCCAACCGGAAATGTGATGTTCCCTAGTTTCATGCCTACCAACTGTACCAAAATAATGTTCCCCCATACCTTCACATGTATTCTACATCACTGTAAGGGGAGATTTTTTATTTTCCTAGTCCATATTCTCAACATTGGGGTTTCCTTATGCCCATGGAAACACTTATGCTTCATCATATCAACCTCATATTCAACCTCCACCTACCCATCAAGGGTTGTCCATGGTTGAGTCTTATGCATTGGGCATAAATCTTGAGTATCTCAAGGATCCTTTTGACTTCACTATATGGAGTGTAATGCTCCCATGACCATTTTGGATCTTCCAAAATTCAAAGGGAAGGGGATCCAAATGCTCAAATCAAAGAGTATGTGACCACTATTAGAGAGCTACTCCCATAGGATGCGGTTGTAGAAAATATATTCCCCAAGAAACTTGAGGAAATTTCTCTCGATTGGTACTACGAATCACCGTAAGCCTCAATTCATTCATTTAAGTAGCTTGTTTCAGAGTTCATAAAGGATTTCAACATGGAAAAAATCTTAAGAATACAAACCATAGAATTCCTTCACATTAAAGTAGAGCATAACCAATCCGCTGCCCATTTCATCCAGAGGTGGCGTAAAGTCCTCTATTCCTCTATTGGTGATCCCAACATGGACCAAACAGAGCTTTGTGATCTATTCCTCCACTCCCTCAATTGAGAAACTAAGGAGGAGGTAAAAAAATTCCTCTTAGGAGCTATGAGGAGGCATTAGTGGGTTCTATCCGCATTGATCAAATGACGATTGACGGTGACCAAAAGACATATAGCTTGAGCGAGAAACTCGGTAACTCCCTCTCGAGGTAATGTAAATTACCCAAATAATTAAAATGATAACAATCAAGGACCCAATGTCCTCAACAAGAATTATGGTGCTATGTCGACCAGGGTATAAGCGCCAACCTAAAAGTCACGAACATTATTAGCACAAGAAACATAAATAATAATAAAATCAATATAAATGAAAACAATCGAGTAAAAGTGCACTCCTTCCATTAATGTAGTTGACTTTAGTCATCCTCCTCTTCCTCCTCTTCGAGTTTAGGCCCAAGACCTAGTTAACACCCTAAACAATATCTGAACCAATTTCCAATTCAATATTAGAACCAAAGCCAGAGGCCTCCAAATTTCAACTATAATAAAAAACAACAGAGAAGCAACATAAACTATTGGTCACGGGAAAATCGCACCAAAGACCTCACAAATACAATCTTAACTTGCTTTGTGGTTACCATAGGGTTATATGACATGATGCTTAGACATGTTGCGAGTGTAGTAAATTCATACAATGGCTTCCAAAATACTAGAGAAAACTCTTCATTGAGATGTTCTTGGCTAATCCCACGACACCTACACAGAACACTCACATGAGGCTGTTGCTCCATAGAATGCTACTCTTGGGATTTATAAGGATCCATTCCCAAAACATCTTAAGGATGGAAAGATTGACCCTTATGGAAAAAAAGGGTCTCCCTTAGGAACAATGATCATCAAGCATATACATCTTCGATACAAGAGTAACTCCTTTGGATAACTAGAATAAAGCTAAGATTTTAGGTTTAGTTGAGTTAAAAACTGAACTAGACATCAACGTAGCAACTCATACTCATGATTATTCTTCACAACCTCTTCCCATTTTCCCCTCTATGTCAGATGATGTGTTAGTAGATCATATTCTAGTAGGGGACTATGATTTGGTCATAGACACGACAAAGACCTCCCCACATGTGCTTTATGGATTTGTTAAATAATTCCCTTGCGCATCAATCTTATTTATTAGAAGCGCTAGGTCTTGGCCATCTAATCCACGTCACCCCTCCTCTAGAGGCCCAAATCAATCACATAGACTTTGACTTTTTATCCCTTGGGAAGCTTGAGAGAGATGTCAAATTTTTGTTCAATATTAACAAGATGCCTAACGCTGAGTTGGCATGAAGAAGTAGTCGGTGTTATATCTATAGGTTTGGATTTACAAAAATTATATTAAGTGTGCAATGATAGATGATGGGGCTACTGTTAATATATTCCCTTTCTCATTTCTATAAAATTTAGGCTATGGAGAAATGAAATGTTCCTCCACTCAAAATACACTGAGAGGTTATGATAGCCTCAAAGAAACCTCTATTAGAACCATAGTGCTTCCGGTCACTCTTAGACCCAAGACCATGTTGATTGAATTTTATATTATAGATTGGGAAAATAACTATAATATGATTCTTGGTTGACCTTGGATTCATAGAATGAAGGCAATTCCTTCTATGTTATTATAAGAATTTAGATTCTTGCATCTAGGAAGTTCTTCGAGGGTTAGGTGACCCAAACCATTCAATATTCATTTGGCCAACTTCAAGAGGAAACCCATGGTATACATTAATTTCAAACTCCCAGATAACTAGTTAAACACACCTAATCCTTTAGGGAAAACTGTTCCCATGATTAATCTTGTTGCGATAGAAGAGATAGAGCCACCTAAGGCAATTAAAGGTGTGGATACTAATGAAAAAAATTAATTGTGGTAGAGACCGTCTAAAAAAATACGGTGGAGATTGTGAGAATTTTATAGAATGATTTACCAATTATTCTCCCTTCGATTCTTTAGGATTTGGTCATGCCCTTGGTTTAGCCTCTCTTATTATGGATGAGGACTGAAGAGGTGTGCATGGTTGAGGTCTTGGAAGTTAAGGAATAAGACTTGAAGAATGATCAAGCTTCTATTTTTCCCATACAACTATTGGACTCTCAACTAGGACATTGTAAAGTGCCACTTTGGTGTTGGGGCAAGGGTGATCCTCACTTCCCTTGAGGGAATGGTCATGCCTTTTGACTTCAAGTTGAATTTGAGTGCATACCAAATGGATCTGAATATGAAGCTTTGATTCTTGGTCATATCGTGTCTAAGAGGATGGGTTTAAAAAAATGTCGAGTCTTGGGTGACTCTTAACTCATTGCTAATCAAGTCTCAGACATCTATGAGAATAGAGAAGATCACCTACAACTCTACAAGTCTATTGTTCTTGAGATTTGCAAGGGTTTTGACTTCATCACCATAGAAGATATTCCATGAAAACAAAACCTATTGGATTATTCTAAGTCTACTTCCTCCTCTCGTTTCTATCCAATTGAGGACTTGATGGAAATCGAATTCACTATTTCATTTCGAGCTAAACCCTTGGTTAAAAGGATTCCAACTAATGCAATATTGACATATGTCAAGGTGAGAATGAACCCATCATGTTAGATTTCATAGAAAAAAATGAGGAAATATTAGGATACCTCAAATATTACACCCATCTTCATCTGTACAACACGAGAGGGGATTTTCCGTGATACCTCACCTTCCTCTTACTTTGGGGATTGCATGATGAACCATTCCTCATTGTGATATTTTTAGATATATGAATTTGAGGAAGAAGAGATGGAATTACCTCCAACCCCACCTAAGTTTAAAGAGGGTAATGCCTCTTTGATCGAAGGATAGATAGACATAAGCATAGGGATGAAAGAGGAGACCAAATCCTAAAGCTCGGTCCTTCATTGTTTCCAGAAGAAATAGAATTACACATGAAGGTTCTTAATGATCATTCAAAACCCTTCACCTTTAGCTATAAGGAAATGATGGGTGTCGCTCCTGATGTCATAGTGAAAAATGTACTTATGAAGCCTAATGCTAAATCCGTGAAGAAGAAATTGAGACCCATGACACCAAAAGTGGCCTTAATAGTTAAAGAAAAGGTAATGAAACTCCTGCAAGTAGGGTTTATCAAGATAGAAGATTATTCCATGTTCATTTCAAATATCATCCTGGTTCTCAAAAGTAATGGGAAGATACACATCTGTATTGATTTTAGGGACATTAACAAGCCTTGTCCCAAAGATGATTTTCTATTTCCTCAATTGATGTTATCATATATGAAACAAATGGGTATGAGTTGTTGTCTCTTATGGACAAATTTTAAGTTCAACAGGATAAGTATTTCAAGGAGGACCAAACAAAAAATACTTTCAAAACTCCTTAGGGAACCTTCTATTATGTAGTCATGCCTTTCATCCTAAATAATGCGAGCCACTTACCAGTGGGAAATGACATGTATTTTTCACGATATCTTTCATAATATTATGCAATCATATGTTAATGACCTATTGGTAAAAGAAAATAAACATGGTGACCTCCTTGAGGTGAGTCGCATCATTCTTTCATGCCTAATAGAGTATGGAGTAACACTAAATCCTAAAAAAATTATGTTTGGAGTAACATGAGGCAAATTTATAGGATACATAACTTTATCCCTAGGCATTTATGTTGATCTAGTGAAGATTTGGGAAGTTTTGGAGATTTTGCCACCCTTGAGATGAGTCAAGCATTAGGTCTTTCCTAGGTAAACTTGGGGAAATTCACAAGTTTATCCTTGACTTAACGTATGCCATTCACCTTATCAATGGTTTTCTTAAGAAGGATTGTTACAAAATTTGGACAACCAAGTGTCACGAAGCATTTGAGTTAGTGAAACACTTCCTTATGATGTGCCTATGCTCATGTCACAAAAATTTGACTATTCTTTGATTTTATATTCTTGAGCCACTAATGTCTCGATTACGTGCATGTTGGCACAAGAGGATGACAATGGTCATGAGTGGGCCATTTATTTCATTAACCGTACTCTTCTTGTAGCCTAGTTTTTATAACCAAAAACCCGGTGCACCGACACATGACTCGGCCTAGAATGAGTGCTCACCCAAAGCACATAAGGGTACCAGGTTTCTCTTTATTTCAACTTGTTCAATAAGTTAACATGATCATACAAATATTCCAGATCCATAATAGATAATTAAGTATATTGCGATTGCATAATTCAGATCGATATATTAACAAATAAGTATGAACAATCAAACAAGAATTAAGATTAACTTTAAACCATTTAAGAAACATTAAAAGATGTGTCTACAATCAATATCCCACTAAAAAAATCCATTATATTAACTCTTTGAAAAAAAATATAGATTCATAAATCTACAATATAGTCACCATAGTCATGCACGCTCACAAACTCATGCAACATAATACTATTACAAAAGTGGTCCTCTCTAAACTATGAAAATCAATACATATTTAAAAGTAATGTGGACTTTCCCTTCACTACCCATGAACCTTTCAAAAATATGCTACATAATAATATCCATTCGCCTTTATGATAAATATAAGAGCATGCAAAATAATAGATTACCTAAAAATACTATTGGTATAATACTATTAATAGATAAAAACTATGCATGGTGCTTGATCTTCTACTCATCCAAAATAGCCTTCACATGTTCTTCAAGTCTTCTACAAAATGTGTGTTGCACTTCATGTCTATAATTAGACCCAAACTAGAAAACAACTAAGTCCTAATTTTATGCCTTCCTAGGTGTGCCTTGTTTCACTATATCTCTATGTGAATATACATGCCCTATGCCCACACCCATTCCTTCTGTGTTTTTCATACTTAGGCTATATTCCATTAGCTAGACATTACCCCACACTAAGTTCATTTTGTCCCCAAAAATGGGTAATCATAACTTATCTCTCCAAAAAAAGAATAACAAATGAACGAATAAATGTATAAAAATGAATTAATACTTGGTGCCCTACTCTTCCACATGAAGAATTAACTCTGGATATTTATTTTTGATCTCTGCCTCTAATTAATTATAATCACTTAGCACTTTATTTATCCTATCCGAATGTCTACAAGAAGTACTTACATTTAATCAAGTGTCATGTTTTCACCTTCATTCTTAAACACTTTGAGAGCATTGACCATTATTGAAACCATCTAAATCGATGACATCCATTCACCGTGCTATCAATTTTATGATTTCCTTTATTTTCTCCTTGTGTGGATCCTGGGGCTCTTTGTAAGTGCATCGCACTTTTCATTGTCAAATTCATCCTCTCAACATGTCGAGTGTTTCATTATTTACTAATTTCTATACCTCATCCTCTTCTACTAGATTTCTTGTCTTGATTATCACATCTGGATCCATGCACATATTTAATGCCAAATATTCCTTCTTTAACTCATCCTTCAAAGTATGCGGTAAAGCCTCATAACTTCTAATTTTTCACTTAATAGTGGCCTTGGCCTTCACTTCATGTTATGTATCATCCTTGGGTTTTGGCATTGTTATTGGCCCCTCATCTAGCACCAAATGAGCTAAAGTGTGTAAATAGTGAAAATAAGATGGGAACTCCTTTGCCACTTTATCTTCCAAATCCAGCCTCTTCTTCAAAAAATCATCCCCAATCTGTTCATCCATATTGAGTATCGAATGCAATGTTTCCTCAACTGTCTATTTTTCTTCTATTAGACAATAGATCTCAAAGTATCCTTTTCCTTCTTATCATCTAACAATTCGAATAGTTATTTCTTTAATTATGTTATTGTGCGCAACCTCAGTGGATACCTTTGTTAATAATTATTTACCTGCTCATATGAAATCACCGTAGGATTAACTATGACATGGAAAAAGTGTGATTCCTTCTTCAATCTGCATAAAACACACAAATATTTACATACGTCAAAGTCAAGCTCATTCATATGAGTCTACATGCTCCAAGATAAATTCTTGTGTGTGTACGTAGTAGCCATTTCCGAATCCATCAACTCCCATCCATAAAGGTCTTTGGATTCCAAAGTAATTTGGAAACTCATGCATATGATTTTAGTTGGGTCATCAATATACCCAACTATTTACATCTCATAAATTTATTCCTCCTTCCCTCTTCCTCCCCCTTTCTTAGAGTGCTTACCTTTAGGGGTGTTCACAACTGAATCAAACTTTGGTTCCCCACAGAATGTGTAGTATGAGGCACACTGGATGGCTCACCCTTACCTATTTCTACCTCTGCATCATTCTTCATTTCTTCTTCTTGAGGATCTTCTATATCCTCGGTCTAGAAAGGAGTGTTCGACACATAGTCTCTAGATTTTCATCTTCATCATCCTTTCTAGGGATGTACTTGCGTGACTCTTCTTCTTTTCCAAACCTACCTTTATAGGAGAAGTCCTAGGTGACCTTCCAAGAGGTTGTGAAGGTCTTTCACCTTGAGTCCTCATTCTTCTTAGCAATCTATTAAAGCGAGTTTTCTCGCACTCTACTCACATTCTATGTCTATCTCCATAGTGTCTATTTCTAATAGTTCATCTTGTTGCTATAATGGATGGCTTACCTCACACTCTCTTTTCTCTCCTACTGACCAATTGTTTTTCTACCCATGTGCTCGAGGATACCACTTTGTCTTCATTTATCTCCTCCTCTTCACCTTATTCTTCTTCATGGGGAAAAGTGTCTTCTTCATCTTGTACTATGCCCATAGTATGATTCCCCTAGGTGGTCCCATGAGCTTAAATTGATTTTCAACATACCTTCCGTTTTCCAACCTTGGCTTGAGGTGAATATATACTAGCACTTCCTAGAATTTCCAATTTCCAAGCTCGTTTCCTTCATGTTAATATCACCTAAAATTAATCTCGCAATATATCAAAACTTACTTGGATAAACGTAAGTCTTCTTGAGTATATGCTAGTCACAGTCGACCTTATGTACATTGAAAAAAAATTGGTGTGCATCTTAAAACCTATGAAAAGATGCCTAGAAATAGCATGCGTTAAAGGCATAAGGGAGCTTATACTAGGGGCTCCACTTCATATCCTTCATTCCAAAGCACCCTATACAAAAGTGTTGATACACCACAAACTGTACTCGTTTATCTAATATCATTGAAGGAAGATCCTTGGGTATTCTACATTCCTCCTCAAATGTGACATGGAGTCACTCATACCATAACTCTTCCCTCTATTTAAAGGGTCCACTCATGGTCCCATCAAAAGTATACTTAGAAAATATCTCTGCAAGATATTTCTTCTCCTCAGGTATTGCCATATCTTATCCTTTGCCCATCGAACATTCTAATTTCTACAAAGACAAGGGATAGAAGGATCACGTGAAATCTTATCTTCTCACCTTGGTGCACTTCCTCAATGATGGTTTCAACAATGTAACTGGAAAAATTGTAAACTACACCTTCTGTTATCTTCTTTTCCACATGCAACTAGGCCTTGTTTACCTATGACCAACGCTCTTGATTGTTCAACTTTGTAAGTAGGTGCACTACCATTTTAACGACTAGATACTTCTACAACTTAGGGATGTCCATCTCATGCCGTCCCTTTGTATATCCTAGTGTCTTCTTTGTTTATTATATACCCTCTTTATTAGTGAGGTTACTTATAAATTCGTACTCGAACTCCTTATTCCTACCAAACTCACAATTAGGGGCATGATGAGCTTCATTCGTCACCAAAAAAAATAGAAGAAGTCCTCAAGGAATCTTCTCATCAACCACTTTGGTATAAATTTTCTGATTTTACAAAGTAAGGAAGTTCATTTTCATAAAGCTTAATAACTTTTGAATATACATGAAAACTACAATAGGTCACTTCCAAATTTCTAAAATGTCATTTATTATATTTTATATCTATAGTTAGTTTCTTTTTTTTTCAAATGTGTCTCCTCATATATGTTATGAAATCTAATAAATCTAAATAATAAATGCATCAGTTTGAAGTAATGGGAATATTGTTTTATTTTTATTTTGATAGGTAAACATTTTTGTCTGGAGCTTTGATCCAGAGGGTTCTTGGGTCCCCTCCCTTATAAAAATGTTGGACAAAATATTGAGAAGAAGGGCATCCCAAAATCAAGAAGATGACTAAGCATGGATGCTCTAAGAGAATGACAAACAAAAACCAAAACAAAAAAATATACTATATATCTAAGATAAGAATGAGCATAATTATTCTGGTAATTTAGATACTTTAGTGACGCTCCTGAGAACTATCCTACATGGCCCATAATAAAAAGGAATATATATCCCTTCCTTTCTCCCTGATTTTGACAATTCGAGTCGAACATGGCCAATTGGGGCAGATAATGCTTCCAAGTCGAGGGGGATAAATAAGCAGGACCTTCCTCCTTCATTCAACATTTCTAATGAACAGAGATAACAAATTCCTAGAGTGACTTATACCTCCTTTCTAATTCCTAGACATGGGCCCGAGCAACCAAATCCCCATCAACCACCATAAAATTTGCAACAAAGGTGAAGGAAAACAAAATTTTCCACCGCTTCCTCGAGACCAACCATGTTCCTAGGCTGAATAAGATGTCGAGCTACAAGCGAGCATTATCCTTGTTTCCTCCAAGGAGTAGTAGGTGGGTGACGAAAACGGAAGCAACCTCAGCATTGACACAAGCTCGGCCACAACTTTGAGTATAATCCTCCCCAAGAATTTTTCTATGAAAATATCCATGGAGTCGAGAACCAATCAGGAAGATTTTATGTAGTCTAACTTGAGAGTGATGGGGCCATAGAAGGACATCTCCCTGAATTCCTCTTGAGAAAGAGCCACAGTATGAGATGAATCGCCATGGCAGACACGAAAACTACAAAAAACCCTAACACTAGAGAGGGAGAGGAATGAAAGAAGAATGCCGAGGAAAGGTCAAGATGACCCTTTAAGAAGATCACCTCCCATGATTAAATCATACCCACCACCGGCTCATCATTACTATGCTGCTTTTATGAATAAAGTATTTTCCATATTTATTAAATATCTTGTTTCCTTCATGCTAGAAAATATGACGTGGCCAAGAATTAAATTTGATAAGACATTTTTAAACTATGAGGGTGTCAATTAAATCTCTAGTAGCACACTTTACATGAATAGGTAATCAATTTCAATTAAACTTCATCTGAGGCCATTTATTTTGGGAGGATATTTTAGTTTCAATTTCAAACTATTCGCTAAAACCACAAAACATGTTACTGAGGATATTCATCAAAACTACGAAATAGTTTAAATGGATATTCACCAAAACCACAAAACAAGTTATAGGGATATTCACAGGATTTCTATAAGTTTTTTTCAGGGCGGGTTCCTTAAAAATTTCCCTGGTACTAATGTCTTGGGGATACACATAGTAAATTTCTTAGATTAACACAATTAACATAATTCTTCAGATTAGTTTTTCAGTTATAGGCATAGTCCTTCAATAAAAGAATAGAGTTTATCTCGAATATTTACTTTAATTAGTACAACTTGGAACTAATATGGAATAATCTAGACAACAGGTATAAGATAGGGGCATACCATATATAGTGGTGCTTATTGGGAAGAGTCATGGATGGAGACTAACACTATACCTCTCTCCCCAACACTTTCTCTTTGGTGTGAGATCACCCGAGAAAATCATTCTTGGCTCTTGGCATGAGATCACGCAAAAAAATCACTCTTGGCATGAGATGCCAGAAAAACCCCTCTTTACATTAGTCAAGGACATTTTTCTATCCTTTTACACTCTTTTACATTAGGTGACCACTTTCCTCTACACACTTGTACATATTTATGCACTTTTCTTTGATTTACAATATATAGGACTTTGAATACATTTTTCTCTTATTTTTTGATGATTGGTCCTTACAAGAAGTAACAATCACAAGCTATAACAACAACATTTACAACACAACACATACACATATACCCCTAGGGACACTTTTCTTTCCTAGTCTCCATGCTTCATTTTGCATCATTCCACACTTTGCTTGTCCACTCAACATGTCATTTTCCAAAATCTCTACATGTTTATCAGATATGCATCTCTTATCCAATTTATGTTATCGATTATTCACTCAACAACATAAAGTGGGGGAAAATGTAAACAAAAAATCTCACACTTGGGTATATTTCAAGGTCCTTAGCACAATATCATTCATATGATTCCTAAGTAAGAAAAATAGTAATTGATGTATTTGTGTTTGGCCTATTTTTTGTGTTTTTGTTTTCTATTTGGTCTTGCACACCTACAAATGAGTCATTATTTCACTTATTTATCTTTTATGGCTTTATACACCAGCACCCATCTAAGAAAGAAGCACCCAAGTGCTCCTTGTTAGGAAATAAGGGATAAAATATGCGGAATAATCCCTCAAAAATCTAGCAGTGAAACTAATATGTAGAAATTTTCGGATCCAAATAAAATTGCAGAATAAAATAACACAACACAAAGAGACAATATTTCACCCAATTTTGCTGCCCACCAAGAATCACTTTATTTTTTACAAGAATATTTTTCATCCGTTTGGGCTATCCTTCCAAACTCTAATTCAGGGAATAATTTAAATACATAGTTATTTGCTTTACAAATATCAAAGACCATATAAATAGACATTACATGAGTTTGATACAAAACCGTAGGTATCAAAACCTAAGCAAAAGACCGAAAAAACCATGGGCCCTAAAGCAACCCATAAAGCATTACCCATGGGTTAATAAACCACCCATGAAAATTTGCTTCAGGTGACAAGCCATAAAATACCTGAGTGTAAACATAGAAGGTGTACCATACACAACATAAAAAGGCTCCACAAGCTTGACATAACACTCATTTTATTAGGTGACCCTACCTCTTTTCTAACACTACTTTTTGTGCATGTTTTATCTTTTGGGAATATTTTTCACTTATCCATCCTTCCATTAAAACAAGGGAATAATTTAAATACATAGTTATGTGTTAAAATTCAAAGACCAAACACTAAGCATTACTACCATCACCTAAGCTTGCATGCAAAAGGCACCTAAAGCACTCTAAAGCATTCATCTAGGATTTACTCAAGGGACAAGGAATACAACAACTCTACATACACAACATAGGAAGGGCCGAGTTCATTTTATTCCACCTACATATTTTATGATATTTTACTACTGCCAAGTGCAACTTGCACAAGGACATCCTAGGGAAAATTTCTCTGAGATACTCACAAGAACTACATGGAGTCTTAAATATAGTACAACTCTCATTCATATGTTGACTTTCAGGGTGATCATCGGGGTTATTACAAATCCCCATATAATATATTTAGTTTTAGTTTTGATGTAGTTTGTGGGATTGTGCAAGTGAAACTATGTTTCACGGGTTACAAGTACCTTCGATGATTGTTGTGTGATTATTAGGTGATCAACAAGAAGCAACAATGAAGAAACTGTGAAACTATAAAAATTAAATTCCAACAATTTACGTTTTCATGGGAACCTCGTAGTAGTCTCTAGTACCCGGGTGGTCCTATCCTTCCGTGTGTTCCTATGTTCGGCGTTATCCGTGGATTCTAAAATTTATTGTGAGAAATAATGACACCATGTCTAGTCTATTAAACACTTTTCCTAGTCAGATCAGTCTTAGATAGTGCAAAAATTAGCTAATTCCTCTCTCCTTCTTCTTTTCTTAGGGTTTCATATTTTACATCTTAGATTACTTATGTCATTTCTTCATTTTAGTATTTATACATAATTTGGTTTAATCTTGACATTTGGAATACATATATTTAATTAATTGAAATTAAATTAAATCACTCTTCATTCTTATCTTCTCCAAATATCAAGTGTTCATCTTAGACATTTTGCTCACCTCTAATTTTATTTTCTTGATATGACCTCATTCTCGGATGATAAACACTTGGTAGTTTCCCCTTCTTTCTTTGTCTCTTTAATATTTTCTTCCATCTTCTTGCAATAAACTTCTAGGAGCTTCTCTCCCTTTGTCCTTGTCTTGATATGTGTCTCTTTTTCAAATGATTCCACTTTATTTATAACATGCTCCAAGGTTATTATCTCTACTGCAATTGTTTTAAACTCTCATAGATAAACACATTCTCTTGTAGTCACTCTACTTCACTTATCACTTGTTGTTCTTGGATCTTTGTATTCTTTTTTCATCATCCATCTCAAGTTTCAATGCTCCTAATTAGAAATTTTCTTATTCATTCTCCATATATGCAATCAAACACTGCACAAAATGATAGATTCACGAGACTTGAGGATTAGATGCCCTATAGGTTCTTCCTTCCATGATATCACTTCATCATGTATCCTTTTGAACTCTCCTTCTTCTATCACTGTATGAAAACTACCTTCATCATGTTCCTCTATCTCAAGAGAAGCCAAAAATGCTTCTATCACTTCTTCATCATCATTCTTGTCTTCTACCGGTACCATTTCCTTGATCACTTCTTCCTCTTGCTTACCCATCATCTTTTCATTTTCCTTTTTCTTCTTTCCTCTTTCCTTATCATTGTATTCAATTGTTTTCTTTCCTATTTTCCAAAAGCAACCTGATTGGCCACTTAGCTTTCTTTCTCAAAATCATCCCTGCTTCTTGAATTTTATCTTATCTTTCTCTTCCCATGAATACCATCAATTTTTCTATATCATTTTTAATCTCTATGACCTCCTGCTGAAATCAAAACTCTCTCTTCTTCTCTATATTCTCCAAATTTTCCTCTTTTCCTTTTGTCTCTCTTTTCCTTCTCTCTCTTTCTATGGATTAGTATCTCTACCAATCCCTTTCCCATCTCTACTATTACTTCTCCTTCACCCAAATAAGTTATTGAATCTGAAACATAAGGCTCAACAATCCTAAACTATGTATATTTTCATGCTTTCCTTGTTTCCATAAAGTATTCCTTTCTTGACATCATCATCTCCAATCCTATATGTTGTTCTTCTTCACTTATAATGGGAAAAAGAGTTTGTCTCTCTCCATTTGAGACAATGTTATATGTATTCTTCTCACCATCATGCACTACTTACCTATCATATTGCCATGGTCTATCAATAATACATGACACACATCCATAGGCACCAAATCACAAAACACTTTATCCCTATATCTCCCAATCTGAAATTCCACTTGACATTGTTCCCTAACAAAGACATGATGACCTTTTTACATCTAAGACACTTGATATGGGTTAGGGTGCATTGTAGTTTTCAAACCCAACTTCTCTACCATTTCAAAAGAAACTAGATTCTTAGTAATCCCACTGTCTATAATCATGTTACAACACTTACACTTAGTTTTATAATTATTCCTAAACAAACTTATTCTCTAAGTCATATCATTCACTATATATTTTGGTTTTATAAAAATCTTCTAACTAAAAGAGACTTATCTTTTCTTTAAGAATAGGACCAACATCTCTATCAGCCTTCTTCATTCTTTCATCCATCTCATTGCATTCATAAGCTTTGTGTCCTACATATCTCGACACTTGTAACACCTTCCTCTAAACTTAAGCGTACTATTTGTTCTATTTTTCTTGAGAGACTCATCCAAACTATCATTCTTCTATTATTTACCTCTATATCACTCAGCCTCCTCATCAAAAACTTTATCATCATGTCCATCTTCTCTTCCAAGGATGGTCTTCTCTATTCTCTAACCTATACTATGTTGTTCTCTATTTTCTATTTGTACTATATCGCTCTTTTCTCAACCTCTCTTATCCTTTTACCTAATTTGATAATAAATGATGCAAATTCCATGTGAACTTCATTACATTTAAAAAGACATGAAAGGTTCATACACCAAACAATTTGTTTTAGAAGTTCTTGAACTTAGTCCAAATGAATCAAACAAGTAAAAACTTGACCTTTTCATGCATGAAATTATCTACACTCTCCACTTAACATGTATTATACTCTTCCTAAAATCCATATTCACCTACTAAATGATTACCATCAAGCCAATAATCATAGCTACTCTGTTTTAGCTCCAAATTGTCATATATTGCTTTAACTAGCTCATTCCTTCAAGATAGGAATCTTCAAATCAAATTACATTTTGAGATTATAAACTTATTGTTCTTATTTAATAAATTCTTCATGTTATGGGCCTCCAACCAAGCCAACTCATCCATCAAATTGATCAAAATCAGTCAATAGGTTCAAACTCACCTAAAAACTACCCTTTTTGGCTTCTCAAGCATATACTTTTGGTAGTTTCATGGATAGAACAATCTATAAGGGCTCTCATCAAAGTGAAACCCATTTCAAGAACCTATTTTTACTCCTAAGGTGTGGGTTAAATTTCATGTCTTAGCTCGTTTTATAGGTCAATATTTCACCCCTTCTCTCTCTTTGATTTCCTAGCTTCTATCGGCCTTGTCTAGGGTGTTTTTTTCGATGTAAATTTGGTTATATTTTCTCTTTCAACAAAATAAAAAAATTCACAGCATCTATTTTGGTTTTTCAGCTATGTGTAAGGTTTCATGGGGTCTTTATTCATAAACATTGCTCCAAAATCACTATTTTAAGTCCTATTAGGCCTCCTCCAATTTGTGTCATCACTTTGTAAACCAAAATATCATGAACTATAGGATAAGTAAGGTAGAAAACTATGAAAAATCCAAAAACACTAAAAGGGAGGTAAAATATGATATTTTCTAAATTTCAAGCCTTGATTCAAAATTTTAGACCCTCAAATAGTGAACCCTTGTTAAAATCCTAAAAGGGTTTCCTATAGACCCGATAAGAAGAAAATGACAATAAAATGAACCTAAATTCATTTCAAAACATTAAAATTGTACCTTTTGTCTTTTATAACCTTATTCACATGCACAAATTATGATTAGTATTTTGGGAAGGCTTTAAACTTCAAAAATGGTATGAAATTTCACTATTTTGCCCTAGGAAACATGAGTTATGTAGCTTGTTTTAGGTTTCTTAACTAAATAGATATTCACTATGATTTTTAATATAGTTATTGTATTGATATGGCCTATATATTATCATTTATTCCTTCACTTCTAACACTTCACTCTTTCGGTCAAGACACTCTCTCCCAAAGATAACAAACTTAACTTGTATATCCCAAAAACTATCTTATGTAATTGTATTATGTTGTTTCAGGTTTGTATTTACACACAATCAATGGAATCTCTCTAAAAATAAAGAAAAAATGCAGTACCAGTATTTTTACCATGCATAATCTCCACTTAAGTCCCAACCTTCTTTCATTTTCTTGAATTCTTTCACTATTTAATAGACTTGGGCTTGTTTTAAGTTTTAAATGACTTACTACGGGTTTTAAAAAGTTACCTCTACCTAAATCTTACTCCAACTTATTAAAAATCATAATATAAACACTAAAATACTTCTTATCTCATTCAATAACAATTATTTACCTTCATTAGATGACATTCACATGTTCTTGATCACCATAAATGCATAAAAACTAGTAAAATATGTAATAAAAATTGTGTATACAAAAATAGTTGATCTTTCAAATTTTCTTGTAGTTATTATATATCCTCATTTGAATGGAATGAGGAAAAATTAGTTATAAAAAAATATAAATACTCTTCTCAAAAGTTTCCACCCAAGAAAACCCCTTAAAAATTTAATGTCATATGATTGGCTCTATTACAATATTGAGATTTTGGGTTAGAACTTCAAATACCTAACACTTAACCTCATTAAGACTCCTAGACCTCTATAGGTCCTAACACATTATTGATAGTACAAGAATGACCCATAGAGTAGGCTAAAACTCCTAAACAAGCCAAAAATGGACTCTAAGATTCAAACTTGCACTTTTGGAGGGAAAGTGTATAATTTAAATTTTGAAAGGCCGAGACTCAATCCAACACACATAGGTGACTCAAAAGGACTCACTATACCTAAAAACACACCTTAAATCCAAAATTTAATAGCTACAAAACCTATTTAAATGATAGAGATGATGATCTGCATCACATACGCTTTGGTCGAGTAGTTATCTAGGACATTATTTTAGTGGTGACGATTTATCATATCATTTCCATATTTTTATAGCCATAAAAATATCCTATATCAACACAAAAACTAGGACATCAGATAATTCCTTTTCTCCTCATCATTTATAGTGCATCATTTCATTTATCTATCATTATTTCATTTATTATTTTGATATTTCTAACATTATCTTTGGAAACTAGTTAATTTGGATAATATGTAATCAATTACCACCCCCTAAATATTTAACCATTTAGGTTCAATCATGTGTGTGGGGTTTTGGAATTTATCTAAGTGGCCAAGTTAGTCATAGCTAGACTTTCCTTTCCTCTTTCACTCAAAGGGGAAGATATCCAAGTTTCTAAATAAATTTGAAGTCATCTTCCTTAATGGGAAGTTTCAACACTTCATTCTTCTTCTTATCTCCTCATCATTTTTTATTGTGTTTCATGTACCTAACTCTTTGTTTTCTCCTCTATAAAAATTGGGGTTGATCACCCCCAATCTTGTAGTGAGTTAAGCAATACAAATCTTTAAGCACAAGAAAAGATTGAGAGGTTCTCCATCAAAAATAAATAAATTTATTCCATCCTTGTTACATCTCTTTCATTTCATTTTTATGAAAATGAAAATATTTTTGTTACATTTTATATTTGAGTTAAATTCTAATTTCTTAACATATACATTAACTAAGCTCTTTGTTATAGGTTTCATCGTGGAGCATGCCAACTTAGGAAAAAAATACTACGAAAAATAAACTTGAGTGAAGAAAAGTGTGTTTACATAATCAAATATGTTTTCCTTTAATAATTTATTTTTAATTTCATACTTAAAGCGGGAATATGGAGTATATAAATTTTGAAATTTATTGTTTGACATTGCTAATTTTGACAATGTAATTTTACTAAGATATAAATAACTTTCCCATTCCCTCTTAGCACATTCTTAGGTAACTTGGTTAGTTTTTAATCCTTAAAAAATAAAATGTCATCAAATTCTGAGAGTATAATGAAAATATCCATAGAAAAACAACAAGTGACAAGTTGTAAACTTTAGATTATATGTTTTCCATACTTGGGTAGCATTGTGCAATTTGGTTAAGATGTTATATATAGTCTGGATGCCTTATATGGTCTTGGAGTTACATGTTATCTAACTTTTATTTTTATTTCACATTATTTGTTGCATATTATAATCCATATAGCTCATCGTTTCTTTGATACATAATCTAGATAACCATATATAATCAAGTAAATACTACCTCATTTGATAACATGGAAATCCTATTGCATTACATTGATACAATCACTTCCAATACTTGTAAAAGGAACCCAAGCCTCCCTAAATCTCACAATAGCACACCCACTATCATTAAGGTAGAAAACAATATAGGTCTAAATCTTCCTACTAGGTTAAGGATTCAACCCATATAATATATGAGAACTCAAACTTCCCTTGTCCAAGTATTCTAGCAAGATCCAACTCAACTCAATAATTTTAAAAGAGAGTTATCAAATCATAGTTGTATTGATTAAAATATAACATATTAGGTGGAAAATCACATATAATTTGTGTCCTCTTTGGATCAATACCAAAAATATCGGTGCACATGGGTGCCACAACCCTAGTATTTTTTATACGGTCTCCCACCCATAGTTAAGGTTAAAGATCCATTCACTAAGTTGAGAAATATTCTTAACATGATCAAAAATTAGGTTGTTAAAATTAGAAACACTTCCAAGTAAGAGATAAACCAAAAAACATTATAGTAAATTAGAAACCAAACTGTCCCAGGACTATATAGAAGGGTCAAGATCATATAGATAATCATGATAGATGTTTATTGTCCTTCCCTAGGTTAATTTACAGTCATAGTGTGTAGAATGAAGCATCATCAGGTTTATATCATTTTGGTTTAGTAGTGTGCATATAAAAGACTTCCTAGAATCATTTGTAATAAGCTTTAAGTGTACTCATCTCCTTGTGTTTTTAAGTTTATATCCTATGTAGTACATCATCGATTGCAAGTATTAATGCATTGTTATGATATTATTAATTAATTTTGTAAGTGAATTATTTAGAATAACATCATGGTGTTAACCCTTACATCATATAGTGTACTCATTTAAATAATATTAGATTTCACATAGTCTAATTAGGGTGTAAATAGTAGCATATAAATAACAAGGAATGTATGAATTTTCTTACGAGTTATTTTTAATTTGATCTCAAACCATAATAAGAAGATAAATACATAATTTGGTAGGAATAATCACATGTCATATACATATAATTCTAATATCTTATGTAAAAATTATAACTTGGGCCAAAAATATAAAGGAATATGTCCTAAGGAGGAATTTGGGTGAAGGAAACAAATTCCTTATTAATTATTTGAATGAAAAACTTAAACCACAATGGATGTTATGAAAATTATATAAAATATTTGAGCTATATCAAGGAAGGATAGTTGCACATACAACTTTGACTTACTTGGATGATAAAGATTTCAAGTTTTTCCTCTAATAATTAAGTAATAAATGTAAAAGAGAGGATAATGTCAATCATATATAGCAATGGAAACTTGTACTCTTGTTTAGTTAAGATTAAGAATGTTTTTAAGCATCACAATCAATCTCTCTTTACATATGAGAATGTGTTTTATATCTTATAAATTGATGGAATAAAGTGCTGAGATAATGTATTGTATAACTTTCTCACAAGACATGCTTGATTATCTAGACATACCACTAAGCTGAAAGGAACGATAACCAGATCGTACCAAGCCAAGAACACAGATGCTAATCAAACACCATGATCAATAATATGAAAGCAATTTACCAAAATAAATTTACATAAAACCTTTGTAAGCAAATGAGAAACAATATCATATATTATTATGGAACTCAATACAATACATTGAGAATGGGCCTTTCTTAAATAGGCAAGGAATAACAATCTAAGAACTAGTCAAGGTTATAGATCAAGCCATAAATCAAGGAAATAACTAGTCATCAAAGAACTAGTCAAGGCCATAAATTTAGGAGAGAACTAGACATCAAGGATCTAGTCAATACCATAGATTAAGGAAAGAACTAGTCATAGATCAAGGAAAGAACTATACCTAACAACTAGATAATATCTCCTAATATCTAAATAAGATAAAAGAAATATCCACACACAAGTAGGTGAGGATAAATAGAATAAAGGTAAATAAAGTACCTATGTGAACATGAGCTAAGGTAAATACCTACTCTAACACCCCCCCTCAAGTGAAGCTAGGGGCCAAAATAGAAGTGGCATGTCCACAGTATGAGTCCTGACAACTAGGTCTGATGAGGTACTCATGTACAATAACTGGGAAAAAGGGACACCGTAAGTTACCCAAAACTAGTAACAATAAAGTAAAGAGAGAGAAAACCCGCTCTAAGGCATCCCAAGAAGCTCTTCTCAAAAAAAATTGTATAATGTGAAGAATTTTGGTTGCTCTGTCATTCGAATCCATGGCTCGATCATAGAACTCAATAACAACTAACATTGGGTTTCACCAGAATAGCTCCATACAAGGAGCATCGGCGAAGTGATGTTGAAATTACAAAAAAAAAAAGCTCCAAACATAATTCGATCAAGCTGCGGCAAATAGGTGTGCCACGATCTAAGAATAATAACCAAAGCAACAAGGCAAGAACAAAAATCCAGAGTGTCACGATCCAAGAAAAGCTAAGGTAACAAGGCAAGGACACAAAACCCGAAGAAGCAAGATCAACACCACACCCTCCCATACTATTGAATGGGTGGAGTGGGCCTACAAATTGTATGAGTTGTCAAAAATCTACTCGAACACTGAAAAACTAACACTTTGTGCTCCACGAATATCTACCCCACAAGAGAGATTGTCAACATGCCAAAAGTGTCGAAAATATGAGATACAAAATCTCTCAACAAACAAGAGAGATACACTACACCTACTAAAGAAAAATGCTCAAAACAAGAACCATCACAATACAAAAGGTGTAGAAAGTGGAGCAAGAGGCCGAATGGTGGACGAGCCATGCCTATAGAGTCCTCTCAATGAATGCCTATGTCGCTGCCACGAGTGATCAAATATCCACCCCAAATCAACACGGATGGATGAAGAAGATGCCTGCATATGACTTGGTGTAAAATACACAATGGGTGCATGCAAAAGAACATCAGAATGTGTGTTAGGTTGATCATGTCTGACAGCCAAAATCTTAGGTTTCTCAAGCCTAAGTGAAGGTGTAGAAGCGATGTGCTGCTCACAATCCTCAGAAAGAGTTGATCGAGCTGAACAAAAATGAGCTCTGTCAATGTGTGATCCCAATGAAGTATCTGCTCAAAAACCAATGTCATGATGAGAATTCCACTTAACATGTGGAATAGAGGAAACAATACCATGTGATTGTGCACAATGATTCCGCTAGTAGTGAGACCCATGTAAGCGGAGCATGTGAGATCCGAATGCAATGGTATGCTTCTTAAAAAATCCATGCATTGTGAGTAGAAGTAGGATACACAACATGTGGTATCAGAATGTAGGCACAAATGTGGAAGAGCATGCGATAATAAGCTTCATAGGTGTATGAGCATCAAGAGCAAGAACAGACTCAAAGACTGACAGATCAATGTCAGTGGGTTTAGGAGCAATAGCTGCAAGTGGACTAGGAGCATGGTTGTGGTTGTCCACAATATGATGGTGATGTTGTAGGCTAGTAAGTTTGTTCTACATGGAGTGTATTATTGTAACTTATCGTGAATGAGTGATTGTAGAAGAGAAGTTCGCTTCTTGAGCGATCTATTTTCTTCCACAAATTTTACAATATCCTCTTGAAGTCCACACACTTCAGAGAAAAGCATATCATTCTTAGAATCCATGATAGGTACAAACTGCAACTCCCAAAAATTTAGGACGTTGGGCTCAGCCGAAATTACGTCCACAATTGATTACAACACTCCTCCATATTTGGCACTTTATAATTATAGTGAATTTCTAAAAATAAGTAACTCCAATGGAAAGAGCATGAAAAAAAATCAATTTTACAAAAAATGGCACTAAAAACCGAGTTACCGATCAAAAGTTACAAGCTTTTTAATATTTTGCTCTGTTATTTATTTTAGTTGCCACTAAAGCAAAATAAATTGTTGTTGCCTTCACCACACAATTAAAATTAAAGGGGTGAATCTAAGCACCTAATCACATGATGTAAGCCCTCATATTACCATACCATATGACCAAGGGTTAATTATTTTAATGGGTGAGCAACTCGCGGATTTGCCCGAAATAGTAAAAACGTGCACAACATCCGTGGACCCCTGCCAAAAAGGACAAAATTGAAATTCTTCTGCATGTAACCTGAAAATGATCTACTGTACCAAAAAAAAACTTAATGTAGATCTCTCAAAATCCAAAAAACCTAGTAAAAATTTTCCTCGGTTTCTTAACCGTGTGGCATGAATCCGAGGTGAACCTGTGTATTTCACTGCAACCACAAAAAACCACAAAACTTGACTGCCACAAGAAATGGTCGAGCTTATAGTCAATCTTGGGGTTTTCCCACCTTCTAGATCTAATGGAAGCATCCATTTTGCATAAAAATGCATGCAACAACAAAATACGACCAAATCCCAAATATATGAATATACAATGAATTTATTTGCAAAATAAAACTTATAGACGGATGTCAACAACAATCTCAACTCTGATACCATGAAAGGAACAATAACCAGATCGTACCAAGCCAAGAACACATATGCTAATCAAACACCATGATCAATAAGATGAAAGCAATTCACCAGAATAACTTTACATAAAACCTTTGCAAACAAATGAGAAACAATATCATATATTATTATGGAACTCAATGCAATACATTGAGAATGGGCCTTCTTGCTTAAATAGAAAGGAATAACAATCTAAGAACCAGTCAAGGTCATAGATCAAGCCATAAATCAAGGAAATAACTAGTCATCAAAGAACTAGTCAAGACCATAGATTTAGGAGAGAACTAGACATCAAGGATCTAGTCAATACCATAGATCAAGGAAAGAACTATACCTAACAACTAGATAATATCTCCTAATATCTAAAGTAAGATAAAAGAAATATCCACACACATAAGTGGGTGAGGATAAATACAATAAGGTAAATAAAGTACCTAGGTGAACATGAGCTAAGGTAAATACCTACTCTAACACTAACCCCTAAAGATTTTGAACATGAAATATTTGTCATGGATGACAAAAATATCTATATTGGATAGTCTACATGTTGAAATCTTCAAAATCACATGGCATGTGATTCATGAGTAGTTTTACTAAGTTTATATTCAAGTTGAGGAAATTGGTTCACATGGTATATTTATTAATAAAGGAACCATAAAATTGATTCCTATAAGAATTAGAAGTATCAACACTGTATTTGGCCATCCTCCTATTACTCTCCTCAATACTTACTATATGATCTAGATTGAGGTGTGACCCAATGGGTAACACACAAACAATGGTGCTTAATGAGCTATGAATATCAATTCACATTGAAAAATTATAAACATAAAGAAATTTTATTTTAAATCCAAATCAATACAAATTTACAAACTCTATATAGAGAGATTTATTCTGGAGATATATCTTTTTATTGAAAAGAAGTTGTTTTATAGCTATGCAATGGAGAATATAAAAAAATATGGAAAATAGAATATGAAGGGTTCTAGAGGGAGACCATTCATTTCCACCTTATGGATTGAATTTCAAAGAATTTTTTAAGAATTCAAAGCATATCCTATTATTACTATTATTATATTTTTGTTACTTGTTGGGGTCATATATCCTCTAACCCATTGACCTAATTTATGCACTATATGATCCATTGGAAAAATAATAAAATGGTTTCATAAAACATTGTTAAGTTGATATAGCTTTTTCTATCTTCATACAATAAGAAACCTAAATATTCTCTAAAGACCTCTAAAAATGCAAATTACTAAAATCTACGGAAAAGCTGGTACAAATAAATTTTTATCACTTCCAAAAATAGATTTTAAAAAGTCGTGTTCTTGATCATTCATCCCTCTTTAAGAATAAATGGGCCCCATTTCTCCTAGATTTTTGACTAGGTATGAGAATGATTTCTCAATTTGACTCTTGTTGAGCCATCTCCCTTAGCATGTCATCCCCCCCACTTTCACTACATAGTAGAGTGTTATTTGTTATTACTTCATGTCCTTGAAAAATTCAATGATCCAACTAATGGTTGTTGGTGTCGCACAATATGGGTTCAACCCCCTACACTCGTAAATGTTCACCAATGTATGATGTATAAAAGAGTGGGGAAAAGTATGGGCAGAGAAGCTCATTATTGAAAAATAGATGCAACCCAAGGTAGGATGGAAGATTGAGCTCAAATGAATTGTCACAAAGTTTTTGGTTATTATGGACAAACCTTATCACTAGGTATGAGTTTATCATATGGAACCTAGAGTCTCTTTTTTTGAAAATGTATCGAAACCTTATTTCATAATTCAAATTTAACGAGAGACTTAATGGGCATCATGATGTTGCTTTAATTTTTTTGGTTTATTCCAAGATCTCATGAACTTGTTGAAAGTGTAATATTTGTTCTAAATATTTTTTACCTTATCTAATTCATTTTACATATGGCTTGATCTTCTTCCAACATGAAGAGAAATTCTACATAAATCTGATCCAATGGTTGGAATCTAAGACCTACCTAAAAGTAGGTATGACTCATGGATACATAAAGAGCTTAGCTATAGTGATGTTAGGAATAAATAATAATATCATCCCATGTGTATGGATTCTTGGAGTGATACATCCAAAGAAGATGCAATATCATATAGTTGAATACCTCTATTTTCACATCGATTTGAGAGTGGAACATAATGAAATTATTTGTTTTATGTCGATCATCGACCATAGTGCTAACTAGAATACCCCTACACCCTAGAATCCTGATCTAAAAATACTTTTGGAAGGCCAAAATAAACCCAAGTGTGCTCAAAGAAAAATTTACAATATCCTTTATTGGTATGTTATTCTTATAAGGGGTCAAGATTGCCATTTTTCAATAACTTGTCAACAAAAGAAAAACAAAGTCATGGTCATGCTTAGAGGAAGGGATACCTAACATGAAATAAATTGATATGGACTCCCATAGTTTTGTCAAATTGACATAGGGGTATAGAGACACTACATTTAATTGGATAACTTAGAAATGACATAGACTTTGTAAGACCTAATATATCTAATAACATCATGATGGACCTTTGTTAAAAAATAATTCTTCAATAATCAATATTTTCTCTACAAAAATGACTTGTAACCACAATATAGTGCGACACCTATATCAATTTTTA
Organism: Taxus wallichiana var. yunnanensis; assembly: GCA_018340775.1. Taxonomy (NCBI): domain Eukaryota; kingdom Viridiplantae; phylum Streptophyta; class Pinopsida; order Cupressales; family Taxaceae; genus Taxus; species Taxus wallichiana. The sequence goes on along the minus strand of CM031239.1, from coordinate 395,293,708 downwards.
TGTTCCCGTGCACGTAGGAACGCAAATGTGTTCCATGTGGCATATAACCCCTTTCTATAAATGATAGTCTATAATTTTTTCCCATCCCTTACCCTTTAATATATGTCATAAAAAAATAGGGTCATGTTCTTAGATTTTTCGCCACTCTAATGTACCATACCCATATGATTCAAGGATTATTGTCGAAAGGTGATAGGGACCAACTCAAAAATCATAAACTTGGTTAGTACTCCCCTTTTTGTGCGGGATGTTGAGATAGAACTATTGGATATAGGTGGACTACCTATGAAAAGATCATCATAAAAATTTCCTTGGGTTTGCATGAATTGAAAAGGCTTATGATTTGTGTTTATGATAATTTATTTTCCTAGAATATATTTCTTTTATTTTTCACATCATTTCATAATGGCATACAAATCCTTGTCATATTTCAAGTACCTATGTACTCTGTCATAGAAGGTATCACTATTTTATGCCTTTGGATGCCCATGTTGACTAAGGACATCTCCAAGTGCATATTATGAAGCATTTTTTCTATCTCGAATGATTGTATAGATCTAACAATAAAAAAATATTTTTGATAAGAGTTTCTCCTTGTTTCGCAAATGCCTTCTATTTTTCATCTATCCATATGAAATTTTCTTTAACTCCTTTAGGTGTCACCTAATTCAAAGGATATACAATGTGAGAAAAACCAAGTACAAACATGTGATAGAAGTTATCTAGTCCAAAGAAACATCACAATTTAATACATTATGTGGTGCAAGATAGTATTGGATGACCTAGATATTTTCTAAGTCCATATGCACACCATCCTTCCTAACAATGTATCCCAAGTATTGTATATTCTCCATGTCAAAGGAGTACTTACCTATTTTGGCATAGAATTTGTGTAGACATAAGGTCTACATAAATTTTTAGACATGTTAAACCCTGATCCTCCCATTTCTTCGAAGATAGATAACAATGTTATCTAGGCACATAACCCCTGAATAAATTAATGAATGGTATTATAGATGCATTTATGATCCCAAAATGTATTACAAAACATTTGAATAATCCCTCCTTATATTTGAATGTAGATTTATAAAACATCTATAAGATCAATGGGAACTTGGTGGTACAATGAATTTGGACCGATCTTCGTGAAGAACTTACCTCCCTTGAGTTGGTTTAGGAGGTAATAAAATAATTGAAGTGGGTATTGGTTTTTCACTATGATTTTTGTCAAGGCTTGATAATAGGAGAAAATCCTCCATGTGTCATATTTATTTTGGGAAGAATAATAAAACTTCCACAAGTTGGTGCACTTGGTCAAATATGCCCCTTCTAAACCATCTCCTAAATCTAATACTTGATATCTTCATTCTCAAGTATCGAGCACCTATAAAAGGCCCCGTTTGGGAATGGTGTTCCAAAGACGAATTTAATTATATGCTTTACCTAATAATGCATAGGTGCACCCATTGGTGGTATGGATATGTCTATGTATTCAGATATCATGTTATCCATCTTCTTCGTTATGCATTTTTTTCTTGGTGGGACCAATCTTTTGATTGCTACAACCTTTTCTTGTAATCAGATCCGATCATGAGTAGGGAAAGGTAATAATATGAGAAATCAACCTTTGGAACTTGTTTACATTGATCAAGGAATTTCATTTAATAGGGGTTACCTTAGGGATGTGGTAGTGCTTACAAGCTAGAGTAATGATTGTACTCATAGGCCTGTCCTTGTAGACACCATGGTGATCCCACATATATGGTTGTCAAGAAGTACACCACATATATCTAATTGTGCAACATCACATACCACTGCATATTTAAACATTAGTTTTATTGAATAAGGAAGGTGAAAATATTGATTCACATAGATGTATCTTCCTTGACTGACCCAACTAAAAAAATGGTTGTGGGTGATGGGTTACTACCATGTTTATCCTCTTTACCATTTCTATAGATATTAGATTATTTTTTGGATGAATAGGATCTTATGTTATATTAACAAGTAAAATGATACAATATTATTAAAAAAATTAGACAGTATGGAAGTACAACCCAAAACCACAAGTTAAAACTAGGAAAAAAATCTTAGGAGTACATCCTCTTACAAAACCTTGCAAGACAGAGAAGAAAAATAAATTAAGCTACCATGGCGAATTCTTCGACCAATAGGGGTAGATCTTGATCGGGACAACTAGAGCTAGGAAGGTCCTTCCCACTATCTCGATATGTTCCAAATTGATCCAGTTGTATTTTTTCTTTAGTATCTTCAATAATGGCATGAGTGGGCAAGATGATAAGAGACAACCTAGGAAATTTAACGAGTAGGGGTGGAAGGCTCCAACTCTCATGAGTGTGCAGCTCAGGTGAAGAGGGAGAGCCATATATGATATGAATGGGTGGTGGAGGGCATACCAACCCCTATGGTAAAATGAAGGTGAAGGGGAGAATCTCATTTGTAGAGGATGACTATGCGAGGATTGAAGTGCCTAACTATACTGAGCAAGCGGCGTTATTGGCAACTCGATGACTATCACCGCTACGATGGACGTTAGCACGCCTAATAGCGGGGAGTAATAGGAGGGTGATAGAGGATTATAGGAAACATTACAAGTGGCATCGCCCTTGTACCAAAGAATAGTCTAATTATACTCTACCTCAAGAACCACCTTGTTTACTTGAATATGGATCTACATAAATACATCAATGATAACCACATACTTGTTATAAATCGAAAATTTTGGTCATCTTCAACAATAGAAAATAAACAATAATTACTTTCTTTTAAAATCTAGAAGATAATCTCCCCTACGAAATCATGCAAAATATGGGAAAAATTGTGAGGCATTTGAGGATTGTCTCAGAAGAGAATATGTTGCCAAGTGAAATAGTCGGAGATGTGAAGGGAAGAAAAAGAGTGAATCTAATTCTAATCCTTAAGGATTTGTGACAATACATGAAGAGATAAGAAATAGATTCCAAGCTGCCACATAAGGGACACTTGGGGGCTGAAACAAAAGGTGAAATAGACATGCACCAATTGGAAGGCCCCGGTGAAGGATCCACCATAAAAAAAGTTATAAATTTTGGGTTCCACACAGGTAAACCTGATAGTATCAACTCTCCTTCTCTAGTTGGATGGAGAGGAATGTAATCCCCATTATGAATTAAGCTTTCTCACCATGGGTAAGTGAGGTGAAATATAGGAATAACCATTACTAGCTAAGTAATTTTGGAAAGGGGTGTCCACGTACCAATTCCAATCTGTCTACTAAGAAGAAGATGGAAGTACATAGATCTTATGGATAATGTAATATGGAACAAAGAAAATTATGTCATTGATGATAACATGATAAAAATTATCCAAATTGAATTGAGCCTTGAGCTCATGCCATGGGCGCCAAAACTTAGTCTTTGTTAGGAAATAAGAGATAAAATATGCGAGAATAATCCCTTACAGAATCGCAATAGTAGAAACTAATATGCAAAAAATATTACAGATCTCAAATAAAAGTGTAGAATAAATAACACAACATAGAGAGACAAGATTTAACATGGTTCACCCAATTTGGGCTACGTCCACCAAGAATCACTTGCTCATATTTTATTACAAGCCTCCACTCTCTCAATACAATACCCAGATCCGTTTGGAGCTATGCTCAACAAACTCTATAGAATTCACACCTGAATTCAAAACACATCTGCAATACATTTGCTTGTCTATCTATCATATGCATAAGACCATATAAATAGACAACTATTTAAGCAGTTTTACAAAACCGTGGGTATCAAACAATGGGAAAAAAACAAAACCATCCCATAAACCTATGGGTACCGAAATACCATGGGCCCAAAACAGCCCATAACGGTTACCCATTACCCATGGGTTAATAACCTACCCATGAAAATTTACTTGGGGCTTCGCCCCAAAACCCCGACCCGCTCACCAGTGAGCGGGACCACCGTAAAAATACCGAGTGTAATGCATAGAAGGTGTACCACACTCTAACATGAAAATAGGGTCCAAAAACATAACAATCTCCCACTTGGAGAATAATTTCCATTGAGAAAGCTTCTCAACCCTTCACTATCATCATGAAGGCCAACCAAAGATGAACATAGCTTTAGTTTATCCCTTGTGACCACCTTGGTCATCATGTCTACAGGATTCTGACTAGTATGAATCTTCTCCAACTTCAACTTATCTTCCTCCAAAGTTGTCCTGATGAAGTGATATCTCAATTGTATATGCTTCATCCTAGAGTGGAAAGTAGAGTTCTTAGCTAGGTGTATAGCACTTTGACTATCACTATGTAGCTTACATTCCTCTTGCTTATGCCCCAACTCCTCAAGTGATTGTTGTAACCAAATCATCTCTTTACTTGCCTCTATGGCAGCAACATACTCAACCTCCTTGGTTGACAAAGCCACCAGCTTCTGTAGTCATGAAATCCAACTCACTGTTGTCCCACTTACAGTGTAAATATAACATGTCGTGCTCCTCCCCTGTATCACATCTCCAGCCATGTCTGAATCTACATAACCATTTAAAGTGGTGTCTGATCCACTATAGCACAAAATTGTCCCCATGGTCCCTCTCAAATACCGAAGGATCCACTTTACTGCTTGCCAATGCTCTTTACCTGGATCACTCATAAATCTACTCACAACTCCTACTGCATGGGCAATATCAGGCCTAGTGCACACCATAACATACATCAAACTTCCAACTGCTGATGAGTAAGGTACCTTGGACATCTGGTTTCTTTCCTGCTCTGTCTTGGGACATTGCTCCTTTGATAACTTAAAATGGCCTGCCAAAGGAGTCCCAACCGGTTTAGCATCTGCATGTTAAACCTATCCAATACCTTCTTAATGTACTCTTCCTAAGATAAAGTTAGCTTCTGTTCCTTCCTATCCCGAGTTATCCTCATACCAAGGATTTGTTTGGCTGCCCCCAAATCCTTCATATCAAAGGATTCACTTAGCTGTTTCTTGAGTACTTTTATTTCTGCATGTTTTTACTTGCAACCAACATGTCATCAACATACAAACACAGGATAATATAACTTCCATCCTCAAATTTCTTTGTATACATGCAATGGTCAGAATGACATCTAATATAACCTTGCTCCATCATGAAGCTATCAAACTTCTTATACCATTGACGTGGAGCTTGTTTCAAGCCATACAAGCTCTTCTTCAGTTTACACACCATCTCCTCTTTACCTTTGACCTCATAGCCCTCTGGTTGCTGCATATATAGTTCCTCCTCCAAATCACCATGGAGAAATGTAGTCTTTACATCTAACTATTCTAAGTGCAAGTCTTCTGTTGCCACTATTCCAAGAACAGTTCTAATAGAAGTCATTTTTACTACAGGAGAAAATATCTCATCAAAATCTATACCTTGTTTCTATGTAAACCCCTTGACCACCAACTAGGCCTTATATCTTTTCTTTCCTCCTTCTTTGTCTTTAACTCTGTACACCCACTTGTTCTGCAATGCTCTTTTGCCTTCCGGTAGCTTCACCAAATCCCAAGTCTGGTTCTCCATGAGAGACTTATGCTCCTCATCCATGGCTTGCTCCCACTTCTTACTGGCATCTACCTACATTGCTTCATCAAAGCTCTCTGGCTCTCCACTATCAGTGAGTAATAAATAATAAAGAGAAGGAGAAAAATGTTCAGGTTCTTTTCTTACCCTAGAAGACCTCCTCACTGTAGGAGTTTGGGGTTCCTGTTGAGTTGGTTCCTGAATTGATTCATGGGTCATTGTCCCATCCAAAAGATCCTCTACCACTACATATTATTTCTTGGATTCTTCCCTATTTTCCTATAATTGTTGCTTATACATGACTTTCTCATTAAAGACCACATCCCTAGACCGAATGATTTTCTTGTCCTTAATACTCCAACATTTAAATCTAAAGTCATCACCACCATAACAAATGAAAGTACATTTTTCGATTTAGCCTCTAGCTTGGTCCTATCATCCTTATCTAGATATGAACAAACACCTCACATCCAAAGACTCTAAGAAATGAATAAATCAAATTTCTTACCATACCAAGCCTCCTCAGGTATGCCTCCATCCAAGAACTTGAGGGTCCTCTATTTATCAAGTACACAATTGTGCTCACCGCTTCTACGCCAAAAAAAAAAAAGAGGCAGTCCTACATGTAACCTCATGCTCCTAGCACGTTCCATTATTGTTCTATTCATCCTTTCTGATACCCCATTCTCATTGTGGAGTTCTTGGAACCATCTTTTTCTTATGGATTCCATTCTTAGAACAATAATCATCAAATTCATTGCTGTAATAATCCCCTCCATTATCTAACCTGAGACATTTTAGCTTAAGACCTGTTTCATTCTCTACCAAGGCTTTCCATTTAACAAAAGTGTCAAATACATTAGATTTGTTTCTAATACAATAAACCCAAACTTTCCTTGTTGCATCATCAATAAAAGTAACATAATAACTTGAACCCCAAGAGATGATACCTGAGTTGGCCCCCACACATCAAAATGCACCAGCTCTAACTTACTCTCTTTCTTCGTAGGTCCAACCTTGAGAAACCTTACTCGCTTCTGTTTCCCATATATGCAGTTCTCACATAAATCCAAACCTATTTCTGTATATCTAGGAAAATTCTTCTTTATGATGTTCATGCCCTTATGGCTCATATGACCGAGCCTATAGTGCCATAATGTTGTATCTACATTTGAAGCCACAAGATTACAATCATTAGTACTATCAGTGGTTAAATACAAGGTTCCAACCTTCTTACCTCTTGCCACCACAAGAGCACCCTTGGTAACCTTCCAAGAGTTAGCTATAAATATCACAGTACAACCATCACTTCCCAATTGCCCCGCTGATATCAAATTTCTCCTTAATGTAGGCACATGTCTGACATCCTTCAATAGCCATGTATTCCCATTCCGCATCTTAACTTGAGGCAGAACCTTTTCCAACTATCTGCAAGGCTCATCATCATCAAGAAAAACATGCCCAAAATCCCTTAAACATAATCAACAAAATAATGCCTATGTGGAGTAGCATGAAAAGAAGCCCCTAAATCTAAAACCCAAGATTCAGTAATATTATGTAAAGAAAGAATCAAAGCATCCGACATATATTACCCGATGCCACATTTGCCTCCTTGTTTTCTTCCTGTTGTTTCTTCTTGTCCGAAGCTCCCAACAGTCCTTCTTTGCATGCCCAGACTTTCCACAGTTCCAACATATAATCTTGCTCTTAGATTTTGACCTTGCCCGATCTTTCGATTTTCCATGGTTTCCTCTATTCTTCTATCTCCCTCTAGTTTCCACTGTCAAAGCATTCCCTGAAGTAGAAGATTCCCCAGAGCTTTTTCTTCACATTTCCTCACTTAGAATCACCCCTACAACATCCTCAAACTTCAACTTTGAGTTAGTTGGAACCGAGTTGCTTACTGCCATTACCAGGTTATTCCAACTTTCAAGTAAAGAGCACAAAATTAATAAAGCCCTAACTTCTTCATCAAATTCTATTGTAACCGAAGCTAGCATATTCACAACCATATTGAAATCATTTAAATGACCTGCTACTGAACTATTCTCATACATCTTCATATTAAACAACTTTTTCATTAAAAATATCTTATTAGAGGCAGAGGGTTTTTCATACAACTTCCCTAATGCATCCATTAGTTCTTTTGTAGTCTTTTCCTTTGAAACATTAAATAATACCAAAGATGCAAGACACATCCAAATCGTTCCAAGTGCCTTCGATCCAACAAATCCCATTCCGCATCTGTCATACTTGAGGGTTTGTTCACCTTCTCAGACAACGAAGTATAAAGATCCTTCTGATAAAGGTAATCTTCCATCTGCATCTTCCAAAGACTGAAATTCTGCCGTTGAATTTATCAACCCTAGATCTTCCATCATCTGCCATAGCTCCCACTCAAGATAAAACTTTCCCTATGATTCAACACTTCAGCAAACCAAACCAAGCTCTGATACCAATTGTTAGGAAATAAGAGATAAAATATGTAGAATAATCCCTTACAAAATCGCAACAGTAGAAACTAATATGCAGAAAATATTACAGATCTCAAATAAAAGTGCAGAATAAATAACACAACACAGAGAGACAAGATTTAACATGGTTCACCCAATTTGGGCTACGTCCACCAAGAATCACTTGCTTAGATTTTATTACAAGCCTCCACTCTCTCAATACAATACCTAGATCCATTTGGAGCTATGCTCAAAAAACTCTACAGAATTCACACCCGAATTCAAAACACATCTGCAATACATTTGCTTGTCTATATATCATATGCATAAGACCATATAAATAGACAAGCTGCTTAAGCGGAGTTTACAAAACCATGGGTATCAAACAATGGAAAAAAAGCAGAACCGTCCCATAAACCTATGGGTAGCCGAAGAGGCGGTTTTACAAAACAATGGTACCGAAAAACCATGGGCCCAAAAAGAGCCCATAATGGTTACCCATTACCTATGGGTTAATAAACCACCCATGAAAATTTACTTGGGGCTTTGTCCCCCGACCTTGACCCGCTCACTTTGGCGAGCGGGACCACTATAAAAATACCCGAGTGTAACACATAGAAGGTGTACCACACTCTAACATGAAAATAGGCTCCACAAACATAACAAGTGCATTTTGAAAGAGGTCTTGGATAGTGTGAATGCTTGCTTGAAAAGTCATAGCGCAAGAATCCAAGAAACCTCTATAAGACACCAATATTAGAATTCGATGACATGAGGCCTAAAAAAAAGAGTGAGGATTGAATGAAATTCCATCACGAAATCCATATCCATTCCAGAGAAAATCCATGGTTTGATCTGCTCCCAATATTTCCAAATAATTTTGAGCACAAAAGTGCCAACCAATTTAATAGAATAGGGAAATAAGAAGTAGTAAAGATAATTCTTTCCAATCAAAATGGCCATTACTTATTATCCATTTGCACTTTGTGACCTTTTCCTTAATGTTAAATGTCAATTAGCCTAACCCACCAAAATATCTCGGGAAGGCACTAAGTCTCCCATGACTAACTCTATCGAAATCATTTCTAGAAGTAACATTGGTTGAGAGGAAAGATTTGCTAAATATCTCTAATTTTTAAATAGATTTTTTGGAGGGCACCCAACAGAGGAGCATTAAGCATGCATGGATTTCAGCACCTTAGAACATATCTAAAATTTTCTTGCTAGAGACAAGGGCTTAGTAATCTAGTAGTCTAATTTTCAAGCCACCCCTTGATTGACATTCAAAGATATGCAATTGAATCTTGAAAAGAAAAAGGAATACCAAGAAATTTAAAAATTTCACCATGTCCTAGAATTTTCAGTCCATACGTATCCATACAAGAGGGTGAGGGGAGGAAGGACTTTTCTGTAGCATTGAGTTTTATGCCATTGAATGGAGGAGCATGTAGCTAAACAAAAAGTTTCAAGGAACTTTATGAATTGCTAATGTTGTTTTATTCTTCAATGAATATAAGGAATGATTCATCTACTAAATGTCCATTAAGTAGTTAGGAGTTATGGGAAGGAGGTAAGTCAATTCCCTTAGAAGCCACTAAGATTGCGCTTTGGCTAATAGATAACTAAACCCTTCATCCACAAAGACATAAAGGGTGGGAGCCTAGGGGGAATCCTTACCATATGGATCTGAAAAGGAAAAAGGATATGAGATATTCTTATTAATGGTAATCTAAGCGAGAAGAATGTACAAAAATAATCCTAACAGATTGAATAAAATTGGGACCCAAACCCAAGGCTTGAAGTATGACAATGATGAAGGCCATTCTATCGAGTCATACGCTTTCTCAAAGTCAATTTTAATGAATAGGGAAATTTCTCGTTGGATCTGCGCCAATTCCATATCTTCCTAGACCACGTTGATATTATCAAGGATATAACATGCTTGGATGAAATCAGATTTGTCCAATGACTTAGACAATGGAAAGAAGAATGTAGTGTAGTCGAATGACAAGATCTCTCAGTAATAACTTTGTAATACACATTAAGAAAGGTTATGAGAAGCCAATTACTTATCGGATGGGGATCTCAATGCAGGGATGAACTTGATGTTTCCTTTGTTAATATAGGGTCTAAGTGATTGATTATGAAAACCTTGCATGTAAACCTTAAACAGTCTAGGAAACCGTTTCACATATCAACTTCTAAAATTAGGAGGGGAAGACATCGCACCTTGGAGCCTTATCGTTGGCCATTTGCATGACTAATTCCTATAAGTCTTGAGATAGAGTAAGCAATCACATGCGATAATTTGTGAATAAGAGATCTTGCATGACACTGTGGCAAGCATTGATCGAAGGTAGCTTTCTCCTCCACCAAAGGCACTTTGACTTAGAAGACTTACTTGTAAGTATTCAAAAAGGCTTGCAACATAAGCTAGGGATCCGTATCAAGCATTGCCATCGTAGATGGCATAGATTTGTTGAAAGGAATGTTTAGATTTTAGGGAATGAGAAAATTCCTTAATTTGAATTACGTGACCGAACACTATGGTTGTTTGTAATTTGAATTTTCTCTATAAGACTTTTGAGAAAATATTTTCCTTAAGTTTCACTACTATTTAACTAAGAGCGGAGGAGGTAGTGGATTATGAACGGTACCTAAGTGCAAGCTATTGACCATAAATTCTAAGGAATCTAGTTTTCCTAGTGATTGCATCCTCCCACCATTTTGTTAGGGTAAACATATTTTACCTAGGTCAATTTAGCATAGGTAAGTTAATTATTAAATTGTGGTAAGTTGTTATAAACCATATTTTAATTGTATTTAGGAATAGTATTCTGTAGCATGTTGTTTGTCATTATTTGAGTTGTTATATGGTTCAAACAATATATTTGTAATTATATGTGCACGAGTATGTTTATTGTTGCATTGTTGCAACATCCTGTTTGTCTGCACATGGCTATTTAATTCCTATAAGAATGGTTATTTGATTGATTATTAATAAAAGTATGAGGCTTCTGTCCCTCTTCTACACTTTCATTTGGTACTAGAGTTGGTTGATCTGGACCTGTGAGCACTAGAGAAGGTTGGAGAGAGATTGTAGAAGGCAATTTATTTTTTTGGAGAAGAATCTGCTCGAAGGAGAGCCATGTTGCATCCAGCACTTCCGCAGAACACCCTGCATCCCCACAACCTCCTGCCATATTCTAGGTAAAAGAAAAGCAATTTTTTTTTGCCTTGGTTCCCCTTGCACCAACAAAATTTGTTTCCTGGAAGTTAATCAAATTCATAAAATTAAAAAAAAATTCTCCCCAACTTGGGGTTTTACCTCTAAATCTAGAGGACTATGAATAATATTATCTATATTATCAAATTTGGAGGTCTGTTGAGCTCTTCATCTAGCCTCCACCAAGCTCTTGGATCAGAGCTCTAGACCGAGTTGTCTTACATGCATTCGAAGTCCTTACAAAGACCGAGTTATATCACATTCAACGACTGAGTTTTGTATCGAGTCATTTGGTCATGTTAACATTGGTTGATCGGGAGCTGCATTGGCAGGTATTTTAAAAAGTCTATCACCGAGCTAAACCTCCACATGGGCCAAGTCACTTTTGGAGTTGCCGAGAAAAATTGTTGAGGCATTTTGCATTTGAACGAGGCTGAGCATTCTACCCCACAGAGCTGGCCAAACCCTCCATGCCCAAGTCTAAGCCAACATTTTATTTTTCATTGCACACAAAACATATTGTGCATTTTTTGAAAATGATCCTCCAGAGGCATCAATCAAAGAAAACACCAATCCATGTTGAATCAGACCGAGTTCAGTTTAACCGCCTCCCACCGTCCAAACACACAACGACCAAAAAAAGAACAGTTGATCATCTGCAATCATTGTGTTGATCAACACCAAGCTGATCATACCTTGCAAAAAAAGCACATTCAGAAGTAACATTCAACAAAAAAACAACGGATAAATTCTAAACACAGATCTAAAAGCGGAGCAAAGAAATAAAAAACAACGGTGGTGATAATAATAAGCGGCATCCAAAAACAAATAAGGCGATTATGAAAGCAAAAAAGTGGCTAAGTAAATTCGGATCCATTTTTAAGCACATAACCCTAATCCCCCTTCACCAACGTTACCATGTGGACCACACGGAGATTGCCAAGTCGCTCGTTCAAAGGTTAGTCACTAGTATTTTGCATTTAAATTAAACTTGCTTCTTCTCATATGAAAAGCACTTGAGTTCTAACTTTGGTTATTTTGAAAGCTTTGGGTGGCCAGATTCCGGGTTCGTTTGACCCCCCTAATACATTGTTTTATGAACATTGAAGTTTAATGGCTAATCTAGTGGCTTACACCAAAGTTGGTACCCAAAACATAGCTAAGCCTTTAGTACTTATTAAAACCACCTCTATTTTTAGCGTGAGAAAACCTAAAAAAGGGTCAAAAAATATTTTTCTCCCCACTTAGCATATTTTTTGATTCTGAGCACTTTTTGCCAAAGGAGGGGTGATCCAAAACTGCATTTTAAGCCATTTTTTTGTAGTTTTTTTAATCTCAGAGCTGCATTGAGCTCAGGAGGCCACCGAGGCCCCACAAAACAAAATGTATTTTCTTGCCATTCAATTTTTTCAGAATTTTGAATGTAATTGCATATTTTAGTGTATTGTACTAATTTGTAGGTTTCATATTCAACCATAAACCATTGTAACTACTTTAAAACTAGCAGATATTTGTAATCAAAAACAATAAAAATTTGGTTCTGTATCACTCACGAGATCTTTGGATCTCATTTGCAACGTTCGGTATAAACAATGCCTCTAGGAAGCACTTACGGGTAAATTTGTCATACAACTACTACTGCACTTAATGCCTAATATAGTTGCAACAGCAACGTCATCTGGGAATTGACCCTTTAAATCGATGTGGATTAATAAGGACACAATGCACACACTTTGAGCCCTCCCATCCATCTGTGAATGATTTATTAATTTAAATCCAGAATGAGAAATTATCCGAGTATATAGCAAAGTTACGCATGCGTATGATGATATTTCTTTGAGTTGGTGTCAAGAATCACATAGACCCCTTTCAGTATTGTCTTGGTACCACATATCAAATTTTTCACATACGTTAACACCTCTTTCTTGTACTGCCGAGTATATAGAAAGGGAGAGCTTCTTCCACGTAATCGATGGTATATCGGAAGGGTGCGTATATAGAAAGGTTTGGTATATCAGATTGATGGTATATAGATTGGGAGACCGTATACATGGAGTGATAAGAACCTTACCATTTTCCAGTTGATTATACAAAATGGGCACCAACTGCCCCCAAATTATTTCTTTTAGATTCACAACTTCTAAGAGGAAATAACTATGCAACATGGAAGACAAAAATCAAGACACAACTTGAGTTTGAAGAGATTTGGAATGTTGTGGATGGTTCGTGTAAAAAAGCAAGCGATACAACACAAAGGAGACACTTTGATAGATATGTTCATAACACCAAGCTGATAATCTTGTTTGCAGTGTCTGATGATGTGAAACCCCACATTCGAGATGCCAAATCTGCCAAATAAGCTTGGGATAAGTTGAGCATAGTGTACGAGGCCAAGAACAAGAATGTCATACTTGAATTTGCGAGTCGATTACACACAATGAAGTTAAAAAAAAAAGAGAAAATAGAATCTTTTTTAAGAAGAGTTGAAGAATTAAGGGCTTCACTTCTAGCCTGGGAGAGGAGTTCATTGATATAGCTCTCATTCCCATTGTTCGAGAGAATTCCCTCCTTCATACCACATTTTTATGACAACACTCAACATCGATCGAAAGTTTCTTTTGGTAAGTTAGTGAACCTCTCCGCAACAAGAGGAAGTAATGTACAATAAAGATGATGAAGAGGAGCGGGAAATTTCTTCTCATCAGAAATGGAAAGGAAAAGGAAAAGAAAAACCTGATTCCTCTCAAAAGTCCCAAAATCAACATCAGCAAGGGGACAAGCAACAAAAGAAGAAATGTCATATCTGCAAAAGAGGACATGAGTTAAAATATTGTTGGTTCAATACCTATAAGAAAGGTTCATCAAGCAACTTTGGACCTCAAAATCAACAATCTTATAAGGGACATTCTAACTACAATCAAGGGTAGAAGAAGGGGAACTAGTGAAAAAAAACCCCATCAGTAAGGAAATATAGTTGAGCAAGAAGAAAATTTGGATAATGAAGACTTCTTGTACATTGATCGATCAAGTGAACCCTCCATGTCATCTAGTGATGTCTGGTATGTTGATTCGAGAGCCACTGACACATGACCAACCACAAAGATTGGTTTACCACAATGAGGGACACACCTTCGAAAAATCATGTTTTGTTAGGTGATGATTCTTCATACATAGTATACAGGGATTGGGAACATTTATCTTCCTCTTGGTTCACACAATTGTAGATTATCAGATGTATTATATGTCCCTGGGTTGACAAAGAATTTATTTGTCAGTTAGTCAACTCCTAGATCACAATTTGAAAATTGAATTTTATAGTCATTCCGAAAAGAAAATGTGTTTGATTCGAGACAAATCATGAGGCTCGAAAATAGTTACAAAAGCCTCCAATATGGGATGCATGTTCCAACTTTATTTTTCCACAGAGATGATCAGACATTTGTGACTAAGAATTCTACCTCTGCACATTTGTGGTATCGGAGACTTGGTCACATTAGTTTCAAGTATCTCAAAACACTTCACCGGTACAATATGGTAAAAGGATTACCATCTCTCCAGAAGGATACAGATAAGTGTCCTCACTGCCTAGTAGGAAAACAACACAAAGCTTCATTCCTAGAAGAGTACTTATCAAGCTCATGGTAAGCTTGATCTAGTTCATACCGATCTTTTCTATCGATGCAACCGATTCATTTTGGATTTCAAGTACTTCATGATTTGTGTTGATGATTATTCGAGAAAAATGTGGATATATTATCTTTGTAAGAAAAGTGAAGCTTTTGAAACTTTCAAGAAGTTCAAAGTGGTTGTTGAGAACGAGACTGGTCATCACATCATAAATCTTACTTAGATTGAGGGGGTAATTCACCAGTAATGAGTTCAAAGCCTACCTACAAGCTCACGGGATTCATCGACAAATTCCTCCTCCACACACCACAATAGAATGGTGTTGTTGAGAGAAGAAATCATACTATCATGGAAATGGTGCGATGCATGATCGATGATTTTGGACTAGCGAGGACATTTGGGAAGAAGCAACAAAGACAATAGTTTATTTGTTGAACAGAGTGCCCATAGTTTCTCTTGATGGAGTAACACCATATGAAGCATGGTCGAAGTGGAAACCATCTATTGCACACCTCAGAGTATTCGGGTGCAAAGAAAACATGCACATACCCAAGAAGAATAGAAAGAAGTTAGATATGAAAACAAAAACTCATCTTCATTGGCTACAGTGAAGAGACTCTTGGGTACAAATTGATGGATCCAAAGACCAGGAAAGTCTACACCAAAGATAGATGTTGAATTTTTTGAGAAGAAGGAAGCAAAGACACCTCCTCCTCCAGACTCACCGATGTAGATTTTTCACTTGTTTTAAAAATAGAAGCTGATGTTCCCGTAGATGATAAAAGTGATGATGGGGATGATGGTGAAAATCAAATATAACCATGACCCATGGGAGTAGTTCAACATATTCCCAAGTGGTATACTAACATGATACGAGATGAAAAATTGGATGTTCTATAGATACAACCACTACTTTGGACAAGGACTCACAGTAAAGCATGAGAAGAAGTCAAATTTTCTATAATGAGTAGATTTATTGAATCGATCATCCCTCTGAGTCAGTCCAGAATCCCTATGGTAAAAATCTAGGAATGATGTCATGGACGTTGAGTATCAACCAATGATGAAAATAACACTTGGAAACTTGTCGATCTTCCTTCGAGGAAGAAACCCATTAGTTGTAAATGGATATTCAAAAAAAAATTCAAAGAAGATGGGACCATAGAAAAGTAAAAATAAAGACTTGTATGTAAAGGGGTACACACAAAAAAAGGCATTGATTATGAGGAGACATTTTCTCCCATAGCTAAGATCAAAATGATCAGGATGATCTTTTCTCTAGTTGCACAATTTGGCTGGAAATTCCATCAAATGGACATAAAAAGTTCCTTTTTGAATGATTATTTACAAGATGAATTCTACATGACTCAAACTTTCGAGGGATATGTTGTACAGGAGAAGAAAAAAAGTATACGAGACTCGGGAAATCTCTGTATGGCCTTAAATAAGCACTCCAGAGTTGGAACATCAAAATTGATGAGCATCTCGTACAACATGGGTTTGTTAAAAATCCATACAATCCCAATATCTACCTCAAAAAGAAAGGGGGAGATTGTGATTGTTGTTTTTTATGTCGACGATCTAGTCATCACTAGTAGTTCCATGAAGATGATTGATGCAATGAAGAAAGATCTTAACCGATCGTTTAACATGACAGATCTCGAGGCTGATGCACTACTATCTTGGATTGGAAGTATGGTAGAAAGAGAATCACATATTTGTTTCTTAGTTAAATTATACCAAGACAATGCTCAATAAATTTAGGATGATGGATTGCACAACTATTTCTATACCTATGGAGAACAAATTGTAGTTATCTCATTCAGATCCATCTCATGTGGTAAATGCAAATATCTATCGATAGTTGATTGGGGGTCTCATTTACCTAACCTACACTAGAGAGATATCAGCTTTGTAGTGAGATATCTATCCAAGTTCATAAAAGAACCTAGATTTTGTCATTGGAAGGGTAGAAATGTGAATCTTGAGATATTTCAAGGATCTGTGGATCTTGGTCTAGAATACAAGAACAAAAATTATTCTTGACTAGATATTTGGATTCAGATCATGCAAGCAACATTGATGACAAAAAATCCACTTCAGGGTTTGTGTTCTTTATGGGATCTAGACCAATATCATGGGGAAGCAAGAAACAACACTTTGTTTCTCGCTCTTCTACAAAAGTTGAGTATCGTGTTACAGGTGAAGTTGTCTACAAAGTGATATGGCTACATCACATACTTGAAGGACTTGGAATACCATAGGAAAAACTAACCACCTTGTATGTTGACAATGAAGGTGTTCTCAAAATTTTTCGCAATCTAGTTTTTCATGAAAGAATAAAGAACATTGAGGTACAAGTACATTTCATACACGAGCATGTCTTGAAACACAATATACAACTTCAGTTTTTCCCAACAACTAAAAAATGAGCATATATCTTCACAAAGTCACTTGCACGTGACAAATTTGAGTTGTTTAGAGAATTCCTCTCTTCATCCCTTGAGGAAATGCAAAATTAAGGGGGGGAATGTTAGGGTAAACATATTTTACCTAGGTTAATTTAGCATAGGTAAGTTAATTATTAAATTGTGGTAAGTTGTTATAAACCATATTTTAATTGTATTTGGGAATAGTATTCTGTAGCATGTTGTTTGTCATTATTTGAGTTGTTATATGGTTCAAACAATATATTTGTAATTATATGTGCATGGGTATGTTTATTGTTACATTGTTGCAACATCCCATTTTTCTACACATGGTTGTTCAATTCCTATAAGAATTATAGCACATTCATTATAATGTTGATTTGATTGATTATTAATAAAAGTGTGAGGCTTTCGTCCCTCTTCTACACTTTCACATTTAATCCAACCGGATAACAAAGGTAGATGATAATTTTTAGGTGACATAGTTGGAGTTTTAGGTTACACACATTCTCTATGTGATTGAGTGTGGGTCTATGTTTCATCAAGGTTATGTTGAGAAAATATTGGCCTTTATGACTTAAAGGCCTCTAAGATTGCTAAGTGATATGAAATATAATAGGGAAGTGGTTAGAAAGGATGGAATCTAACATCAATTTTATAGGTAAGGAATAAATATTGTCAAACCCAAAAAATATTAAGTAGACACATGACCCTATCGAGCCATTTAAGAACTCGATCCAATCCACCTCGAAGATTGGACCAAGTGATCCATGCTTCAACAGTGGGCCTACGCGAGGCATTAAGGTCATAAAACCAAAATTTATTGCACATATAAAACCATGCCTCTCTTTCTTCATATGTTTGTCATTGAGGTATGTTCTTGCACTTAACTATGGGTAACTTAACCATATTGAAGTCACTAAAAATGAACCAATTGGAACCATGGATTTCATTAGTAATCCTCCACCAAAGATCAACCCTTTCTACCCCATCTTTAGAAGCATAAATGTTGATGAAGCCATAAGGAAAAAATTCAACATTAAAGAGGGCCCAAATAGATCTATTGATGAATTCTAGGCCATGATCCATAAATAAGGGCCACCATTTATAAAAATAAATAAATTAATCCCCATGTCCTCCATCATAATTATTGGTAAAAGCCAAAATTTTAGGCTAAATGGAATTACAAATGAAAAGCTATAATTTTAAATTCTTGAAGACATAAAACATCCAGGTTGGCAATTTTTTGCAAGCATAGAGAAAAATATAGTTACAATTGGAGCTTGTAAGACTTTGCACATTCCTCGACATGCAATTCATGAGAAATGTGGATCAATTCCATACTATTAGCATCCAAGCCATCCAAGGCGTCAAATTGGTTTTCAGAATTGAGCATTATTATGGTTTAAAAAATCCTACGGCTCAAGTTTCCTTCATCGACATCCTCAACATTATAATCCTCCTCTATTGAATCTACACTATGATCCAGGATAGGTTTGCGAATTTCCATGGGGTGTCGATAGGTAATTTGGGCCCTTTTAGATGGGCCATGTGAACCAGTTTTCAAAAGAAATTACGAAGACAAAGTTGTCCAGGAGTTTCGAATGGATTTTTATTGGTCCATAAAAGCGTGGCCACTTTGGGCATCTTGAAGAACTTGGGTAAGGGGAATGAAGAGTATTTAGAGACCATATCCAGGAGTGCTATAGACTAAAAGTATGTTCCTTAACAAATGATTCTTTAGAGACATTGTTATTGGTTGCCTTAGCTTTAACCAATTTGTTCTTATTTTTCTGTCCTTCTATAGTTTACCATCATTGTTCATGTGGGGGTTTAACAAATTTAGAAGCCACCATGAGTGTTGGGTGTTCATGCAGAAAATAAAGCAGGTAGTCATTGATTTTGTGATTAGAGGCCTAGAAGTGAACACATGTGGTAGACATGTTGATGTAAAGAAATCATTGAGAATAGTGAGTGTCTCCTTTTGATCTCAAAAATTATTTTAATTCTTGCAAGAGATATACTTTAATGAAGACCCATTTCTATGGCTGAGCATTATAACAAACTATAGTTGGACATGCAAACAAATCACCCAATAGAGGAGGAGATTTGGTGAAGAAAATACATACATGAAAGTGGTAGCCCTAGGAAATCTACCCAGACTAGGAATTTAAGAGCCGCAAAATTAGACACCACAAATTAATTAGTCCAAGGAGAAATAACTAATAGAGTGTTGTGAACATACCGGGTATTTGATCGTTTAGGATAGTGGGGGCATGAAAAGGTTTAGAGAAACAAGAAAGGAAAAATCATTTAGTCATGTTTTGCACACTTTCAAGCCTTATGCACCTTGAGTATCCTAGGTTGAGTTAACTAAGGACTTAAACATGCTTTCGAGAGGATAAAACCTAAAAATTAATTGATAAGGCATAAGCTGCTTGATACATTGGCACACAACATTAAACTCATAAGCTGGTAATATAACACCATGAGGAAAAACATTACCTCGTGAAAAACCTTTGGTAAAACTTTATGGGAATGTTTTTTCCAGTGGCTCCATTTCTCATAGAACCACTAGCTACATCCTTGATATCATTATCCATTCTCAAAGTTTAGGGGGTATTATATAAACAAGCACATAGGGAAAGAAACCATATAACTTGACAAGAAAAGTACTATCGTGCGGTGCACGATGATGCCATGGTATGACATGTAGGCTAGAAACCCTAATAGAGTGATTTCTAGATGTTACGATTCACTCCCATATGGAATACTAATATTATATTCTTTTGACTACCAATATTAAAATAAAGTTGATATTTATACCATTTCTGACATTAGAGTATATATTTTTCATCCTCTTTTGGTGGAGATATTATTTGTGCGGTGATAATAGTGGTATATGGATCTGAATCCACAATTAAATCTCATTCTTCAAGTGTACATTGGTTCTCTAGGGATGATTATCCTACATTTGAATCTCATACCTCTATTAGTAGAGTTTTATTGAAATCCTAAGAATCCTTCATATCATGGTATCTACTCTTGTTATTCTCACACCACATCCTTATGTATTTTCATGGGTTTTCTCTCCATGCTTACTTCTAATAATTTTTTTGTGGCGATGCATCCCTTCCTTATTACTTGGTGTCAACTTTCACTTTTATAGAATATTAAATATACATAACTCCCTTATGTTTTGACCTTTCTTCAATCTTAACCTCATATTGGTAAGCTTACTCGAGATTATTGATTTTTGTAAACACCATATTTCTTGGATGTAATATCCTATGCCATTGAATTATTTAAGAATTTTATGCCTTTAAGTGTCCCATGCACCCACTTTTTCCAATATTGTATGAAACACATTGGTTTAGTCATACACCATCGGATAATGACCTTAATGTGATTGATGCATTTTCTTAAAATGATCCTCATAGGTCTTCACTAGAAAATATTATTCTCGATGACCTCTATAAAATCACCCCATGTCAAGGATTTTCTTAGTGGCGAATATTCATAATTTTGTGAATATTCCATTTTAGGAAAATTTTAAAAGGTGAATTTTTAGAGCAGGTAAGTGTCCTATTCGCCTAAAATTTATAGTATATTTTTTTAGGGGTCACTTCACCTACATTTGAAAACATCTCCTATAAAAACCTAGGTGATTCACTAGGTAGTATACTAGTAACTTACTACTAGTTGAGGTATCGACATATCAAGTACCATGAACTTACAAACTCTAAGAACTAGTACAAAGTGCAAATTAGTTTTCAATTTTGCAGTCGGAAGACAAGGGCTATTTGTTGATGTGCAACTAGTGTTGTTTGATGATGCACGATAAAGGTTTTTTTGTTGACGCGTGACAAGGAGATTCTTCTAATGCGTGACAAGGGTAATGTTGTTGATACGACATTGTTGTTGTTGATGCATGACACAATATGTTGTTGACGCGTGATAAGGTTATTCTGTTGATGCACAAAAAGGGTCCTTTTTATACACATGATAAGGTTCTTCTATTGATGCATGAAAAAGTTATTTTTTGACACATAAAAAGGGATAGGTTGTTGAAGCAGATAATATTGTTTTTGACGCACTAAACTCTTGTTGTTAAGGCACAACATAGAACTACTGATGCATGACAAAGTTTTTAGTGATGTAGGAAAAATTTTCAACTTATCTATTCATAATAAGAGAAGGTTCCAGTTCTCATAAGACCCTGTTCAAGTATTTTGTAAAATTTTCTACTCTGAGATACTACAACCACTAGTACCCATACAACTTCCATTAGAATCAATCAGAGTATAAACTATGTGGAAGGTATTATTGAATTCAACATGCATTCTACACAATATCAACCAAATGAAACCTATGATGAACCATGCTAGAGATTGAAGATATTCATATAGAGTGCAACCTAGGAGTGCATCAACATATCTCGAATACAAATGCACAACAAAATGGAACACAAAAATCAAATGAAAATTATGGTTCATGAAAGAGGAAACCAAATGATTGTGATAATGCTCAAAATTCTTCTCATAAAAGTAAAACATTGAAAATGGACAAGAATATGTTGAAACTTGGGAGGACATACAAGTTTAAGTGGGATGGTAAATTAACTTTTCTCGAACCCGCACAACTAGCTAATCTAGAATATATCCCATCTGAAAGTATATGTACAATATGTACTTTGAAATTGGGAAAGTAAAAAAATGCAATGAAAGCTGGACACAATTGAAAAATAATGTGGAAAACTATATTTGAATGTAACAGGGGAGGATGGCGGAAAATGAAAACACATAGGTGGAAAAGCTGAAAAATAATGTATGCATTTTAAATACTCAGTGAGTATGAAGCAAAGAAGAAAATACGTAGATATCTCATGGAAAAGGGAGAAATGATCACATTGCATAATGGTAAGATGAATCAATAAAATTTTCATGTTAAACTCATACGAGTTCTTTAATTTATTTCACATCCTTAAGAAAGGAAGACCAATTTCAGATTTCCTTGATTTCAAAGTTCTCAATCAATATAATGGAATGCACAACATTCTTTAGTCTCATTGGTTAGATAGCGATTGCATGGGAAATGGCCAAATGCCTTACTGATGGTAGATAAGAAATATTTGAAAGAGAGTGTAAATAATACAAAGTTTATCTCTCTATCAATTGATGAAGTGAAAACAATTAAAAATACCGCATAGGTATGGATCCAAATTTATAATATAGAAAATTATATAAGGACAACGCATTTGTTGGGTGTTATGAAAATGGTTGAAAATTACAATGTCGAAAACCTACATAAAATAGTTGTTTCTCATTTGAAAGATATTATTGGCATGACTGATTATGAAATTGTCTACGAAGTTGGTATGCATCAAAGAAGATGGTGCATCGGTCATGCGGGGAGTCACCAAACTAGGATGTGTGTTTGATTGCAAACGATAGTGGCCCCTTATATGCTAGCAATTCACTATATGGCTCACATAATGAATTTATCATATAAAATGGTTTGCAAATATGAAAATTTTGCTAAAGTAAAAGATCTTATAAGAGAAGCTGCATGCCTATATGGTAAACAACCCAAAGTGATTTCTTGAGAATTCAAAAATTTGCAATTGGAATTACTGAGATGGAAAAACACTTTTGAAGGATGTTGAAACAAGGTGGATTTCTTTGTATGAGCTGCATGAAGAGTTTGTGAAGAGTATCCTTCGTTTGTTGGTTTCATGCACAAATATCGTCACGAAGTTGACAAGGGTCGGGGACTTGTTCTATTTAAATGATTTGGATACATTTCTTACATTTTCTTGGTATTCTTCCAATGTTGAAGGATATCAATACATTGATGAAACATGCACAAGAGAGATTAATATATATTGTTGATTTTATACAGATGAGAAAAATGGTATGTCAAAGTCTTGATGTCTTCTACACTTCCCTAGATATTTTTGATACACCTATTTTTGATAACTAGAAAGTTTTATTCCATCGAAGAATCCCAGTAATTATTTGAGATTTAATATTAATGATAACCTCTGTATCAATTTTAATGGGAGAGAGAGATACCCCGCACATTGTGCAAAAACATCAACATATTACATGATCAAAAAGAGAAGAATTTCTTGTGACACATAATCTCTTTAATTATGTTATAGTTGAAACAAGAATAAAACTTAGAAAAATTACAGAATCCTTATCATTGGAAATTAGAGAATATTTCAGCAAAGATAAAATTCTTGAAACAATGGGTGTGATAAATCCTGAAATTTGGATTACTAAAGGTTCTCGTGCGAGTTTGTAAGTAAGCTTTTTGATAAATCCATGGGTACAATAATGGATCATTTCACCAAGACATCGAGAGGTGAAGGGTATCGTAATCAAATTTATATTGAATATTGGTTTAATAAAGTCTCAATCAACAATTTTTCAACGAAAATGAGGACCTAATATAAATTATTAGGCGAAAATTCCGAGAGTGGTGCTATTACAAAGATCGGAGAGGAATATATCAACGTCTTGTGTTACATGAATACATCGGTGAATATTTTTGAGTATATATGAGTTGTGCCAAATAATTATTTTAGGATTTGTGGAGGATGAAAGGGATTTTCAGTTCTTTATCTTTTATAAAATCAAAATTGAGAAAAACATTGGATAAAAATCTTGAAACTTACATGAGGTGTTATCTTTCTTGCTTTACTCCTTAGAAACCTTTCTTTTCGATAGACAAATTGTGCATTCTAATTCCCTTGCTAAAAGAATAGGTGTAAATAATATAGCTATAAGTAAAAATGTTCTCGATGATGAGAATGGAATTGGTGTGTCGTCAAACTCGTAGAAGTGAATATCGACTCGAAGAAGCTATTGATAATGGATTATTTCAGCTTTAAATATATATCACCTTGAACTTACTTTTATTGTTTGTCACCTTAAATTTAAAGTATTTTTATTTATTCAATTTTATATTAGTAGATTCAAATATAAAAGTTTATACTTAGACGTAACACAATTGTAACTCTCTACAGATACAAATATTGACTATAAGGAAACTTTTTAACATATTTTGTTTCATCTCTAGTTATCATTGAAGATGTTATAGGTATATATATTTAAATTAATTTAAATACATATATTTATTAAAAAGATATTTTATTTAATTTTTATTTTGGATTTTTCAAATTGCTTTGATGCATTTTTCGAATACTAATTTGAAAGGCCTTAAAATTTTAGATCTGTATATTTTTCCACTCTCGAGTCTCTTTGAGAATTCCAGGACATCCACGATTCCACTTTCCGGACATGAACAATGTTAGTGCTCGATTTGATCTCACCCTTTTATCCAATGTTTTCCTTCAAATAATAATGTTTGAATGGTTTTCCTATATTTCAAAAATGTATGCTCAAAGATTTGATCATGTTAATATGAATAACATCCCATGTTTAGGGTGTGAATCCTTTTTTTGTTCAAGGAATGTAGTAGTAATGTCATCCCTTAAAATCCTTGAAAAAAATTGATTATTGATCGGGTTCAATCTTGAAAATATTCCTTGTATATCATCCTCTGGACCTTGATGCAAATTTCATATTTGTTCTACCACTGAAGATACATTGCATGTTTCCATTGGTTGTGTTGTAGTGGTCTCGACTTACAAATTTATATCATTTACATAATAACTAAAAATTAGAAAGTTAGCCTCGAGGTGGATGAATATCCTCATGAATATTTGAGTCTAAGAATGTAAAAAGGATAAATTGACCCCGCTCCCAAAAAAATAATACGTGTCAAAATAGGATTAGAGTGGCGAGTGGGGCCAATTTTGTACTTTTGATGACAAGCTAATAAAGTGAAAAGTGCAATAAAATCTCTAAGGATCGTCATGGACAAGTGTCATGATCTTAACAAAAGTTAAAGAGGTGGGGTTTTGGGTCAATTGGGTAAATTTTCTCCAAATCGGGAAAATAAACAAATGTGCAAAAGGGTCCCGCGACTCCCTTACCTCTAATATTTGAACACATGTCATAATCTCAGTAAAAGTTAAAGGCATGTGTTCGGGTCAAATGTGTGAACATGTATGCATTTAAAAGATAGTGCAAAAGAGAAAAAAGACTCCCTGCACCCATGAAGCATCAAATTCATCCATGTGTATGGTCCACATTCAAATTAAGAAAGAAAAATTGATGGTTAGGATGTAACCCATTTATGGCTACCGCCATTAATGTGTTTTTGCACAAATCAAAGAATTTTTTTGAAGCATTCAAACACTTTGATTTTTTTACCATCACATGCAAGGATTTGGATGCCCTAACTATCAAAATTCACAAAGGAACAAAGTGAAATTAACCGAGAGGCGTCGATTTGGAGCTAGAGGATTGAGAATCCAAGAAGCAAGGAAAATTGCATAGACATTTATATGAAAAACTGGTAAGGATTATACTGCATTCATATTTTTCATTCTACAAATTTGCAAAGAGGTTGAAGGGAAAATTTAGGGAATAGAAATAATGAAGCCATTGAATTATGGTTTTCACGTCACATCCGGTATCACCAGTGACTTAGATAAAATCATAGACAAAAACTTGGTGAATGTCGATTTGAATGATTTTTTGCAAAGACTCAATAGTCAAGATTAAAGGAAATTCATAGAAGCAATCGATGCTAGTAACATTTACCTAGCTAGTTTTACACCGAGTTCAAAATTTGATTTTAGAAGACACAAAATAAATATCAAATTTCCTATTAAAATTGGAAGATACATGTGCCCCTCCATTATAAAATCTAGGTTGAAGGAGGAAGAGATGGAAAGGTTTGACATGGAGAAATTTGAGGCAAGATATAACTATGATGTTAGATGGGTGGTCAATATTGCTTTGTGAAATTCTTTTGAGCATGAAACTCACTTTGAGGATTATTGGATGAATTGTAGAGATGAAGAGGAGGTTAGAATTAGTTATTTCTCAAGGAAGACTCTCATACAAGTCATTGATTTTAAAATTATTGTGGTACCTTAGGGGATTCTAGGTGACCAATAGAAATTAAGTCAATATTAT
This sequence comes from Taxus wallichiana var. yunnanensis, assembly GCA_018340775.1. Classification (NCBI taxonomy): domain Eukaryota; kingdom Viridiplantae; phylum Streptophyta; class Pinopsida; order Cupressales; family Taxaceae; genus Taxus; species Taxus wallichiana. The sequence goes on along the minus strand of CM031239.1, from coordinate 395,267,358 downwards.
ATTGACCAAAAGGTAGAAGAAGAACATGGACTAATGGATCCCATAAAAATGTGATGAGAGGAGGACCCGACTCAATATTAAAAGGAAATAAAATAGATATATATCCATTCAAAATAAAAGGTACTTAATAAATTCAGGGACTTGGAAATTTTGAAGGAAGATCTTCCCCTTTTAAAGGAAGGGGTTGATAAGATAGATCCTTTAGGAGAAAATTCCCCTCAATTTCCTTCAAAGAGACCTACCACAGGTATTATTGATGAATGGACCACTTCTAATGTGAGACTTGGATTTCCATGTCTGCTTTGAAGCAGAAGAAAAAGGAAATGATTTTAAAGTCCATGCAAAATGCTCCTATTACTTTTGCAATGCCCATACATATTAAAGGAACTGGTGTAACTAAAACAGAACCCCAACTATAGTAGTAACAAGGGCATCCAGTTCAAGTAAGACAATGAGAGTATCTATATCGGAGTGTGGACTCAACATTTTTATACAAGGTAGAAAAGATAGAGAAGCACCAAATATTAGGCAATTTTAAAGAACTAAGATGAAATTCAAACTTGTATTTGAATAGCCTTTAGAAAGATATGTTGGTATTTCAATAAAAGAGAGTGGCCATGCATCAAAGAAGCACAAACATAGAGATCCTAAGGTGATTGATCCTCATGCTCTTACAAAGGAACAAAAAGGAATAGTTGTTTCCTTGGCGCACTAGGTAACACAACCACCCGATCAAGGGATACCCCAAGTTAATCCAATTGAACAACCAGTATCTCAGCTCTAGTTTTATTTTTAGTAAGATTTGTAGCTGAAATCATCTAGGAACAAGTAACTCAGGGTAATCCCCTATCTAACCAACAAGCACTTATGTGATAGAATAGGGGTTGAAGAAACCTGATGCAACATTTTTGAAAGTGTGAATGTACCTCTTCTTGATCAACCACATGAACAAACAAAGATCCTGATTGAAATAATGGACATAGATGAAGAAATTATTATACTTGAAACTTTTGGCATATCACCCAAGACACCTCTCGGTAGAAAGAGCATATGTTCTTGAGTTAGATGAAGAAATGAAGGAACCCACCAAATTGCCAATTATTGAATCAAAAATTCAAATAGCATGATCCTTTCTTGAAGGCCAAAAAGTTTCAAAAATAGGTAGATCAGAGACTTAGAAAATTGTTAGTGAAGTAATTATGAATAATGTGGCACCCACTAAAGAAGGTCCTTAAGAGGAAACAAATGTCATAAAAAGTAATGAACCACCTCAAAAGGTGGAATCTATTGAAGAAAGGGTGGTAGAACCTAAAAAGGAAGCCATTGCAAAGGTGGAAATTGATGAGAATAAGAAGTTTGTAGACCATTGATAAAGGTGAATTACTAGTTACTATAGGCCAACACATTGAGACATTAAAGGAAAAAATGAAGAAAGATAAGGTAATTGACATACCAGTTCATGAAGATGTAAATCCAATGAACATCTACCTCTAAAGAGGTATACATTACAAAAAGAGATTACCCAGAATGACAACACCAACCCAAGAGGTTCCTAAGAAAACCCTAGAAGTTATGGCTACTTAAGTTGGGAGAAAATAACGAATATGCTCTAATTGATAACATGATTCAAAAGGAAATTAATCAATCCCAAGTTCAATATCAAGGAAGGAATCAGTTAGAGGAAGTTTGATAACAAGATGATCCCAAAGATTTATCATTGGGAGTGGACAAGACACACAGGAACTCCATTAGTGCGGGTTGTCCATAAAATATATAAGAAATTGGCTATTTTCTTTGAGAAACAACCCCAATAGGAATCATAAGAGGCAAAAGTAGGGACTGCTCTCATAGTTGGTTGGTTGGGAGGGTTGATCTTAGAAGAAGAAGAGGAAATTATACCTGAGAAAGTTATAGATATTACAACCTTGGCCTTCCCAAATCCCAAAAAGACTCCAAAAAGGGATAGGGTTATTACTAAAACTCATGTAGACCCATATGGATCTAGAACTCTGGAGGTTGCAACCCCACATGAAGGAAAATAAAGAAATGATATAACAAGTGATTATAGTGTCTAGCTTATCCCTTTGGGAAAAACCTCAAGAGAAACATTAAAACAAGATGTTTCGAAGTAGTCCAGGATTTTGCATAAAGTGGACAAAGAAAAGATATCAAAAGAGTGTTTCAAAGAACATGTTAGATCTTTGAATTCATGTCTACAAATACTAGTGGGCCAATGTAGTGAAATCCAAGGAGATATATCTATTATTACTCTTGAAGTTATAAGACATATTGAAAAGGGTGTCAAAAAGGTTAAGGATGTTGATACGTGGGTTGAAAGGTTAGTTGAAAAGGGAAAAAATATTGAGAATGCAAGAATAAGGTATGAAGAACTTAATATTAATCTCAATGAAATTTTTGAATTGATTGAACAATGTAATAATGAGCCTTTTTACCTTGAAGGAATCCTTCCCAAATTAAACCATATCAATGAAATGGATGAATATTTAGTTGAAAAGGAAGGCATCGTGCCATTAGAAATGATTGAACTCAATATGCAAATGAATATTTTTTCAAAATAAGGATTGAAGTTTTGAGTCAAGTTAAGGAAAAGTTGGAAATAGAGAAGAAATGGTTTGAGAAGAACATAGATTCCATAGACATGAAGTTGGAAGATCTGGTGTTTGATAAACATAAGAAAAGTTATGGTGACTTGATGAGTGATTTATTGATTAATTCCTTTTGAAAAATTTCCATGTTGAAGACTTTTCTTATGATATTGTCAAAAGGTTAATCTTTGGTGGAAAGTAGAATTGTAGAGTTGAAAACAAAGCCATGGGAATACAAGAAAAGGATGAACTAATGTGGGGATGCGTTGAACATGCAAACTTTAATAATTTAACATCACAATGGCCCAACTGATGAAGATGTAAAATAGTTATTTCAGAGGTATCATGCATATGTGGAAAGGCAACCAAAAGAAGAGGGAGATGATGGAGCTGAAGATACAACTATGAAGAATGATGAGAAGGCTTAGCCTTTTATTATTTGAATAAGTTTTTCATCTTTTTATAACTATTACTCTTGTTTCATGAAAGATGAACATTATTTTGAATAATTACTTTCAAATATGAATGTAACTTGATATAATGCATTATACTCCTATATTGCTTTGATAGATTTTTAAATCCATTATGAAACATATGTATTCATGTAACATTTTGAAATTTTTGTGTTGTATAAGAAGTAAAATAGGGGTTATATAGGGGTTGTAGCCCATAAAAAAAAAGTTACATACATTTTGGTAAGCTGTATCAAAAGGAAAACAAGAAAAAATAAACCTAATCATATTCCACCGCAAAATCCTCTCTGCAAAGAGGAAGTTTCTTCACCAGCCTATTCTTTCTTGGAAAAAAATCTTATGTTCCCACTACCATTTGAATAAACATAATGTATCCTATTAGAGTGTGAGACATACCCAAAGACATGAGTTCATCAATACTTTTCATTAGATAATCCAACAAATTAAGCAATTGTGATCTCCTCTCATAGGAGGAAACCCATTCAGTCATGTCCAAACCTCCTTTAGGAAAGGCCTTTTTCCTTGTCACTTTGAAAGTTGAGGATGGATTGGTAGCTGACATGGAAGTTAATAACAATTGATCTTTGGAGCAAATAGAGTATGAGGTTTTAAACTAGACTCACCCTAGAGTTCATCATACAGACTAGTGGTACTTCAGGAGGCTGAGAGGGTGTGGTCCTTGATTGTTTCTTATCCAAGATTGAAACACATTGCTTCATCTCATTCATCCTATGAAAGAGGGTAAGCAAAATTCCTAATCTAATCCCTTCATCAAGAGCATAAGATCTTGGAGGGATCTCCTTCACAGTTAATCCTTCATTACAAATGAAGGGGCATGCATAATTAGATACACCTTGTATAGTAGGCCTACTTAGGAGCTAAAATTTATTCAACATATCAGAAGTCTTTTGGTGTTTTAGTCTAAAAATATAAAAATACATCATCGAAAGGTGGAAAAGATAAGACATATCTGATAAGCCTTCTAATCAATGCTACATGAATATCTTGGGAATTTAATGGCCCTTTATAAACGGGTCTCTGCAATATTAAATAACATCCTTACAAACTCCTCATCGGACTATCAAGTCAAAAATTTGCTTCAAATCCTTAGAAGAAATATCTTTCAAATTGGGTGCAACTTTCATTCCCAGCATGTCGAAGATAGTTAATCCACGAGACATTTTCACACTCGAAAAGATGCGAGTTTGTGAAGGGAATAACATGCATTTATAAGAAACTTAAGGAAAGGAAGTTGACTAGAGTATAATCATGGTGAAATGACCTCCGGGATCTATATGTGATATCCACACATGAGTAATAAGTTTGAAATAAGTTATCACTACACAAAAGATAATGGTTGGTTTGATTTGACAAGATCCATGTGAGAATAATCATCCCGAGAAAGACATGAAAGAAAGTGTGTGTTTTCCAATATGGATTCTTGAAAGCCAAAAGGGATTACATGTCAAATCAAATTATTGGAGGAAATTGAGAATCATAAAAAGGGTCACTTTTCCCACTTAAACAAGATAAATGATTAGACTAATATTAAAAATGTGACATCTCCATTCTAAGAGAATAAAATACGTGAATCACTTGTGAGTCTTCCACTTGGGAACAAAAATAGAATATTTTAAAGGGAATAATAAAGGGTGAGACTGCTTTCGGAGAAAATAATATTCCTTTGAAGATTCATGCTATTGGGGAAAAGAAGAAAAATGAGATGAGAGAAATTGTATAAAAGTGACGAGGATGTTCTTACCTAAGGGGGTTACATTTTTCTAATTTTTTTAAGAGATAAAGGAGAAAACAAATTTTCTTTGTCTAAATTCGAGCTAATATGAGATACGAGAGTTTATTCATTCATTCCCAAACCTTCTCACAAAGCCGATTGCCCTATAAAGTCATTGGAAAACATTGAGGTTATAGGTGGTGTTTCCCCCTTGTTGAAGTGTTCTAGATTCTTGAATTAATTTGTGTGTATTCTCATGAGCAACGCTATTTTTTTCTAAGATGTATTTACGTGAAACAATTATCTACATTCCTATTTCAATATTTCTTTGATTAATTTCTTTGAATTACACAAAGTCTTGTTTTAAATAGTGACATTTTTATGAATCAAATGTATTATTGATGGATATTTCATTCATGATGTAGTAAATGGTTTTAAATTCAAGTTGTACCTATTTGATTTTAAGATCTTTGTCAGTTCTTGAGGGTATCTGGAACGTATTTGATTAGAAGTTGTCAACATTTTATTGAGAATTTATCATGAGCTTTTGTGTTTAGATTCTCAAAGTTTGTGTGAAATCATGTATTCTTGGGCCTCCATGAATACAAATCCTCTAGTTGAATGAGTGCTTTGAATTTTGTTATCTATATTTTGCATCAAGAATAATTATATACAACATTTGTTATGGTTTAGTTAAGGATTTTATATAATCAACTTTATCCTACTTAATATCCCATAAATATAACAAGATTACAATCAATAACCATTTGATTAAATCGAATTATCCATGCTTGCACTATTTATGCACAAATTCTAAGGAAATTTATTATTTATGTCCATCCTTTATAAAAAATATGCAAAATCAAGTGGAGCTACCATTTTCTTTAGTAACCTGAGCCTTCTTTAGAATTCATCTATATTTTATAGTGTGACAACTCATGAGTTAGATAATGTTTGGATTGACCATGTCTTCCGGAGTTATCTTTTTAAAATCCCGAGAAAGAGAGTCTAAATATTGTTATCCTATACATTCCTCTCATAAACACGGAGTTACAAAATGGGTCTTCTCACCCCTGGTTGTAGAAAGAACCTAAAGTAATATGGTAGGTCATACCCTTAGTGAGGTGTTATCAAACATTTCCTAAGTCAACGTGACAAAGATATTTATAGATCTATCCCTGGCTACAAAATGACTTAAATCCTAGTCTGTCTTTCTCTAAACATCATGCTTATCTTGTTAATGCTTCATGAATGACAAGGTCGGACTAATTTCGGTAGAAACATCCTCGTGGTGCCACTTTCAAGGACTTTTTTCAAATTCAAAGATACATCAATATCTAGTTACGTCATCGAGTATGTTTAGATGTAAATACATGATCTAGAAAACATATTTTGTCGAGATTTACAAAAAATTCTTAATTAGAAGTTATTTTCTAGGTATTTTCCTAGTTTAAGAAAGCTTTCCATTAAATTTGACTTGGCTAGGGGTAAATATTGATAAAGGATACTAATATTTTCCAAGATTTGTTGAAATTAATCATTAATTTTTAGTTGGCAAGTTGTTTATAGTGATTTATACATCTAAGTTACAAGAAATTAGTGGCGGTTCCACGCTATTCAAAAAATCTAGTAAATATTATTACCTTGAGTTTCAAATATTATGATCTGTTAGTAAATTTTTCAAAGATGGAAGGAAGAAGGTTGTTCTTTAAGACAAATCCTAGTAGAAAATTGTTTCCAGAGTTGGGAAGAACAAATCCAATGAAGAAACATGTCTAGAAATCCCTTGGAGTTCAAATATTTGAAGAAAAAGTAATTCTAGTAGTTGAGAGTGATCAACCTTTTATAGAATATTACTCTAGTTCTTCAAATGGTTCTAGATTAGGCAGTCCTTACATAAATTTGTACACTCTAACTTGAGAGGGTCCTTCATTTTCAACTAATAAGGGTATTCCTCATCTCCCTCCTCTATTACTTAGAAATAATAGAGTGTTTTGTGAAACTAAATCATTAAAGGATTAGTAATTTGAAGATCATACATCATTACCTTAAAGACCTCTAGTTCCCCACCATTTTAACCCACCTTTTAGAACACCTGGTCAAAATAATATGGCTCATCCTCCATCTAGACCCCCTTTGGTGTAAATGCTTTTGGACCCATAGATTTATGGGGTATGGTGGGTTATCCTAACACAGTTCGACAAGAGGTGATAAATAGATTACCTAAGTTCCAAGGAAATAATGCTATCAGTGGTAACCAAAACCTTAGGATTTATGTTAATAGTATGGAAGATTTTGAGATTGAGCATGATGATCTATATATGAAATTGTTCATTCATACCTTAAAATAAGATGTCCGTGATTGGTATAAATCTTTACAGATAATTATACTGATTCATGGATTGAAATGAAAAATGCATTTAGGTCACAATATGGGACAAAAATGATCCAAAGTTTCTTCTCTCGAGTTTGATAACATTAAAAGAATCCGAATGAACCCATCTAAGATTTCAATACTAGTTTCAACAAAAACTTGATCAGATTGCTTATAATTTTAAGGCTAAGTGATGAATCCGATTAATAAAGTATTTTGATGCATTTGATAAGAAAGAAACATATTATTTGAGGAAAAAAACCTAGTCTTTGCAAGACAATCTTTCTCAATGGAAGTACAACCGAGAATAATATCAAGGCGTAGAGGAAAACCCCCTAAAAAGAGAGGGTGTCAAATTGATTAATCTTGAAAAGCCTCATGTTAGAAAGGAGTGTATCGGAGGAAGTGGTTAAAAATTTAACATGAGTAGTGAAGGAGATCTCTTATAAACTTACTAGGGTATAAAAGTGGATAGGTCGAGTTCTCAAGCCCAACATCAACCTTAGGGTCAAAAGAGATTTGGCAATCAGCCTAGAGTTGATCATAGATTGGATGATAGAGGGAAGGAGCCCATGGGATTAGGAAATAAACAAAAGCCACCAATGGAAAATAAATTGGTCCCTTACCCATTAACTTCTAGGGTGTCCTTGGTTGAAGAAGATCATGTGATTGACTAGTGTAATAAGTGTTTCTTCCCATATCTCCCATGTGGCCTTGCTGAGGAAAGTGAAGAGGTTGATGACATTGCTACTTATGGTGATGTTTGTATGATGGAGTGAAATAATAGCTCACAAAAAGGATCCACTTCCATTGAATTTGTAATTTCAAGGACCGTGGAAGGCTTTTAGAAGTGTATACAATGGGTAATTTCTGTCCCTTCCACTCTTAACTTGGGTGTTGACATGGTTCAGGATTTTGAGTTTCCTAATCATGATATTGAGTACTTGAGGTCATTAATGATTTAGAAATATTATTGAGTAATTCCTTCTAAATATGACATGAAGCTCTTAATTAATGCAAAGTGGTTACCCAAGAGGAGTATAATCTAAGAAATAGAACTCTTAAAAGAGAGGGGCTAGAACCCAAACCAAAGACTCCTCTCCTCACCAATATCCCAAAGGATCCCCTCAAGAAAGATGTGCCAAAAAGACACCAAAGTTACTACCAATAAATCCAGTACCCCTGTCCTTGCCCAATCCATGAAGAACCTCATACCACAAGAAAAGGAAATTACCCTACCTCTAATAAAACATTAGCCAAGTACACCCCATGTGATATGGCTCAAATTTTGAGTTAGATCAAAGTTATTGTATACATTGTTAAGTTACTCAAGGTCCCTAAGCATAAATGAAGAGAATTTGAGTATTTGGGAATCAAGGAAGAGATAGTGCCAGTAGGTGAAGATGTTAACAATGTTGATCTTCCCCCTATTATTATAGAATTGGAAGTGCCATAAGAATTGGAAAATTTGGGGGAATCCTGTGAAGTATATTTAGGAACTTCCCTTGTTGAGTCCCAACTTGATGTTGATCCCTTTTACAATAATTTGATCATTAAAGATAGACTTTTCACAACTACATGTTTGATTCAAGAGCTTCATATAGTGTGATTCCCCTTAAAGTTATGAATGAACTAGATATCAAAGTAAAAGTATCCTTTGGAAAGTACACTTTTATGGATTCAAGATAAGTACCAATAATTGGGTATGTCAAAGGTTTGATGGTGCAATTAGAAGCTTACCCTAATAATTTTTAACCATGAATGTGGTCATTATTGACTGTCCCGCAAAATGGGGTATGATATTGTCAAGGAAGTGGGATTCTAGTGTGGGAGGAAGTGTGTAGATGGACATGTCATATGCCACCATATCGCTGGAAGGAAATCTTGTCAAAGCTGTATGGAGAGAAGAAGTTGTTTCATGTAATTGGCGACCCTAACAATGCATCCTATGAAGTGTTATATGTTTATGTGGATGTTAATTTTTTTTTGGTTATGTAGATTTTGAGGAGCATAGTACCAATGAGAGTAAGTTCTTTTAACAAGTTTGTGTCCCTTGGACCTTGATGTTTGATGCAACTTTCTCAATATGGGAAATGGGGTTGGAGTTGTACTTATATCTCCAAGCCAAGATATTTTGAATTTATATTCCAAATTAAAATTTTAGTGCACAAATAATATTGATGAATATGAAGAAATGCTTTTGGGTTTGAGGATTGCTTGGAGATATAGTATAAAGGATATAATTGTTAAGGGAGATTAAGAACTTGTGGTGAAACAAGTGAGGAAACTGCATGCTATAAAGAATCAAATAATGAAGCAATATAGACATATAGTATGGGATTTTATCGAGTTATTTGATTATTTCAAAATCATATATCATGAAAGAGATAATAATGTTGTAGTTGATAAGTTGGTTTTCCTTGTATCTAGGTTTGGTAATTGCACAATCTCTCCTTATTGCAATTATGATGTTGAAATATTATCTAAACCCTCTATGCTAGATAATGTGAATCATTGAAAACTCTTTGATGATGATGCCTAAGTCTAGAAGTTCCTCAAAAATGAATGATAATTCAAAATTAGTGTATGGACTGGGAACCAAGGGTCCCTCTTTCGCAATGGTAAATGAATCTTGTTTGGCAAAGATATAATTCGATTAAAGACTAAAACCATTCCTATGGAGTTGGTTTCTTTGGAATCAATTTTGATAATGCAGATAGGGTGGTTCATAGACACATATCTACTTCAAGGGATGTTGAAGAATATAATTTGGGAACCAAGGAAAAACCTAGAAAGGTGTGGTTAGGGAGAAATTTAAGTAAGGAAGAAAAACAGTCTTATGTTGAATTTTTGAAAAAATATCAAGATTTCTTAGCTTGGTCTTATTCAAAATTAAAATCATATAGGGAAGATTTATTTAAACATGAAATACATTTGGAACCTAATGCTAAATCATTTAGGAAAAAACAGAGGCCTATCAATCCACTTCTCTCCCTTAAGATGCAAGAAGAATTAACAAATTTGAGAGATGGAGGGATAATATAGCCTACGAGATATTCTTCATGGGTGGAAAATTTAGTTCCAATAAGAAATAAAAATGGAGACATAAGGCTATGTGTGGATTTCAGAAATTTGAACAAAGCCTCAATCAAAGACAACTATCCATTTCCTAATATGGATAATATGTTACAATTGGTCACTTGATCTAAATTTATTTCTAGCTTAGATGGATTTTTGAAGTACAACCAAGTGGTTGTGAAGAAATTTGAAAGAATTAAAACTATTTTTATGACTCCTTAGGGTACTTATATACTTGTATGAATGCTAATTAGTCTAATGAATGTTGGGGATACTTTCTAAAGAGCCATGTATGTTGCATTCTTAGGCTACATCAATGATTTTATTGTAGTACATCAAGATGATGTGAAAATATTTTCTAGAAAGAGAAGTGACCACTTGAAGCATGTGGAGAAAATGTTGATAAGATTTAGAGAATATGTAATTTCATTTAACCCTAGAAATTGTCATTTTGGAGTTCAAAAGGCAAAATTTTTGGGGCACATTGTGTTAAAAGAAGGGGTCATGATTGATCCCAAAAGGATAGAAGAAATTTGTCAAGTTCTTGTCCCTAAAAATAAAAAGGCAATTCAATATTTTTTTAGTCAGATAAATTTTATCAGGAGGTTCTGTTATCTACGAATCACAACACCTTTTCATTTACACAAGTGTGTTTGCTTGATTTCACAATCTGATTGGATAACATGGGTACCATATCCAAGTTGTGGGACTTGATACTTGAGATAGACCTCAAGAGAAAGATGGTTCTTGCTCCTAAACTACCTGCCAAAATATACTCTAATGCAGAAAAACTATCTAATCCTAATCTAAATTTCCAAGGGACCAAGGGAGAGAGAGTGCATGAAAACAAATCCTACACTAAAGCAGTGATACACCAGAAAAGGAGGGTGTGAGAGTAGTCTTCCAATGTGTGGAAAGTAGAAGCAAAGTGCATACTAGAAGGGGTGATGACAGTTCTCCACAATCTAGCAAATGCATTCACAAAAATATTCCATACATGCACAATAAAATGAATCCTGTAAGAGTATAAGATAGACACAATATATTTGTAATGAGTTTGAAAGGGAAAGAAGAATGCAAAAAAACACAATAGGGGAAGAAGTATCCACAAACTTGTATCTATTGCTTCATTGATATGCACAATCCAATCTATTACAAAATAAGGGCTTGGATCACCATGCAAGGAGTCCACTACAAGAGGGCCTATGGTAAATTGGATTCAAAAAATTTTGATAGAGTTTTTCTACTCAAAAATATCCCCCTTTACAATGAGCCCAACACTCCAATTTATAGATTTCTAAGAGGAGAGAGAGAGAGGGAAAATGAAAATCCTGAAATTTTTCCTTCAACCACTTGCAAGATGTAGTAAATGAAGTGAAATGATGTTTTGTTTCTTGCAAAAGGCCCCCCATACTGTCCCATGACTTACAATAGTGAGAAATGTCACCCATGCTTCATTGAATGCATCCCAACTACCAAATAAAACATTGTTTTGAACCTTGCCACGATTTTCTGCAAAAAAATCATCGATTTCTCATCAAATTCTAAATTTATTGATATTTGTGCGTTTGAATCGAAAACATGATTCCAATGGTACCAATTTTTTGTGTTTTCACCGAGAAATGCAAATGTTATTGCCATTTGAGTGCGGGTAGCTATTTTGGGTTTCCCAGGAATTTTTGTCATTTAACGGGACTAAGAATTTACTTTACTAGAGATGAATATGCTTCCTTTATTTTCATATATCTACCCTCATCAAAATTAATAAATCCATTTTTTGTGGTATAGAGGATGTCATGCTCGTTCTAGAAAGTCAAATTTTGTGAAAATCGGAGCTCAAAGTCAAAAATTATGGCCATTTGAAGTTGGGAGGGTAAGGCACTGAGTTTTCCTTTGTATGTGGGCATTTCATCTATATCGGGTTCTTGTGTCCCAATTGTCCTGGAAAAAACCTCGATCCACCTGCAAGCCTCCTTCCATGGAAAAATTGGGTTTTGATGTCCTATATGTCCCATCGTTGACTAGGCCATGAGGGTCGTTGACATCCGCATTCACCACACTACTTTGCTGATCAAATTTTTCACCTTTGTGGGTCTCACGTGTACTTGTGTCGTAGGTGTCCCACATACCGTGTGGGAAAAAAATATCCAATTTCACCAATTTGAACTACATGCGGCCATTTCAGTGATGCCTATCCCGTATGTCCTGCGGATCATCTAGGACATATTTTTCTAATTTTTCCAAACAACAAAGGAATGCAGCCATCTCGGGTTTGGATTCCAAATGTCCCACGTGAACTTGTGCAGCTTAGGACAAAAACTTCTGCTTTTTCTCGCACTACACTAAAAGAGGCCATTTTTGGGATTTTTTCAACTTTTTCTAACTTCTTGGATTTTTCTTTGGATAGGGAAGTTAGAGAAGAGCCAAAGGGACCTCGAACCTGATTTTTGGGCCTTTGACCAATTTTACTCACTCAAGCTTGAAAAAAATTATGCAGGTTATCAAAATTTACCTTGAGGGGTGAATTTGGGATAATAGGTTCATTTCTAATTTTGCTAAAATGAAAATACCCATCACAAACATGCTAAAAAGGACCAAATCATCCAATGGGAGGAAGGAGCTTTCTAATATTTCACTAGGATAAAATAATCATTTAAAGATGCCATAATATTGGTATCCCCTAACTATAAAAGGGTTTTTAGATATTTTATTTTGCATCTAAAAATACTATTGAATTGGTATTATTACAAAAATACGAAGAAAGAAATGAAAGGCCTATTGCATTTTTAGTAAAGCATCGTAAAGTGCTAAATTAGAAAATAATATTAGGGAAAAATAAGCTTTTTCTTTGGTGAGAGATACTAAAATTTTTAAACCTTACATCTTGAGTTCCAATATTGTAGCCTATGTTTCCTATACTATGGTTAAGGATATTTTATTAGAAATGGAAGTTTTTAACAAAAGTTTCTATTGGGTGAAGATGTTGCAGGAATATAATATGGATATACAAACCACCAAATTTGTTAGGGGTTTTGGCCTTTCAAGATTGATGGTAGAGAGAAACTTGCAAGTCATGGAAGTAAATGAAGTTGAAGGAGGAAATATGGATGTCAAGAGAAGTTGATCATTTCCCCATGGTACCAGGATATAATATTTTACGTAAGAATTTTGAGTGTTCATGTCACTTAGACAAGAATCATAGAAGGACACTAAAATTGGCCTCCCAAAAATATTTCATAACTAAATATCGGTTAGCTTGGAAAAATCCTGAAGGGATCCTTTTGAAATGCATCACAGAAGAAGAATCCCCCAAGATTATGTGGAGGTCATTTTTCTAGAAGAGTGGTTGCTCATAAGATGTTAAGAGCAAGATATTGTTGACCTACACTTTTAAAGATGTAACCTTACTCATCAAGAAGTGTAAAAGTTGTCAAAGGTTTTTATAAGGATGAAAGCTTTAGGTGCTTTACCCTTGCAACTAGTTTCAATAGAAGCTCCTTTTAAACAATGGGGGTGAATTTTATTGGAGTAATATTAGATTCTTCTAGTGATGGATATAGATGGATCTTGGTTGATACTAATTCCTTCACAAAATGGGTTGAAGCTATCCCCACCAATAAGGAAACTCACCAAATAATCATGTACTTCATTCCGAATAATATAATTTGTATGTTTGGAGTACCTACAAAGATAGTTGCTGATAATGATATGAGATTTAGGGCTAAACCATTAGTAACTATGTGTCAAGAGTATGGAACTAATCTGACATATGCATCCAATTGGAATCCTCGAGGAATGGTCAAGATGAATCAAGTAATAAAATTTTCTCAAGATAATTAGGAGGACATTAGAAGTTAACAAGAGAAAATGGGGTGAGCAATTAAAATTTTCTTTGTGGGTAGATAGGATTACTACTAAGAGAGCCACTAGAAAAAGTCCCTTTGAATTATTTTATGGAGTTTAGGTTCTCTTAGCCTTACATATGCAGTTTTCCTCCTATCAGTTCATTCAATAGCTTGAAAATGAAGAAGTAAGCCCCTATGAAGTGAGGATCTATCAGATATTGAAATTCGATGAAGAAAAGATGGAATCCCATAAAAGGCACCTTAAATTTAGAGAAATAATTAAGAAAATTCTTTATAAAAGGTGACCCCAAGATATTTTAGTGTCATAGATCTAGTATTAATATGGGATATAAGGCACAAGGACAAAGGAAAGCATGGAAATTTTGATACAATATGGATGGGCCCCTATTCTATCAATATAAGAATTGATGTCCATAATTTCTTCCTAAAATATTTGAATGGAGGCTTTCTAGAGTTTTCTATCAATGGAAAGCATCTAAAACATTTCCTAGATTGAAAATATGTAATTAGTACGAACTTTGTATAATGTATAGTATTTTTGCTTTGTCTTCATTTTTGTTTCCCTTTTCATTTTTTTGGTCTACAGTGACTAGTTTCCTTGGTATCTTGGTATGTTTTTGTGAAGTACATTGGTTCTATTTGACCTTGTTCATGTTTTGAATGACTCCGTAGCCCAATGGATTTAGGCACTTGGTTTGTTTAATGTTTGGTTTTTTTCGGTTATTATGGCTTTATGGGGGTGCCCATCCCACGAGTTGGAGCTAATGTTAGTGCTCGATTTGATCTCACCCTTTTATCCAATGTGTTCCTTGAATTTTTTTTTAATAGTTTTCTATGTTTCAAAAATGTATGCTCAAATATGTGATCATGTTAATACGAATAAAATCCCATGTTTAGGTGTGAATCATCTTTTTTGGTCGAGGAATGTAGTAGTAATGTCATGCCCGAAAATCCTTGAAAAAAATTAATTTTGATCAAGTTAAATATTGAAAATCTTCCTCGTAAATCATCATTTGTACCTTCATTGTGAATTTCATATTTGTTCTTCCACCCAAGATACGTGGAATGTTTCCATCGATTCTGTTCAAGCGGGCTTGGATTATAAAGTTACTTCATTTACACAATAACTATATAGTATAAACTTAGCCTCGATGTTAGATGAATATTCATAGGAATATTCAAGTCAAAGAATGAAGAAAGGAGAAATTGACCCCACTCCCAAAAAATGAATACGTGTCAAAATAGGATTGGAGTGGGGGTGGGGCTAGTGGTGTATTTTTTTACTACAAGGTGATGAAGTGCAAAGTGCAATAAAATCTCTTAGGCTGTCAAGGGACATGTCATGTTCTCAATAGAATTCAAAGAGGTGGGGTTTTGAGTCAATTTGGTAATTTTGTGCCCAAGTAGGGAAAATAAAGAAATATGCAGAAAGGTCATGTGACTCCCTTACTTCTAATATATGAACACGTCTCCTAATCTCAGTAAAATTCAAAGGGGGTTCTCGGTGTCAAATGTGTGAACCTATATGCATTTAAAATATAGTGATTTTTTTAAATAAGTAATCCTGAGCCCACGAAGCATAAAATTCATTCACGTGTATGGTCCACATTAAAATTAAAAATCAAGATCGACAACTAGGATGTAACGCATTTATGCCTGCCGTTATTAATGAATTTTTACACAAATCAAACCAAATGTTTTTAAGCATTCAAACACTATGAGTTCTTTTTACTATTGCATGTGAGGATTTGGATGCCCTAGCTATTAGAATTCACAAAGGAATGAAGTAAAATCAACCAAGAGGAATCAATTTGGAGCTAGAGGATTGAGCATCCAAGAAGTAAGGGATAATTCCATAGACAATTTCACGGAAAACCGGTAAGGATCTCTACCGCATTCGTATTTTTCAATTTTTGTTATGAAATTTTCAAAGAGGTTGAAAGGAAACATTAGGGCATAGAAAAATGAATCCATTGCAGTCAGGTTTTCACGTCACATTCGGTATGTCTAGTGAATTAGATAAAATCACAAACATAAACTTGGTGAATTCCGATTTGAATGATTTTTTGCAAAGACTCAATAGTCCAGACAAAAATGAATTCATGGAAGCAATCGAGGATAGTAACATTTCCTAGTTGGTGCTATACCTTCTTCAAAGTGCATTGTCCTGAATTGGTAAGGATTTGTGCTATAAATTATAATCTAGAGAAGAGGGAAGTTTTGGATGGAAGTGGTGAGGCAGTGTTAACTTTAACACCCAGATATTTTAGGTTAATGATGAGGTTACCAATAATCAAAACACCGGTGACCTTAAATGTTAAATGAGCCCTTAAGGACTAAGAAGCCAAAAATAAATATTATGCCAAGGTTATAAACAATAAATGGTTGCTAATAGATAAGAAGGAAACCACTAGAATCCCCAAAAAAATGCTTAGGGCACAATATGTGGCGGAAGTGGAAGATTTAATTATGTTGCTAAGTAGGATGGATGGCCTAAAAATAGTTAGTGAATTCAAGAAATGGATGTTCCCATACATTTTGGTTATTTTAGAAAGAAAAGGGAACATTTGTTGGGTAATAATCATAGCTGATTTGATTCATGAACATCTTCTAGCACTGACTGTAAAAATCAACATGGGTAGTACTAGGGTGCTTGAATTTTATATGATGACATATTTGATATACAATATTGCAGGCCATAGGCATTTTATTGGCCTTGTACCACATGCCCCTTTCAAACAAAAAAATGCATGAAATTTATCCCCAATTACTGTTGAGTGATTGGAAAGGAAATGTGAGATTGGTGAATAATGCATTTTTTACACCTATCATATGCTTATTCAAACATGAGTGGGGACAATCCAAAATATTAAAAGAGTCTAGGTATGCAATAACGGATTATGGTTGTTTCTTTATTCAATATAGGTTATTTACATACATTAGAGTCAGTGGGTTGGATGGAAAACCATGCAAATTGCCAAGATATTTAGATGATAAGATGGATTTGTGTGAACTTTCAAGGCAATTAACACCAGTTCACTGGTGATTCTTTGGAAGACACGAAAAAAACATCTAATTTCCTATTAAAACTAGAAGATACTCATTCCCCTCCATTATAAAATCTAAGTTGGAGAAGGAGATGGAAAGCTTTGACATGGAGAATTTGAGGTAACATTTAGCTATGATGTTAGATGGGTGGTTAACATTTCTTTGCGAAGTTATTTTGAGCATAAACCTCACATTGAGGATTATTGGATGAATTATACAGATGGAGAGGAGGTTAGGCTCAAATATTTATCAACGATGACTCTCAAACAAGTCATTGATTGTAAAATTTCTATTGTACCTCGGGGATTGTGGATGACCAATAGAAAGTGCGCCAATATTAACTAAAAGGTAGAAGGACAACCTATGGCTCCCATAAAATGAGATGAAGGAGATTCGGATGATCGGTATAATGGGATCACTAATGTCATGAGGAGGACATTAAATTGGATAAAAGAAAAGAATATAGAGCTCTCCATTCAAAACACTAAGGTACTTAAAAATTTAGGGACTTGGAAGTTTTAAAGGAAGATCTTCCCCTTTTGAAGGAAGTGGATGATAAGATGGATCCTTTGGGAGGAAATTCCCCTTAATTTCCTTCAAAGATACCTATGAGAGGTATTGTTGATGAATGGACCCTTTATTACTACCGATAATGGGACTTCCATGTCTGATTTGAAGTAGAAGATAGAGGAAATGCTTTTAAATTCCATGCAAAATGTTCCTATTACTTTTGCAATGCCCATAAAGATTAAAGGAACTATTCTAACTAAAAACAGGAGCCCCCAAAAAGTATTAACAGGGTATCTAGTTCAAAAATATAGTGAGAGGATCTATATTAGGTGTGGACCCAACATTTTGGTATAAGATATAAAAGAAAAAGAGGCACCAAATATGACGAGCTTTGAAAGAAATAACAAGAAATTCAAACATGTATTTGAACAACATTTGTAAAGAGATGTCGTATATCATTAAAAGAATGTGGCCATGCATCAAATAAGAATAAGCGTAGAGATCCTGAGGTGATTGATCCTCCTGCTCTTATAGGGAAATAAAAAGGAGTAGTTGTTTCCTTGTCTCACTAGGTAACACCAACACACTGATTAAGGGATACCCCAAGTTATTCCAATTAAACAACCAGTATCTCTAGCTCTAGTTTTATTTCCAGTAGGATTAGTAGCTGAAATCATCTAGGAAAAAGTAACTCAGGGTAATCCCCTATCTAACCAACCAAACACTTATGTGATAGAACATGGGATGAAGAAACCGATGCAACACGATTTGAAAGTGTGAATGTACCTCTTTTGATTAACCACATAAACAAACAAAGATCCCGATTGAAATAATGGAAACCTCGATAGAAATAAAAGATGTTCTCCAGTTAGATGAAGAAATGAAGGAACCCACCAAATTGCCAATTGTTGAATTAGAAATTCCAACACAAAGGGCCTCTACTGAAGGCATAAAAGTTTCACAAATAGGTAGATCGGAGACTCGAGAAAATTGTTAGTGAAGAAATTATGGATAATGTGGCCCACTAAAGAGGGTTCTCAAGAGGAAAAAAAACTCATCAAAAGTAATGAACCACCTCAAAAGGTGGAATCTATTGAAGAAAGGGTGGTAGAAAGCTGCAAAGGAAGCCACCGTAAAGGTGGAAATTGATGATAGTCAAAGTTTGCAAACCATTGATAAATGTGAAGGACTAGTTATTCAGAGGTCAACACAATGATCCACAAAAAGAAGAACTAAAGGAACAAGAGGTAACTAGCATACAGTTCATGAAGATGTTTCACTTAAAATCCACCTCTAAAGGAGGTAGACTTTGCAAAAAGAGAAGAATTTCCCAAAGTGACAACACCATCCCAAGAGGTTCCTAAGAAAACCCTAGAAGTTATAGATAGCTTATATCGAAGGAGAAAATAAGGAAAATGCTCTAATTGATATCATGACTCAAAAAGAAATTAATCAATCCCAAGTTCAAGATCAAGGAAAGAAGTAGTTAGAGGAAGTGCCAAAACAGGATGAACCCAAAGAGTTAACATTGGGAATGGACAAGACACAACAGGTAGCTCCATTGGCACAAGTTGTCCAGGAAAGATATAAGTAATTGGTTGTTTTCTCTGAGAAACCCCAACAGACATCACAAGTGGAAAAAGTAGGGAATTCTCTCACAGCTGGTTAGTTGGGAGGGTTGATCTCAAAATAAGAAGAGGAGATTGTACCTGAGAAATTCATAGATATTACAACCCTAGCCTTCCCAAAGCCCAAAAAGACTCCAAAAAGTGCTAAGGTTATTACTAAAACTCATGTAGACCCATATGGATCTAGAACTCTAGAGGTTGTAACCCCACATGAAGTAAAATAAAGAAATGATATAACAAGTGACTATAGTGTCCAACTCATCCCTTTGGGAAAAACCTCGAGAGAAACATTGAAACAAGATGTTTCAAAAGAAGTCTAGAGCTTGTTGCATAAAGTGGACAAAGAAAGGATATCAAAAATTAGTTCAAAGAACAGGTTAGGTCTTTGAATTCATGTTTACAACAACTAGTGGGCCAATCTAGTGAAATCTAAGAAGATATCTCTATTGTTACTCCTGAAGTTATTGGACATATTGAAAAGATCGTTAAAAAGGTTAAGGATGTTAACACTTGGGTTGAAAGGTTAGGAAAAAATTATTGATAAAGCAAGAATAATGTATGAATAACTTAATATTAATCTTAATGAATTTTTTTGAATTGATTGAACAATGTAACAATGAGTGTTTTTACCCTAAAGGAATCCTTACCAAATTAAACCATATCAACAAAATGGATGATGATTTAGTTGAAAAGGAAGGAATTATTCCATTATAAATGATTGGAACTCAATATGCAATTGAATATTTGTCCAAAATTAGGATTGAAGTTTTAAGTCAAGTTAGGGAAAAGTTGGAAATAGAGGAGAAATGGGTTGAGAAGAATATAGATGTCATAGACATGAAATTAGAAGATTTTGTGTTTGATAAGAACAAGAAAAGTTATGGTGAATTGATGAGTACTTTATTGATCGGTTCTTTTGTGAAAAATGTCCAAGTTGAATAATTTTATTATGAGATTGTCAAAAGGTTAATGTTGGTGGAAATTAGAATTGCAAAGTAGAAAGAAAATCCATGGGAATACAAGAAAAAGATGGACCAATGTGAGGATGTGTTAAAAAGAGTAACTTTTATATTCCAACATCACACTGGCCCAACTGATGAGGATGTAAAACATTTATCTTAGAGGTATGATGTATATGTGGAAAGAAAACCAAAGGAAGAGGGAGATGATGAAGCTAAAGATACAACTGTGAAGATTGATGAACAAGCTTAGGCTTGTCTTCTTTGAATAATTTTTTCATCTTATTATAACTATTACTCTTGTTTCATGAAAGATGAACATTGTTTTGAATTATTGCTTTCAAATATGATCAGTAACTTGATAAAATGCATTATATCTTATATTGATTTTATAGATTTTTAAATCCATTATGAAACATACGTATTAATGTAACATTTTGAAATTTTTGTGTTGTGGAAAAAGTAAAATAGAGGTTTTATAGGGGCGCAACCCATGAAAACATGTTACATACATTTTTGGAAAGCTGTATCAAAAGGAAAAAAGAAAAAATAAACCTAATCATATTCCACTATGAAATCCTCTTTGTAAAGAGGAAGTTTCTTCACCAACTTATTATTTCTTGGAACAAATTCCTATGTTCCCACTTGTCATTTGAACAAACAAATTATATCCTACCAAAGTGTGAGACATACCCAAAGACATGAGTTCATCAATACTTGTCATTAGAAAATCAAAAAAATTAAGAAATTATGATCTCCTCTCATAGGAGGAAAACCATTCGATCATGTCCAAACATCCTTTAGGAAAGGACTTCTTCCTTATCAATTTGAAAGTGGAGGATAGATTGACAACCTGAGATGGAAGTGCAATAACAACTGATATTGGAGCATACATATTAGGAGGTTTCAAACTAGACTCCTCCCTACACTTCATCTTAAAGACTTGTGGTCCTTCTAGAGGGTGAGAGGGTATGGTCCCCGATGGTTTCTTATCCTAGATTGAAACACATTACTTCATCTCATTCTTCCTATAAAAGAGGGTAGGCAAATTCCTAATCTAATCCCTTCATCAAGAGCATTAGATCCTAGAGGGATATCCTTCATGGTGAATCCTTCATTAAAAATGAAGGGGCATGCATAATTGGACACACTTGGCATAGTAGGTCCTTTGAGGAGCTAAAATTTATTTAACATATTAGGAGTCTTTTTGTGTTCTAGTATGAAAATACATCATTTGAAAGATGAAAATATAGGACTTATCATGATAAGCCTTCTAATCAATGCTACATGAATAGCTTGGGTGGTCAATGGCCCTTTATAATCTTCCGGGTTTATAATGTTAAATAACATCCTTACGAATGCCTCATCAAGGCCTATCAGTCGAATTTTTTCCAAATTCTTAGAAGAAATTTTTATCTAATTTTTCCCCTCGGGAAAAATTAGAAAACATGAACTTGCATAGAGGAAAAATGAGGGATTGATTCAGCCAGGGGAGATCACACTTCAGGATTGGTGAATAGGTTAGGTAGGCTAGACACATTGCGAGAGGAGTTCAAGAAATGAAGAAGCTCTAAAGTCAAAAATTTGTATTTTGGAGGTTAAGGTGTTCGGAGAGGTAGGCCCAAGCAAAAAAACCCAAAAATCCCAAAACCCAAAAATCCTGAAACCCAAAAACTCTGAAATTTGAAACCATGAAAGCCCAAAATCTTAAAACACGAAAACTCTAAAATTTATATTTTGAATTTGTATTTTATAAGATTCGGACCAATCAATATTAATCTATGTGATACGGAATTTATGTGGGAGAAAAGATGCTTGCATGGGAGAAAAGAGAGAAATGCAACGATGCTTGGGCACCTATGCATGATGTAAGGCTGCACAGGTGCCTATGTGCATGATGGAAGGGATCTTGGGCACATGTGTTGTAGTGTTTAGCTCTTTTTGAAGTTTTTTATCGCAGCATGGGTGCCTCGGCACCTGTGCAACACTAAATGCACTACTTATCTTCCGAATGCCATAACGTTTTCTCCGACATTGAAACGACTTCATTTGTTTTGCATTAGGAAGGTATCGAAGTGAACTACACAATAAAAACATAAATTTTGGGTTTTGATTTTTGTTTTACCATTTTTCTAGGCTTTTGAATTTGTATCACCAATTTGTTTATTTGGATGTTTTGACTTTTCTGACTAACATATTTGAATGTTTTTTATTTTGAAACTTATTTGAAGTTTTGATTTTCTAGAAGTTTAATGAAGCTATGTATGAAAAAAGAAACGTTGATTCCCTAGCGATAGATGGGATGTACAAGGGAAGAATGCCACACATATGCACAAGAAAGTGAAGATGTGAAATTGCCCCTAGCGTTAGATGGGAATATTCAAAGGAAAAATCTTCATGTGCA
This sequence comes from Taxus wallichiana var. yunnanensis, assembly GCA_018340775.1. NCBI lineage: Eukaryota > Viridiplantae > Streptophyta > Pinopsida > Cupressales > Taxaceae > Taxus > Taxus wallichiana. Next base: position 395,244,680 of record CM031239.1, on the reverse strand, counting down.
GAAGATGGATCAAGGCCAATATGGATAAGTTCAACATGATGATGAACATAACATAATGACATGTTAGGAAGGAACAAGGATGCCCCAGTGTAAGTTGGCCAAGAAGAACATGATAGAAAGAAGTGGAAGATTATTTTTGTGAAGGGGACAAAGGTTCCCACAAACATGGAAAAAAGGAAATATTATACACATGGATATTCTGAATGAAGTAGAAGAACAACATGTATATTTTGAATGTAGCTTAGAAGCCTCTCGATGAAGAAGTGATTATCTAAAGATATGAATTGTGAGACAAGAGATAGACTAGAGTAAGAGTCGAACAAGGTCGAAAAAAAAAGACACTTGGTAAAATACCAACCCTATTAGCTCATAGAAATACAATGTGTGTATGTGGAAATTTATTACCTCTTGGATGGAATATTTGATAGAAAACAGTGAAGACACCCTAGCTAATGTATAGGAATGATTTATTTTTCAAAGTTTATTTTTATGGATGGATTATGGAAGGAGAGTTGTACATTGCTCCGCTTCTAGCGAGGTGTCCATAGCCGAAGGAGATGCATTTTATAATAATCGAAACATTTCTCTACTACCCAGTCAAGTGTCCATATCCCGGTATATTTTATTGGAAATACCCCAAGAGAGAGTTATATATCAATTTGCTTTTGTTTTTACATTTTCTTTCAGCTTTGTGCTTTTTGATTTGATTGATTCTTTTTCTTTTGAAAACTTATTTTATCTCTCTTATTTGATAAGGGGTTAAGAACCATTGATGGATTGATGAAAGGAGGTGGAATTAATTACGATGATGACATTGGATAGTGTCAAAAATATATCCAAAATTTCTTCGCAACAAGTTTTTTAGATGTTAATTGTGATAGGATCTCTATGAGGTCAGTCGTTCTTTAATTTACCAAGGTGATGAAAGACCAAGGCCAAACGGATACCATAGAGGTAAATTTCACAAAATGCGTGTGAATTGGCTAACCAAAATATCACCGAAGGGATGAAAATGGTAGGAATAATTGTAGAAAAAGAGAAAGAAAGGGAAGAAAGAACATCCATGTGTATTCAATACCAGATTGTAATGTTTTATCTTTACCTTTGATATAATTTTTTTGAAATGTTTTCATTTTTTTGTATTTTTGTATTTTTTGAAAGGTGGGATCGACAAGTTCATTCGGCGTGATAAGGTCTAATAATAATGTTAGCAATTTCCTTGATAACGAAGACTAGGCGTGTTTTCCTATCAAGAGTCATATTATCCAATCTTAATGATTGTGGTGAGATCATACTAAATAGATGACTTCACTTTATCATGAAATGTCGATTTTGTGTTTGGGAGCTTGAGGTCCATCTCTAGAGGTTTTTGCACTTTATGTCATACTTGATGGGTGTGTTGATGTGCATTTTTGAAGCGCGTTTGATTCTGAACTTTAAGATCATTTGAATTGTTGTGAGCTTTGGAGCTCTTAGAATTTTTTTATCATAGTTAGATGAAGGAACCATTTTGGTTTATTATAAGCTATAACATGACTTTTCTGATCCAGAGAAGTCGGAGAAAAAAATTGATGAATACAATTGATGTGAGAAATGATAGTGGGCTTTCCACAATCATTGATAGAAGGAAAATATGATGGACGTGAAGGATACGGTCCAAGAATTGAAGAGGATGGGCTACAAGGAGGTGTCCCATAGACTAAAGATAAAGGACTACAAGGATGTGGCCCTAAGATTCAAGATGAAGGACTTCCTAGAGGTGTCCAATATATAGAAGAAGATGGGCTACTAGGACGTGGCCCAAGAATCGAAGATGAGGGAATTCTAGGACATTCCCCCAGTATAGATGAAGATTGGCTACAAGAGGTGAGCCACATATAGAGGATGTGGGGCTACTTAGGAGGTGGCCCACATATAGAAGATGAAAATGGGCTACCACATAGTAACTTAAGGTAAGATTACAATGGAGGAATCTTGATAGATAAAGAATGATAAGGTAATGAGAAGATAGGCCATGGATCAATGCTAGACCTAGGCATTTCATCACCTAATGAAGAATTTGAAGATGGAATAATAAGAGGAGGATCAAGTTTGATGATCTTAGGGTCTTCCTCTATTTTCTAACAAAAGGCATCAATCTCTCTTCTGCTAATATGTGAACATGACCTTATGGAATTCCTTTGTTTTATGAAAAAGGCATCAATATCTTCCTCCCAATATGCGAACATATCGAGGTCTAAAGAGGTTTCTTTCTTGCAAACTTCTAAAGGAATTTCTTCATGTACCCTCATAAATTCTCTAATTGCTTCTTCATTTTGAAATGAATCAATTGGTGTGGGTAGTTGTTCTACCACAAGAGGTTGATTGGATGAATGTGACATGGGAGTTGACTTGGATGATTGATTAGAAGGACTTTGAGTTAGAGAGATCTTTAATGGAAGAAGGGGTCATTGAGGTGATTGAGAAATGGGGTCCTGCGAAGACAAGGAGGACCATGACTTAGGAGTCGTATTAGAGGAATAATTTGGATTGGAATCTTCAGAAGAATCAGAATACTTAGAATCATTGGGATTGGAATCTTTGAAAGAATTAGAAGAATCAGAATCATACCACTTACCATGAGTTGAAGATGGGGGAAGAGGTAAGTGAACAAGTTCTTTAGCGCGAAGAATCAAACGAGGTCTAGTTGTGATAAAAATCATTTGATGGGAATGTTGAAACCTAGGTTCCTTAATGTCATAAATATGTGGAACTACATGATAATCAGTCTTTGTTATGCCTAGGCATAGATAGTCCAGGGGATATCACAGGGGTTATTGTGTTGACATGTTCAACAAGTGTATCTACACAACCAATGAGAATATAAAAAGATTCTTCTCATTAGACACACAATTAGGGGTAAAAGCACAATAAAAATGTGTCTAGGATTTTTGGTATGTTTTGTACCATTATAAACATGAATTTTCAGTTTCATTGATTTTCTAAAGGTAATAGCCATAAAACCGTACACATTCATAAAATTCCACAAACTAACGAAATGTTTTATTTAGAGTGTAGAATACATGTCAATTTTTTTTTAAAAATTGCAAAAAAAGGTTTTTTTCTTAATTTTATTCATACGTTGTTTCTTATGTTATAAAAGAGGAATGACTATCCTCGGGTGGTTTTTTTGAATGAAAATTTATTTTTTCACCATGAAATTTTAGATATATGTTCAAGATTTGAATTTTGAGGTGCTATCAAATTTTCATATTTTTTGGACTTATATTTTTTTTTAATTAATTATTTAGTAAAAATATTTTCAAATAAATGGCGTACAAATGTTTATGCCAATAAATTTTAAGATTTATATCGAAATTGATTTTTTTTTCACAGGTAAGAAGAAGACTTCAATAAATAGTAATTTTAATTTTTTCAATTTTTTTGATATTTTTGCTATTTTTCAAATTGGGTTGATTGTGTACGATCGATTGTCCTAAAATACCATATGTTAGCAAAATATAAAAAATAAATAGTAAAACATATTTTTAAAAAATGAAAATTATATTTTTAGAAAGCTAATAAAATTCTGTATTTTGTGTTAAAATTTTGTAATTTTATTCATTCGTTAACCCTAATTACGTGGCACCTAAGTGGCACATTTTGGCATAAAATTATCCTCCAAATGGATTTGGCACCAAAATGTGCCACATAAGTGCCACATAGGTGCCACATAGGGAGCGAATGAGGGTTCGCGAAGGGGGTTCGCGTGAAGGGGGTTCACGTGAACCCCCTTCGCCCGAACCCCAGAACCCTAAATCCGCCCCAAAACTATATAAATATCTATATATAACTCTTTGCCAAAATTATTTGAATTCGAGGGGTTGGCGAATGGGTGTAGCATGCGAACCCCTTTGAGCGAATGAACTCATTTCTTCATCCTACGTGGCAGTTGGGCGAAGGGGTTCATGCGAAAGGGTGTTCGCGAACACCTCGATTTCCGATCACCCAACTTGTTACTCGCGGTATTTTGGGACATGAAGTGGGACACAACATTGTGCTCAATTGACCCTTAGCTTTATTTTCCCGATTATGTTTAGGAACATTCTTCATATTGGAGGATTTGTTAGGAGTGGATGAAACCATCTCCCCCTCGCCACTTTGATTAAGTCTTGGATGTAGTGTTACAACTTCAAATACTTATCAATTTTGTGACCTTTAACCATGGAATTTAATATTCATTATCTCTAAATCATTATGGTTTAGGCATGTTATCCTCATAAGACATAGTTTAGGATACCAAACCATATTAACCACCTATAACTATTTTAGTATTGATGACATTGATTCAGATAGAGGAGTAAAAGTGCAGCGTTTATCCTCGATAGGTGGATTATCCTCTGTAAGATTCAAAGGAGTGTCACTTTGAGTAGATTACACCCACTTAGAATCTACTATCCCATCACTAACAACATTTTTTTTTATTAGGAACAAAATTTGTTTTATTGTTAGATTTAGAATCATTATGATCGCATGAAAAAGGTTTTAGGGTCCCTCTAGCTAACAATGCTTTTTCAATTTGACTCCCTTTTTTTATTACCTTTTCAAATGTGTTGCTGCAATGCATTTTTAGGTGGAATTTAATGTCCAGATGGAGGTTGGTAAAAATATGCCTATCAGACTATTTTTCAAGTATGGATTAAGGAAAACGACTAGCTAATCCTCTCCATCATTATAAAAATGCAGCGAAAGTTTTCATTATTTATTTGTTTGGAATTTTAGAGATCAACATGATGAAATCATTCTCTATATTAAAAGAGAAGTGTCATACAAAACTTTCTTCTGGTTCTGGCCATTTTGATATGGATCCCTTAGCGATGTGAACAAACCATTCTAGCATCGTTGCTCGTAAACTTCATGAAAAGAGACACATAAGATAATTGTTGCTTAATGTAACCTCTTCACATGCCATATAAATTTTTTTATATGATCACACCTTTTCCCTTATATTTATCAAATTTTGGAAAATTAAAGTTTCTTGGGAAAGGTACTGTAGCATCTATTTTTGAATGGGTAGGGACATAACTCATCAAACTAATACTTCTAGTTTATTACTACCGGTTTGGCCCTCTTGTAATGCTTGTACATCATTCTTCATAGTTGAATACTCTTGATTAAAAATGGATCTTGCATGGGTGACATAAGCCTATATGAAGGATTAAATCTAGGTGTATTCCCACCTCTATTTTTGTGAGAATCTCTTCATAAGGATCTCTTTGTGCCTCCCATCGAGGAGTGTTTATAGGCAACTCATAAAACAAAGCTTTATGTTTCACTTTTGGTATTTCTTGTTTTAAATTTTTGGCTCTTTCTTATGTACATGCAATGCCAAAATTTCCAATTGGTGAGTGAGGGCTTGGACCTATTGTTCCAATGTCACCTCCTTAATAGGTATTTCATGATAATTTTTGTTAGGGGAGATTGTGCATCATGAACATGTTCTTCATGTCTTAGAAAAAAATTTAATAGGAGGTAAATGATAGTATCGTCATTTTTGAAAGGTACTTACTCATTATTTTGTTAGGCAGAAGTAGAGGCGTGACCCGAGTTTAATATGTCATCTATATGGCGACAAGCACATTACACTTCCTCTTCCCCTCAAACCATTGTGGAAATGAGAGAAGGGTCCACCATGGGAGGTAACCTATCTCTTAGTTTCATAATACACATAAGAACCTCATGTTTGTGTTGAAAAATGTAATCGTTAATATTGGCGGGAGGACACTCTATGTTCATATGAGAATAATATCCTCTCCACCACTATGGTTGACCATGAGATTATCCTCTAAAAGAGGGTTGTCACCTCCAAATATATCGGTTCCTAATCTTCAGGATCCCATCCTCGTAGCAGGAATACTTGAGATAGGAAATACAACGTGAAGAATTTCCACTAAGGTTTACTAAAAAGGGACCTTAGTCAAATTTTTGTAGTGTAATGACATGCTAAATTGCCAAAGCAAGGTGATTATAGAATAACCACAAAATTGATAGATCAAAGAAAATGTGTGAACTAAAGAACAAGGAGAAATACACCCTAACAAGGTAATATATGACACAAGTTTTTCCTTAGAATAATACAATGATGTATAATGCTCAAAATTTAGTTAAACCAAATAGTTTATTCTCTAAGATTTTGTCTAGATAGGTTTGCAACTAAATAGTGACAACACAACATCACCGGTTAGGTCAAGTTTGCAACAAACAAGGCCTAAATGATAAGAGGATGTTGACGCGATCTTCTAACTAGATATAATAAAAACCATTTTCTAAACAATAACAAATTCCAAGTCTTGTAAAATGGAAGATAATAATGTGAGCAATGTAATGACACTATTTTGACAAGTGAACCAAGATTTCAGGAAAGTAATATTTTTAGTGTAAAAATGATGTTATCGTGGTGTTAAAAATGTATCCTCAACATGCAGAAAACTCAAGAAAAGTTAGGATTTAGAAACTACATCTAAGCATAACAATAAATTGCATTGCGTGTGAGTAGCGTAACCCTACAATATAGAGATTTAGGCCTAATTTTAGAATGAAAACAAGACGTAAATATATCAATTGTATGTCTATAATATGGGTAGCGTAACAAATCAAAATAAGACAAGGATGAAATCACCTAACTATGATGATAATAAGTCTCAAATATGGGCTTTTGAGACAAGGGGGCCTATTAGATCGTGAGTACATACCATGCAAACTTTCAACGCTTGCGCTCTGGAATTACAAGCTCATCGTGTAAGTAGAGTATAAAAGTGGTGGATAGGTGATATCTAGTGGTATTCATATATGTTGTTTCCTTTTGTCCAAAAATGGGAAAAAGGAAAACAAGGGTGTAGACCAAGTGGTATTGAAATAAGCTTGGTGTTATTTTAGCAGAGTTTCTCCTAGTCTTAGGACAAGTGAAAAACTAGGAAAAATGACACTAAGTAGATTTTGTGATGAAAATAACGCGGTTTCAAATTTGAGAGATTCTTTCTCTTGTTTGAAAAACATGATTTTGAATTTTAAAAATGTCACTATGTGATAGCTCTCAAGTATAACAACTAATAAAAAAACAATGGCTCCAAGTTGGCAAGCTTCCTAGGTGGTTCTCTCTCTGGGTGTCATAAGATATCTAGAGAAAGATCAATTTAATAAGGTTTCCCAAGGAGTATATAAACTTTAATTTACCCCTTCAATATAATGAACACCAAATTACGTTCGAGTTATACTTTCACCGGAGTCGCAATATGGATATCTTTGACGCTAATCTCACCAAGGCGTACTAGACAAGTCTGTAGTGTGGAGCATGTTCCAGTTTCATTCACAAGGTTCCCTCTTATGTGAACTACTTTAGGGTTCCTAGGACCACCCCCATTTTTGTAGCTTAAGGCTTATGCCAAAGGGGTTATGTCCTAGTTGAGCGGATGAGCCGTAGCTCTTAACCGAAACCTGTAAATATAATGTGATGATTGTGGTGTATTTTTTATCTTTTAGACTTAATGTGGTTTTTTTCGCACTCCTTTTGGCAACCTAAAATCACATGTGTAGCTAGAAAAATTGTTTAAGTCCTCCTTTCTTTGACCAGCATTAGGTCCTTCAAAAAATGGTAAGTAGTTCCAACATAAATTCACAATATCATAAGAAAATAGCAATGGAAAATGCTTGCAAATAAACTAACTACCATCAAACTTCCGAGAAAAAACAAGGTTTATTCCCAATTAATCCAAGTGTTTTTTAATGAAAAGACTAAAATTTATTTTGATTCCCAAGATCACACTAGGTGCAAGGGAAGAACATACGCAAATTTTAGCCTTGATTTCTTTATTAGTGAAAAAACTCTTAAACTAAAAGATCAACCACATGAAAAAAATGAAGGTTTATTATCGTAAGCACAAAAAAAAACTCCCAAGAAGAAAAATTAATAGTTTAGAGGTGCTTTTGGTTCTCAAGATCACACTAGGTGTAAGAGAAGAACATACACAACTCTATCTAACTGAATCAAAGTATGGAAACACAATCACTCCTCAAACCCTAACCCAATTTACTCAAAATCCTTTATCAAACTTGTTGACAATTTTTCACTTGTGTAAAAATGGGCAACTTCAAACTTCGTCATTATGATGAAAGTCATGGGTGAAGTATACCTAAGCTAAGGAAGTTCTGATGTTATTAGTTACAGCTGAATTAATTAATGATTAAATGAAATATGTAGCTATGTGTGTTGTTACAAAATGTAAAATATCACATAGTCTACAATTTCATGATACTTTCAGTAAAAGAACACAAAGGCCCTGAAGGAAATTTGTGTTGTCTTGATGAGGACATCAAATTATAGAGTAGGTGAAGTGTTGAGTTTTGGGAAAAAACACATAAGTGCAGATTACAAAAATCAAAGTTCATTAGTGAATGTTACAGGTTCTCATCAATGTTCCTTTCCTTCATGATTAAGACATTCAATTATGCTATTGAGTTGTTTAGTTCATTATACAATCCATACAGAGAAGATAGAATGCAGAAGGGAATACACAACTCAATTTCAAAATTCAATGTTTTATTCACAAGGAAGGTCAAATGTTTCCCACACAAGCCATGGGATGTGACTGAAAAGTAAAGTACATCTACTGAAGTAAGAGGTACACATGCATGAAATAGAAAGCAAAGGAGTATGAGTGAACCCATCATTGCCTTTGTATGTTTTGCGTTGTGCAGATTGTTCCCCTTCCAACTTTTTCCATCATTTTCTTCACAATTCAAAGCATGGTACATGAAAAGTAAAAGAAAGGAATCATCAATAAAGAGCTCAGGGTTAATCCATATTCCTACATTGTCCTAATTCATGCATATGAATCTCTAAAAAATAGGAGATATAGAGTACTTGAAGATCAAATTGCATAGCTCACTCAAAAAGAAGAGAAAGAAAAGAAAAGAAGAAACATGGACACAAGAGAGGCCAAAAGCCTAAGTATTTTCTAACTATTTTCTTAAAGTGTGCGAGATATAGGTTCATAACCAAGAAGAAATAAATCATGTCATGTAAAGATGGCATAAGACAAGAAAAGGACCATGTACATGTTGGAAAGAAGGGTTAATGTAACTCAAAACTTAGATATCTTCTGTAAAAGGAAAAGGTTATAGTACAAAACAAAGAAGATGCATACAAACAATGTACACTTTCTAGATTTTAGTCAAGGAAGAGAGAATTCTGGAAAAAAATTTCTAGGGCTTCACCATGAAAAATCAACATTTCAGATTTTCCAACATGCCAGAAATGTTACTATAAAGGAAATAAAGCATCTATCTAAAAGAAACAAGCCACAAAGATCTTAACAAGCATCTGAATCAAGTCTTATGCCTAAGATAGCATCAAAGAACAAGTGAACTACTTGTAATTTCTAAAAGAGTGATATAAGGTACAAAGATATCATAAAAATAGAATAGTCAAATTGTTACCACTACCAGGTTCCAGAATCGATGAACAAGCCTACCATTTATATAATATATAGAATTCTCAAGCAAAGCTAAATTTCAGAACTAGGAGTTGTACATGTCATCACCAAAAATCAGACTCTGTATATAAAGAAAAGAATTTCCAAGGTGTCTTCCAGTTTTATGACATCCACAAAGGAGCAGAGAGGATCCAGTGTGAAACACTTCAAAATCAGAGATAAAATGTGCAGCTTACCACATGGGTCAACACTTTGAACCTAAATCAAGAAAATATTTCCCTAGTCTGAAAAGGAAAATCTAATAGAGTTAAAGTACCCATCAAAGGTTTTCATTATTACGACTCAAAGTAAAGGAAAACAATCCGGTGGAGAAGGGAAAACATTCATGCATAGAGTTTTCTTCTTGACAACACTTCTACATGAACAACAAACCCTCCACGAGTTAGAAAATGAAGATATAATAGAGAAATGGCCGAGTCATCGAATTGAGGGAGCCATCATGAAATTTCAGAACTCTCATATAGGAAAATGAATTAAATTCAAAGGTGACACATATATACAACTAGAAAAAATACCCATAACTCAAAATACACAGATCTAAAAGTCACAATGAAGACTGGTTCGAGTATTTCACTCACCTTTTATCACACGCTGATTTTGAAGTTGATTGACCATGAGCACTCTATTGAAAAATGTATAGATCTAAAGAAATAACGACCCCATACGGAGATTGTAAAGCTTTCAAGCTCAAAGAAAAAAAAAATGTAGAGGGGTTGGGTTTCAAAGCTACCCATAATGGAAAAGTTTAGAGTTTCACAAAGCAACCAACAATGGCATCAAATTTTTTTCTAGGGCTTCACCCGCATCACCAAAAACCAAATGAAGTGATCATACTAGGTCGAGTTCCCTTTACCGCCTGAACCCAAGCAGTGGGTTAACTCTAACTCGACCACGGTCAAGGATCAACAATTTAAAATCAACAAGGACACAGATCAACACTTGAGAATCGATCTCCAAGTTCGAAGAAAACCATGGTTCGAGCCTTAAAACACATTTATCACATGTCAGAAACCCTAAAATTATCCCTTGGAGATCAATGATTGAAAATCAATAGGTACAGAGATCGACGATCACAAATAGACCACCAAAATCAATGCAAAAGTCATCCAAATGGAATGGCGGTCGATTTAGTCAAAGTTCAAAAATTTTCAAATTGTAAAACTTTCATCCGTGGGCCCGAGAAAGACATGTGTCGTCACCACAGTGGAAGTGGAGAAATGGGGGTCGGGGTTCACTTAAGTTTTCAAAATTTAAAAATACGAAAGTATAAAGTTCAAAATTTCCGTGGCCAGAGCCTCAACGATGAGAAATTCAAAGCCGAGGAGAAAAGTCAAAAATTGATTCCACATAGCATCGTTAGAGCAGCGGGATTTCTCAAAGTTTTGAAACTTAATACAAACAGGCCTAAAAACTTTAAAAGGTCTGAAAGGCTATTAAATGCTTATTTTTAATTACATGCACTATTTTTATTCCTTTATCTATTATTAAATAATGAATAAAAATAAGATGCATGGGTGAGTACAAGCCTTAGGCTATTTTTAGGAAGAGGGTGAATTTAATTTTTGCTATATATTGTTTGCATTTGTAAAGCACAAACAAAAACTTTGGAGGACTTTTGGATATAGGAGTATTGAAGCAATTTTTCTAGTTTTTCCCTCTGAATGTGAAGTATTTTCTACCTTTCCAATTATTTGCAGTCTTGTGTATGTTTCTATTAGTCTTGTGAATGCAAATTCCCTGATCAATCATCTTACCCTACTGAAATTCGTATTTTCTACATAATTTTAATGTGCATGTTAACTTATTAGTGTTGTTGTGATATTTTTTCCTCAAGTACAACCAAGTGTTTGCCCTTAAATTCTGTAGAAAACTATTGGCTTCGTGCATCAAGAATCTTTCACATATCAATTGTGCATATACTTAGTCAAAGCCCTCATACAAATTTGGTGTATCACCTTAGTTTTAATTATTTTATAGTCATCTTTTACCCCTTTAAACCCTAAAAGTAGTTTAGGATACATCAACAAGGAACCATCCTTGATACCGAGACTCACCTCAAAATAGGTATACCCACAAACCTGAGGTGTTTCCATTGTATCTACGAAAGAGAGATCAATTGTGCAAGCTTAGAAAACTTGTAGCCATATCTCTATAGGGTGCACTTTTGAGAGATAACAGTTTTTGGCATGCCCGTTGGGAGCATGAATTAGGTATGCATGTAAGTTATGACAGATCCACAATAGATTTACAGTGGTTACAAAGTCATTTCGGGAGCAAGTTACAAGTAAATTTACTCTAAAGATTTTAAAATCTTTTGGTGATTCCATTAAGATGATATCATACCAGTATTACAGCATGTTCCATGCCTAAAGTGACTACAAGATCATTGGTAAGAAGAATTCCTCCTGAGTTTGTTTCTTTACCCTTGGATTCTGCTAGAAGGAGAAGAGTTGGTAATACTTTACCTTATAATAGACCTTGTTTTGATAACCCTCCTCCTAATATTCCTTCACCGTGTATCAATTTCTCTATTAACATCCCAATTTTTCAAATGTCTATTCAAAAACCAAGGAATTTTGTGACCTTTACTAATGGTAGTCCATTAGTATTCAAAGTCTACCATGACATTCCTAATGCTGCCATGAAAAGTTTGCCATCATTCACGGGTGAAAATTAGGTTACACCTACTGAACATATCAAAGATGTTGTAGCCCTATGTGCAGTACATAATGTCACTCATGAGGACATAACTTTAATACTTTTAGCTGCATATTTTAAAGGGTAGGCCTTGCAATGGTATAGAAACCTAGAAATTGGAAGCATAAGAACTTGGGATAACTTAGGTGAAAAATTACTCAAACAGTTCCAGGATAATTCGGATCATTTGTCTGTCATTAAAAAATTGTCTACTATTAAAAGAGCTCCCAACGAGTTTATATCCACTTTCAATATTTGTTTTTCTAGAACCTAGGAAAGAATTCCACAAAGTGTCAAGCCTCAAGTGATCATGCTTTCCTTTATTATCTTATAGCATTAAACAATGATATCTCAACTATCATTCGATCGATGGGAGGAGAGACACTCCACAACCTACGATATTGTTATCCAAGCTGAAAATAGTCTTATTCAATTTGGAAAATTAACACCAATGCCTTGATGCCATTTTTGGTAGATTTAACACATATTCCTCAACCTATTACAATCATAGAACCTACTATTTTAGCTCCATCAAATGATGTATTTAAAGCTTTGCAGACTATGGGAAATAAATTGACTTCGATTGAAAATAGAATTACATTACCGAGTAGACCCTATCAGGCTCCTTATCAGTAAAATCAATAGAATCAGCAAAATAGGCAGCCCTATCAACAAAATCAAAATTATAGGTAGCCTTACCAGCAAAGGCAATTTGACCCGAAGGCTCCTAGTTCATCTAAAGCTTTAGTCCCAATTAATATGGCTACAGAAGAGTGGTGTCAACCTTGCAATCAACCTCATTCCACTACAACTTGCCCAAATGCTTTTTGAATCTGAATCTTGTTACACAACCTCAATCTAAAACATTGTTCATGCCTCAGATGGAGGGTGGGCAGCAAGGAACTCATATCTAGAAAGCACTGAATAGAATTTAGTTAGTTTTAATGAGGAGGGTTTTATTGCAGTCACTACTAGGGCTCAAGGGAAAGCTACTGAAATTTAAAAACAACAAAAATAGGCCTATCCTGCCTAATGTCACTGATAAGACAACATTTATAGTTCCAAAGTCAACCAACAAACTTGCTGTTCCTAAAAAACAAGTGTTCTAGTTGATAAAGGCCATCAAAAATAGCTACAGCCTGATCCAAGAAGACTGTTTATACCTCAGATATATAAGGTAGTTAAAGTGAATCAGTTTTCACTAAGGCCTACTCTAAGACAGTTGAATCCATCTCTAAAATAGTTACTTCTTTTAACATTGTTAATGTAATGAAAAAGCATAATGTTAACATCTCAATGTGGGAGGCTCTAAGTATTCATAGCAACAAGATTTACTCTCTCATGAACTAGCTAAGCTACATATTTCTTCAAATATAAGAGAAAAAAAGTTCATAAAAGCGAGACATGGTCCTTGGAACCTTTGAACAAGGCCACATTAAATAAGTTAAGTGGATGGTTCGAGAAAGTTATGAATGCTCATGACATCAAGAAACCACCACCATTTTATTTGTCATTGATTATTGGAGAAAATCTAGTTCATAATTGCATGGTGGACAACGGTGCAAGTAACACTGGTTATGCCAAAAGCGATTGTAGAAAAATTGGAGTTTGTAGTATGAGCCTATATAAAGGAGTGTCTTACTGACTTGATGGAAGCTGCAACTAATACGGTTGGTATAATATAAAATTTATAAGTGATGTTACATGCTTGCGCAAATGTTTCCATTCTCCAAGATGTTACTATTGTGGATTTACCTCCATACTTTGCCTTATGCTTATCTAGACATTTCACAGCAAAAATAGGAGGTTATCTCTCTTCAGATTGGTCCTTATTTTTTACTACTTGTTACGGCACCAAAGTTACTATAAATTTAGATCCATTGGCAATATTTCACATTGAGCCTCACTCTTCAAATACAGTGGTTAATTATTCAACCCTAGATTAGTATGATTTTAATGAGGCAGCTCATGTTTCAACATTAGATGGTGTTTCTAACATGTTTATGGATGAAAATATAGTGGGAGAACATTCTCATGATCCTTTTAAGGAAGTTGAAGAACACTTGTTTAGTGTGTATTGTATGCATGAAGAAAAGACACCACTTCCCTTACTATCCAAAAGAGAAGATTCAACATAAGGGATTTGAAGCTTCATTTTGATGGAGCTAAGAACAAGAAGGGACAATGAGCAGGTCTAATGCTCACTTCCCCAATGAATGAAAGGTATTTTTCAGATTTGAGTCTCCAATTTTGATGTACTTGTAATGTAGTTGAATACGAATGGCTTCTTTGGGATAAGGTATCGAGGGCTACATATTTTTGGTGACTCTCGATTGGTTTAATAAGAAGATTTTGAATCCATTATTAAGTATTTAGTTTCGAGACTTAATGGAAGATTTTGCTATTAATATTTAGCTATTCCTAGAGTGAAAGCAAGCATGTGCAGGACTTGCTGTAGTTGGGACTAGTTTTGAAGTGCTGGAATAGATTGAAAATAGAAAAATCTAGCCTCATATAAACCTAACTGTCAGGCCCTCAAAACCTGATAATGATTCAAATTGGCAAGTTTTTGAAAGTGATGATCAAATCTGTAGGTTTTTACAGCAAGAAGCTGAGTTTTTTGTAGTCAATTAGGATAAATTATAAAACTTATATGGTGACCATATTGTTTAGTTGAAGACAAATAAACTACCTCGAGGTTTGGTCACATTAGAATACATATTCAGCACTGACAATCAGTTAAGAAAGGTCAAGACTAAAATGTCAACTCACACCGATAATTACTAAGAGATCTCGGTTGATGAAGGGAAAAATATTTTTCTTGGAAGGCCAAATTTTAAACCTGCTTTAGATAAAGCAGAGACCTATAAATCCCAAAATAGAGCCTACGATGAGGAAAGAATTATCTAAGTTGATTGAATCGGGTATTATCTTTCTAGTTAAGAATTCAAGTTGGGTAGCCAATCTTGTTCCTGTTAGGAAGAAGAATGGTGAAATCAAACTATGTGTAGATTTTAGAGATCTTAATAATTCTTCATTAAAATACCATTACCCACTTCCAAACATGGATCATATTTTAAGAGCAGTCTCGGAGTTCAAATAAACTATCTCTTCTAGATGGTTACATTGGATATAATCAGATTTTAGTCTAGGAAGAAGATAGATATAAAATAGCCTTTACCACTAAGTGGGGTACCTATGCTTACAAAAGAATTCCCTTTGGTCTTTCAAATGCCAATGCAACATTTCAACGTGCAATGGACATGGATTTTCGTAGCTTATTAAATAAATGCATCCTTGTTTATTTAGATGATGTTACTATATTTTCAAAAGATTTTGAAGAACATCTAATGCATTTAAGGCAGAATTTTCAGTTGTGCAGGTAATTTAGAATATCTTTGAATCCACTGAAGTCTATCTTTTTAGTACATCAAGGAAAGCTACTTGGCCATATTGTTTTTAAGTAGGATTTAGCAATTGATCCTTTCAAGATCGAAGTCATATCACAACTATCATTGCTCCATCATAATAAAGCATTATAGAGTTTTCTTAGAAAAATCAACTTTGTTAGAAGATTTGTTCCAGATTTTTCAGCATTGGTTAAACCACTCACAACTATGCTAAAGAAAGAGAAAAATTTCTCTTGGACCAGTGAAGGGAGAGAAGGATTTGAATTAATCAAAATAGCTATCTCTCAAGCTCCTACTCTTGCAAATCCAAATTTTGATAAAGATTTTATGATGTATGCACTTGCAGGAGCTGAAACAATCTCAACTATATTAACTTAAGTTAATGATGAAAATATTGAGTATCCTATTGCTTTCTTTGGATAGATTTTGCATGATTACGAAACAAGGTACACATTTCTTGAAAAACATGTACTTTCAGTAGTTAGAGGACTAAATAATTTCAAGTATATGATTTCGAATAATAAAATCCATGTTCTTGTTTCTCATCCAAGTGTGAAAGCATTCTTACTAAATAAGGAGTTGAATGAGAAAAGAGCAAACTGGATAACAAAGGTCATGGAGTATGATGTTGATATTGGGGTTGCTAAGATGGTTCGAGGGAAAGGTTTATGTGAGCATTAGTATCTAGTTGCTGATATGGAAAAATAACAAGTTAAAAAACTAGATGATTCAAAACAACATGTTGAAATTACGTATCAAAGCAATCGAAATCATGGTTCAATTAGGAAATCAATAGCTTTGAGCTCACTCACGAGGTTTAGGAATCAAGATGGATGACTGATTTGATCAACTACTTGTAGCATGGGACCTATCCGGAAGGTATGGACAAAAATAAATGAAGATATTTCAAGTTGCAGGTTGTACATTATATCTTTATTCATGGTGTGTTGCTCAAAAGAGATATAAATAAGATTTTCTTTGCGATGTGTTGATTATGATAAAGTTTAGAAGATATTATCAAAATTCTATGAAGGACTTGTAGGAGGTCACTTCTCAGCACATACCACATCCTTAAAAATTATGAAAGCTGGTTACTATTGTCCTAGCATATTCAAGGACTATTTTGATTGGATAAGGAAGTGTAAAAAGTGTGCTTTCTTTGTTGGAAAAGAACGTTTAGCTTCACTGCCTCTACAACCTATTTTAGTTGATCAACCTTTTATGCAGTGGGGTCTTGACTTTATTCGTATGATAAACCCACCATCATCACAAGGACACAAGTGGATCTTCATTGCTACAGATTACTTCACAAGATGGACTAAAGTAATAACTTTAAAGGATGCTAATGAAACTTTGATACTATCTTTTTATTAAGGAATAGTTTGCAGATTCGGTGTTCCAACAACTATCATATCAGACAATGCTCTAGCATTTCTTGGTGCAAAGATAACAGATTGGGATGTCAACTATGGAATATATATAGGTTCTTCATCTATTTATTACCCACAAGGTAATGGCTTAGATGAAATTACTAACAAGAATCATTAAGGATCTTTAGAAGAACACTTAAAGATAATCAAAGAGCTTGGCATCTGATGTTGAATTCAACACTTTGGGCTGATAGAGTGACTCCTAAAAGATTAGTTGGCAATTCACCATACAAACTTGTGTACGGAAAAGAAGCAAGAATGCCTATTTTAGTTGAGTTACTTGCATTGGATTTGCTACATCAAATGGAGCTACTTGAGAATGAACCATTGCGGGTTCATTATGTAGAGTTAATGGAATTACATGAGCTAAGAGATCAAGCTCATTTGAATATGGAAAAGAATCATAAACAAATGAAGAATACTTTTAAAAAGAAATCCAAATTCGAGTCTTCAATGAAGGAGATATTGTGTTAAAGTGGGATGTTGATCGTACAAATCTAGGAAGACACTCAAAGTTTGATACACACTCTAGAGTGGTCCGTACATGATTTCAGCTTGTAAAGAACACAATGATTTTCAACTATCGAAGCTGAATGGAGAAGAATTTCTCATTCCTATGAATGGTATGTTCTCAAACACTTGTTATTGAAAATCTTATAGTGATTGTTAGAGTAGGATTTTCCTTCAATAAGTGTAGTTTCTGCACATTACATCATTTTTCAATTCAATAAGTGCATTCATGCACATGATCTAGTTTACCAGATCCTTTTCCAATTTTAGTTCCATTTTGGAAGGGTTGGACCTTTCGGAAAAGGTAGATTTCCGTTATATGCTTTGGACTCCATGCCCAATGGACAAGAGCAAGGCACTAGTCTTTAAGCTATCAGGTATCTTTCCCTGTAGAATTGCCATAAATGTTGACAATTTTTGCACTTGTACAAAATGGGCAACTTGAAACTTCGTCATTACGATGAAAGTCATGAATGAAGTATACCTAAGCTAAGGAAGTTCTAATGTTATTAGTTACTAATGAAATAATTAATGATTAAGTGAAATCTATAACAATGTGTGCTATTACAAAACATAATAGATCACATAGTCTGCAATTTCAAGATACCTTCAGAAAAAGAACACAAAGGCCTCGAAGGAAAGTTGTGTTGTCTTTATGAAGACACCGAAGTACAAAGTAGGTGAAGTGTTAATGTTTGGGACAACAAACATAAGTGAAGATTATAGAAATCAAAGTTCATTATTGAAGGTTACGAGGTTCTCATCAATGTTTTTTTTCTTTCATGATTAAGACATTCAATTATGTTCTTGAGTTATTTAGTTCATTCTAAAATCCATACGGAGAAGCTATAAAGCGAGAAGAAAATACACAACTCAATTTCAAAATTCAATGTTTTATTCACAAGGAAGGTTAAATGTTTCACACAAGCCTTGGGATGTGACTGAAAATTAAAGCGAGATCTACTAAAGTAGGAGGTACACATGCATGAAATAGAAAGAAAAGGAGTATGAGTGAACCCATCATTGCCTTTGTATATTCTTCGTTGTGTGTTGTTCCCCTTCCAACATTTTCCATCTTTATCTTCACAATTCAAAGCATGGTACACGAAAAGTATAAGAAAGGAATCATCAATAAAGAGCTCAAAGTTAATCCATATTCCTACACTTTGTCCTAATTCATGCATATAAATATCTAAACAATAGGAGATATAGAGTACTTGAAGATCAAACTTCATAGCTCACTTAGAAAGAAGAAACATGGACACGGGAGAGGTCAAAAGCCTAAGTATTTTCTAAGCTGTTTTCTTAAAGTGTGCATATACTGAGTTGGAACCAAGAAGAAATAAATCATGTCTGTTAAGATGGCATAAGACAAGAAAAGGACCATGTACATGCTATAAAGAAGGGTTGATGTAACTCAAAACTTAGATATCTTTTGTAAAAGGAAAAGGTTACAGTATAAAACAAAGAAGATGCATACAAACAATGTACACTTTCAGATTTCAGTCAAGGAAGAGAGAATTCTAGAAAAAAATTGCCAGGGCTTCGCCATGAAAAATCAACATTTCAGATTTTCCAACATGCTAGAAATGTTACTATAAAGGAAATAAAGCATCTATCTAAAAGAAACAAGCTACAGAGATCTTAACAAGCATCTGAATCAAGTCTTATGCCTAAGATAGTATCAAAGAACAAGTGAACTGCTTGTAATTTCCAAAAAGAGTGATACAAGGTACAAAGATCTCATAAAAAAGAACAGTCAAAGTGCTTATTACTGCCAATTCCAGAATCAAATGAACAAGCCTACCGGTTTGTCAAAAGATACAAAATTCTAAAAGAGCTAAATTTTAGAACCAGGAGTTGTACATGTCATCACCAAAAACTAGACTCAGTATATAAAGAAAAAAAATTTCAAAGGTGTCTTCTAGTTTTACGACATCCATAAAGAAGTAGAGAGGATTCGGGTGTGAAACACTTCAAAATCAGAGATAAAATGTGCGAAAGCTTACTACATGGGTCAACAATTTGAACCCGAATCAAGAAAATATTGCCCTAGTCTGAAAAGGAAATTCTAAAAGAGTTAAAGTACCCATCAAATGTTTTCATTATTATGACTCAAAGTAAAGGAAAACAGTCCCAGTGGAGAAGGGAAAACATTCACGCATAGAGTTTTCTTCTTGACAACACTTCTACACGAACAACAAACCCTCCACGAGTTAGAAAATGAAGATATAATAGAGAAATGGCCAAGTCATCGAATTGAGGGAGCCATCATGAAATTTTAGAACTCTTATATAGGAAAATTAATTAAATTCAAAGTCGATACATATATACAACTAGAACAAATACCCAGAACTCAAAATACAAAGATCTAAAAGTCACAATGAAGACTGGTTTGAGTATTTCACTCACACTTTATCACGTGGCGTTTGAAGTTGATTGACCATGACCACTCTATTGAAAAAACATACAAATCGAAGAAATAATGAACCCATATGGAGATGGTAAAGCTTTTAATCTAAAAGAATCGAATGGAGAGGGGTTGGGTTTCAAAGCTACCCATAATGGCAAAGTTCAGAGTTTCACAAAGGAAGCAACAATGGCGTAATTTTTTTTTTTTCAGGGGTTTCACCCACATCACCAAAAACTAAATGAAGTGATCATACTAGGTTGAGTTCCCTTTACCTCCCGAACCCAAGCATTGGGTTAAATCTAACTTGACCACGATCAAGGATCAACAATTGAAAACCAAAAGGACACAGATCAACACTCGAGAATCGATCTCCAAGTTCAAATAAAACCATGGTTCGAGCCTTAAAATGCATTTATCACATGTCAGAAACCCTAAAATTATCCCTTGGAGATCAATGATTGAAAATCAATAGGTACAGAGATCAACGATCACAAATAGACCACCAAAATCGATGCAAAAGTCATCCAAATGGAATGGCGGTTGATTTAGTCAAAGTTCAAAAAAATTCAAATTGTAAAACTTTCATCCACAAGCCCGAGAAAGACACGTGTCGTCACCATAGTGGAAGCGGAGAAATGGAGGTCGGGGTTCACTTAAGTTTTCAAACTTTAAAAATGCAAAAGTTTAAAGTTCCAAAAATTTCCCACAAGCCCGAGCCTCCACGATGAGAAAGTCAAAGCCGTGGGGAGAAAAGTAAAAAAATTAATTCCACATAGCATCGGCGGAGTGGCGGGCTTTCTCAAAGTTTTGAGACTTAATACAAACAAGCCTAAAAACTTCAAAAGGTCTGAAAGTCCACACAGGGGACAAAACTTCAAAAAGTTCTAAAAGTCCACAAAGGACTTAAATTTTTTTAAAAATTTTTCCCGCATGACCATAAAAGTGACAAGGAAATAATAATCAAAGTGGTTGAGTATTATAATGTGCCATATGTGTATTCAAAGGGGGCGAATTCATTGGACTATGTTAGTACTATAGTCTAAGGTCGGATAATCAAGAGTGGCCAAACCAATGAAGACTAATGGTCAAGTTCAAAGGTGGTCCCCACTAGTGGGAAGGTTAGAGATAATTTACACTGTGCTATCCATGTGATCACTAGAAGACAGAACAAGTGTCAACATCAGAGACAAAGGTGGTCCCAATCAGGATAGATATTTGGATGAATTATTTTACAAAGTATTGCAATTAATGTAATTTATTTTTTCTCAATACACAGGAGTATTTTTGCATGCCTTCACAATAGGACATAATAGAGAAGAAGACAAAGTTGCATGTTCATGGAGAGAGACTTGCCTAGCAAGAAATCTTATTTTTAGAAAATTATTCACCCTTCTTTCTTAAAAATAGAACAGTCAACTTTAGTTGACCAATTGTAATCAAGGCTATTAAATGCCTATTTGTAATTGCATGCTCTATTTTATTCCTTTATCTATTATTAAATAAAGGATAAAAATAAGATGCATGGGTGAGTACAAGCCTTAGGCTATTTTTAGGAAGAGGGTGAATTTAATTTTTACTATATATTGTGTGCCTTTGCAAAGCACATAAAAAAACTCTAGAGGACTTTTGGATATAGGATCTTTGAAGCAATTTTTTCCAGTTTTACCCTCTGAATGTGAAGTATTTTCTGCCTTTCCAATTATTTGCTAGTCTTGTGTATATTTCTATTAGTCTTGTGAATGCAAATTCCTTGATCAATCATCTTACCCTACTGCAAATTCAATATTTTCTGCATAATTTTAATGTGCATGTTAACTTATTAGTGATGTTATGATATTTTTCCCTTAGTACAACCAAGTGTTTGCCCCTAAATTCTATAGAAAACGGTTGGCTCATGTATCAAGAATCTTTCACATATCAATTGTGCATATACTCTATCAAATCCCTCATACAAATTTGGTGTATCACCTTAGTTTTAATTATTTTACTGTCATATTTTACCCCTTTAAACCCCAGAAGTAGTTTAGGATACATCAACAAGGAACCAACATTGATACCAGGAGACTCACCTCAAAATAGGTATATCCACAGACCTGAGGTGTTTCCATTGTATCTACAAAAGAGAGCGATCAATTGTGCAAGCTTAGAAAACCTGCAACCATCTCTCTACAGGGTGCACTTTCGAGAGACAACAAAACCATGGGACAATATTGTTAGGAATATTTCTCTAAAATCAATAATTTGACAAAAACAACATCTAAAAACCCTTAAAACTTATAGGAATCATACAATTGAAGTTTTGGAATTTTGATTTTATTTTCCTTGATGCATAGGCACCCCTACTAGTGCATAGGTGCTCAAAGTCAAGAACAAGAACTCACAGTCATGAAAAGGTGCTCACGGTCATGCGTAGGCTCTCACATTCATGCACGAGTTCTCATAATCATGCACAAGTGCCCCTCTGTCATCTTTCACATAGTCAATGATGCACAAGTGCTTCCAATGAGGCATATGCACCTTTTTCCTTTAGGTGCTCAACATATCTTCCGAAGACCATAACTTTTCTCCCAACCTTGA
This sequence comes from Taxus wallichiana var. yunnanensis, assembly GCA_018340775.1. Classification (NCBI taxonomy): domain Eukaryota; kingdom Viridiplantae; phylum Streptophyta; class Pinopsida; order Cupressales; family Taxaceae; genus Taxus; species Taxus wallichiana. Next base: position 395,222,113 of record CM031239.1, on the reverse strand, counting down.
AACAACTCTGTTTATTTTGCATTAGAAAGGTATTGAAGTGAACTACGAAATACCAAAATATACTTGGAGTAAAAAGTTACCAAGAATTTATGGTATTCACTTTTATAAAACTATTCCTTGTCTAACATATCTAAATACTTTGATGAATGTCGTTTTGAGAATATTTCTTCAAAAAGTTCCAATGTTTGGTATTTCTTGGGAATTTTGATAGAATTTCACCTCCTTATATCCTACAAAAAGTAAGAAAACACAAAAACTTTTAAAATTACTCTAAAACTTTGAAATTAATTTAAAATTCTTGAGAAAATAATCTTAAAAACTTAAAATTATAGTAGAAATCTTGAAAGTAAACTAGAAAAATAGAAATTAATCTAGGAAACTTGAAACTAATCTAAAACTTTGAAATGAAAAACTTTGAAACTAAGTTAAAATTTTTAAAATTGAATGCAATGGGGTATTTTCCCACCGGGCATGCCAAATGAAATCACTCTAAACTTTCATAATAAAATTTAAAATATAAATAAGGAAATCTAACACCATTTCCATCCACCTAGCCAAGTTTCTAAGTATAGGAATGTAATGAAGATAAAATCTTAAAATAATGCTTAACTAGTATGAAAACAATACAAAATTCTAACTAAATATGCCTACTAATATGCTTGAATTACATAACATGGTCCTAAATAGACCTAAGAGGACAATCAAATGGTTATGATTGCTATTCCAAACAAGGTGAAATGGCATCTCCAAATGACTACTTGGTCATTTTGGATATCCATCTACTAACCCCATTGAAGGCTTTAAGCAAGGATTGAACTTGCTTATATATCATATTTATTATATGAGATGCAAATCAAAGCATGGTATAAAGTAAAAAGGAATGAGGTGCACTCTTTTATAGTTTTCCTTTTGGGAGAAAATTTTATTTTGGTGCATGTGGGACTAAAATCCCTAAATTAGATTAGAATTGTTAATGATGATTTGGCCTTTCTAATCAAAATTAATGAATTACCAAGTGATTAAGAGGCATGGAGCCTTAATCAGCTATTTAGGGTCAACTAGGTGGCTAGGATAAGCTTTGAAAGCTTGTTGAGATGTTGTGGAGGTGAATGGGGTGACTTTTAGTGGTTTAAAGAGGGGTTTGAGTCAATACTAGGGTTTATTGATCAAATCTAACAAAAAAATGCTTAATTGGCTCATAAAAGGTTCATTTTAAGAGACCACTTAGAAATCGAAGGTGGAAAATAAGCTCGACGAATATCCTCAAAATCAGTTTGAAGGGAAGGAAAATTATTTGGGGGTCCGGAAACAAAATTTTTGCCTAATTTTTAAGAGGTGTGATAGAAGGTTGTAGACATCCGACAGGATATTTTCTGTTGCACATCAACAAGGTGGTTAATGTGTGTCAATGAACCTCACTAAAGTGCATCAACGACCTTGTTGATGTGCGTCGATGAACCTCGGCGGACGCACGTCAACAAGGGTGTTTTCGGACATCATCCTTGTTGATGCTTGTCAACAAGGTGATTGACACGTGTCAGTGAGGCTCATTGATGCATGTCAACAAGGTAGTTGATGCATGTCAGTGAGGTTCATTGACGTGTGTCAACCACCTTGTTGATGCATGACAACAAATATTTTATCACGCATCTACATCCTCTCGCCCTTTGTTGTGCGACAACAAAATCTTCATGTTGCGCATCAAAAACTCTCTGTCATGTGTCTACTTCCTCCACACTCTTGTCTCAACAAACTCTCCATGTCACACGTCAACAAACTCTATGTTGCTCATTTGTAGCCTCCGCCCTCTTGTCACGTGTATCGTAGCCTCTGCCCTCCTATTGCGCATTTACTATACTTGATAATACATATGCCCCCAGGTGGTATGAGTGATCTAGTAGTGTTCTACCTAGTGAATAATCTAGGATTATATAGGGGATAGTTTAAAGGGTAGGCGAAGCCAACCCCTAAAAAAAATTAAACTGTAATTTTTAGGCAAATAGGTCACTGACCCATGCCAGAAAATTCACCTTTTCAAATTTTTCAAAAATGGAATATTCACCATATTATGAATATTCACCACTAAAATTATCCCTAGCTCATAATCGCTAATTGTCTTTTTGAAGAGCATTTTGGCTTATGATTCATCGTAAAGTGGCATCTTGAATGCAAAAAGAGGTTTGGTGATCAAGGAAGTGCTTATTAACCAACCAAAGTGGCAAGAAACATTAGTTAATTAGTAAATTGAACTAATTATAATGGAATTGGGAAGAGTAATAATGATTTGTGTGCATTTTTGTAATAATATTACAAAAGAGGAATTTAGGTGTTTATAAAAACCTCAATTTAAGCACAAAGCTAGTTAAAAAGAATTAGATGTTTGTTCTCGTGGTCGGATGACCCAAATCCTCAAACAATCCATTTAACAAGAGGAACAAAGTGGTTGATATTAATAACAAATAGGTTTTCCAAAGTGGTAGATTCTCTAGCAATTTACCCGAGCATCCTATATATTCAAAGAAAAGGATGTTAGGTGAGAGTTCACGTAGTAGATCATTAAGTGACTGGATCAACACCTATAATTCAAAATTATGTGTGAAAGTTTCCGTCGACTTCTCAACACTCAAGAATTTTTCCTAAAACCACCCACTACAAAATTATGCAAATGGTGAAGCTCCCAAGAAGGATGGGATGAAATGTTTCTCGGACTGTTATCACCAACCAAAACTTCCCAAATTAAGATGATTTTCACATAGAACTATCTTGGCTGATTGGTAAAGCTAGGCATTTACTAAGAGGAGGTCCAAGGTTCAACCCCCATTGGCATGCCCACTCGTAAGAGGAGTAGTTCGATCGATGTACCATAGTGTGCAACAATTGTATGGGGGTACTCTTTGGAGTAGTTCGACCCGGTGTCCCCAGTGTGTGCAACCGGCATTTACGAAGGTGATATGAATTGTGTGTCAGTTGTGTGGAGGTGTTATGAAACTTGAGCACTGGTGGTCCCTTCCTCATGCCAGGTTAAAGTTTATCGAGGCTAGTAGAGACTATGCTAAATTTGTAATATGTAATGATTCCTCTAATGAACTAAAAAAATAATTGTAAATATGGGTAGCATGTTCCAACGTTTATATTATTATTCACTCATATCATAAGGAAACCACACCTTGACGTTTTAAATAAAATTGTACCATAATGGTAAAATATGGGCACAATTAATAGGAGGTTGTCAATTCGAGTTTAAAAGGTTGTGTTGTATTCCTTTTGGATAGGTTTATTGTAGAAATTTTTTGGATAGATAGTTTTTTTTTTTGGTATTTTATAATGACAATTAAAGGTGGTAGTAAGAGTTGTAATTTCTAGTTCAACATAAATATCACATATGTTTGTAAGAGTGATTGGTCAACCAACCAATAATAAATCACTCCCTAAAAGTGGTAAACAACTCATTGGTTGGTTGACTATTCATAAATTAACCACATGACATTAAATTAACATCCATTTGACAAGCATAGGGTAATTCCAATTTTTATTGATGTTCATTTGAATAAATTTTCTATCAATAGTGTTTGATTATCATGGTACTTTGAACATGCATGATGGATAAGTCAAGTGGGCATTCTATAATGACATCAAGATGTTGTTTTTGGGGTGGCAATTTTTAATAGTAAACAATTAATTATAACATAAAATTTGATGTTCGTTTGATTAGCATGATGTAATTTAAAAATCAAAATTGACTTCCATTTAATTATCACTATTTTAAAATTTATTAATTACTTTAAAAACTGAATAAAAAAATAATAATATTTTGATCATATAAAATTAAATTTTTACTTATTTTTCCCCTTAAACATGTCACATTAATTGTCATTTCTCCCAAAAAAATAAATTGATAACCATTTTACAACCTTAAATAAGTATCATCGACCATTTCCAAATAGATATATTTAATATTTTAGTACTAGCACTACAAGATATTAGGTCCTTTATTCACAATTTTCTACAATATTGTTGTGGATAAGAGAGATAAAATTGTGAATCCGAATTTGTGGACTCCACCCACAAATTTATTGTGGAAAGTTAAATTGTAGGAAAGTTGTTGATATTACTACAATGCAAAACATGTGACAATAACCACATAAAAAAATTAATTTTTTAATTGAAAATATTTAATAAAAATTGTACATTACGACAAAGTTAACAATTGTGAGTTTACTACAAAATCAACATTTGAGACATTAACACAAATAAATTATTGTGATATCAAAACATTATAAATTTAATTTCGTCACTTTCAATAAAATAAAATAATCTTCTAAATATGAATATCAATTTCTTGTAAATATATTTTTCTATTTAACTTTTTATATTTTCTAATGTTAATTTTAAAAATTAATGATCATTATTAGTTTAAATAAAATATCAAATATTAAGATTAAAAATATATTTTCAAATTACCAATCTTGAAATTTCAATATTATTTAAATTACGAATTTAGATTGTATTCTTAATTTTCATGTAATTTAAATGAGGAAATAGGTTATTGTTGTAGTATATAATAGATTAAAATAATTTTAAAAATGTGCAAATGAGATGTTGTTCCATGAGCATTTCATAGATTGACTTAACCAAAGGATTGCATATTTTAACAATGGAACTTGAAGAATGCAACTTTCTGCTGCATGTAGATTTATGGGGAGATTTATTTACCATGCATGTAGAACCATGCATCCACAATGCATCTTCCATAAACATTAATCTATAAAATAACATTATTTATTTTTTATTTTTCAAACGAAAGTAACAATTTTTTGGAATGTATTTTAACAAAGGAAAAAATATTTTCACTGTCTCTTCCCATATGCACAACGAACCTTGAGACAAACCAAAACTATTAGCATATGCCACATTACAAATGGATTAAATTAATTACATACTCTTATGGTTTTCCAATATCCTGGATAATATTTTATTCTTCTTGTAAACCTGTTATTAAAATCGCATCATATAAAAAAAGATTTTTTTAGCAAAAAAACTTGAAGAAATATAATAGATCATAACCATGAGAAACATGAACTAAATGGCTGCATACAAATATTTTCATCCCTAGTACAGAAAACATTTACCTTACCTTAGGCTGTCACTTTCTGTAAATCATAAAAATCAGATGTAGGCTATCATATATCAACAAACCCCTAAAAGAGGGCTGCATCGATCCCTTGTATTTAAAAGCGACGCTTTTTTAGTTTCTTCACCGCTAACTCAGGAAATAAATCTGAATCGTTCAATATGTTAATGGATAGCTAAAGATATTTTTACTTGATCCACGACGATGATTATTTGTAGACTGATCCGTGTATTTTGAGATCCACGGTGATGATTATTTGTAGACTGATCCGTGTAGTAAGATTGACGGTGCCTAACAACTTCTTTTAATAAGAAAATTTATGGTGGGAAAAATATTTTAAACTAAAACCATGAGTACAAGAATATTTAAAATGATTCGTCCCTTATGTGGCACATGAATCATTAATGGGTATTGCATGTTTTACGGAAATTAACATGCAAATTACTCAAATATAGTTATTTACAAAAAAAAAAAATAAATAAAATATTTTGGCATACTAAATTGATTTGTTATTTAATTATTTTTATATATTATGAATATTTTATATTAGTTTAAGTTACACTTTCTTTAAAGAGTTATTAGTTATACATTAAATTTATGTTTGAAAAGTTGACAAAAATATAAATGTATGATATATAGTTTAAAATAACTCTTAATAAGAAGAAAAAATAATCCATGGGAGAGTTTGAAAAGTATATATTTTTCAAATTACAAGGTGAAAATGTGATTTGTCAAGGACAAAAAATAATAGATATCCCATATTTTAAAAATTAAAAAATGTAAAATTGTGGATTCTCTATAATGTATTTGGAAAAAATATTCATTTAGCGTTAATAATTCACATTTTTTTATTAAAAAAATTATTTTTGATAATATTGTGAACAAATAAGCTTATTTCTAATCGTGTAGATCATACGCAACCCATCTATTTAACACTTTGTAAATAATCCATAATAATGTTTTAAAGGTTGTATACTTTAAAAAATGAACCTTACAAATGATTAGAATTGGATTCGTGATTGATTCTATTAATATTATGAATTCTTAGAGTTGATTTTGTATATAATGCATATACTTTTACATTTTATGGATATTATAGAATGATATATTTTAGATTTTTGGCAAAGAAATTTTGAAAATGTGAATGTTTCACAAGTTTAAATTTTACATTTATGAATTTGTGGAATATCTACTTTGTGTTTTATAGAGTCTATTCACTTATTGTTGATAATCCACAAATTTTCTACAAAATAGTTATTTTGTGGAAAACGTTGTGGATAAATAACCTTACTTCTAGTAGTGTAGAACATATTGTATAGCTTTAATATTGATTTATAATAGTCTCATCCACATTATTTATCAATATATAAGTGAACATTAAGATTAATAATTATTTTAACATGCAAACTGGAAAATGTTTCATTCTATTTTCTCTAATCTCAAAAAAACACAATTATAGAAAATAATTCAAAACATGATTTACTTCTCTATGGGTGAAGATGATTTTCTAGCTATTTACAATAGTCGCGAGATACATTGTTATAGCGGGATTCAACTCCACACTAATTATAATACTCCAATCTTCATATCTCTATAATATATCCAATACGTCTAAGTAATCTGAAATGAATCTTTCATTGACATATTTTCAAAACCCCTTAGAAGTAATTATAGTAATCTAATACAAAACTTGGAGAGTGTCCCATGTTATTTGTGCTTTATTGGCTTTCTACCACTCTAGGTAGGATGCTTTCATGTATGGCTTGATGAATATAGAAAAGAGTTTTTCGGCATTCTTTCTTAATTCCTTCAAAGTATCTTTCTTTGTCTATGAGAGTGTATTATATGTTGATGCATCTGTGGGCTCTATGTACCCATTCTCTACAATTTCTCACACATCCTGAGATCTAAATAGTGCCTTCATGGTTAATGACCAATACTCGTAATTATTTCTTGTAAGTTGTGGTAGATCTGCAGACTGATGTAGAATCCATAACGTGTTATAAATTATAAACATGTTGAAAAACAACGCTCTAATACCAATTTGTAGAAATTAGGAAAATAAAATAGTGAACAATGAAATAAAATAAAGAATATTACAAATAAATTTTTTTCCAAACTTAAATCAACACTTCTATGCATATACATCTTCTTCCATGTTAGAGCTTCAACTTAATATAATCTCTGTGTATAAACACTTACAATTTCCTCCAATACATAGAGGGATTTCATCTAATAATAGAACACACAACTCTAAAAATAGAGCAACCTTAATAATAGAACTATCATCTAAAAATAGTGCATGCTTTTGTTCATGCAAACAAATCTATTTATTTTATTTGATTTTATCCTAAAAATAGGGACATCTAATTAAAACTAAACAATTTGCTTTTTCCTTTTCATAATTCCCCGGTAGGCATCAACCTTTGAAGATGCCCTTGCTGGAAAGTGTCAAATTCTAGTAGCTCCAATATTTGTTGTTTGCCAGATTTTGGATATTTATAGTTGCAACAATATTCACAATTAATATATTTGGTGAAATAGTCTGAGTTGTCTTGCATATCTATTTTTTGAAGCAATGTTTTTTGTTGAACAATGTTTGGAGTTAATTAATTTGGTGAAACAACATGAATGCAAAAGTAAATATCTACTTTCAGCCGCCTCCCTCAACCACCTTGCACTATCAAAATATCTCACTCATGTTATATATTGACGATAATCTTTGTTCCAACTTCCAAACACCATTTCCAGTGATAATTCTCTATTTTTTAACCAAAACAAAATGCAGATGAGAGGAAGTAACTGAAGCGCCTACATCATCACATGTCATTATTTTCCTTGCTGTAATGTTTAGGATGCCAATATCATTATTTTCCCACCTAGGTTGTGATATATGTGTGGTCTATTTGTATTTATGTCTGTGTGGAGTGGCTTTACTGTGTAGAGGTGCCAATGGGCTTTTAGAAGATGGCACCGCATTTATACAGCTAAAACAGCTTGATCCAATTGCGGGGATGTGGTCATCCTGATTTTCTTCCAGACTGGACCAACGCCTCTTCTGATCCCTGTTCATGGCAAGGTATCGAGTGTGCAACTACTTCAACCATAGGAAAGGGCAAGGTGATTTCACTTTCTCTTCCCAACATAAACTTATTTGGTCATCTTTCTTCAATAATTGGGAAGCTCAACAGTTTGGAGAAGCTAAACCTTTACGAAAACACATTATATGGACATGTTCCTCCTAAATTGGGTAACTGCACCTACCTTCAGCATCTCGATCTCTCAAATAACTATTTCAGTGGTGTGATCCCATCATCTCTATTCAATTGTAGCCTACTTACAGTTTTAGACCTAAGTTCCAATAACATCTCTGGTTTCATTCTTCCAGAATTGGGTCAACTATCAAGTTTGTCCAAGATTTTTTTATATAATAACAATCTATCTGGTCCAATCCTTGTTACTCTTGGTAAGCTTTCAAATCTTCAACTTCTCATTTAGCAATCATGGGAGTTTCTTCCTATGCGAAATGTATGATTTTATGGGTTAGTTTGTCTTGGCTTCCCTTTAGATGAAGAAGTGACATATAATGATGGTGATAAATTTCATATGGCAGCTCGCACAAGGTCTAAGATCTACGAGCTTTAGGCATGGAACCGACCAATTCTATGATACTATGTTCAAAATCTATGTGAGATAGATAGACACATAAAAGAAATCATTGTTTTAAAGCTTCTCTTCCATTTCATTGTCATACCACCACACATTTAATCCTTCATAATATGGTTAGGCTATTTTAACTACATGAATATATGGCATGATGCACACATGCTTTGTTATGGTTCTAGAGTGAAATATTCACGTTATCTATTCTTAGTAGGGAGTTTAAGTTTTTAAAGCTAGGAGCCAAGATATTAGAGTGGAATAAAATGTAAAATGGATATGTTTGATAACGAGGCATGCATAAAGATGGAAATGAGCATTTTTCCACCCAAACAAAATAGTTGGATCACCAAGGTTCTACGACTACTCAATTGTTGGAAATAAGGTGTCTCAACCTTGTTTGGTTTATTCAATCAATATTTTCTTACAACTGTTTCACATTGTTGGTGCTCTAAAAATAGAAATAGGAGTTGTCAAAAGATTCCCATATGATAGTATATCATGGAAGGACTATTTTTTAGAGATATTATGAAAGATTTTATGACATCTATAAGGGTTGAAAATAGGGAGAATATTGTGGACGTGAGATCCTAATTTTAGACCAAAATCTTTCTCTTTAATGCTATCCACCTCATGAGAGGTTTGGTAGATGGTTTTGTAAACCATAAATGGTTTCTTGTATAACTGGAGGTCTATAAATTGAAGGATTAGAGAAGCAATTGATGCGGTGAGCTTTGCAAGTACTGTAAAGTTGGAATCCTCCTAGAATTGTTTTTGGTGATACTCCTGTAAGAAACTTTCTTTGCAAGTGTATGTAATCTTGTTATTAGATTTGAAATACATTGAGTGGGATTTTGGAGTGTGGGGTTTTTTATCCGAAAGGATTTTCCCCATGTATATCTGGTGTTTGTGTTCTTGTTATGAATATGTTGCTGATATTTATGTAATTGTTTTACTATGTTGAAAGTTTTGCATAATATCTCTCCTCAAGATTAGCGTAGGAAGTTGTTCCGTTACTCTTAATTTCCTATCAAGTGGTATCAGAGCCTGATCACCTTTGGTTTCAGTTGTGGGTTGTTGAGTTTTTTGTGCTAATCCAAGTTTGAGTGGGAGCTTGTGCAGAGAATACTTTGTTATCTGGTTGTAGATATTTTTCAAATGGCAAGCACATCTGGGAGGATTGACGTAGAGAAGTTTTCTAGCACAAAATTTGAAATGTGGAAGCTAAAGATGGAAGATCTGTTGGTTGATCGAGATCTATGGGATGCGGTGGATGAGAAGGTCCATAGGCCTACGGATCCAATTTTGGCTACAAAATATGATGTAATGGATAGAAAAGCTAAAGGTCTTATTAGACTATGTCTTGCAGATTCGATCCTGATAAATGTCCATGAAGAATCCACTTCAGAGAAGCTTTGGAAAAAGCTGGGTGAGATATACCAAGCTAAGTCTCTAGTAAATAAGATTTTCTTGAGGAAGAAGGTGGACAAATATCTGAGCATCTAGAAACATTCAATACATTGGTGACTCAGTTGAGCTCGGTTGGAGTTAAGATGGATGAAGAAGAAAGGTGCCAAACTATGTTGGTTTCATTTCCAGACTCATGGGACAACCTAGTCATGGCCATTGGGAGCACTTCAGTCACTCTGAAGATGGAGGATGTTGTTGGTTCTCTACTCACGAATGCCAAAGAGGCTTTGAGTGTTTGAGGAAGAACAAAAGAATGAGGAAAAGATGAGAAGAAGTGTGGCCATTCCAAGAATAAGGGGAGATCAAAATCCCCTGGTAAGTCCAAAGCGATATGTTGGAACTATGGAAAATTTTGACACTTCGAAGGGAATGCAAAAAAAAGAAAAAAAGAAGAAGAAGCATGTTTCGATTAAGTCCGAAAAGGAATATGGAGATGCCTTTATTACAGCTTTGGCCACTCTTGTGTAGGTGATAATGCATGGTTGATACACTCAGGTGCATCTTTCCACATGACCCCTAACAAAAACTGGTTTAGTAAGTATGAAAACTATGATGGTGGTAAGGTGTATTTGGGTGATAATTATTTCCTTGAAATTTTTGGTCATGGTAGTATTCAGGTGAAATTTTATGATGGTAGAATTAGAAGATTTGATGGTGTCTTGCATATCCCAGGACTAGCAAGAAATTTATTATTTGTTAGCAAGCTAATAGATGTGGGTGTGCATGTACAATTTTTGAAGTAGGTGTGAAAATGGTGAGAGGTGCTATGGTGATAGAAGAGGAAGTATATTGGGTACATTGTACCAAGTTGATGCATGTACAATTGAGTAAGCGCAAAGCACTTCGGATAAAACTAAGCTAGTAACTATTTTGCTGAAAAAGGAGAGGGTTTCCTCCTCTATGGATGGTCATGGCTTTTGGGTACCCAAGGGTGCTCTGTCTACCGAATCAAAATTACCTATAGAGAAGACCATGTTATGGCACCAAAGGCTTGGCCACATTGGAGAGAAGGGTTTAAAATCCCGAAAAATAAGAACCTCGTTGAGGGGTTGAATGATTGCAATCTGGAGTTTGATTTCTATGAGCATTGTATTTATGGAAAATAGAACCGCATTCAGTTTTACACATCTACTCATAAGTCTTCATGTATCTTGGATCTAATCCATTTGGATGTATTTGGTCATGTTAAGGTTGCTTCTATTGTTAAATCAATTTATTATGTTACTTTCATTGATGATTTTAGTAGGAGAACATGGGTATATTTTTTAAAGAGTAAATCTGAAGTTTTTAGTTGTTTCAAGGAATTTAAGGCTATGGTTGAAACTCAAATTGGGAAGAAAATTAAGTGTTTGAGATCTGATAATGGTAGTGAGTACTATTCTGTAGACTTTGACAAATTTTGTACAGATTGCGGGATTAAAAGACAAAAGACAACTTCGTATTCTCCAGAGCTAGAATGGAGTTGCAGAAAGAATGAATAGAACGTTGATGGAGAAGGCTAGGAGCATGCTGATTGGAGCTGGTCTAGAAAAGAGGTTTTGGGCTGAAGCTATTACCACTACTTGCTATTTGATAAATAGATCTCCTACATCAGTGCTTGTTGATAAAATGCCAATGGAGGCGTGGTCGGGGAAAAAGCCTTCAATTAGACATCTGAGAGTTTTTGGCTATGAGGCATATGCACATGTGCCTAAGGAGAAGAGAACAAAGTTGGATTCTAAGGTTGTCAAATGTATCTTCATCGGATATGGCTATGGTGTGAAAGGATACAAGATTTGGGATCCTATGTTGCATAAAAGGTAATATACTCTAGAAGTGTTATTTTTAAAGAGATTAAATATTTCCCTGTTAATTTTCAGCCAGAACAACATAAAGAAAATGAACAAAAAAGGATGTGGTTCAACTTCCTTCTACACCTGAGAAAGTTGAATCGAGACCCCAAAATAGACAAGAAGTTGAGGAGAGCTCACCAAGCTTTGAATCTTCAGAAGAGGAAGAAGAAGAGGAAGAAGTGGAAGAATCTCCACCTCAGCTTGTTTAAAAGTCTACAAGGCAAAGGCAACCACCTGAAAGGTATGGGTATTCTCTTGATGATTGGAAGTGTATATTTGCTTTGAGTACTAACATTGATGAACCGAGATCTATACAAGAGGCTTTGGGTATGAATGATGCAAAGTCCTAGAAAATAGCCATGGATGAAGAGATGAAAACCCTTAAAAAGAATGATACATGGGACCTTGTACCATTTCCTGAAGTTCGAAACTTGTTGGATGTAAATGGGTGTTTAAGAAAAAGATTGGTTCAGATGGAAATGTTGAAAAATATAAGGCATGGTTGGTTATGAAGGGTTACTCTCAAGTTGAGGGTATTGATTATGGTGAGATATTCTCTCTTGTTGCTAAAATTACATCCATTCAGTTTTTATTATCTATTGTAGCAGCTTATGACCTAGAGGTTGAACAAATGGATGTGAAAACTACTTTCCTTCATGGTGATTTGGAGGAAGAAATCTATATGACATAGCCAGAGCACTACATGGTGAAAGGTAAAAGCAATATGGTTTGTAAGTTAAAGAAATCCCTATATGGCCTTAAACAAAGTCCTAGGATGTGGTACCAGAAGTTTGATTCATATGTGTTGAGTTTGGGGTTTGTGTGGTCTAAATCTGATCACTGTGTATATTTTAAATCTGATGGTGATTGTTTCCTGGTAATTACTTTATATGTTGATGACATGTTGTTTATTGGGAAAGGAAAAGGTTTGATTGCAGAATTGAAATCTCAGCTCTCTGTGAAATTTGAAATGAAAGATCTTGGTGCAGAAAAACACATACTTGGGATGGAGATTAGAAGAGATCATGAGAACAGAAAGCTATGGCTTGGCCAGAGTAAGTATGTTTGTTCTGTTTTGCAAAGGTTCAACATGCAGGATTGTAAACCACTTTGTGTTCCTGTTACTTTGGGAACGAAGCTCTCCATTTCACAATGTCCTTCATCCCCATCGGAGATGGAAGAAATGAGCAGAGTGCCTTACCAGAGTGTAGTTGGAAGCTTAATGTATGCTATGGTCTGTACAAGACCAGACATTGCCCAAGCAATGGGAGTTCTTTCTTGTTTTATGTCTAATCCTAGAAGAGTGCATTGGGATGTAGTTAAGAGGGTCTTTAGATATTTGTGGGGTACATCAGAGTACTCTATATGTTTCTATAGAAGAGAGATCAACATTCCCTACATATTCATGGTTTTGTGGATTCAGATTGGGCCGGTGATGTCAATAGCAGAAGATCCACTAGTGCATATGTGTTTACTCTTAATGGTGGTGCAATTAGTTGGATGAGAAAGTGACAAGAGCTATGGTTGCTTTGTCCACTACTGAGGCAGAGTACATGGCAGCTACTCATGCCTGTAAAGAAGCCATTTGGCTAAAGCATTTGTGTTCAGATATTGGATTGAAACAAGGCACAATTACAATGTATTGTGATAGTTAGAGTACAATCTGCCTTTTGAAAAACCTAAATTTTTCATGCCAGGACCAAACACATTGATGTTTAGTATCACTTCGTGAGAGATATGGTCGAGGATGGCAAGGTGAAGCTGGAAAAGGTAGAGACAGTTGTGAATGTTGCAGATGCATTAACTAAGCCCATGAGCACAATGAAATTTAGGTGGTGTTTCGAGTCTATGGGCCTCTCGGCCCCTAGCAGTTGATCCATGATGGTATCTTTCCCTTGACCCTTACAAGGTATTCGACAAGTGGGAGATTGTTGGAAATAAGGTGTCTCAACCTTGTTTGGTTTATTCAGTCAATATTTTCTTACAGCCGTTTCACATTGTCAGTGCTCTAAAAATAGAAATAGGAGTTGTCAAAAGATTCCCATATGATAGTATATCATGGAAGGACTATTTTTAGAGATATTATGACAGATTTTATGACATCTATAAGGGTTAAAAATAGGGGAGAATATTGTGGACGTGAGAGCCTAATTTTAGACCGAAATCTTTCTCTTTAATGTTATCCACCTCATGAGAGGTTTGACACATGGTTTTGTAAACCATAGATGGTTTCTTGTATAACCAGGAGGTCTATAAATTGAAGGCTTGGAGAAGCAATTGATGCGGTGAGCTTTGCAAGTATTGTAAAGTTGGAATCCTCCTAAAATTGTTTCTAATGATACTCTGTAAGAAACTTGCTCTGCAAGTGTATGTAATCTTGTTATTAGATTTGAAATACATTGAGTGGGCTTTTGGAGTGTGGGGTTTTTAATCCAAAAGGATTTTCCCCATGTATATCTGGTGTTTGTGTTCTTGTTATGAATATGTTGATGATATTTCAGAATCGCTTTGTTTTACTTTGTTGAAAGTTTTGCATAATACCTCTCCTCAAGATTAGAGTAGGAAGTTGTTCCGTTACTATTAATTTCCTATCATCAATAAGCATTGAGAACAAAGATCTTTAAAATCAAAGAAGAAGAAAGTAAAGTAGTTTATTGAACATAATTTTTGAAACTTTTCCCTCAATCGACTATATTGCATTACAATCTGTGTACCATATTGTATCCCTTGTTGATGATCTATTATCTTGAATGTTACACATTTTTTGTTTGCAGACATAGATTTATTATAGCATTACGGTACAATTTTGCATTCTCTACTCTTTGGTTGCAGCATTGGGATATTTATGTTTATTTTTTATCTACAAACTTCTTTAGTATTTATAATGTTTATTGGCAGGGATAATTTACTTTTAGCTTTTCTTTTAAAACTATTGTGGAATCTCTAGCATCAATTGTGACTACTACATGTGCCAACATTTCAGATGCTATCTCAACCACTCCTTTGAATACATTGCTTTTAATACTATACACTTGTTTTGCAAATTAGATGCCTCCATCTTTTTTTAAACCAACAAAAAAGCCAACATATGCTTCTGATTTGTTTGGCCAACTCAACTCCTATTGTATTATGTTGTTCAATATTGCTTCCGCACAATACACTACTAAAACACACAAAAATTGCTTCCCACTTTTCCATACTCCATTACTTAATGTTGTCATCGTCACCATACATTATTATAGTACCCCAAACTTTTATATCCACAGATTAATTATAAAATATCAAATATCATTGTCACACTCAATTCTATCCATAATAAGTTTACAGTCTTTACCACACAATTGCTAGTAATAACAAAAATCTATTTCCAACAATACGTGTATATCTTTATTGTTGGAGGAACTGAACAATGCGATTCGAATATTCAGTCGCTTGACGTGCAACAAACGAACAATATATTTACATAAAATTTTCTACAATATTTATAGAGTTGTTCACGACTCTTCATTTTCAAAACTTATTGTTTCATCTTCCTTACATGTGTAACTAAAAATCAATGATTAATGCAGCACGCAACAAAAAAAAAGCATGTAAAGACCAATAGCAAGAACTGTATCCAACAAAAACATCCGACAGCAGAAACAGGAAACTTATCCAACCTGCCATTCCACCATAATAAAGAATAACTGTTACTGCAGAAAGGTTACGAGCAAACCTACAACGTCCATCACCCTTAAAATAATACAGGATTTCTCAAGCTGACAAGAATGTTGATACAACGGTGGTCAATGCATGATTTTTATTCAAGTGCTGAGCACTTTTTGGTGTAAAAGTTCAGGCAGTCAATTAATATCAACGCCAATATACTCCAAATCACTATATCCACTCAATAGTTTATAATGGGTGGCCCATTGTTTTTTTTTTTTTAAAAATTAGTTGCTTAGGTGTTCAACCTTATAAATATATGTGATTTTTCAGTTAAACGTTTTCTATAAAATCATAATCTTGAAAAATGTCTTAACACCTTCCATAATCAAGGTTTTTTAAAACTTCCTATTTAAAGGGCAGTTAAAAGATTTAAATTTTTGTTCTCAGAGATAGGTCAACCAAATCCTCCAATCAATCGGTATAACTAAATCATAAGAGAAACGAAGTTGATGATTTTAATAACAAACAGGTCTTCCAGATTATCCTTAACAGAAATACCTGAATGCACAAAAAGGATCTTCTCTAGTCAGGAAGGCAGATTTTCTATCAATTTTCGAACAAAGAAAAGGATGTTGGTTGAGAGCTAACTTACTAGACCCATAATCTTCCCTTCCAGTTATTTTTCCTCCTGTCTTGGATATGGCTTGAATGACAAAATTGTTAAGTGACTGGGTGCAAGGTCCAACACCTGCAATTCGAAATTCTGTCCGAAAGAAGGCTCCCTCAGCTCTTCAACGCTCCGGACTTTTTCCTAAAATCACCCACTACAAATTCCACAAATGGTGAAGCTCCCAAGAAGGATGGGACTAAAAGTTTCTGCAGCCGTTATCCGCTAACTGAAACTTTCCAGGTTAAGATGATTTTCACATCCAACTAATAGCTGTAAATATAGGTTATGTTGTGATTTAAGATTTGTAAATATGGGTAGTCATTTTCCAACGTTCAGATTTTATGGTTGGATACACCTTGGCCTTGGGGTAATATTTGTAAATATGGGTAACATGTTCCAACATTTATATTAAATTATTTTAGCTATGTTATTATTCAATCATAAGGAAAACCACACCTTAACGTTTTAACGAAAATTGCATCATAATAGTAAAAGATGGGCAATAATTGACAGGTGGTTGTGGATTCGAGTTTGAAAGGTTGTGTTGTAATCCTTTTGGACAGATTTCTAGTAGACAAAGTTTGGCCAAATCGGGGGGATATGTATGATAGATAGTTTTTTTTAGGTATTCTATAATGACAATTGAAGGTGGTGGTAAGAGTTGTAATTTCTAATTCATCCTAAACATCAGTGTGTTTGTAAAGATTGAGTGGTCAACCAACCAATAATAAATCGCTACTCTAAAAGTGATAAACAGTTCATTGGTTTATTCACGTTAGATAATTAATCATGACACTAAATTAGTATCCATTTAACTAGCATAAGGTAATTCCAACTTTATATTAATGTTTATTTTGGATAAATTTTCTATCAATAGTGTATGGGCATTATGCTGGCTGTGAACATGCATAATGGATAAGTCACTCTACAATGACATCCACATGTTAATATTGGGGTGGCATATTTTATGACTAAACAATTAATTATAACATTAAATTTAACTCAATGTAATTTAAAATTTAAAATTGACTTCCATTTGAATATCTATTTTTTAATTCTTATTTTTACCAAAAATACATAAATTAAAAAATTATAATAGTTTAATCATACAATAATATAAACATATTTGAAATTATTTTTTTCTTGTTAATTTTTTCCTTAAAAACTATCACATTAATCGTCAGTTCTCACCCGTCATTATACAAAATTCAATAACCATTTGACAACGTTAAATAAATATTTATCAAGCTTTTCTAGAAGAATGTATTTTATTCTTCTGTGCTACCGCATATTGTATAGCATTAATCTTGCTATATGATAACCTCATCCACACAATTTATCAATATATAAGTGCACATTAAGATCAAAATTTATTTTAACATTTTCAGTCTATTCTTCTTTAAGCTCACACAACACAATTATCGAAAACAATTTAAAACAAGATTTATATCGCTGTGGGTGAAGATGATTTACTAGCTATTTACAATAGTGGCATACTGTTATGGTGGGATTCAGCTCTACACTCATAATACTCTAATCTTAATATGTATCAAATCTATCCAATGGGTCTAAATACAGCCATCTTATCTCAATCCTTTGACAAACATAACAATAAATCATCCCCTTAAGTTTGTTTCAGAGGCATCATAGTCAAAAATATCCAGAAATCCAGGTTGCAGGTCATCAAAAGCAGAAATCCCAGATGCCCATCATCTTCTCTAAACTGTAAACTTGTACATCTACAGTCTGTTCCAAGATTCAAATGAAAAGGATCAGACACTCTTGAACTGCTAGTAGACATGGAAACAGCAGAATCACTGTGTAAACAAGACGAATAAGCAGCATCAAACATTAATAAGCATTTGGGCAATGCAATATCAATCTCAATCTCCATCTCCAAGCTCTTCATAACTTTCATTATCAGGTCTTCTTTCCCTCGAAGGATTTTCATATCTTCTTCCTCGTCACCAGCATCGAAAGTCTCCACGTGGTGTTCCAACATTGCCAGCATCTGCTTCTCAGGAACACTATAACTGTTTTTTAATTCTAAACCTAAATTATCAGTATCATTAACACAACCTCTAATCCGCTTCTGTGGCCTCCCATTACAATCCATAATACATCTGGACCAAACAAACATTGAAAAGTGGAGATATAATAGGCAAGAAAGTGATGATGGGAGGTTTCATGACAGTACCATTAATGAAATGAATGAAAAACCATTGCAGTCTTTATCAGAGCAGGGTGGTGTTTCATGGTGGATACGATCGGTCGGGGCGGCGCCGACAGGGAGTTGTTTTGCACCGCTTGTGACATTGATTTGATTAAAAAAGCGAGGGAGAGGCATGTGGCCAAGTACCTTTCTTCTGTGGATACCCACCACCTGCTCCATTAATCTAACCTGCAGATATGACCGCTGCCCATTATTTCTTCCTCTTCGTCCACTTACATCAAATCTTGGAGGATTGCCATTCAAATTGGTGTCCCTTCTGCCACAATTCACATGAATTCTGTCATTCTATCAAATGGGTTGTAGTCCATCACTGCTCATCATAATATAAAAGGTGTTTGTCTCTATTTTTGTTACATTTAAATTTTAAGAAATGTCAATAAAATAAAATAAAAATTTAGTTAGGTTTAAGTTTAGAGATTTAAAAAAAAAAAAAAATGTAATTATTGATGTACAGATAATTTTTTTAGATATGCAAATAATTATAAAATTAGTTATCTTCATTGAAAATCTTAAGTTTGAATTGACCTATCATTATTAAACAGTGATACATATATCATTTAAATCTAAAGACTTGAATAACAAATATGGTATCATAAATTGAAATTGGAACAAATTAAATGATATTATTCTCAAAATAACATTTAAAAAGATTAGATTTAAGTGTTAAATAAAAATTCAAAAAAAAATTTATTAATATATTAATAACTTTTAGATATTAAGAAAATTATTAAACAAGTCTCTTTACTAAAAATTAAGAATTTGAATTGACCTATCATTATTATCTAATACTAATACAAATATTATGTAAATGAAGAGACTTGAACCGTAAACCTCTCACCATAAATTGAAGTAAATAATACTACCCAAAAAAACATTTCCAAAACTAAAAAAAATAATTAAAAACAAATTTAAATCATTATTGTTTAAACTTAACATCATAATACAATATTTCTAATAATAATACAATAAATCCTTAAAATACAATAGAGGGAAAAACATAAACATAAAAAAAAAAACCCGTCATCCATTACGTGGAGACTCTGTTTATGATTTGATGCTCTCTAGAATTATATAAAAGCTTTTGATCACTTCCACAATTATCATTTGACATCGTGTCGTATCATGAGAAAGTTTAGCATTTGAATGGGCGGGTGTATGCGTGGATTAGGAAGCATCATTAATTTTAGGTTACTTAAAGATTCTTTTCTGTTTTCCATCATCGTTATCATCATTGTTGTCACATTGTTTTCTTTTATTTCTATTTTATATTTTTAATTTAATTTGATTGAATGTTTATATCTTGTTATTTTATATTTCCAATTTTACTTTATTTGACTTGATGTTTATGGTTTTTATGTCACATTTTATGAATAAATATTTCTTAAAAAAATATTTACATTTCAATATTTTATTAAATAGTTTTAAAAAATTATAATATATATATATATTTTAAAAGAATTTTGAGTTTTTATATTAATATATTAGCTACAAAATGTATATAATAATTATTTTAATATAATTTTAGTATTTGACTATTTTATACCAATAAACATGTGTTTATCCTCTTCCACAAACATGTATAAATATTGTTGTTAGTTGTTTTTATTTAATATTTCTAATTCTATTTTATTAGATGTTAATTAACTTTGTTATTTTATATTTTCAATTTTATTTAATTGCATATTTATGTTCTTTTATTTTATATTTTTAATTTTATTTGATTGAATGAGCATATATCCATTAATGAAATCATTTTACATTTTTATTTTTTCTTTCTTAAAAAATATCATCAATGTGTGAATTCCTCATATTAGTATTATTTCGAGATCTTAACCCATTTGTAGTACCCATTAGATTTTCGCATTATCCTAGAGACATTCGACCCATCCGGGTAGTTTGATTATTGCATATAAGACATTGTTATTTGATTTTAGTAGAGTTTGATTTACATTTTCTACGATTATTATCCTCTGATCCTATGACATTATATTTGACAGGACACTTTTGAGACACTATATGATATTCATGACAATGGTTATTTCATTTTGATTGGAAATGATTGTAGACACAAAATCACGCTAAATATTACTATTATAATATGCCATGAGTATTTTGTTTATATACATGCAAGATATTATGTAAGAAAAATATTCATTGGTGAAAAAATCCTTTGTCCATCCACTTGCTTTGATTGTTTCTATTGTATTTCTCTCTCACATCTTTAATTTCTATAGTTAGTTCGGTCAAGTCATAGTGATCCCTATCATTAGTCTTTTCACATCTATCTTCATTTATCCTAGGACACTAGCACCCATTCTAGACACTAGCACCTAGGCGCTCTTTTCCATTTTGGGTGCTCGTGTCCTTTTTTTTAACACTTTTGATAGTTTTGGTTGTTATTTCTAGTTTTCTTATCCTTACCTTGAGCTCATAGTCAGATTTTTGGGTCATTAGTGTCGAAACTCAAAAAAGAGATCTATATATATACACAACATCTACTCTATTATTATTGGGTTAGCAATTCTATAGGGAAATCACATCAACACACTATCACTACTATCAAAGAGACTACATTTTTAAATTTCATACATTGCGTAGGAAGGAGAAGTTCTCAATTACAAAATATCAAACATTTACATCTTATGTAGCTACAAGCTCGCAATATTAACGTCATTGGCATGAGGGAAACCTAATGACACTATTTCACACATAAGCATAAAGAACTACATGGAGTCTAGAATGTATTTGAATGCTCGGTCATAAGTTCACTCATTGGGTGACCGCTGGGGTCAGTCTGACTTCACATATTGCATTTTCATTCTAATTTGATGTGTTTTATGACCTTGTGCAAGTAGTTAAGTTTTTTTGTAGGTTACTGGGCACCCTCGGTGATCAGAGAGCCAATACTAGGAAATCAACATGAAGTGATAGAAACCATAACGACATAAAAGAAAGTAGATTCTTGCATTCTCGCATAGTCACCAATGCCCAAGAACAATCACCAACACCGATGTGCCCCCGTCCAACACCAAACACCCTTGTTTGATATTATTGTTGTCGAATCTAGATTTTAAAGAGTGTAGTTGTGAAATAGTTCTAACACCTGTTCAATATTTTACACCACCCGGATCAGTTCCAGATTGCTAAGAATTTAGCTAAGTCACCTCTCTCTCCTATTTACTTATAATGTTACATTTCTTGAGTGTTTAGCATTTATATATATATATATATATATATATATATATATATATATATATATATTGTATTTTATCATATACGTTACTCTACAATTAGAGTTAATTGATTTTTTATTAAATCATTTAGTGAACTCATTTTTCTTCAAACTTATTGCCCTATGATCCCTAAAATCCTCATGGCTAAAAAGAGTTCCTCATTTCCTAAGCATCATATGGCGGATACCTAATTGAATCTCTATCTTTGATGATGTTGTTGTGCAATCGAATTTCGTGACCTTTACCAAAACTCTCAATGTGATTCATCCATACTCTAACAACTTATTTCTTTTCAAAACACCATTCCTTTAACTTTCACAACTTGAACATGTGTATAGTCTCTCTTGACCAAAACTTTACTTCATATTTTCCTTTCTCTTCTGTACTCAACCATGTTGTTACAACTTCTTCTACTTCTATTATAGCACATGATAATACTATTGTAATTTCTTTTTGTAGTTATGATCTTGTTTGTGATGATATGGATGCCAATAGTTCTACTTCTAATGTGAAAAACATACATGTGCATGATGTTATTTCTACTAGTATTCAAGATGAATGCAAAGTTATATCTCCTACCCATCCAACTTCTGAAAGTGCTTCTAATGAATGTAATGATAGATATGATATTAGTACTCCTATGACTTCTTTCTATGATGATGATAGTCTTGATGAAATACTTACTTGCAAAAATATTTCAGATAGTGATGTCAATTATGCTTCGAGCCATGAACATGTTAGTGATGATGTTACTTATATTAAGACTGATGAATGTGAATTTACTACTCCTCTTTCTTCTTTTTCTGAAGTTATTACTCATAATGATTCTACTCCTACCACTATTACACCTCTTATTATTTCTTCTAAGTCTACATCTATCATTCTCATAGAGCC
Organism: Taxus wallichiana var. yunnanensis; assembly: GCA_018340775.1. Taxonomy (NCBI): domain Eukaryota; kingdom Viridiplantae; phylum Streptophyta; class Pinopsida; order Cupressales; family Taxaceae; genus Taxus; species Taxus wallichiana. The sequence goes on along the minus strand of CM031239.1, from coordinate 395,199,342 downwards.
TCTATGTTCCTCTCCTCCTCTTCCACCTCTTTCTTCTTCTTCTGATGTTGTTTCTCATGATGATTCTACTCCTACCACTAGTATACCTCTTATTATTTCTTTTGAGTATATATATATAATTTTCATAGAGCCTATGTGTTCCTATAATCCTCTTCCACCTCTTCCTCCTTTTGATGTTGTTTGTAATGACGATTCTAATCCTACCACTAGTACACCTCTTATTATTTCTTTTGAGTCTACATCTAGCATTCTCATAGATCCTCCATGTTCTTCTACTTCTCTTCCACCTCTTTCTTCTTCTACTGATGTTGTTTCTCATGTTGTTTCTACTCCTATTGCTAAAAACATCTCATTTTATCTCCCGAGTCTACATATATCATTTCCATAGAACCTCCCTGTTATTCTTATCCTCTTCCACCTCCTTCTCATCCTTTAACATTTTCTCCTTCTTCTCACATTCCCATGATTACTCACAATGCCAAGATCCAACCTCTCGATATGCCTATTACTTCACGTATCATTCCTTCACATGTGTTTTTATCCCTTATGCATGCTGATGAAACTTTGGAATCTCAAGTTCATACACTCTCTCTTGAAAGTAAAGCCTATTATGCCTCCATTGACAATAATTATTTACATGGAAATCATATTCTAAAGCACTCACAATTATGCTTTCCTAAAGCACTTCATCATGCATAATTTATCATGTTTGATGGTTTTGGCAATCCTTATTTACATCTTAAGCATTGTTGTTTAGCCGACTCTTCTTATTCTAGTGATCACTTATTACTCAAAGAATTTTTCCATTGTCTTGTGTATCATGCTCTCCAATGGTACACTCATTTTCCTTATAGATCCATTAGTACATATTATGATATGGAAGATGTTTTTCTTAGAAAATTTATTTCTAACAATGGTCCTAAGGTTACACATGAAATCTTGCCTTCATTGCACCAAGGAAATAAATAACCCATTGTAGATTACATTTTATGTTTTAATTCTTGTATGCATCAATTATTATTTCAGCCCATTGATTTAGAAAAACAATTTATGTTTTGTTCATGCCTTAATTCCTGCATTGAAATAATTTTGTTATATGATATGTGTGAATATTTACTCTCTTATTCTACAAAGTCACCGATTTAGAAAAATATTTAATTTATGCACATGTTATATCACTCCCTTCCATTTCTTCCATTACTTCTTCTATTACTTCTTCGCCTACTATTTCTTCTCCTCTTTTATCCATTAATATCCCTCCACGGTTTCCATCTCCTCCTTTGCGCAAGCATCATTCTTCTCCTCCATCGTGATAGAATACACCTAAGTCTTCTCCACCTGCTACTCATGAATCATTGCAATTATTACATAATGTAAAATAGTGAAAATTTTAAGGAACCCCATTGAAAAAAACTTATAGAAATTGTGGCGAATATACCTATAACTAGTTTCGTGGTTTTGGCGAATATCCTTGTAACTTGTTTCATTCTTTTGGTGAAAATGGTAAAAATATTAAAAATAGTTAGAAATCAAATGGCGAATCTCATGTAACTTGTTTGGCGAATACCCTTTGTCAAATTTGACTGTAATGAGGCCAAAAAATTTAATTTCTTTTGCATGCCTTACCTTTATGCTCAAGTTTCTAGAATGTGTGACACTTGGCCACTCAAAGGAACAACAAAATGACACGTGGTATATTCTTGAATATTCACTCCCTCTGTGTTGTCTTCCGACATCGCGGAACCAAAAATTTATTGAATTGGTTCATTCCATGGGCTTGGATTTTGGGAATGCCTTTAACTTGGAAAGGCCTGGAATCTTTCCACACGTCTATCTATTGGGTAGGGAAGGATTGATAACTTTAATAATAAGGAAAAAATAACTTATATTTAATAATCAAGGATACATCATTGGTTGCTATTATTTTTTTATGTCTGGTATGTGCAACAGTAAGAATGTGTTTTTTTAATAATGGTAGGGGGTAAATGTAATGATATGGAGAAGTAGTTCTCACAACATGTGAAGTAGATTTCTACATTGGTATTTGTACATGTGTGTGTTGAGAAACATGATCAAGATTTTGAATTTTGAAACTTAAGTTTAATTCAAGTCCAAGAAGATGAATTTATTTCAAAGGAAATACAATGTAGTAGAGGCCAAGTTATCATGTCTTAAGCTCATGTCATTTAAAGTTTGTGACTGATTATTTCTCTAGTGTTATTCCCATAGTTGATTGCAGGTTCTTCTACTTAAAAAATAGACAATTCAATGATTACTCTTTCTTAATACTTATAAGCTTTGGCAAAGACAAACAGTAAAGATCGATATATATTTATATATGGATATATAGTAGGAGCCAAGTAGTTGTCTCAAATCAGCCTAGGCTCAAAGGTGATGCCACTATTATAACACATGTCAGTTGTGTTTATATATTTTGGAAACCATGACCAAGACCCTTTCTTTAAATGAAAACAAAGGATGAGGATATTTCTGGAAAGCACCTTTCTGAAACACAAGAACTCTCCCACCACAATGAAACTAAATAAGAACATCCTTTTCCTCGTAGAAAAACACTGGCACATTACATGGGGCATCCTTGTAATTTATTTCGAGGACCAAACATTGCCTCTCATTCTTCGAAACTCAAGTTCAAGCTCAAACACAATTATGTCCTTCAAATGGTCTCCAAATACAATTGGTGCTGAAAGTAGCACCCTTTCTTCAAATACAACCAAGCTTTGGTCTGTAGTGAGGGAAATGGTCTTTGCCATATCTTACAGGTAACAACACAAAATACACAGTAGCATAATCTTGAATGTTATAAATTCTCACACCCAACAAAAGTTCATATGACATTAAGAAGAAAAAATTGTTGCTGAAGACAATGGGTCCATAGAAGAAAAAATCTCTCAATCATGCCATAATCCTCCAAGTCCCCATAGAAGAATCATAAATTTTTATAGTACCATTTCCTGCATTAACTCTAGATATATTAGTGCATGATTGAACCATTTTGTTCCCTATTTGTAATCCGCAACTAGAATGCCCTGCACATAAATATAAAAGTGTCATTCATTAGGATGAGATGATAACATCTGAGGAAGCTTGAAGGAGGTTCTAACCTTCAGTGGATTACATACCCTTAAAACATGACTCGAACAAAATAAGATTATCCCTCGATGTGAATCTTCAAACCGTACCCAATCAAAGTATGATAACCACAAAAAGTTGAGAATTTTCCATGTTCTACTGTAAAATTTGTATCTTAGCCAATGATGACCACAATCATGATTTACAAGTATCCATGGATGTTTGTTCCTTGTTTCACTATAACACTTGAAGAATCTGGTGGAAGTCATGAGTGCTTTCCATTCCTTAGAAACTAGAGAGAACCTGCATATGGATTCTAATGGAAGCCAAAGAAATACATTTTCCCAAACATCTTGAGGCAGTGAATGATCCCACAGAACATGATTTCCATGTTGCTCCTCATTCTTTGACATTAAATCATTGTCCATTTCTAGGATTTATCTTTTTCCTTTTCTCGGTGATAGCTGGAAAGAAAAGGCAAAGAAAATTCAACGATGATTGATGATGCTAAAGGGCAATACGTAGAAACCACACAACACATTAGTAGGGGTTGTAGGATAAATGGCTAGGAAGGGTTTTGGTGAATGGGAAATTAAAAATGTAGCCAATGGCATAGACATGTGGAAGGATGAAACATGATGAGGTTCGATAAAGGACGATGAAATAGGAACATGGAAAGAAATAGGAACATGTGAAATTGAAAAATATTAAGAATTTTAGAAAGAATAGAAGCAATATTGGAAACAAGATAAGTTTAAGAAAGAAGAAATTTATAAACAATTTTAAAAATGACTACATACATGTCACATATTGAAATCTATTGCAATTTGTAGGGATTTTATCACAGTTACCAAATATGGTCGATTTTTACAAATTTACTGTATTTTTTTGTTTTCTTCCCTTCACCGAATGAAACTCTGAAAATTTTGGGATTTGGTAGTTTAAAAATTAGAAAAGTAAAACCCAGTCCTGTGGCTGTAAATAATAAAAAATTTACCAAATATGTTTCCCAAAAAGCCAAAAACATTTTTAGAAATAATATAAAATCCACCGAATCTGTTTGGAATTGATGTTGTTATATTTATAATAGCTCATTGGTATTAATTATTAAAATTACTATATTTTTTATATATATAATTTACCATATTTTTTTGTATTTATTGTATTTTTTAGTGGATTTTTTTTCCATATTTTGTCTCAATTGTTTAATACTCACGGAATGAAAGTTGCTACTATGGATTTTATCTATATTATAAGTAATTATGTATCCATTCATTATTTACCTTGTAGAGAATCTCTTAGACTATAAGTTATTAAATTATTAAATAATTGAATCCTTTTTACTATTGGAACGCCTGTTATCCAATTTTCTCCCCAAGAGAAATTAGATGAACACGAATTTGCATGCTGTAAAAATGGGATTGTTTCAGTCTTGGAGGATTGCATTTTGGAGTTGGGTGAATAATGAAATTATGAATTCTCCAATTTCAGACTTTTCACCTCTCAGGCAAAACTCTGAAATCAATTTTCAAGGGTTTAAATTGCTCAAAACAAGTCCAAATTTCACCATTTGATAGATTGGGGGCTAATCTTCAAAAGGGTATTTTTAGTTTTTGAAATTTTGATTTTCAAAATTTTGGAGTTTTTTGAATTTCGGATTTAGAATTTTGGGATTTTGGATTTTAGAATTTTAGAGTTTTTAGGATTTGGGTTTTAGGATTTAATGTTTTGGGATTTAGGATTTCGTGATTTTGAAGATTTTGAGTTTTGGGATTTGAGTTTTGGATTTTCAGGATTTTGAGATTTCAGATTTTGGGATTTGTGTTTTGAAATTTTGGAGTTTTCAGGATTTCAGGATTTTCAGATTTTGAGATTTTGGGTTTTGGGTTTTGGAATTTTGGATTTTTAGGATTTTAGGATTTTGGGATTTTAGGATTTCGAGTTTTGGAACTCTCAAGCCCAAAACATAAAAAGCAAGACTAAATGTTTGAAATTTCAAATTCCAAAGTATGAAATTTCAGACTTTCAAACTTTTGGGTTTCAGACTTTTGAAACTCTTAGGCCATTTTGAGCGGTGAACAGTAGCTCGACTTCTAAAACCAAAATTTTTGAAAGTCTGAATTTTAGGATTTCGGAGGTTGCATGCATTTCGGACTCCAAAATGAAGAAATACAGTTCACCATTTTTGAGGTGTCCCAGGTTTCTCACCTACCACCATTATGAGGTATGGGCTTCCTTTCTTGCCCAACAAGGAACAACACATGGAGGTATGGGTTTTGCAGTAGAACTCATCAATGTTTTAGGATAATTCAATGCATTTTCTTGGGTGGTTGGAGCAAGATTTGAATTATTCTCTCCTTTCTCTCTCATTCTTCCTATATATTATAAGGAGGGGCATTTTTTAAAGGTTGGACATTTTGGTTTTGCACCCTCCCATCTTCTCTTTTTGAAAGTGGATTTGTGGAGTTCAAACCTTCCATAAAAATTGTAATGCAAGTTTGTGCCTCTTGGCCATTGTAATGGACTGTATCAAATTTTGGAGCAATAAAAATAAGTCTGTGGATGATTTCAACCCTCTCTTATATTCATTACATCTTCTTGATCTCTCATTATAATCTTGGTTATCTGTGCATGGTGGTTGTGTTACATTTTTAATGTTTTGTGTTTAATGTGCAAAGCAGGTGTTCAACATTCCTTTGGTGCATCACCTTTGTTAGTTTAGGTTTATTTCTTGCATCTCCTTAACCTTGTCTCCTTGGCAAGTTAGAGTAGGTTTTATAGTAGATCCTCTACAAATTGTATGTGTGCACATGAATAGAGGAATAGGAATCGACCTTCATTCGGAGATCTCTCCCGATTCATAAAGTCCCACACTTTGGGAGAAGCTCCATGTTATGTAATCAAACTGAGAGTCTCAACCCATCGAGTTGCGGACATTCAGGGGTGTTTTGATTATGCATCAACAGTTTTGGCATGCCCGGTGGGGCCAAGAGGTCATTCCACAAACTTTGAAGGAATTTTTATTAATTTCAAACTTTTCACCCCTTAGGGTGAACTCTGAAATCAATTTTCAGATGCTTAACTTGCTCAAAACAAGTCCAAATTTCACTAGTTGATAGATCTGGAGCTAATCTTCAAAAGGGTATTTTTGTTTTTTGAAATTTTGATTTTATGAATTTTAGAGTTTTTTGAATTTCATGTTTTAGTATTTCAAAATTCGAGTTTTTGAATTTTAGGTTTTGCGATTTGGGAATTTCAAGTTTTATGTTTTTTAGAACTTCAGGTTTTGGGATTTCAGAATTTCATACTTCTCCAAATTTTGGGTTTCAAGTTTTCAGACATTGAAAGTCTTGCATTTTCAAGTTTTCAGACTATCATTCCAAATCAAATTTCAAACTCAGAATCTCAAATACACAGGTCCTTCAAAGTCTTAAATTTTAGTTTTGTTGAGTTTGGTGTGTGACTTGGCAAAATCCAACCTTTAGAGGCACATGCAAAGCACATCTGGCAACTCCATCTAGTCAATAACCAACTCTCCGAGTTTCAGAAATTCCTTTCAATCCATTTCCACCCATTTTTCTCTCCACATCTTTCATTTTCTACCATTCATGAAGCTATGTAGTCATGGCTTCATTCCCATCCTGGAATTCACACTTCTTGCAACAACATTTGTTGCAACCCACCTCCAATGTATTTCTCAACTCCTCCAGATCAAATTATGAAAAAATTCAGAACCATTATGCCTACCCATATGACCAATGCCAAAATTAGTTTGGCTATGGAGCTTATAAGGAACAAGGGTATGCATACAATGACAAAGCAAATGGAGAATGTTGATTTGCAAGAGAAAATTCAAAATATGGAGGCAAACATGGTTCAATCCCAGGGTCAAAGACAAATGAAAGCATTCAGATTGGTTGCAGGGCACCTTGTCCATGGGAAGGCCCTTTTCCAAGACATTATAACCCGTAAGAGAAGCTTGACTTCATGGTTGAAATGCTGCCTCAACTGGCATAGTGGACTAAGGATATAAAGGCCTACGAACTTGGTGTTAGGAAACCTTGTCAATGGGTAATTCCTACACCATCATCTAGTAATTTTCTCTCCATTCCCCAAGTGGCATTGTCTCAACCTGAGCTTCGGTTTCCAAGCTTCCCATCCATTGCTTCTATTGTTGATTTCCCTTCTCCATCTCCTAATCTTCCATCTCATCTTAATTTCTCTACCCTTTTCCCTTCTAGATCCAAGCCCTCCACAACAACCATGGGAAATATATTCCCCTCCACCACAATAAAGCAATAACTAATGGAGACACCACCCACAACTCCTCCTACTCTTTCAATTCCATGTGGGAAGAGACTCAAAAATCCAGTTAAGGAGAGCAAAAGAAAAAGAGCCAAGAAAAGAAGAAATGATTAGAAGTTTGGTGAGCTTTTCTCTTAGATTTGTAATTGAAAATATTCCCTTATTGGTTATGCCTACGGAGGAGGTCAAAGTTGAAGAGTCAAGTGGTGGCTAAGGCTGATTTTGTAGTAGCAGTGGAACAAGAAGATCAGTAGTCCATATGCTTTGAATGTAGTGTCCATGATGGCATTTTATTTGAAGAGAATGCTGATCCAATTCAAGCTACACAATCATTCCAAGCAAGGAAGAAGCAACTACTCCAAATCCAAAAGAGGAGGAGTACATTCCAACTGTGGAGGAAAACCATACAGTTTCAGAGGCTTCGAATACAGAGAAGGCCGCAGAAGAAACTTCATTTCTTCCTCCCACTTCATCCCCTTTGAGATCTAATGTCAAAGAAGAGTTTGAGCTTTCAAACTTCATGTTTGAGGATGAGGGGAACCATGGTGATCAAGTTATAGATCAGGAGGACACTATGGGGGAGGTCAAGCTCATGCAATAGGACAACGAGGAGGTAGATTATTTGTCTGACTTAGAGGATTTATTTGATGGAGAGGATCCCATGGAAATCACATCATTTTCTCCTCCATCATCCACCTTCCGAGCACATGAACCTGCTATCATGAGAGAGAGCATTCAAGTGTAAAGCAGTCTGCATTTCACAACAGCCCTCTGGAACCAAGGTTGGAGGATCCTAATCTTCCATGTTCTTCTCAAAAGGAGGAAGGAAAAAATGATGATACCATTTCCACATAGGTCATCAAGGTAGAGGATCAATTTGATTTTATAGAAGCATTGCAAAAAAAAAATCAGCATGCAAGTAGCCTCTTTTTTAGGAAGGTTCGCATGAAGAATCCATTTTTGGAGTTGAATTTTAGAATAATGGGCACATCCATCGATCAGACCATGCCCAATCATGTACTTGGCTTCATTGGAGCTAAGGGAGAAGCCAAAACTAGTCATGTCCATTTCAAGGCATGAGGATGATATAGAAAGCACCAAGGGTCACCATCAACACCTCCAGGAGTCCAATGTCAATCATCTTGAGGAGGTTTTTTCAATTGATGTTGATACTTTGGTTATTTGGGTGGAGGATTGGCCTCTTGTCAGTTTTTCACTCATACCAATAGCCATATTTAGTGCTAAATCATATACATGGCTGCCTATTTTGAGAAAGGGAAGCTACTTCTCCCCGCCAATACAGGATTTGTTTGATTTACCTTTGCTTCCGGTTAGCGTATAGTAGGTAGGTTTTCTTTCAGTAGAACAAGTGTTTGTGCACATTGTCTTGTTATAGCTTAGGTTTCAATTTCCCTAAGTGCCTTTGGCACAAGTTTTATTACTCCTAGGTTGTATCATTGTGCAGTTCAATGTGCCTCCAAAGGTGAATGTTGTAAAATCCATTTCAAGACAGGTGAATGCTCCAGGTCAACACAATTTTCTACTCTCAGAAATCTCATCTTCAAGATTTTCTTATGAAAATTGAGAGTACAAGTAATGGGGTAGGTTCATGATCAACATGTTACAAGAAATCGAATTCAAGTTTCAAGAACAAGATCAATATCATGCTATCATTCATGACTCCGTGCCTAATGGATATTTCAAGGAAATTGATCTTTCCACCTAATAGGTAGGTGATCCCATGAGTCGCCAAATTGTTATATAATTTTCTCCCCGGAGAAATGGATGAATATGAATTTTCATCTGTAAAAATGGGGTTGTTTCAGTCTTGTAGGATTGAATTTTGGATTTGGGTGAATAATAAAATTACGAATTCTCTAATTTCAGTTTTTTTACCTCTTAGGAAGAACTCCAAAATAAATTTTCAAGGGTTTAACTTACTCAAAACAAGTCCAAATTTCACCATTTTCTAGATTGGGGACTAATTAACGGCGCCACAAGACGGTGCCGCCAATAATGTGGAGTACGGTAGAATACCAAAGTACAATAGAATGTTGTAAAAAGTAAATATTTGTCGTAAGTGGTCCAGTAATGTTAAAATGTCAAAGTTTGGGTAATTAGAGAAGTAGGGTCTACATGATTAGGAATTAGAAATATTATATGGTAATAAGGACAAGAGTGAGGTCATAAATATTTTGTGTATTTTATTTGTAAAAAGTCTAAAAATGTGGAACCCATGTAAAATGATAAGGTTTATCTTATCTTAAAAGATAAGCTTACATGTACAGATAAGAGTTAAGGTATGGAATATGATTCGTCAGAGTGGATTTCTTATCCTATCTTAGAGATAAGATGGATAAGCCTCGGAAGTTCTATAAATAGAGAGGCCACCCCCTCATTTAGCATAGAAGGAAGTAGTGAGAAATATTGTAGGAAGTGTGTGCAAAGGAAGCCATCGCTTTAAAGGTGTGTCAAGAAGCCATTAAGAGGTGTAATTGTAAAGTTTCTCCCATAGTCTTGTGAAAGGCAAGTGAAGTCAATAACACTCAAGTACCTCATGGGTGAGATCAGAATAATTTCATGTTAATATTATAATTTACTTTGATATTTCAGATTTGTCATCATTCCGTCTTATCATAGTCGATGGTATTCTTGTGTTATGTTGTTGTTTTGTTTCCAGATTACATCCACCAAACTAAAGGTCAGGCATTAGTAAATAATCATAAAGACGAGGAGTTCCCGTGAAGAATTATCATAGTGCCGGATTGGTGATGACATTTTGGTTCCGCATTGTCGGACCATTCCTCGTTGGTGGATTTTCTCGGAGAGATATTCCCACTTAGTCAAAAATCAATCGAGGGTAACCTTGTTTTTTATCAGGCATAGTAGTTACCATGGTAAAGTCATTTTTGCCATGAATAGTAGTTACCATGGTAAAGTCATTTTTGCTGGGAATAGTATTTACCGCAAAGAAAGTCACTTTTTACCGTGAATAGTATTTACCCGCAAAGAATTTCACTTTTACCGTGAATAGTGTTTACCACAAGAAAGTCAGCTTTTACCGCAGAAGTCAAGTTTTACCATAGTTTACCGTGGTCATTTCTATTTTACCGTAGAAAGGTGTAAAGTCACTTTCTAGTATAGTGATTCCAATTATTTGTGCACATAAGTCTTGTTGATCAGATTTGTGGGTTGGTATTTCACTATGGTTACTTTTGAAAATGGGAAAGATTCCTGCTTTTTTCAGCTCAATCTAATGAAGATGCTTCTTCTTTCATTCAAGAGTTTAAACGATCTTGTATTTGTAATGGCCTTATAAGAAGGGAACAATGGACTAAATTTTTCCTACCTTTTTGGATGGTTCAAGACTTAGGTGGTTCAAACACTAGGTGATAATGTGAAAAATTCATGGGATTTATTAACTCGAAAGTTTTCAAGAATTTGGTGAACAATATAAATATGCAGATCTCATGATCGAGATCACAAAGCTATCCCAAGGAGAGAAGGAGAAGATAAGGGATTATCATGCTCGTGTTCTAGAGCTAAGGAGGAAGCTCGATGCCCAGATCCGGAAGGAAGGATTAGCGGATGGGTTGATGAATGGCGTGGATAATCTCCTATGTAAGCACTTCATTCTTGGGATGAAGCCAGAGATCAGACAACGAGTGAAGTATGACCACCCAACTACCATTGAACAAGCAAAGGAGATTGCAAGAAGGCAAGAAGAAAGCATGGAAGAGGAGCCCAAAGAAATTGTTGCTAAAGTAGAGCCTACACCAAAGACCTTTGGTCCGTAATCCACAACCACTCCCGGTGAGCACAAATATTTCTCCTAGTACATCTACCGAGTATGAAGATCTCGCTCAAAAGATGGGTCGCTTAACTATTAATCTTCTTCAAGGAAAAGAATTTAGTTCTCAGGAGGAGATAGAGGTCCAAAAAGAAATATTTTCAAGTCAGATGTTATGGTTGTTATAAAAAGGGTCATTATAAGTATAATTGTCCAGATAGAGCTTCTACATCCGGTAAAGGAGATAATGATAAAGGAAAAGCACCGTGAATTCTTTTGATGTAGTAGATAAGAGCAGAAATAATGAAGTAGATGTGTTTCAGAATAAAAAGAAAGAAAGAAAAAGATAATCAAGATGGAAATGATCCTAAGAAGATGAAAGGAGAAACTAGTAGAAACATAGAGAAGAAAGTGGGTGTGCAGGATTTTCTCGATTTCACAGGGCAAGGACCATACTCCATCTTGGAAGATCTGTCCAAAAGGCCTCGCAAATATTACATATGGTCAACTCTTGGCTATGTCTTCGAGAAGAGGCGGGAGTCGCGAAGTGGACTCAATGCTCGACGAAGGAAGGAGGTTGAGGTCCCTATTGGGAGGCAGAGGCGGATCCCTATGCTCCACAAGCCGAGGTATTATGTAATGGTATTTCAATTCATGATGTCTTAGTTGATGGAGGTGCTGCAGCTTAATGTAATGACCGAGTCTCGTAATGAATATGTTGGGTTTAAAATTGATCGCCCTTCAACACTTATGTTAAGGTCATTAAATAAAGGAAAACTAAACCGTAAGGTGTAGTTTCAAATGTGGCAATATCTCGTTATGGGTGTCAGATGTGTGGTAGACTTTCAGTGATGAAAATGGTACTGTTGGCACCCAATGTCGGGAAGACCATGGCTAAGGAGAGTTCATGCAAGAAACTACCGGAATGAAGGTTTCATGACACTTGGACGTGGTAGAGAGAGGGTGAAGATAAACGTGATCCTCGACATCATAAGGCGTAACTCGTGGATTCAAGTGATGAAACCGATGATCGACATCCTCTCGATTACTCTAGTACCAGTGAAGTGGACATCGAAGATGAAGAAAGTGAGGTTGATGTTTCACCATGGATATCCTTCCAGTCACACCAACTCATGACCCCATAAAATTATCTGAAGAAGAAGTTGATGATCGTCTCCAACAAATAAAGATTGGTGATGCTGTGATGGAGAGTGAGAAGGAATCCTACCTCCAACTCTTTCGAAGGTACATACACCTATTCACTTTTGATTACAAGGAACTCCGTCAAGTAAGTTGGGTAGAACATTCTATTGAGCTGGTAGATGGTGCTAAGCCCATAAAGCAAATGCCATATAGAATGAATCCTAATTTTTCCAAGACTGTAAAAGAAGAAATAGATAAGTTGCTTGATGCAGGATTCATATTTGCTGTGGAGAATTCATAATGGGTTTCTCCCATTGTGATCTCAATAAAAAGAATGGGAAGCTACGCATTTGTGTTGATTACAGGAAGCTCAATAAGGCAACAAAGAAGGATCATTACCCTCTTCCATTTTCAGATCAGATCTTGGACGAAGTAGTTGGCCAGGAGTGCTATAGTTTTGCTGATGGATATAGTGGCTACAACCAAGTTCAGTATAGCAGAGAAAGATCACCAAGACCACGCTCACCACTCCTGGGGAACGTTTGCTTATAGAGTTATGCCTTTTGGGTGGTAATGCTCCAAAGAACATTCCAAACGCTTGATGAATAGGTGTTCGAACCCTACATCGGGACCTTCATCGAGTATTTTCGGATGATTTTGCATCTATGGGAGCAAGTGGACCACCCGCACCAAATGGAGACAACATTTCAAAGGTTAGATGAAGCACAAGCCTCACTAAACCCTACAAAGTGTGTCTTTGGATGTTCTAAAGGTGTTTTGTTAGTGGCATGTCAGATCCAGAGATGGTATGGTGCATCGATCCCGATAAAGTTTCAAAATCAAAGATTTACCATTTCCTATGAATAGAAGTAAGTTGAGATCATTTTTAGGCCATGTGGGTTACTATAGAAGGTTCATCAAGAATTTCTCAAAGATTACACACCACTAACCCAGCTTCTTCAAGAAGGATGTTACTTATGAACCAGAAATAAGGCGCATGAAGCTTTTGGACAATCAAGGAAGCCCCGGTGTCTTCACCTATTTTGAAGAATCCAGATTGAGCAAGCCATTCATCAGGTACACCGATGCCTCTCAGATGCAAAGCACTAGGAAGTACTTTGAGCCAAAAGGATGAAAATGGGAATGAACATCCAATTTACTTTGGGAGCAGCATAAATGAGCAAAGGTTGAGGTAAATTATATCAGAATCAAAAAGAGGCTCGCTATCATTTTTGTGTAAAGAAGTTTAGAAATTACTTGCTAGGGCAAAAATTTCTAGTCAGAATGCATCATCATCGTGCTCTAAAATATATTGTAAATAAGCCTAACCCATCGTGGAGGATAGCAAGATGGATAATTTTGCTACAAGAATTTGAATTTGATATTATAGATAGGCCAGAAAGAAGCATGTCAATGCAGATGCACTCTCTCGAGCCTATGATGGTTTAGGATCATCTTGTGATGATGATGATTTCCCGATGCAAAGATTGTTATCCTCGACACAATCCCTAGTGAATACATAGATATTTGGAATTATCTCGAATGAATTCAAGTTTCCTCGATGGTGCCAATGCAAAGACTAAGAGAAAGATTACTCAAGCCACTCGCATCCATATTCTATTCTCGCATGGAGTATTATTTCGAATAGACCTCGATGGACAAGACAAGAGGGTAGCTGGACGTGATCAAGGGAAGGAACTGCTAGAAGAATTCCACAATGGTACATGTGGAGGGCACTTCTCTCTGACAACTTACAACAAGAAGGATCTTGGATGCAGTTATCACCGCCCACTCTTTTTAAAGATTGTTATAATTATTGTAAGACATGTGATATTTGTCAAACACATGGTAACCGTAAGACTTCATCACTCCATTATGCCCTATTCTTCCACTGGTCCCTTTGAAAAGTGGGGAATAGACATCAGAGGTCCACTTCCAACTACCTCACGCCAAAATAAGTATATCAGTAGTTGCACGATTATTTAACCAAGTGGGTCAAGCTAGGCCATCAAAACAACTTCCATGGATGAAGTGGCAAGGTTCATATATGAACGCATTGTCACCGATTTGGTTGTCCATTAGAAATTGTAATGATCAAGGAAGCCACTTCATTAATGAGGTGGTAGAAGCCCTAGTCAATAAGTTTTCTATTAAGCACAGAAGGCAACAACATACAAGCCAAGCACAAATGGACAGTGGAACGAACAAATTTTGTGTTGTGTCAAATTCTAGCAAAAAAGATGCAAAGCTCTGCAGTACATAAATGGGATAAAAGGATTCATGCAAAGATTGTGGGCATATAGGGCAACATCAAAGTCAAGCAACAGATACTCCCCATTTCAGCTTGGCCTATGGCATTGATCCAGCTTCTTCCTATTGAGTTTGATATTCCCACCGTGAGAGTTATGAAAATGAAAGGATGGATGAAAGTGATTCAAGAAAAGAAAGGTTGGTACATCTTCATTTGCTAGAGGAAATGAGGGAAATAGCAAAGGATACAAGCCATAAGAAGAAAATGAAGCAGAAGGAATACTTTGATCAAAAGATCCGTGGTCTCCATTTCATGTGAATGACTTGGTTCTAGTATATGATTCCGTATACAAAAAAAGAAGACAGAGAAAATTTCTTCCAAAATGGATGGGGCCCTACAAAAAAAGAAATGTGCATGAAAATGGTACGCACTGACCGGAGGAATCGATGGCACTCCCATTACGAAATGGGTCAACCACGACAAGTCAAGAGATTTTCCAAGCACTGTAATAGTCTACTCCGAGGACGGAGTAGAAGCTAGAAGGGGGAAGATGTCGACACTAAAATTTTCCTCCGTAATTTCTATTTCATTAATGTATGTATTAGAATAGGATGTTGTTAAGTATAATTAGTAGAAGTAGTGTCGATAGAAGATAACGGCGCCACAAGACGGTGCCGCCAATAATGTGGAGTACGGTAATAGTCAAAGTACAATAGAATGTTGTAAAAAGTAAATATTTGTCGTAAGTGGTCCAATAATGTTAAAATGTCAAAGTTTGGGTAATTAGAGAAGTAGGGTCTACATGATTAGGAATTAGAAATATTATATTGGTAATAAGGACAAGGAGTGAGGTCATAAATATTTTGTGTATTTTATTTGTAAAAAGTCTAAAAATGTGGAACCCATGTAAAATGATAAGGTTTATCTTATCTTAAAAGATAAGCTTACATGTACAGATAAGAGTTAAGGTATGGAATATGATTCGTCAGAGTGGATTTCTTATCCTATCTTAGAGATAAGATGGATAAGCCTAGAAGTTCTATAAATAGAGAGGCCACCCCCTCATTTAGCATGAAGGAAGTAGTGAGAAATATCAGTAGGAAGTGTGCAAAGGAAGCCATCGCTTAAAGGTGTGTCAAGAAGCCATTAAGAGGTGTAATCAGTAAAGTTTCTCCCATAGTCTTGGTGAAAGGCAAGTGAAGTCAATAACACTTGAAGTACCTCATGGGTGAGATTGTAACAATTTCATGTTAATATTATAATTTACTTTGATATTTCAGATTTGTCATCATTCCATCTTATCATTACCACCATTATGAGGTATGGGCTTGTTTTCTTTCCCAATAAGGAACAACACATGGAGGTATGGGTTTCGATAAAGTAGAACCCATCATGTTGCCAGTTAATTTAATTCATTTTCTTGGGTGGTTGGAGCAATATTCAAATTCTTCTCTCCTTTCTCTCTCATTCTTCCTATACAAGTAAGGAGCAGAATTTTTTAAAGGTTTGACATTTTGGTTTTGCACCTCCCTTCTTCACTTTCTAAAAGTTTGATTTGTGGAGTTAAAACCTCCCATCAAAATTGTAATGCAAGTTTGTGCCTCTTGGCCATTATAATGGACTGTATCAAATTTTTGGAGCAATAAAATAAGTTTGTGGATGATTTCAACCCTCTCTTATATTCATTGCATCTTCCTGATATCTCATTACAATCTTGGTTATTTGTGCATGGTGGTTGTGTTACATTTTTAATGTTTTGTGTTTAATTGCAAAGCAGGTGTTCAACATTCCTTTGGTGCATCACCTTTGTTAGTTTAGGTTTTATTTCTTGCATCTCCTTAACCCTGTCTCCTTGGCAAGTTAGAGTAGGTTTTAGAGTAGATCCTATGCAAATTGTATGTGTGCACCTGAACAGAGGAATATGAACCAACCTTCATTCGGAGAGCTCTCCCGATTCGCAAAGTCCCACACTTTGGGAGAAGCTCCATGTTATGCAATCACACTAAGAGTCTCAACCCATCGAGTTGCAGACATTCATGGGTGCTATGATTACGCATCAACACTACCCTTTATGTTAAATAAATGAATCATTTTAAAAATATATAACTTCTATAAATAATTTCATAATTTAATAAGTTAATAACTTATAACATATATTTCACAATTATAAGTTATTAAATGATTTTTAGATGTTATTAATTTTGACATTTATTAATTATTTTTCCATTTATTATATATTTGTCACTTCTTACTTAAGTTTTTTTAACTCGATACAAAACATGAGTATAGAGGAAACATTGAGGAATATCTAATTTAAATATTAATTTTTTCAAACTAGATTATGTTCCCTAGGCAAAAATACAAAATTTGTGTACAATTCAAGATATGCCTCTCATATATTTGATGAAACATAAACTTTACATTACAAAAACATTACATATCATAACATAAACATTGTATATCATAACATAAGCATACCAAAAAGCTATAACTATATTATAATATAAATATTACATATCATAATATATTTCTCGTTTTGTACTTCTTTCTTAGTTGCATCGGTATCAATCTTCTTCGCTAGAGTGTCAACCGAGGTTAGTATCCCGACACATGTTTTTTATCAATGATAGCTCTTCTAGTGTCTATTAAGAAAAGGAGGTTTTAAGCACTTCCAAAGCTCGTTGCAACATTTCAAGGATGGACGACATCGTTTTTGAATTGACTATCTATCTAAGGGATCTCCGTCATGGAATTATTTCCATTAATTTATATATCCATATCATTTGTAGTAGCATGTGTAGAATTTGTAGGTTCTAGGTTAGGGAATTCAATGGATAAAGAATAGAGAGTTCCATAATAATTCGGGATTGGCCGCTTAGACATGGATTTTGGTTGGAGCTCTATAGGAGAAGTTCCAAAAGAATGAAGGGGAACAGTGGTAGCAGTCGACTGACCAGGAGAGGGGGGATGGAAGCACCATCAAAAGGATAACTAGAAGCTAGAGAGGGTGAATGATTTCCCAAAAATAACCTCGTGCCTCGATTATCGTAACTAGAAGAAACCACATGATGTATTCATGGCTTGATACTAGTTTGATGCACTCAATTTGGTCCCCCATGATTTTGCAAAAGAAAGTAAGTGTCAAAAAATGACCATGGGCCTTGAATTTATAATTACCGAGAAAGTTATTCAATTGGAGATTTACATGTGTCCAGCAAACCTAGGTATCAATTGATGGTTAATATTAAATATAAATTGTGGTAAAATGTTTTCCTTTAAATTGGTGGCACTATCCCACATGCCTCCTCATTTTAAAGTTAAGCGTCCTTTTATCACGATGTATATGATATCATTAAGGATATACATATCGAGAATCAAGAAATATATTAAGGGAGAGGATCTAATCATTGAGCATGGACCAATAAATTATAATGATATTGGTGAGGGTAGATGTAAATACTAAAGATATGGACTAGTACTAGCCAATTTATCACTTAAAATTTGATACAAAAGTAGTTGATAAAATGTGTCTCATCAATCAAATGCTACTACAACTGTGAGTAATTATTCAATAATATTCTTAGAAAAAAATCAGGTTATATTTTAGCCCCCCTTCCTTTGAAAGCATATATATACATACAAACATGATATTATGAAATACATATAATTTTTTTTATAAAGATAAAATATAATGGTCATTCTTTTGAAGACAAATATTCATCCAAAAACACTAGAACATGTTTGAGCAAAGCTGTCCCTACATTGGATAAACAATATTTGGCCACTATGATGAAAATGAATATAAAAAACCAAAGAAAAGAAAGGATATCTCCCACTAAATCCCACGACATGCCCATATTTAGTAGCTCCTAGACTCCCACTCAAGGCCCATTCAAGTATTTCGGTGAATTCTCTTTCCTTTTATGCGAGTTTAAACACATTGAAAGAGATTCTCCCTCTCTTATATATGCTTTGGTTTTATTCCCCGAGAAAGTTGAGCTACAAGGAATTTATGAATTTTAATAGTTCTAGAAGATCCCTCATTCATGATCCTCCATTTCTTTAGAGGAAAGGTGTGAGTGCTTACCATGGACTTTACTTGATGAGGGTGGTGTTGGTATCAAGTTTTTATCCTTTTCAAGCTGAGAAACATCACAGATTTGGCATGGAGCTTAGAGACAGATAGATCATAATGTATGTCATTTTGTAGCTGGGGATGAGATCTAACTGGCCCTTTGTCACTCAAATTTATTGAGATATGGATAGCACCTTCAAGAGGATTTGACCTATCCTCACTACTTTAGGTTGTGCCTCTCAACCAGGTGAGAGGACCCTTAGTGTAACCTCTTGTTTGATGAAGGAGATGGAGATATCCTTCTTTTGCACAAATTTTATGAAGAAAACCTTGGGAAAGTATGATCAATAATCCATAATTTAACTCTCACAAGTTTCACTTCTAAAAGATGGAGATACTTTCAAAACAAGGATAAGGTTACTGGAGACATTATGGAATCCCGATTACTCTACCTATTTTAGTAAATAGATTTTGTTCATTTGTGGATATACATGGAAAAGCAGGAGTAGTTAAGGATGGATTCATTGTTTTTGAATGATTTTGGTGGGAGATTATGCAGATAAAGTTGATTATACTAGATCTTTGAGAGACTTCACAACAATTCGAAAGCTAAATTATAGAAAGCTTCGAGATAGCTAAGATATTCCTTCAACCAGAAGGTGTCCTTCAATGGAGGCCTAGATCACCAAAGTTTCACACAATCTTTGAGAATCTAACACGAAGGATCGAGTTAAAAGACTCAATTAAACATCAAAGACCCTTGGTTCCTCACGCGTAAGATACGCTCAAAGGCTTATAGAAAATCTTTATCAACAAATAATAGTGAAGTGATTTTAAATTTTTTATCTCATCACAAGATGAAGGATCTTCTTGAAATGAAATTGCAAATGCCACTAAACTGTCATAGGGATGAGATCCTGTGTGATTCAGAGGGACTTTAACACAAGATTGCAATAGGAATAAGAAAAACTACTTGCAAACATTTTGAAACAAAGCATACACAAATTGCTCCAAGATTGACACAAATTAACTTGAAATTGATTAGATTCATCAGTAGGGGAAATCTTCTAGAGAAATCTCAGTGCTTGTCAATGGCTATACATCTGCAACCAACTTGACATGATAGAAAATCTAACACAGAAGAAATTAACCAGGTATCTCAGATTGGTCTCTCAGGAAGACATGATCTCTCAAATTTTCTCTTAAGAATTCAACCCCGACCATTTGTAAGAGTATTCTTATTGCATTTATACATTTCACTCGCTCACTTATCCCAAATTTTTCCCCCAAAAAAGAAGAATATTTGAGGGACCTTTTCTTGTTACCAATTTTCCTTAAAGTGACGTTTAACAAATTCACATCTAAAAGCTACCAGGTGGACCAATTATGAATTGATCACATTTCTCAAACCCTCGACTAATGACTAGGATGCCATGCCACAACTTTTTGACAAGTCCTTTTAATCATTCTAATTTTGTCATGCTGAGAAATCCCCATTTTAATCATTTTCTAGAGGCTCTGTACAACTAGATTTGACAGTAATCCTTTTCACTCTCGAGGCAACACCTTTTTCATCTTTTGTGCCTGCAACCTCCATCATTTCATCCTTTTCTTTCTCTCTCCTCTAATAAATCACCCCACATCTATCTTCTCTAGTAATTCACATTTTTGTAAGTGCCCGAGTAATTCCAATTTCAAAATATCAACCTTAACAATCCTTGGACTCACAAATTAAGTTTTGAATCCATTCAATGGCACCTGCAGACAAAAAATGACAAGTAATTTCATCAAAAATGATGAAAAACAGTGCATATTCACATCTCTAGGATTCTTGGAGCAAAAATGGCAGAAAAATAGACACAATGCACAACAACCATTGATTCTGCCCCTTTTCTACTTTATATTAGAGTCGTCCACGTGTTTCCTTAAGCGCAACCTCAAAGGAGAAGTACAGGGAAATTTTCAAAAAGAGCGGGCCTTCCATGTGCCCTAGGCCTAAGAAAAATGCCTTTTGGCCTTTGAAAAAGTCTCAGTAAAAAAAGGAGCCAACAAAAGCCTCCACATGTCTCAATGGTGCACTTTGAGATGTTCCCAAAAGTGAAGACCCCAAACAAGCACGAGCTCACCACGTGTCTCAATTCGGTAGAGTTGTTAAAAAATTTGAAGGATTAGTGGAGGGCACCATGTGTTTAGGGTCTGAGACAATTTTCCTTGGCCGTTGAAAAGTCCAAGTAGGGGCAGAGTGAGCGGAAGAATCCAAGTGTACTCCTGGTGCTTCATCAAAATAAAATTTTAGGGCCGATCCCCAAACAGTGTAATCCCTCCACGTGTCTCCCTATCGTAATTGTTAAGGTGGGACCCTGAGGTGGATCCTCAAATGAGCGTCGGCCCTTCGTGTGTCCATAGTCCACCAAAGCTACACCAGCTGCATGAAAAAATGTTTAAGTCCTGGGCAAGGTAGTGGAAACCTCCATGTTTCTCCCGTTGCAACTCTAATGTCAAAACAAAAGGCAAATTTTCATATGAGTAATCGGCCCTCCACATGGAAAAGTTTTGAGTTAAATCAGGCCTTAGAGTTTCAAAGTGCCTCTCTCGAGATGCATCCAACTAGAAAGGGCCACGTTTCCATAGATGTTGAGATGTAAATTTGATGGGGAAAAACACACCCGTTAAACCGTAAAATGCAGGAAAATCACCATTTGCGACAGAAATGAATCTTTCTTGAAGGAAAAGATTTTGGAATAATATCCTCCTAAGCGCATCCAATCACGTTTCCAAAAATATTTGGGACAAAAATTGACAAGGAAAACAAAATGTGACTGTGGAAAATGGAAGGAAAGAAAAAAACCTGATTTTACGCCCAAGTTACAAATCTTCCACATGGACAGAGGAATGAAAAACAAACTCTAGGTTTAAAGTGATCCTCAACTAAAAGAAGGGACTGGTCATGGAAACCAAATGGAGGACCGAGTTTTCATGCCTCAATTGGGGAGATTGAAAACATGACAGAGCCCGCAAACCGAAGAATTTTAAGGAAAACGTGGCAAGATCAAATTGACCACCAACACGTGGTTTCTAATGCTATCAATTGCTTCTTTGTTAGATTCTCTAGAAAATTGGGGGTTGTTCTTCCCCTTGTTGAGTAGGTAGTGAGCTTGGTATTGAGATCTATGTGGTCAATATTGATGCAAAATCACAAGACCCCGAATGGCCTGATTTTGACTAGGCATTCGATGTAATCTGTATAACATGGGACCTTCTCTCATGTTGTGGACTTCTTGTAGACTTGAGATGGACCTCCAGAGAAAGTTGGTTCTTCTTCCTAATCCTAATGCTAAAATACTTCTAAGGAAGGAAATGTAATTATCTACTCCTAATCTAACAATGCCAAGGAGAAAGGGAGAGAGAGAGCATGAAATAAAGGAATCCTACACTACTAGAGGTGATAACACCAAGAAAAGGGGGTTATCTGGTCATAATCTCAGCTTCCTGAAGTGGAGAGAGGTGAGCAATGGAGAGGATGGATAGATGCATCATAGGCCAAAGATAAATTTCACACGTAAAAACACTTTAAACCCATGAAACATAGCTCTCAAAACTAACAATAGACATCAAAATTATGCACAATATACCCTGTAATAATGAGAGGAAAGAAGAAACAATAAAATAAGGAAGGATGGAAAAAATGCATCACAAAACAAATTTTATTGCTCCATGAAATCACACAATACATTATTAGTGGGAAAGAGGCAAGAAAACACCATTACAGAGCCATGAGAGGAGGTTTAAGCTCCACATTCGACCCTAGAGAAGAAAGAGAGAGGGGGCAGGAGAGAAAAGATGACCAACCTCTTTAAAATACCCCCTTTTGTAAAATATATAGGAAAATGAGAGAAGGAGAGAGGGAAAATTTGAATCCTACTTTAACCACCCCAAGATTGCATTATCAAATTCACCTATAACAATGATGGGTACCCTGGAAGAGCCCATGCCTCCATTAATGTTCCTTCTTAGGCAAGAAAGGAAGCCCGTAATCCATTATGGGGCAGGTGGAATACTTGATACCTAAAAACTAGAAGACCGAATTTATCATTTTCAATAATGGTGGCAAAGTAGTAGCAGACATTGGGAGATTTCCAAAAAGTCCTCCGTCACTCAATTTCGAGCTTCCATTTAAAATCTATGGCCATCTCGAAGGTGACTTGGGTTTGGGGTAAGATGTGGTAGCCCATTGACCATTTCATTTGGCATTCTATTTGTGTAATATCCACGTGGCAGCCCCAAGCACGCCTCAAGATTTCGACCCCCTCCTATTGGCTCCTCGAGGTTGTGCCGAATGGACACATCGCTTCATCCACGGGGCTGCCCTATTTCCTTTACATTCTAGTTAAGCCCCTCTTGTTTGGAGACACTATGCCTGACCTAAGACACGTGGAGGCTTAACGCACATTTGGGACATGCCTCCATATTTTTCCTTTGAAGTTGTGCATACGAGGCATGTGGAGGCTTCGCTGACCTTGTTATACTTAGTCGATTCAGTGGCTGCTTCCTTTCTCCAACTCTAACTATGTGGCGTATTGGTGCTTGTTTTGGGAATGCCTTTGAACTTGACCTTTAGAGGTGTTCCGATGAGACATGTGACACCATCTGCTAGTTTGTCTCGAGTTTGAACTTTTTAACGACCGGTGTAACATTTTTCGGACTCGACCATGTGGCAAGTTAGCGACACTCATTTATGGACTCGCCTTTTGGGTCGTGCCTTGCCTTTAAGTGTTTTTGTGCGTGTTAACGCATGGCTCCTTCTATTGGCCTTAGAACTTTCAACTCCCGACTCTATCCTTCTCACCCATTTAGGAGCAACTGTTGGACCCTAGACATGTAGAGATTCCACACACATTTGGAGAATCTATTGCACCTAGCCTTTGGAGATGTGCCGATGAGACACGTGGTGTCATCTCGCCGCTATGATGCTTTGCTCTAACTTTTCAATGGTCGGCTCTACCTTTTGGTTCTCTAGACATGTGGGGGCTTACACTTGTTTGGGGACTCATTTTTGGATCACGCCTTTGAAATTACACCTATGAGGCATGTGGCACCTTCCGCAAGCTTATTCTCGTGGCCGAGATCCATGTTGGGGCTGCGCTCGTATGGGGTCTCCATTTTGTTGCATCTTTTATAATTGCACTGAGTTGACATATGGCACCTTCCGCAAGTCTCGTTGCTTGGCCCCGAGTCGAATCATATGTGAAGTCCAAAAATTTCGAGTCCTTTCTCCTATTTTTTTTTCCTTTGAGCCCTAGTCTCCTTTAACATTGTTTGGCCTCATTTTCCAACCTTGCTCATCCATTGTCGAGCCCACCTACCCTTTGATTGTTGGATTTGAAACGTGGGCTCGCATGACCGAACCAACCCCGAAATTTGTTTTGTGAAAGGTCACATTCGACCAATTTTTCCAGGGGGTAAAATTGGAATAATAGTTGGTGACTCACGGGACATCTACCTACTAGATGAAGAGATCAGTTGACTTATTACATCCATTGGGCATGGAGTCATGAACTATAGCCTCATACTAATCCTTTCCTTGAAACTTGAATCCAACGCTTACACTTGGTGACTTTGAACCTTCCCCATTGTCCTCACTCTCAATTTTCATAAGAAAAGCTTGAAGATGAGATATCCGAGAGTAGAAACTATGTTGACTTCGGAGCTTTCACCGAAACATTATTAGAAACCGGGGCTGATCTCCCAATTATTACCTCCAATGTACTACACACACACAACGAAACACCATGACACACACTATGTACAAAACTGAAAATCATACATGCTCCAAGTGGAACATGTAGAGTGTAAAAAACCACTTGTGCTACTGAAAGCAAACCAAAACTAACCTAAACTAACTAGAGATAGGGGGCTCTCAAGTAAAACTTGTAACATGTAGGAGAAGTAGCTTCCCTTCCTCAAAATTGGCAGCCATGTATGTGATTTGGAGCTGAACATGGCTATTATTTTGGGTGAAAATTTGACAAGGGGCCGATCCTCCACCCAAATTACCAAAGTATCAACATCAATTGAAAATACCTCCTCAAGCTGATTGACATTGGAATCTTGGAGGTGTTGATGGTGACCCTTGGTGCTTTGATATTCATCCTCATGTCATGAAGTGGGCATGACTAGTTTTGGCTTCTCCCTTAGCTCCAATGAAGCTAAGTACCTGATTGGGCATGACCTGATCCAATGGATGCGCCCATTGCTATGAAATTTAACTCCAACAATGGAGTCTTCCCGCATACCTTCCTATATGGATGGTGTGGAAGAGATGGTGACATCCTCTTTCCTTTTTCCTTCCTCCTCCTGAGAAGAACATGGAAGATTATGATCCTCCAATCTTGGTTCTAGAGGGCTGTTATGAAGTGTAGGTTGTTGTCCTTGAATGCTCTCCTCCATGGCAGCAGACTCATGTGCTTGGAAGGTAGATGATGGAGGAGAAAATGATGTGATCTCCTCAGGCTCCTCTCCATCAAAGAAATCCTCCAAGTTAGATAGATAATATATCTCCTTGTTGTCCTACTACGCATGTTTGACCTCCTCCATGGTGTCCTCCTGATCTGCAAATTGCTCACCATGGTTCCCCTCATCCTCAAACATGAAGTTTGAAAGTTCAAACTCTTCTTCGACATTAGAGCTTGAAGGGGATGAAGTGGAGGTAGACGTAAAGGTTCTTCTATGGCCTGCTATGTACTTGAAACCTCTGGAACTGTATGGTTCTCCTCCACAACTGGAATGTACTCCTCCTCTTTTGGATTTGGAGTAGCTCCTTCTTCCCTCACTTGTGTTGTAACCAAAGCTTCCACCACTTGTGGCTTGACCATCAAGGGGATTTTATTAATCCTGAATCTAAGAGCCAAGCTCACCAAGGTTCTAATCATTTCTTCTTTTCTTGGCTCTTCTTCTTGCTGCTCCCCTTGACTATATTCTTGAGTTTCTTCCCGACATGGGCTCGGGAAGTAGGAGGAGTGGTGGTTGGTGGGGGAAGGTATTTCTTTTGGCTCTTGTGGAGGGGAATTAGATTTGGATGAGAAAATGGGAAAGAGAAATTAAGATGGGATGGGAGACTAGAAGATGGAGAAGGGAAATCAACACTTGGGGCAGCATTTGAGAAACTAGACTTGTGACAACGATGTAATGGCACTGATTGAGAAAGAGGAAAAGAAAAACTATGAGGTGGTAGACTCACCCATTGACAAGGTTTTCTAGAACCAAGCTCATATGCCTCTATCTCATCGGTCCACTGTGTAAGTTGAGGCAACATTTCAACCATGAATTCAAGCTTCTCCTAAGGGCTATAGTGTCTTGGCATAGGGCCAACCCATGGACAAGGTTCCCTGTAACCAATCCTAAATGCTTTCATCTATGTCAGTAGTAGCCTCGAGTTTAAACATTGTTAGCCTCCATTATTTGAATCTTATCTAGTAGATCAACATTATCCATATAGCATTTGTTATCATCATATGCATACCCTTGCTCTTGATAAGCTTCATAACAAAAATGGTTTTGATATTGTTCATATGGGTAAGCATAATGGTTTTGGAATGATCATAATGCTGATCAGGAGGAGTTGGGAAATATATTGGAGGATATTTCTGCACTTGTTGCTGCAAGTGTGAATTCCAAGTTGGGAATGAAGTCATGATTGCACAATTTCATGGGATGGAAAGAAGTGAAAGATTGTGGAAGGAATAATGGATAAAAATGATAGGGGAAGGTCCTGAACTTCGTAGAGATGGGTTTTTGTACTAGATGGAGTCACTAGATGTGTTGAAAAATGCCTCTAAAGGATGAATCTCAGCAATAACACATCAAACCTACTGAGATGAATATGTAAATATCTTCAGTCTGTCCCACTAGGCATGCCAAAACTGTTGATGTGAAATCACAACACCCCTCGAATGGCCTGATTTTTATTGGGGCATTTGGTGTAATATGCATAACATGGGACCATCTCTCAAGCTATGGGACTTGCGGACTTGAGATGGACCTCCAGAGAAATCTGGTTCTTCTTCCTAATCCTAATGCTAAACTTATTATAAGGAATGAAATGTGACTATATACTCCTAATCTAACAATGCCAAGGAGATAGGGAGAGGATGAGCATGAAATAAAGGAATCCTACACTACAGAGGTGATAGCACCAAGAAAAGGGGGTTGTAAGTCATAATCTCAACTTCTTGAAGTGGAGAGAGCTAAGAAATAGAGAGGATGGATTGATGCATCACAAGACCAATGATAAAGTTCACACAGAACAACACTTCAAACCCATTAAACATAGCTCGAAAACCCACAATAGACATCAAGAAGTATGCACAGTATACCCTGTAATGATGAGAGGAAAGAAGAGACAATAAAATAAGGAAGGATGGAAAAAATGCATCACAAATTTTTTTTTATTGCTCCATGAGATCACACATTACATCATTAGTGGGAAAGAGGCAAGAAAACACCATTATAGATCCATGAGAGGAGGTTTAAGCTCCACATTCGACCCTAGAGAAGAAAGAGAGAGGGGGCAGGAGAGAAAAGATGACCAATCTCTTGAAATTTCACCCTCTTGTACAATATATAGGAAAGCGAGAGAAGGATAGAGGAAAATTCGAATCCTACTTCAACCACCCCAAGATTTCATTGAAATTCTCTTGCAATAATGATGGGTTCCAATGAGCCCATGCCTCCATTAATGTTCCTTATAGGGAAAGAGGAAGCACATAATCCATTATGGAAGGCATTATGGAGAAAGGTGGGATACAAACCGATAGCCTTGAAAATGTTAGACCAAATTTATCATTTTCAATAATGGTGGCAGTGAGTAGCAGACGTTGGGAGATTTCCAAATAGTTCTCCCTCACTCAATTCCGAGCTTAGGTCGAAAGATATAGCCATTTGAACGTGCCTTGGGTATGGGGTCTATTTTGCAGGCTCAAATACTTAAAGAGTCTATTCATGCAAGATCCACTTGCAGCCCTGCATCTCAAATTCGCCCCCTCTTATTGGCTCCTAAAGTTACACCGAACTTACATGTGGCGTTGTCTATGGGGCTGCCCTATTTATTTTTTTCTTGATTTATGCCCTCTTGTTGGCAGAGACACTAAGCCTGACCGGAGACACGTGGAGGCTCACCAAACATTTGGGATCTGTCTGGGGAGATTTTTCCTTGGAAGTTACGCAGATGAGGCACGTGGAAGCTTCGCAAACCCTATTGTGACTTAGCCGATTCAGCCTTCCTACCTTTTGGACTTTGACTAAATGGTAGATTGACACACTTTAAGAACTTCCTTTGAACTTGATCTTTAGAGGTGTGCCGATGAGACATGTGCCACCATCCGTTGGTTATCTCGAGCTTGGAATTTTCAAAGGCCGGTGAATCCTTTTGAGGAATCTAACTCATGTGGTGGGTTGGTGCTCATTTGGGGATTGCCTTTTGGATCACACCTTTAAAGTTGTGCCATGCCGACACGTTGCTCCTTCTTCTAGCCTTAGACCTTTAAACAACCGACTCTATCCTTCCCACCCATTTCGGAGCAACCGTTGGACCCTAGACACGTGGAGAGTCCGCACACATTTGGAGACCACGTTTGGACTCTCGACCTTTGAGTTGTGCTAATGAGACACATGGTGTGCCGGTCCACTCGCTTCTTTTCTCTACGAATTTTCAACGAGTCGGCTCTAGCTTTTGGTGCTCTAGATACGTGGGGGTTGCACTTGTTTAGGGACTCATTTTGGATCGTGTCTTTGAAATTGCACTGATGAGGCATGTGGCACCTTCTACAAGCCTGTTTCTATCCCGAGATCACGTGGGGGACCTACGCTTGTCTGGGGTCTCTTTTCATCACATATTTTAAATTACATTGAGCTGACATGTGGCACCTTTTGCGAGTTTGTTTCTTGGCCCCAAGTCGAATCATATGTGAAGTTTAAAAACTTAAGTCCTTTCTCCAATTTTTTTTGTTGAGCCCTAGTCTCCTTTAATGTTGTTTGGCCTCATTTTCCAACCTTGCTCCTCCATTGTCGATTCCACCTGCCCCTTGATTGTTAGATTTGAAATGTGGGCTTGTATGACTAAACCAACCTTGACATTTTTCCCTGTGGAAGGTCACATTGACCAATTTGTCCTAGGCGGTAAAATTGGGATAATAATCAATAAATGAGGTTTGTAAAAATATAGGTTAAAACCCCACTGATTTCCTAAGACACAGGGGTAGTGGCGTATCTAGTGGTTCTTTAATTGCTTGGTGTTCATGTGATAATATGGGTGAATTAGGTGGAAATGGAGAGCTTGGAAAATAGGAAATGAAGGACATAATTTAGACAAACGATGCAAGAAAGATAAAAGATGTCCTTTGGAGAGGAAATATTGGGAGAGCTAGCCCTAGTGTCTCGGTATGCTGAGAATGTGGCAAACGAGGGCCTCATTCGGCCTTGTTAGCTAGAAACACTCACCCAAATGGGTGAGTTTTGCATTAAGAGGATTCAATTATGTAGATGAAGAAGACATGGACACAAGACAGTTGATTGAAAGTAGATGGTGGAGGATGCTTGGAAAATTTATGTGGTAAGTTGGTAACATGTCATCACTAGGTTTAAATAAGCATGTCTTTTGAGATGATGTGTGAGGGAGAAATCATTTCACCATCAATGCCATATCCTCCCAAAATTGATAGCCTTGGCCCTCGACCTAAATTTTAATTGAAATTAATTACCTATTCATGTAAAGTGTTGCCAAGATTTAATTGGCACCCTCGCAGTTAATAAATGTCTTATCAAATTTAATTCTTGGTCACGTTATATTTTCTAGCATGAAGGTCTAGGAAACAAGATATTTAATAAATATGGAAAAGACATTTTTCATAAAAGTGACATATTTAATAAATATGGAAAATACTTTTTCCTAACTTTAGTCTTTAAAGTGATGCATTTAAATTTTATTATTTAGATTTTTTAGATTTGTTTAGATTTCATCACATATATGAGGAGACACATTTGGAAAAAAAAGAAACTAATTACATATATAAAATATAAGAAATGATATTTTAGAAATTTGGAAGTGACATATTTCAGCTTTCGTGTATGTTCAAAAGTTACTAAGCTTTATTACAAGGGCACATTCCGCAAAACATATTGAAACAACCATCATTGCATTCAATGATAAAATTTGAAGGGCTCCCATAACTTACTTTGAATGGCTAGGTTAAGCTTTACCCTTCATAAATGAGAGATATTAGAAAACAAATTACCCTTCAACAAAAACAATGAAAATGTTAATTTTCTTTCAATATATATATTTAACTAATTTGAATAAAATAAATATGAAAAATGTCAAAATTATGAAATATCTAACATCTAAAAATAGTTTTGAAAATATTATATAAATGTGAAAACACTATATTTTATTAGTAATAACATTGACAATTCTAAATTCTATTTAAAAACAACATTTGTGTTAGTTACTTCAATTCAAATGGTAAATAATATCAAACAACATTTTATTTTAATCATATTCATTTTCTTTTGAAAGAATTCCTTTGATCTATTCTCATCTATGGATATTTGGTTTTGTATTTTGAAAATTGAACTTGTGATAGCTTTTTAATTTATTGAAAACTTTAAATTAATTTAAGAAAGAAAGAATCTAATTTAAGAAATCAATAATGTAAATATATATATATAATAATATAACCTATATATATATATATATATATATTATATACACATATATATAAATAATATATATAATATAATAATATATTTATATAATGTATTTATAATATATATATATATTGGGGCCCATACATATATATAAATATATTATATATATATATTATATTAGGGAGATGATTTAGACACACACACACACATAAATAATATATATAATATGCATAAATAATACTAAAACATATATACATTGGATTTCACCATAACTTGATGGAAAAATGACCAATAGTTTTTCACTTTTTCATTAATGGTACTTTTTAAGAGCCAACCACAATGTGACACATAGGGTGCTCGGTTATTGGTACACTTTTCAAATGCTTTATAAAAATTATTTGTGTACTAAATGAATTTAAAATCTACTTTTCCTCCAAATAAATGCATGAAACGAAAATAGTGATGTGACACAATCATATGCTACACAATGATATAATGTTTTTACACTAACCAAGCCTCTACATAAATCTACGCACCCCTAAAGTTAAGGTGCGCGGTTATGGGGTCATATCCCAATATGTTATGTATATATATGTGTGTGTGTGTGTGTGTGTGTGTGTGTGTGTGTGTGTGTGTGTGTGTGTGTGTGTGGCCCATCATATATTCCATGACCAACAATGAACAAATAAACCCAAACCCAAAATTTTAATTCATCCCACCTAAATCCGGGAGGTTCACCGTAATGTCCCCTTTCTTAAGCGAAAGGCCACGAGGGTCAAGTCGAGTCCAAAGCGTGGTCATACCCAATTTGTGTGGATGTTGGGAGCTTTTAGGAAGGGGCCACATGATACTAATATTCAATTTTTGCATTTGGGGGTCACTTTGGACCTTGGCGACTTAAACAGGAAAAAGTAACTTTAGTTACTTTTAGTTTATTGACCCCCATGGAATGAAACATGTCTAGGGTTATTGGGGCTCTTTTCCATGGGAAGTATATAAGGAGATGGGTGAGAAAGGAAAAGGGAACTTTTTAGCATACATTTTATTGACCCTTTACGTGCAACTGTTGTTTGTGCATCTATACTTGTGGAGTAAAATACCACAGGGACCCTAGCTTCGGAGGTGAGAGACCCATCCTAGCTAGTAGGGAATTATTGGTAGTGAGAAATCTACCCTATATTTTCATTTTGGAGCCGCTTTTCGGGGTGTGTGTGACAAAAGATATTATCAAGAGGTTTCAGAGGACATATTTTGAGGGTTTTGGGGGCATTTGGGGAAGATAACAGAGGGATTTTGGATCAGATTCATGGCAGCCATTTGGGCAGGGTGTGGTAGCACGTTGAAGGCATCTTCATCAATTTTTGACCCTTTTCCCAGCTAGGTGACTTGCAGCCTTTATTTGGAGGGTTTCTAGTCAGCCATTTTCAGATCTGAAGGTGGAAATATTATTTCCTATATTTTTTAATGTTATTTCCAAAGACCCTTAATTTTTGCTCTGTATTTGGAGAGTTACGAACCTCTTAATTTTTCAATTGTCTTCAAGGCATTTTTGTGCTTTTTTCTAGCAGCATTTTAATTTCTGTAAAACTCCAAAAATAGTGTTATTATGTCCTTTATAATAATATCAAGCTCTCTTTAAATTTTCATGTAATTCGAGTGGATATTTTGGGAGATTTTAATTTTCTTTAGTCCATTGTCCTTATTGTAAAAATCTACAAAAATCAAGTATTTTATTTGGATTTAGATTTTCAATATTTTGTTCATTTTTAAGTAGTATCCCATAAGGGATATTTAGTGGTATCAAAGCTATTGTTCCTCCAGCCTGTGTGGGTTAAATATGGTAGTTTAGAAAGATCTCAATGTGGGTTTTATAAAGGAAATGTTCACCAACATGGTGAAATAACAAGAAGCCACTAACCTTTATTTGAGTAGCTCACTCAGAATGTGAATCAAAGCAGATCTAGGGACAATAAGGAACATGGTGAGAATAGTGATAAAGGGTAGACAATAGAGGTGATTGATGAGGATTCTTGTTGGAGGAAATACCAATCTTTGAGTAGGGGTTTCAGAGATAATATGTCATTTCCAGATTATTGCATGATGAAGATTGGTAGAAACTCTTAGTGAGGTCATCATATGTTGGTACTTGAATTACAAAAGAACTCATTTGAAGAAGAAGCTTCTAGATAAAAAGGTATGATTTCCATTGAGAAAAATAATTACATTAGTGAAACTTTTCTTGTTAGAGAAATTATTCCATCTAGGAGAAGAAATTTGTATATGCAAGCAAGGAGGATGTAATGGAAAATCTTAAAAAGTGTGAGGAATGGAATAACAGAGCTAGAGCTGCTAGGTTGATAGCGACTCAAGAAAGACAACACTTACAAGAGTTCAAGGAAATGATGAGGGAAATTGATGCAAGGAATTCTACACCCATGAAAGAAGACTCTAGGGAGCAGCTGGCACATGAGGAGGAGCCTCACATGGACACTTGTGTGGAATTGCATGTTGTTGCAATTTCCAAACTAACAACTCATGATAAGCTGATTTATGAAGAATTTCAGCCCATTATAGACCAGAATGCTCAAGATTTGTGGCAAAAAGGTTGAGTCATTTGGAGACCAAGCTTGACAAGGATACTCCAAGGGATGGTGTTTTGGAGGTTTCTAAATCAGCAATAGAAGGTGAACCTTTTGATGATATTCTTTATAAGTAGGTTAGTATTAGCCCAGATTTATTTCATCATCTTCATCCTATATCATTACAATAGTTTTATCATGATGGTATTCAACCTATTGTCGATAAGAATGCTAATAATTTGGTACATCAAAGTCAGTTCATCATGAAGACAAAGAGTGATGATCTTATTTATGAGGAGATACAAGAGAAACAAGGATGGAAGGCCTTACATGATACAAGGGTTCATGGGCATTATAAGGTATGGGATCCTGGTAATATGTGGCAGTTATCCAAAACTATCAATTCTGATGTTGAAAACTTTGTGACTGATTTCATAAGCCAAAGAAGGAATTCAAATGTGTCTTTTGGGATTACAAGTGTTGGAAAGCATGATTTCTTTCATTGGAGACTCCAATGTAAGAAGGAGATTACCTCTCAAGGTACTAGCATTGGTTTTATGATTGCTAAAAAGGGTAAGAGAATATTTTTAATCATCTTCAGCCTGCTGGACTGTGTATAATAGTAGTCATAATGAGAGGAGAAAATAGCAATATGGGACAACATGGTCAAAGAGGTGAGAGTGGACATTTAGGCAACAACGGCCTCCCCATTCTTCTACCATGCCCTTGGGGCTTCACAAACATTATTTCTTGAAGGATCCAGAAGTTTCACAGGTACAACAGCTAGTAGATATTTTGGATGAGGAGTCTTGTTGGGAGAGGTACTAGACCTTGAGAGAGGAATTTTGTAACAACATGCCATTCCAGGAATATTACAAAATGAAGATTGGTAGTAGACCCAAGAGAGATCATCAGATACAGGTACCAGAGTTACAGAGGAGATTGGGACAGATTTCCATTCCACACTTCGATGGGTCTAAGAAGTGTATTGCACCGTCTTGGGTTTAGAAGTTGAAGACATACTCGACTTGAATCCTATGCATGAGGAAGATGCAATTAAGTTTACAATCTTACATCTTGAGGGAGATGCTCATGATTGGTGGCATCATGGGTTGATTACACAGGGACACATACACATTGTTACTTATGCAGATTTCACAGAGGTTGGTGAGTAGATTTGATAGGAGGGACCCTGACAGGTATTTCAAGGAGTTGACTCATTTGAGACAAACTGGTCCCCTAGATCAGTACATCACATATTTTTAGAGATTATCAGTCATGGTACCTGATGTCATGGAGATGAGGTTGATTTCACTTGTTTGTACGTAGGTTTTACAGATGCTCTTGGGTTTGTGAAGGCATTTGAACCTTCTTCTTTGCACGAGGTCTGTTAGGAAAGCTCGGGACTTAGAGTTATCCACTCCAAAGCTGAGGGCTCCACCTTGTGTTCAGCAAAGGGAACCTCCATCTGGATCAGATGAACTTCAATAGAGGGAGCCTCCACCGAGCAAGAGGTGGCTAAAAATCCAATCATTTCCCGAGAGGATAGAGATGAGTAGAGGTGAAAAAACTATGTTTCGATTGCCACACACCTTGGTTCTAGGACATGATTGCAGAGGTAGAGGGAAGGCCCAATTCATTGAGGTCTTCGAGGAGAGTGAGGGTGATAGAGGTGAGGAGTTAGAGACTCATGATATGGATGATGGAGATGGGGTTGTGTTGGATAGTGTTGGTACAGAGTAAGAGGAAGAGACATTTCCTCGGGAGATTATAGCCACATTGTCTAGTACTCTAATGTATAAGGCATTTAGGATTAGAGGAGTTATGTAGGGTCAATGAGTTGGGGTACTCATTGATAGTGGGGCAACCCACAATTGTATTGATGCCTCATTGGTTGAGAGGTGAGGATTACAGACAAAGGATTTTGAGGGCTTCAATGGGGTTATAGCCAATGGAGAGTCTATGAGGTGCACATGGTGGGTCCCCAAGTGAGCATCACGATGGGTAACTATACAGTTACCGATGATTTCCACATTTTTGGTATGGGAGTGACCAACATAGTTGGGAGTGTAGTGGCTTCACTCTCTTGGTGAGTTTCGGACTAACTTTTAGACGATAGAGC
This sequence comes from Taxus wallichiana var. yunnanensis, assembly GCA_018340775.1. NCBI lineage: Eukaryota > Viridiplantae > Streptophyta > Pinopsida > Cupressales > Taxaceae > Taxus > Taxus wallichiana. Next base: position 395,164,287 of record CM031239.1, on the reverse strand, counting down.
TGAAGTTTAAGTCTGAGGGTAGGAATGTGATTTTGAGGGGATTATCTATAGGAGCACCTAGGGTGGTTACAGCTGAGGGGATGGAGAGGAAGTTTTGGCATGGTGAGGAGTTTTATTATTGTGGATCGATGTGGAGTATGATGGATGTGGGTGTGACCAACAATGTTGCACATGAGATAGTTACAAAGATTGGGATTACAAGTTCAGATCATCCGAGTTTATCATTATGTTGGTCATCTGAAGTTTCGGTAGACTGGAGATCTCATTTTCTTATTGAGTACTCCAAGAAATGACACACTTGTGAGATTCTAGATGGCCACATACAAGATGAAAACTACAAATTGGAGGATGAGATGATCTTCTATCAAGGAATATTGAGCCTTGTGTCATATTCATGGTTGAGGATGGAGATATTGCGACATGTGCATTGTTCTTTTGAATTGAGCACTTGAGCTTGATGATACCTATAGGTTCATGTCAGAGAGGTTCATATGGAATAGGTTGAGGGAGGATATCCTCAACTTTATACAAGCATTTATGGTTTGTCACTATGAGAAGTCAAAGCTTATGGGTTCATCATTTTTTGAATCGACATGGGATAACACTCTATGCATTTTTATACTTCTATGCCGGTGAGCACTTCACCCATGTGTTAGTCAGTGGAGAGAAGAAATTGGCTCATGGTTATTCAAGTAGGTTCACATTTAGCGTAGGAGGTGGACTATGTAGAGCTGATATTTCCAGTTGACTTTCTACTGGAGTCTTGGGAATTTTCCTCCATGGGACACATTGAGATGCAGTATGATGAGCCTTTTCTCACACAAGTGCAGGTCATGTGGGAGATGATTTAGCACCATTTTGTGCATATACAAGTTGTTTCACAGGTTGATTCAGGGGATTCTATAGGATTTAGAGTGAACTTTCATACCCAGGAGTTGATTAGAGAGGTAGTGAGTGGTCACATGATGATAACCTTACATCGATGGGGGATGAGACGATAGAAATTTTGGTGTGGGTACTAGTGGAGAGTCGGTGTGGGCATCATACTACTTTAGGAGTAACATTGTTCTCTACATGGCATAGAGAGCATGATCACTACATGGGGTGTCTTGGTTACTTCGCATCACACCAATCATTAGTTGACTGTAGGGTGAGGTGGAGAAACTTACGGCGTGGTATTCAGCTTCTACAACATGACAGGATAATGCTTGGGGTCAAGCATTTCTTGGGAAGGGAGGACTGTAATGTCCCCTTTCTTATGCCAAAGGCCTAAGGGTCAAGTCAAGTCCAAGCCGTGGTCATACCCAAGGGGCTGTGGACGCTGGGAGCTTTTGGGAAGGGGCCACATGGTGCTAATATTCAAGTTTTGCATTTGGGGGTCACTTTGGACCTTGGCGACTTAAAAAAAAAAAATTAACTTTAGTTACTTTTATTTTATTGACCCCTCCATGGAATGAAACACGTCTAGGGTTATTGGGGCTCTTTTTCGTGGGAAGTATATAAGGAGTTGGGTGAGAAAGGAAAATGGAACTTTTGGCATACATTTTATTGACCCTTTATGTGCATGATTGTTTGCACATCTACAACTTGTGGAGTAAAATACCACAGGGACCCTAGATTCAGAGGTGAGAGATCCGTCCCTAGCTAATAGGGCATTCTTTGGTAGTGAGAGATCTACCCTAATTTGTCATTTTGGAGTTGCTTCTGGGCTATGTGACAGAGATATTATCGAGGTTTTGGAGGATGGATTTTGAGGGTTTTTGGGGAATTTAGGGAAGATAACGAGAGGGCTTTTGATCAGATTCACGGAAGCCATTTGGATAGGGAATGTAAACACGTTGAAGCCATCTTCATCAATTTCCACCCCTTTTCACAACTAGGTAACTTGAAGCCTTTATTTGGAGGGTTTCAGGTAGGCCATTTTCAGATCTCGAAGGTGGAAATATTATTTCTATATTTTTAATGTTATTTTGAAGGATCGTTAATTTTTGTTCTTGTATTTGGAGAGTTACGAACCTCTAAAGTTTTCCATTGCCTAGGGCATGCTGTGCTTTTTCTGGCAGCATTTTAATTTCTGTAAAACTCCAAAAATAGTTTATTATTTCCTTTATAATAATATCAAGCTATCTTTAAATTTTCATGTAATTTGAGTGGATATTTGAGGATATTTTAATTTTCTTTAGTCGCATTTGTCCTTATTATACAAATATGCAAAAATAAGTATTTTATTTGGCTGTAAATTTTCAATATTTTGTGCATTTTTAAGTAGTATCCCATAAGGGATATTTCATTCACATCCGTAGTGGGAAAGGAAAAAAAAATCCATAGAATTCTTCCATGTGGCATGGGAAAAAGTTGAGGGGGTGATAGATTTTTAATTTATTGAAAACATTAAATTAATTTAAGAAAGAAAGAATCTAATTTAAGAAATTAATAATTTAAATAATATAAATATATATTTATATATAATTATATATATATAGAAATATATAATATGGTGGTGTCCATCATATATATATTCCAATTGACCAATGATGAACAATTAAACCTAGACCAAAATTATAATTCATCTCACCTAAATTCAAGAGATTCGTCTCTGTGGGGAAAGGCAAAAAGAAATCCATTGAATTCTTCCATGTGGCATGGGAAAAATTAGGGTTTTATTATTTAAAATGTTTCAACGACCCCAAAAGTATCAATTTCCAAGACATTAAATGCCCACACCTATCACCGCAGACTCCAAAACTTTATTATGAATCGGTTCATTCCAAGTGGGTTAGAATCTGGGGAATGCCTTTGTGTCGAGGAGGCCCATAATCCTACCACATCGCCATCTAATACATAATCATCATTTTTGATATATTAAGATTAAAATCATAGGCTCTATTATGGATGAAGGCCTTCCACACTCACATTTCTAATGGAAGTTCCCAAAATAGGCATAGCTAAGTGACAATTATCATCCACCAAATGAAATTTTATTAGAGACTAAATTTGACGACTATAAAGTATAATGAAAGACCTAATCATTTATAGTGATTTTGAAAATTGAAATTCTATTTCTGGAAGGCATAATGCAAATGAAGGCATAATAGATTCATATAAGTTGTAGACCGTATAAGACTCAAAATCTTCATATTTATGAGTAAGTGTCATCATGTTGAGTCTCGATTCTTTAAATATTATAGTTTTTAATAAGTAGCACTATATAATCCTTCGCTTTAAAATATTTCAATATAAGGGGTGAGAAATTAGGGTTGAGGGTTTACAAAATCCAAAATTCCAAGCATATCTACTTCTACATGATCCCAAAGTAAAAGTAAACCCCAAATCCCATACACAAAACTACTTAAAACTAAAACCCCTAGTTTTATTGATGAATATCATGATATTTATGATACTGTAATTGGAAGAAGAGATTCATAGCTTAGATACACATTTGAGATGAAGATGAGGGAAACTAGATGTTCGGACCCATCAGGTAAACATAATGGTTGGATAACATGGGGGTCTAGATTGGAATGCATGATGCTCCTGACATTTTCCCCTACCTTGAATTTGTCGATATATGTGCCCAAAATTGTAATGAGAAAAAAAAGCAATTGTTGTAAAGGGAAACAGATCAATTTTTTTTTTTCCATTATAGATGTAAATCTTGGCCATGTGTTGGGGTTTGAAAGAAAAGATTTAGGAGCCATCAACATAAACCTAGAAAAAATAACTAGCGATTATAATGCTACTAATAAAAAAAAGACAAAGATGAGCTTTAATGAAAATTAATAGTTGATGGAGCACTATATAAAGGGAAGGCTCGTATGTAATCAACATGTTTAAACCCTTTGGTCGGGGATACACTTTCTATGCTAGTATTTTTTTCCTTGGCTTGATAAGCAATGAGAAATTAGATGAAACCCTCCTTGAAATAGTATACAATATCCATTTTGTTTTTCCACATTTTAATACAAATTTGTTGGGTAAATTGAAGAATCTATGCATAAATAATTATTAACAATCAAATAAAGAATTCTCGACACTAAGAACTTTAGGTTTACTACCTAAGGGTGCTATTTAATTCTATGGTGGTTTAGTGAATGGTTGAAAAAAACTTACAATTGAGCCTTATATTGTTGAGGTCCAACCAAAAGTGACATGTCCATTAACTGAGTGGACCCCCAAGATAAGGATGTATGATAATAGAAGGGACTATAATCAATTTGTGGATTATTTTTGGGCTCCAATTTATGAAGCAATTACAAAAAGTACATTGCCTAGATTTCCTATGAAATGTAGAGATTGCATTCAACTAGGATCAGAAATACAGTTAGTAGACTGATACTTCATGGAGGAATATATTGTGCTAAGGTTTTATGGATTAGGAGTATAACCTTACAAATTTCTAATACATGTGACAAAGAGAGTTTTTTCCTTGGAATATATATGACAGATGGAAAGCATAGATAATCTCTATTTTTTTACTCAGCAAAAGAAGAGCATATTTCCTTCCTTACCATTCTCATGTGGAGGGTTCACATTTGAAAGAAAATCATTCTATGTAGCACATGAAATATTACATATTTTTAAGTTTGATGTTGACTCACACTGGGTGTATGACCCATGTGAGGTGATTAAAGCAAGGGTAGTGTCGAATGAAAACTCGCCACTAAAATTCAACATGAAATCAAACCTTGCTACAAAAATTTGAAAAAAAAGAACTCTTGGGATGAAGTAGAAATAAAAATGAATGAAATTCCTCTTAGAAAGGAATTAGTTCTCAAGAGTTGTCAAAATAATTTTTGGATTTCTTAAGCCTCCACAAAAAAGGTAGAAAATTTTCACTTTACCAAATTTTGTGTAAAACTTGATAAAAATCCTATAAAAACATGCAAAGGAATTACATCAAGAATTGTAATATATAAATTCAACAAGGTCAAAAATTGATTCCTTTTGGTCTATGAGGTAGGACCTAGGCCATCCAAAATATGTGGAAGACTATGATTCTATTCCAAAAATGTAGATTTCAGATAATTATGGAATGAAGAGCATCCTAGAGAGGTAGGTAGTGATGATGAACGCTACCTCTGAGGAATTACACATTCCCCTAGCACATATAAACCAAGTCTCGATAAAGGATTGAATCAAATATATTCTACACAAGTAGTTTTTATTGATAATATAGGTTTTAGTGGCGGTGGTTTTGGTTTAATAGGACATGGAATTTAGCTTCCACTAGAGGCACATATAGTGCACCAATTTGGGGGGCCAAAAAGTGGACAAAACCATGAAAATAGTGAAACACATGCACATTTTTCCATAAGGTGTTCGTGTTATATTTTTCTTGGTCTTCTATTTACGAAAGCCTAAACGTGTACATGTTTAACGTGTACACACTTTATTTAAGGTAAAACGTGTACACAATATAATGCATATGCATTTTACATAGTATGGACTATCTATGTGTATTGGGGAGAGATTATACATACAAAAATAAATTTTTAAATATAAGATTTCTTTTATTATTACTTTACACTTTTAAGAAATAATAAAATTATAAAGAAATAATAAAAGAAATATTATACTTTAAATTTATTTTACTATATATAAGAAGTTAGGGTCAGTTTGCACTGATGGAAGTGGCCTCGTAGCTCCAACAAATATAATATAGAAGATAGCTTTTGAAAATCTAATCTGGTCATTACTTACTCATTTTTAGGATTTGAAAAAAGGACCTAAAACTTTGAGGGCATATATCTTGTAGTTGGTATTTATTTTGGGAAAGCATATAGTCGTTTTGTAGGTTTTCTGACCTTCTAAATTGAATTTTGGCCCTACCAATGCTTGAATTGGTACCAATTTTTAAATTTGGTCCATAAATCACTTTAGTGACCTTGAATGAACTCTATGATGCTTGTCTACTTCTTACTAAAATGATATCCTCACTTTTTAGATAGAGGATTTATTCCTGAATTAGATTCTTGTCCTATGGCCAAAATGAGGTGATTTTGATGTGCGTACTTCTTAAGGTGTGATCAAACTACTAGGTGTTAAAGGATAGTTTACAAATAGTACCAAGTGAATTGCATCAAGTAAACTCAAATGATTGCTCATTCTTGGAAACATGTTTCTCCATATAAATATCATCCCCTCACCTTTCCCGGTGCTCTAAAATCATCCTTTCATGGAATCAAATTCATGATTCTCATACATGTTTTTTCTTATATGTCTCTCATGGAGAAAAAATGCCTTAACACTTCACACATGATGGTATTTAATACCTCGGTGGCATGACTAGCTCATTTTAGCTTGTTCTAAAGGGTGTTCAATTAGCTACAAAATGGCCAAAAATTGCCTTTCTAGGCCTTTAGAGGAAGTACTCTCTCATCAAAACTAAATGATTTGATTGATCACCTTAGACACTATTCCTTTCACACTAAAACAAACTTAATGATCTTATAAGTACTTTCCTTTTTGTAGGGTTTATGAATTAGGGTTTAGGGCTCAAGGTTCAGGGTTTAGGACTCAAGGATTAGGGTTTAGGGTTTAGTGTTTAGGTCTCATGGTTTAGATTTTAGGCTTTAGGGTTTAGTGATCATGGTTTATGGTTCACGGTCTAGGTTTTATGGTTTTGGGTTTAGATTTTAGGGTTTATGGATTAGGGTTAAGGGCTGAGAGTTTAGGATTTAGGGATTAAGGTTTAGTGCTCAAGCTTTAGGGTTTAGGGTTTATGACTCATGGTTGAGGGTTTATGGATTATGGTTTAGGGTTGAGGGTTTAGGGTTGAGGTTTTAAGTTTGAGGGTTTAAGGTTTAGGGTTTGGACTTAGGGCTTATGGATTAAGGCTTAGGGTTCGGGGCTTAGGGCTTAGGTTTTTAGGGTTGAAGGTTTAGGGTTTAGGATGTAGGCTCAATTTTTAGGTTTTAGGGTTCAGGGCTTAGGGCTTAGGGTCTGACTTAGGGATTAGGTATTAGGTTTAGGGCTTAGGGTTTATGGTGTAGTTTAGGGCTAAGGATTTAATATTTATGGTTTATGGTTTAGGGTTTATGGTTTAGTGTTTAGGAATTAGGGTTTAAGGTTTGAGGGTAAGAGTTTAGGGTTTAGAGGCAAGGTTTAGGGTTTTAGGTTTTAGGGTTTAGGGTTTAGGGTTTTCTAAGGCTAAGGGTTTAGGCTCACCCATTCACTCACCGTAATGTTCTCATGTATTACCCATTCTTATAAATATTGACATAGAGTATTCAACCAAAAAAGGGTTCATCTACTTCGTAGGAAGAAAATTCAAAGGGAGTCATCACAATTTGATGCCTTTCATCTAATGATATTTTGAAGGAGGAAATTACATATATCGAATAATAATTCAGTAAAAATAAATGTTACCCAATACATCTATCTTATTTTTCCCATCATATGTGAACTATTTTTCTTAATGTATTATTTTGTGTCTTACCCATTCTTATTAGTATTAACACATAGTATTCAAATGAAAAGGGTTCATCTTCTTCCTAGGAAGAAAATTCAAAGAGAGTCATCAAAATTTGATGTCTTTCATCTATTGATATTTTAAAGGAGGGAAATTCCAGATATCCAAGAACAATTTGGTACAAATAAATGTTTTTGACTATCTCTTTTGAATAATTCTTTCAGTTGCAAGTTGTTGTGAACAAAGGTTTCATTTGAAGAATAAATCTTGATATGTCCAATGCTTGTGTAAGATGACAATTTGAGAGGATTTTTGAGATTCAAGTTTATTTTAGAAGATGCATTACTCCAATGTTTAAAAATTTTCTCTAGATGGAATAAAATTCTTATTTAGACACTCCATGATTCTATAATGTCCAATCCTTCCATAGACCCCAGGAGTCCTAGATCCTTGGGTATAGCAAAACAACATTACTTAGATTCCATTTAAAATGATAGAGATATCTATAAATTTTTGTTATGACGTATAAATCTATATGAATTTTAAGTTATTTGGAAATAACATCACACCCTTCACTAGGTTTGATGACTACCCCTATCTTTTTGAAGGTGATTTTGAAAGCATCCATGGGCTTATGATAGAAGGAATTTTCAATGAATGAAAGCTCACTAAGTTGTGAGGCCAACCTTACTCCCATTCAAAAATAAAAAGAAATATTTAATAGGAGATTGATAACCCCTTTGTGTTCTTATATATTCCTAGTTTCTATGCTTATTTTGAACACTTTGGAAGTTCTCACAAATTTACTATCCATTCTAGTAGTAGAAGAGATTTCTCTTTCTCCGAGAGGAGAGGATACTATAGGTAATATGGTTTTGATCCTACACATTTGCATTGGTATATTATTTTTGTTTCTTCCATTTCCTTTGAAATTAATTTTTTGTTGTGATGGTTATTTTTTCTAGCTTCTAATGGGTGATCCTGCTTTGCATAATACCATACATGGAAATATTAGAAATGTGAAATTTGTTTGAGTGTGAAGAAATTGACATTCAAGAGCACAAGTATATGTGGGGAGAAACAAGTTTTAGTATATATGTGTAATATGCATTGCAAAGCACAAGGTAGATGTCATATCCATTTAGTTTCTTGTCCCACCTCTCATAAACAAGGTAGTTGTATAAGAAGACTCAATGATGGTTCTAGGCACAAGACTAGGAAATATGGTCCTAATATTGATATTCAAAAATATGAACTCACTCATGAGACCTACTAGAAATATATGAGGTTTAGAGGTTAGAGCTTAGGGCTCTAGATTTAGTGTTTAGGGTTTAGGGTTTAGGGTTTAGGGTTCAAGGTTTAGGGTTTAGGGTTAAGGGTTTAGGGTTCAAGATTTAGTGTTCAGGGTTTAGGGTTTATTATTTTGGTTTTAGGGTTTAGGGTTTATAGTTTAGGGTTTAGGTCTAAGGGTTAAGGGTTTAGGTCACAGAGTTCAAGGTTTAGGGTTTAGTGTTTAGGGCTCAGATTTAGGGTTTAAGGTTAAGGGTTTAGGGTTTAGGGCTCAGGTTTTAGGGTTTACGGTTTATGGGTTAGGTTTAGGTGGTTTAGGATTTATTTTTGATGGTTTAAGGTTTACGGGTTAGCATTTAGGTCTCATGGTTGGGTTTGGTTCGGGTTGAGGATTTAGGGTTTAGGTTTTAGCATTTAGGGCTTAAGATTTAAGGTTTATGGTTTATGGCTTAGGGTTTAAGGTTTAGGGTTTAGGATTAATGTACATGGTTCGGGGTTTATGGCTTAGGGATCATGGTGTAAGGTTTAAGGCTTAGGGTTTATGGTTTATGGTTTAGGGCTTAGGGTTTAGGTTGCATTAGTTTACTTAGATTTTATGGTTTGAGGTTTAAAGTTATGGGTTTAAGGTTTAGGGGTTAGAGCTCAAGAGATATTGAATTAGGTTCTAAGGTTTAGCACTAAGGATCTTGGTTTAAGGTTTAGGGTTTATAGCTCAAATTTTAGGGTTCGAGTTATAGGTTTAGGGTTTGGGGGTTAGAGCTAAGGGTTATGAATTTAGTGTTTAGAGTTTAGGGCTTAAGGCTTAGGGTTTAGGGTTTATGGTTTATGGTTTAGGGGTTAGATTTTAGGGTTAATGGTTTAGGGTTTAGATATAGTGTTACGGTTTGAGGGTTTATTATTTTGGTTTTAGGGTTTAGGATTTGGAATTCATGGTTTAGGTCTCAAGGTTAAGGGTTTTGGCCAGAGTGTTCGGGGTTCAGTGGTTTATTATTTCAGATTTAGGGCTTGGGATTTAGGGTTTAATGCGATGCTTTAGGGTTTACAATTCATTAGGGTTTAGGGTTTAGGATTTAGTTTTTAGGGTTTATGGTTTAGCATTTATGGTTCATGGTTCATAGTTCATGGTTTAGGGATTTGGTTTAGGGCTTAGGCTCGAGTTAGGGCTTAGGGCTCACTGGTAAGGGTAGAATTTTTAAGGTTTAGCATTGAGGGATTAGTTTATGGTTTAGGGATCATGGTTTAGGTTTAGATTTTAGGTTTAGGGCTTAGGTTTAGGGTTTAGGGTTTTGATTTTAGAATTTAAACACTAAAAGATTTAGGCTAAATACTAAAATCTTGAAAATTACCTATGTACTAACTAGACTATAATATTAAAAACTATCTCATAAACCATGACTAATGGAGCCGTGAGAATATTTCCATAAAGTGCAAAGTAGCCCTAATTTCTTATATTTACTAAAATATATTTAAAGTATAAGAAATAATAAAATATAAACAATAATAAATGAAAATATTAAACATTTATTTATTTTTAAATAGAAGCATGCGAGAAGAAAATATAATGTTCATACTATGAAGAATGCGCATACTTGTTATAGTACACATGAATTTTGTGTGTTTTTAATTTTTCCAAGCCACGACTCAAGGATTGGATCCGGTTTGGATCCCAAGCACGAGGCATGAACTTGGAAAAACAATAAACAACATGTTTTTGCAGGGAAATAAAAAATTCCACTTCCACCATGATAAATCAACATAAAATGATCAATTATTTTAAGAAAAATTATACCACGAAGTAGAGGAAAGTTTCTTCTTTCTAAAAATACAAATTTTAAATTTTTAGAGACAAATATAAGGTTTCATATTATTTGTTTTCTAACTCTTCCTTTTTATAGCTATTTTTTGAAGTTTAAATATGCCTATTTTTCATCATGTATCTTTTTTTTGGCTCATCAAAATTGAAAATGATTATACTAGAACAAATTAGGCCTAATTCTATACATATTAAAAAAATCCTAATTTTCAATTTTTTGAGGAAGTTAGGGGGCATGGTTGGAGTTCCGTTATTTTTTCAAAACATAAAATTTTTGTACTAGAAAAATCATTAATAAATAAATAGTCGTTAAAAAATCTAAAAAATTCTAACACAAACTAGATGCTCCTAGCTATCTTTTACGCCAAAGGGTTTTCAAAAATACTAAATGGTACTCAAAAAATGGTGTGGGAATGAAAGTCACTCTATTATGTTTTTTAACAAAAAGGAGAACCTTTTGGTAGTTTAGTTATTTGACCCACTTAAACTTATCCGTTGACAATAAAATTTAGTATCTTAGAAACTATACTCAAAATTCTACAATTTGTGTTTGAATAACATCTTCATATTTTGAGTGTAACTATTTCAAAAACTCAGTACTAGTTGAAATTTTTATTTTTCACAAAAATGCATCCACTTAAGAACCCCTTTTGGCCCCAAACTTGGATCACTTACCCGCATAGTCTAGAATTTTTTTCGATAGGTCATACCTTGGAGATTTACCTTTAAAGAAAGAACCATTGAATAATACAACATCTACAAGTACTATTCCAATGTAATTTACTCCGGATTCAAATCCTCAGCAAACAGTTCAACCACACATTGAAAATTCTAGAGGAGAAGTTGGCCATAAATCTATTAGTACTACTAATTTTGGCAGTTCTAGTTATGATGGTAGTAATCAAGAAAGTATTTGAAGCTTAAAGAGGCCAATAGATACTATACTATTGAAGTTGTTAGGGATATTGTATAACAAGGAACCGAGAAGAGGAAAAAGAAAGAGGCAAAAATAAGTACTGATTACTCTTGGCTCAAGGAAAGTATTTATAAAAGGTAGTGCCACTACCACCCCTTAAAAAAATGCCATTCCATAAGGAAATTCTCCTGAAACTTCAATTACTCCTCCATTTAAGGTGGAATAGTTCATTCTTATAAACACCTCAAGTTTTGAATACCTATATAAGTTTTCAAATAAATCAAAAAGAGATAAAAGAAACAAGAAGAAAATACTAAGTGCTACTAGAAAATTTAGATCCATCAAGATGAGGATATTTCCACATATAACCCAGACACAGATACCCTAGAATACATGTATTATATGCCCAAAGTTGTAAAACTAGAGAATGAAATAGTTTCTAGTGACTATGAGGTGACCTCCCTTTAAATGGATCTTAAGGCAATGGAACCTTATGAAAAAATTAATGTATCAAAAAGGAACAATGATGTGGTTTACACAACATTACTAAAGGTAGAGAGGGAGAAAATAAGTTGAATAATAAGATTCAAAAGTTAGAGGAAGACCTGGAAAATGAGAAAGAAAAAGGAAAAGTAGTAGTTAATAGGACATGTGAGTTGGAGAGGAAGATAAAATCATCTACCTCTATGACTGTAGTTGTTGTGAATGAATATGCAAGGTATAACTTGAAGAGGTGAAGAAAAACCTATATGAAACAACAAGTAAGAATTATAGATTACAAAAACATTGGGAGAATTGAAAGAGGCTATGAAGGAAGAGAAATAAAAGGTAAAAAAATGGGAATTGGGCCTAGATGATGAGAAAATGAAAATGAAATATGCAACATGAATTAGTGAAAGAAAAAAGGAAATATAGTCTTCCAACATCAAACTATATGGATTTCATAAAAATGCATTAATTAATATGACAGATAATGTTTGGGGGAAATTAAAAAAATATCATATTATTTGAATTCATGATTGATCTATAGAGAATCTGTGATGAGCTCCACGAATATGTAACATGTAGCAAAAAAATGATGGCTTTAAGAGAGGATACAACAAAAGAAAATTTTAAAGCTATATACAAATTCAATGACACATAACTAACATCCAGAGGAATTTAGAACCAATTTGATGCCTCAATAAAGGTATCATCTATCATTCAAAAGTGTGTGATGTTGGGTAAAGCACATGAATGACTACAAAAGTGTCAAAGAATGTGATAGGAGCTGCATGTAAAGGTACAGAGTTCAAAATCTTGGTTTTCCAATGCCTTTTGACAAAACACGCTAGTTCATTATGAAGGATGCATTCCAAAAGAATATGAACTAAAAAATGACTCAAATGAAGGACCAAATTCCTAAGAAGCTAGATGAGACAAACTTTTGACTCTCTTAAACCATTAATAACCTTAGTAGTAAGTTTTCATACAACAAAGTAGAGGAAATTTCCACTATTGATTATGAATTTCTAACAAATTTACATGTTAGTCACTTTGATTTACCAATTACAAAAAATGAAAAGTAGAGCATGTTACAAAAGATGATATAATTTGTTAAATTTGGGAGCCCGATTCCAAGTTGAAGTGGCAGTTTGGTTTTTTGTTTCTATTATTTGGGATGAAATCATGGTCATGGATAAATATATTAAATTGTCTTATTAATATACTAGAGTTATCTTTATGTTTATTTCATTAATAAACATGTGATATTTAGGTTGCTTGTGGTTGAAGCAAACTTTTACAAAGAGGTGCACAAGTTATATGTGTGTGTGTGTGTGTGTGTGTGAATGGATTTACTATTTAGTGTATTTAGATCCACTTTGATGATTGTTCCATTTGTTGCAATGACAATCTTAAATTTTTTCATATAAGGTATGTGTCAAACAAGTTGAATGAGGAAAAGTGTTATTTTTTACATTTTAATTTTAGTAATGGTTCAAGAAAAGCCACTTATTCTATCTCGAATTTAAGCACCACAATTATTATATGCCTAAATTATATAATAATGTAAATGCATTGTGATTTAATATCCAACTCACCATGGTGTATGATTTCTATAAAAGAGATCAACAACATTGTATGTGAAATATATTAAATACTCATTAGAACATGACTTTGTAATTTTTTTACAATAAAAATGGAAATGGAATCAATATGATTACCTCTAGGCACATGTAAGTTTGGGGTAAACACTAATCCTTTCTTGATATTTATAACAATGTACTGAATATTTGAATATATTAATTATTATATGAACATCTATATAATGGGATATACACAAATGGAAGCTTCCAACTTGATGGACCTGGATCATCTCTATCATTTGATTCACCATATCTCTAAGATTGACTCTCTTTTTTGACAATCAACTACTTGCAATAGGGTCCATTATTGTATTTGTGCCATTATTTTCAGCCCCTCTCCTTTCATTAATCGAATTCCATACTGCTAGATCCTGTCATAGGGAAAGTTATCCACTTTGTACTATGATGTATAAATTCTCAAACTATTTTCCAATTTTTTTTCAATCTTGTTTCACAATTTTACTTTATAAAGGCCAAGGCACCGAAAATTATCTCATCTTCAATGAACCCAAAATCATCCAATGAGAAAAAATTAGACATGGTTTTCTATAAAATAGTACTCACCCCAATTTTTTTCCATAGCTAGGTTATTGCTCCACACTCTAAGGGATTATCCAAATCTTTGAATTGTTGAATCATTGTAGTGGTGAATTAATGAGATTGAGTAATAAAATTTTCCTTAATTAAAATACCTAGAATATTCATTCCATTGATATCAAGCAGGCTTACAAAAATGTTGAATTAATGTATTCAACATGTTGAAGTAGTCTTCTTGCATATATATTTCATTTTACACGAGATCCCAAAAGACGAGATTTACTAAAACCAAAACCATTTCTTCGAGTAAAAATACTTTCTAAATCATTCCCTTATTTCTTCTAGTAGGGACACTGCAATTTCTCTTAACCTCACCCTTGTTGATGATATAATGCTATCAAACAATGAACTTGTGACTTTTACCTCCTCAACATTACTGGATACTACTTTAAACATGTACATCAATATCTCATATCCACATACAAAAGCATATACTTTTCCAAACAAGTTGAGCTTCAAAATATACTTGCATTTCCAATCTTTATCAAATCATTCCAACACTCAAACTTTAGACTTGTAAAATTAGATTCATTGAGAAACAAATATTCTATTGTCATACAAACTCATTTCCTCAAACTAGAAAAATCAACAATATTGATAGTTATTTCTTGTCTTGTTTAATTAAATGACGCATTTCTTCCAACATGGGAAGGATACCGCACAACATCAACAATTACTCTATATCATTCAAGTGATGTATATAATCATGGGCCTTGTCCACTTTCATGTGATTTTGTCACATCACTCCTAATAAGGATTGATACTCTTCATACACCCTATGAGCTAGTTGGTACAATGAGATCCACTTGGTGTCAACATCTTTTAACATTTTATGCCCATTTTTTTTCATTTTGAAAATATTTGGAATTCCATGATTTTTAGGACTACGATAGAAATTAAAGCATGCGCCGTCTCGAACAAGGTCTTCAAACTTTTTTGTACGTAGGTTTAAATTTTCCAACTATTATGTAAGCTAGGTTCATTCTATGAGCCATACAATGAATGGAAATCATATAAGGGTAATGAGATGTTTGTATTTTTAGACATAGGCCATTAAGATGACCTTGCATTACATATGCCCTATCTTCCCCAACACATACTAGCTTTGATGTAATTGGAGCATCATCCATGTCATCGATCTCCTTCAAAAATTTTATCACCAACTCACAAAGGTTTTCAACATTGGAGTTGTCTCTCATCTTGTGAATGGTAAGTAAGCTAGGCATTTTTCTCAATCCCAAACACTAATTTTTGACTAGTGAGAATGAGGAAAGTTTGGGACACCAAGAAAAGAAAACATTTTATTTTGTTTAGGAAAATATTTTATAGGATGAACTCTTTTCAAAATGTGAAAAATAGTAGCTAGCTGAATTGTTTTACCTAAAACACTATTTTGAATGATCTTGTTGAATTGAGAGGTAATTTTTCCTCCATTTTCTCTGCAACTATTCTTTTATTTCTCTTATGTTCTTAAAATTATTTTTCATACCTAATATGTAAACAATCATTCGTAGTTTTCCATCTATGAAAATTCTTTCAATGTTATCTACAATTATATTTTCATATATCTTTCCTACATGCTTCTCAATAGTATCCAACTTAAGTTGAATTTTTGTCCCCGCCTAATTTTCAGGCAATAGATTGTACATTTGCATTCTTTGGGAGGTTCAAATTTATTCTCATTTTCAAGAGGTTCAACAAATGGAAACTTAGAAACCCACTTTAACTTGAAAATCCTTCCCAAGTCCTATTTTATTTCCATTCTCTCTTCCTTAAACAGAAATAGAGTATTTACCTTGGTGGAATTTATATTTTTTCACTACCCGAAGTTTTACCTCCAACATTCACTTAAGCACTAACAAGTGATGTAGTGTCATCTTCATTAAACTGGGAAGGTGGTGGAGTTTCAAACTCAATATCATTCGATGGAATGTCTTCAAGGGGAGGCATTTCATTGTTGTTGTCATTGAAAACATCAAGAAAATTAAAAATGAACATATTCTCATTTTTAGTTTCATTTTGAATGTAATCATTATCCCTTGATTGTGATGGTATTTTTAGGGAAAGATTGGTTTCCTTAGACGGTTTCTCAAAATAAGATGTTATTTTTTGAATTCCAGTACCCCTACTAGGAGGGGTTGGAATAAATTTTGTTCTTGAGGTGAGCTTCCCTTTTAGGTTCCATTTTGTTGAATAAGTGAATTCTGTTGAATTGAAAGAAGCAAAGATACAACATGTTAGAATAAATGATAATGATATGTGCACAGACATCTCAACATGAGAAATATGTATAATGAAAAATATTACGAATGTAAATGCATTCAGAAAAATTGATTTAGGTAGAAATAAAACAAAGAGAATAAATTCATCTTGAATCCTCTCAAAGACACTGTTATGGACTGATTTCTAATGTTAACATTGATTACAAAGAAGTTATTTCAATATCCATATATCATGTTCTCAAAACACTAGATAGTGCATCTCAAGATTTATCATGTAATTGATGTTAATTGAAATAAAATGCACAAAATTTTTGTAATGGATATAATGTAATGGATGTCAATCAACATTGCATCTTACAAGAATTATTAAAATAAAAATAAAAATTAAAAGAAGATTAATCATGGAAACCTAGAAGAAGTTTAGATGTAAAATTAAGATATTTAAGGAGAACAAAATGTAAATAATCCCAATGGAATTCTTAAAATATATTCGAATGATTTTCAAGTGACTTTTGACATGGGCTATTTAATATTGTGTCACTTAACATGTAAATTTTTTTCAAGAGTGTTACAATAGTATAAGAAGAAATTACAAAAGTTTTTCCATAATTTTTCATGGTTGCTTGATTGACATATTACATAAATTTGGATAAGGAATGCATAACATTTATTCATTTTCAATGAAATTGATATGTGTTGGTCTGATCTACATGTTTTAGCATAAAAATCACAAGGTTTGACTATTTTGAAAGAAAAAATTGATATAAAACAAAGTGAAAGGATGAGGTGATATTTTTAGCCATCTCTCATATAACTTAGATGAAAGGAATAAGCATATTACTATATTCATAATTAGATCATAAATCAAGAAAAATGAAGATGTATAAGAGATTTGAGAAGAGAACAAACAATTTAGATGATTTGTTGAGAAGCTAAAGACACTATAATGATAAGAAACTCTAGTGATAAGAAACATCTGTATAGCTAATCAAACATCAAATAGGCGATCTCAAGGTCCGTGCTCGTTTAAAATCAAAGTATAGTATGTATTTTCTCATGAAGGACTATGATGATTTCATTGATTCATCTAAGGTATGATATGTCTTTAGTTGAGTAATGAAGGAGTCTTAATGACCAAGTGTGAACAAGGAAAGGTGCAAAAGCTATGGAAATGGGGTAACAACACTCAAGAGGTCCAAAAAGGTTATCAAAAATTAGTCAATAGACCATAGGATAATAAATAAGGATTCATCACTTTACATTCATTAAACTTGAAATAAACAAGAAATCTAACATAGCTAGTTATCCCCTATTCTTGAAAGATTTTACAAATGAACCTAGTATAGATTCTAATCAATCAGTTTATGATTATGAGAATGGCTTCAAGGCTAATGGTTCTTCCCATTTACTCAATGCTTGTGAGTGTAGTGCAATAGCAAAGCAAAATAAATGTTATCTCAATATAATAATGAAGAAAAATCTCTAATCTTAGTAATAATACTATAGTTTATCTTAGAGAGAGGAAGTGTTCTTATAAAAGTGAGAGGGGTAGTGGGGTATTTATAGTTTTCAATTTTGGAAAGTGGGAGACTTATGGTACATGTGGGACAAATGAATAAGCCAAAAATCAATTTTGTAAGTCAAAGTAAGATTTCACTAGGATTAGAAGAGGTTAATTATGGTTTAGGTTAATTTATCACAATTAGTGAGAAATTATTGTTCTAAGAGGGTTGTGAGAGGTCTAATAAATCCAATTAAATGGATTGATAATATAGGAAGCTATAAGTAATGGTCTAGAATGGGATAAAAGATAGTTTAGTCAATACGATGCTATATTATCCCGATTAGTCATTTTATAAGATGAATATGAAAATAAATGTCATAAAATAGGAGTTAGATGGATCCACTTGATGTTGTGTCATAAATTTGCAAGGAGTGAGATAGTTAGTACAATATTAGGAATAATAGTGCTTTGATCAAATTACAGGTGTCTACATTTGCCCCTCTTTGGGGTGGCATAAGCTACGCCACTTCAAAGAAAGTAGACACACACACATGACTATAAATTTTTTTGGAGTGGAAGAAAAATTAGTAGGGTGAAGGATGCCCCCTCGAGTGTCGATAGGGCGATGAAAGAGGTTGATCAATGATCGATAAGATGATAGAAAGATAACAAAAGAAAGAATAGTGTGAAGAAGAAGAAAGAGAGAGAGGAGATAATAACAAGGGGGAAATTTTGAGCTATTTGTGATGGTGCCTTTGCATAAGACAATGTTTGTTACATCATATTGCTAAGAACGTTCATCATTGGTCATTATTAAGATATAAGCATACAATAATAGTGTGGAATGACATAAAAATCCATAATACAAATAATTTTCCATTGCTAAAAACACCAACTCCATCCAACATAAAAATGCAATGCAATACAAGAAATTAAAAGATTCCTAACTCCATGCAGTGGAATAGGCAAGACCAACACACACATAATGCAATGCAATACGAGAAAGTAAACATGTGAACCTAACAGAGAAAAAAATGTAATGTTTTTTTATCAATATTTAGTTTCAACCTATTCGTGTGAAATGAAAAGGGCTAAAAGTAGTGCCCTAAGAAAATTGTACATTTAAGGAATAACAGAGGACACTTGAGTCCTATACCCCAACGAAAAAGATTTGTACACTATGAAATAGTACAAGGAAACTTTGTTTTCCAAATTAAAGTACAAATGAAACATTAAGACGAAAAGCTTTGTTCGTGAAGGTATATCAAAATAGTCAACGAGTCATTTGTGATGAGAACAAGCAAGAACCAAAGAACAATGTTTTGTAGGATGATTTTTAATTTTTAGAATTTTTCTAAAACACATTGGAATGTTTTTATTTTTCTAACATTTTTGAATGTTTTTGTGATTTTGAAAGTGCATCCATTTTTTTGAAAATATGTACTTTTATGGGAAGACAAATAAATGTGGATGGCCCCATCAATAGATGGGATGTACTAGGGTTGAGTGCCACGCGTATGTGCAAGAAAGTGAAGATGTGAAAATTCCCCAACATTAGGTGGGAGTATTCAAAGGAAAAATATTCCCGCCAGCAGAGGTCGGGTGTTATCTCTCGAAATTGCACCCTATAGAGAGATGGCTGCAGGTGTTCTAAGCTTGCAAAATGGATCTCTCTCTTTCGTAGATACAATGGAAACACCTCAGGTCTGTGGGTATACCTATTTTGAGGTGAGTCTTTGGTATCAAGGCCAGTTCCTTATTAATGTATCCTAAACTAATTTTTTGGGGTTTAAGGGTAAAAAGAAGATCTATGAAAAAGGATTAAAACCGGAGTGATACACCAAATTTGTATGAGGTCTTTGACCGAGTGTATGCAAAATTGACATGGAAAGAATTTTTGATGCAAAAGCTAATAGTATTTTGTAGAATATTAAGGGCAAACACTTTGGTGTATTGAGGGAAAGTATCACAACAATACTACTAAGTTAAACATGCACATTAATATCACAAAAATTACTAAATTTACAACAGGGTAAGATGATCAATCAAGAAACTTACATTCAAAAGATTAATAGAACATACACAAGACTAAAAATAATTAGAAAGGAAGGAAATACTTCACATCCAGAGGAAAAAATGGCAAAAATTGCTTTAGCACTCCCGCATCTAAAAGTCCTCTCCTTTGTTCTTTTCCAAAGCACACAATTTATAACAACATTATTTCCCACCCTTCCTAAAAATAGGCTAGAATTGTACTCCCATTCATCCTATTTTTATCCTTCATCTATTAATAAATAAAGGAATAAAAACAGAACATGCAAATACAAAGAGGCATTAACAGCCATTGGTTACAACTCATCAATCAGAACTGACTGTTCTCTATTCTTAAGAAAAGCATGAGTGATAATTTGCTAAAAACAAGTTTTGCTTGATGAGAAAGTCTTCTTCCTTGTCCACGCAGATCTCGTATTCTTGCTGATCTTTCCTTTTCTTTGAAGGTATGTGATGTTATCCATTTGTAGTGATAATATTAGCAATTTCTAACCATGGTTGAATCTAGTGAACAGGGGACTCGAATGAAGGTGCAAGAGTATTGTAAACTTAATCATTTTGGTATTTGCATTGTTGAGCTCGATTCAAGCTAGCAAAGTTTCGCTAAATTTTCCCTTGGCCACCATTATTCACTCTAAAATTTTGATTGAAGGTTTTTTAAAGAACTCTGTATGTCATTATTTTGAAAAAGAGTTGTCCATGTAGGACAAATTTGAACTACAAATGGGCCTAGAAGATATTTTCTTTCATTTCGATAGAGATTTTGCATTTTTAAACATTTGGCCCACCCTTCCGCTTCTAATTTGGGATTTTGATGGCATGGGTGGAGTCGTGGGCAATTTTATCACTTTTCTCCCTTTTTCAAAAAAGGCTCAAAATCTCAAATTGACCGACCATCTCCTTTTGACTTATTGAAAACATGGGCAGAGTTGCGCAGAAATTTTATCACTCTTTTCATTTTTTCAAAAAGGTCTCAAAATCTTAATTGACCCGACGCTCCGCTTTTGACTTATTGAAAATGTGGCATTGTTTGGTTGTTAGTGGGGTTGCAGGGGACTTTATCACTTTTTCCCTTTTCGAAAAAGGGGCTCAAATTTTCAAAATTCACTATGACGATTTGATTTCGACTTAATTCAATATGATTGAATTTTGATGCTTCAGCGGAGTCGTGAGTAATTTTTAACTTTACTCCCTTTTCAAAAATCTTAAAAGTTTCAAAGGTAAAAATGTTCAGACGATCTGTGCCTCCACTTTGAATTTTATGAGGTGGGCTCAACATTTGACTTTTTCCCTTGGCTTGAGCGGGGCCGTAGGCCAATTTACGACTTTATGCCCTTTTGGAAATAAAGCTCAAAATATCAAAATGCTTTGACGCTCTGTTTTGAATTTTTTGTTGCGGTCTCAACATTTGATTTTTTCCCTTTGTCAAAATGCCTCAAAACACAAAAGGGCCCACCCTCCACATCCAATTAGATTTCATTGGGCTGTGGGTCAATTTGACACTTTTATAAAATGGTGAAAAGATGTTGAGTTCTCCAAAAAGACCCGCCATTTAAATGTGTCAAGTCAGGGTTTGCATTAATTTTGGTGATCAATTCTCAGCATTGATCTTTGTACTTTTGATTCATGGCTATTGATCTCGCAATGACTCGATGAGTTAAGTTACTTTATTTTGATGAATGAAACACTAAAACCCTAAGTCTTTAGTATTTTCATTCTTGAGCTCTATCCGAGCTAAAGGAACTCGCAAAATATTTTTCCTCTGGACGGTGGCCATTGGAGATGATATTTCAAGCTCGGTTTTTCCTGCATCTATAGCTCTGTTGAGGTTGGTATTTCTTCAAAGATCTATGTTCTATGAAACTCTAAGAAGAATCTATGGACTACCATTGTTGAGGTTTGTGAACTTAGTCCTTTCTATATCTTCGTTATTTTTAACATGATGGTAGCGGCTTCATTTTTTTTTGTAATCTCATGACTGTATATTGCTCATTTCGACAAGTATTGAGCTCTCCCTTTTACGTTTTCTCTGTTATTTCATCTTTGAAACATTGATACTTGTTTTTCCTTTGCATTTTTAATGTGATTTTGGAACAACATCGACCTCTAAGTTGAAACTCATCCTAGGTTCCCCTTTTAACTCGAATTCGACGAGGGCTTGCTCGCTTCAATTTTAGCAAAGGTGAGTTCTTAATCTTTGCTCTTATTTTAGTACCCATTAATGGGTCTTTCTAGATCAAATCCAGGATCTGCATTCTCTTCCTTAGATATGCAAATTTATTCATTCCTTTGAGTTGTATTGGAACAAATCTCTATATGAAATTTTAACTCGTCTGCTGAATGAATTATTTTATCCAAAATCAGATATGTGCACATGTATTTTTTCAAATTGTGGCTTGAAATATTACAAACCAGATTTGGGTATCACTCCTTCGGCATGGGTATTCGAATTCTTTATTGCTTCTTGATTTTGTAATCTGTACCTGCACACTTGAGAAAATAGTTAGAAAATATTTAGGCTTTTTGGCCTCTCTTATGTCCATGGTTTTATTTTCTTCTTTCTCCTTCTTTCTAAGTGAGAAAATCATGTATGTAGTTTTGATCTTCAAGTAATTTATATCTCCTATTGTTAAGAGATCCATATGCACGAGTTAAGGTAGTATAGGAATATGGATTAACCCTGATCTCTTAATTGATAATATTCCTCTTTTCTTCTTTCCTAGGTACAAAGTGTTTCATGAATGAAGATGAAGAGGGAACAAAGTTTAAGATGAGGATGCATCAACCGAAGGAAAAACATCAAGGAAATGATGGGTTCACTCATACTCCTTTATTTTCTCTTTCATGCATGTGTACCTCTTATTCCAATAGTTGTACTTTACTTCTCAGTTATATCCCACGGCTTGTGTGGGAACATTTGAAATTCCTTATGAATAAAGCATTGAATTTTGAAAATGAGTTGTGTTTTTATTTCGTATTTATGCTTTCGATATGGATTGTATGTTGAACTAAACAACTAAGTAATATTAATGAATGTCTTAATCATGAAAGAAAGAACATTAAAGAATACATGTAACATCAAAAGTAATGAACTCA
Organism: Taxus wallichiana var. yunnanensis; assembly: GCA_018340775.1. Taxonomy (NCBI): domain Eukaryota; kingdom Viridiplantae; phylum Streptophyta; class Pinopsida; order Cupressales; family Taxaceae; genus Taxus; species Taxus wallichiana. The sequence goes on along the minus strand of CM031239.1, from coordinate 395,141,260 downwards.
ATTTCGAAATATGCATTTATGTTTACTATTCCAAAACATATCATTTCATCTACTCTGCAATTGGATGTATTCATCAAGGCAACAAAGTTTTCCTTAGGGGCTTTGTGTTATTTTGCTAAAGATAGTCATGAAATTGTAGACTATGTGATCTGTTATGTTTTGTAACAACACACATAGCTGCAAATTTCATGTAATCATTATTTAATTCAACAGTAACAATATTTTCTGAAAGAAAATCCCTAGCTTAGGTATACTTCACCAATGCTATCCATCGTAACAAATTTTTGAGTTGCCCATTTTTGCACAAGTGCAAAAATTGTCAACATTTCTAGCGATCCTACGGGGAAAGCTACCTGCTAGCTTGTAAACCAGTGCCTTTCTCTTGTCCATTGGGCATGGAGTCTAAATCATGTAACCAAAATCTGCCTTCCTGAAGGTCTAACCCTTCCAAAATGAACTAAAACTAGGAAAGGATATGGTAAACCAAATCATGTGCACAAATGCACTTATTGAATTGAAAACTATGTAATGTGTAGGGACTACACTTATTGAAGGGAAATCCTACTCTAAATAGACACTATAGGATTTTTAATAACAAGTGTTTGAGAAACATACCATTCACAACAATGGAAAGTTCCTCTCCATTCAAATTTAAAATTTGAAAAGCATTGTGTTCTTTGTAAGCTAAAATCATATAAGGACCACTCCGTATCAATTGTATCGAACTTCGTGTGTCTTCCGGCTTTGCACGATCAACATCCCACTTTAACACAATATCTCCTTCAATGAAGATTCTAAATTTGTATTTTTTTATCAAAAGTCATCTTCATACATTTTTTATTCTTTTCCATGTTTAAATTAGCTTGATCTCTTAGCTCTTGTAACTCCTTTAATTCTACATAACGAACCCGTAATGCTTCATTCTCAAGCAACTCCATTTGATGCAGCAAATCTAATGTATGTAACTCAATTGAAATAGGCATTCTTGCTTCTCTTCCATAAATAATTTTTCATGGTGAATTGCCAATTGATCTTTTAGGAGTCACTCTAGAATCATCCCAAAGTGTTGAATTCAACATTAGATGCCAAGGTCTCTGGTTATCTTTGAGTGTTCTTTGATGATCCTTAAAAATTCTTGTTGGTACTTTTAGCTAACCCATTACCTTGTGAGTAATAGTTAGATGAAGAACTTAGATAAATTCCATGATTAACATCCCAATCTGTTACCTTTGCACAGAGAAATGTTAAAGCATTATCTGATATGATAGTTGCTGGAACACCAAATTTGTAAACTATACCTTCATAAAAGGATAGTATCAAAGTTTCATTAGCATATTTCAAGGCTATTGCTTCAGTCCAGCATGTAAAGTAATTTGTAGCAATCAAAATACACTTGTGTCCTTGTGAAGAAGGCGGGTTTATCATGCCAATAAAATCAAGACCCCACTGCATAAAAGGTTAATCAACTGAAATAGGTTGTAAGGGCAGCGAAGCTAAACATTCTTTTCCAACAAAGAAAGCACATTTATTACACTTTTTCGATCCATTCAAAATTGTCCTTGAATATGTTGGGCCAGTAGTAAGCTAGATTTCATAATTTTAAGGCTATGTTACGTGCCGATAAATGACCTCCTACAGGTCCTTCATGGAATTATGATAATAATTGGTGAATTTTTTCGTAGTCAACACATCACAACAATATTCCATTTATATCTCTTTTGAATAATACACCATTAATGAAAACATAGGGTACAACTTGTAATCTAAAATACCTTCATTTATTTTTTTACCTTCGGATGTTGCAAATAGTGACTAAATCAGTCATCCATCTTGATTCTTGGACCTCTCAAGAAAGTTTGGGTTATTAGTTTTTAGCTGAACCATGATATTATTGATGCCATGTTTGTATCTTAATTATTCTAGTGCATGCTATTTTTAGACTAAATCAAGCCTTTTCCTTGAATTGTCATCCATCTTGATTCATAACTTTATTAGCCTACTCTTTTCTTATCAATTCTTTATTACACAAGAAAGCTTTCACAACTTGGATTAGAAACAAGAACATGAATTTTATTTTTTAAAGAATGTAATTGAAATTATTTAGCCCTCCTGACTACTAAAAGTACTTGTTTTTCAAGAAATATGTACCTTTTTCATAATCATGCAAGCTCTATCCAAATAAAGCAATTGGTTGTTCAATAGTTTCATCATTAACATGAGTTAATATGGTTGAGATTGTTTCAGCTCCCGCAAGTGCATACATTATAAAATCTTTATCAAAATTTGAATTGCAAGAGTAGGAGCTTGAGAGATGGCTATTTGATTGATTCAAATCCTTCTCTCCCTTCGTTGGTCCAAGATAAAGTCTTCTCTTTCTTTAACATAGTTATCAATGATTTTACCAATGCTGTAAAATCTGGAACAAATCTTCTAACAAAGTTAATTTTTCCAAGAAAACTCTGTAATGCCTTCTTATGATGAGGCAATGATAGTTGTGATATGGATTCGATTCTAAAAGGATCAATTACTAAACCTTACTTAGAAACAATATGACCAAGTAATTTTCCTTGATGTACCAAAAAGATAGAATTTAGTGGATTCAAAGATATCCCAAATTGTCTGCATAACTAAAAAGTCTATCTTAGGTGTATTAGATGTTCTTCAGAATTTTTTGAGAATATAGTAACATCATCTAAATAAACAAATATGCATTTATTGAAAAAAATGCAAAAATCCATGTCCATTACACGTTGAAATTTTGCACCAACATTTGAAAGGCCAAAAGGCATTCTTTTGTAAGCATAAGTACCCCACTTGGTGGTAAAAGTTGTTTTGTACCTATCTTCTTCTTGAACTAAAATATGATTGTATCCACTATAACTGTCTAAAAGAGATAGTCTATTTGAAGCTGGAAATTGTTCTCAAAATCTGATCCATATTTGGAAGTGGGTAATGATCTTTTAATGAAGCTTTATTAAGATCTCTGAAATCAACACATAACCTGATTTCTCCATTCTTCTTCCTAACAAAACAACATTAGATACCCAACTTGAATGCTTAAATGGAAAGATAATACCCGATTCAATCAAATAAATAACTCTTTCCTTATTAGAGGCTATATTTTGGGATTTACAGGCCTCTATTTTTTCCTAACTAGCTTGGAATTTGGCTACAATTCAATAGTATGTTGTGATAAACTGGGATCAAACCCTTTCAGGTCTTGGTATTTCCAAGTGAAAACATCTTTGAATTCCTTGCAAAGATTAATAAAAGAATGTTTTTAGCTAAAGAACATACCTTTTCGAGAAACAAATTTTTCCCTTCATCAACTGAGATTTCTTCATAGTTATCTAGCATGTGTTGAAATCTTAGTCTTGACCTTCCTTAACTAATCATCAATGTTGAAGATGTATTCTAATGTGACAAGACCTCGAGAGTTTATTTGTCTTTAACTGAACAATCTGGTCACCATATAAGTGTTGTAATTTATCTTGATTTACTACAGAAAACTCAGCTTCTTACTACAAAAACCTACAGATTTGATCATCACTTTCAAAAACCTGCCAATTCAAGTCATTATCATGTATCAAAGGTCGACAATTAGCTTTATATGAGGTTTAATTTTGCTATTTTTAATCTGTTCAAAGCACTTTAAAACTAGCACCAATATCGACAAGTCTATCTCGCATGCTTATTTTATGTTCTAGGAATGAATTGAATGTTAATAGCTTGAAATCTTCCATTTAAGTCTAAAACTCTATGTCCTGTAAGACTTCATTAATGGATTCTTACCAACATTGAAATTTCTTACTTGATTGATAACCAACTCGAGAATCACGAAAAATATGTAACATGCTAATACCTCTCTTCTAGCCCAAAGTAAGCCATGAATTAATGCTTCGTATTCAACTATTTAGTAAGTGCATCCAAATTAGAGACTCAAAGTGATAAATACCTTTCATTTCTTGGGAAGTGAGCATCAAACCTGCTCCTTGTCCTTTCTTGTTTTTAGCTCCATCGAAATGAAGCTTCCAAATCCTTTCCATTAAGTTTTCTATTTTGGACAAAGAAGGGAATTGGTGTATTTTCTTCATGTAAGCAATACATGGCAAATAGATGCTCTTAAAATTTCTTGAAAGGATCATGAGCATGTTCTTCATGTGTCTTTTCATCCATAAACAAGTTAGAAACACCATCTAGTGTTGAAACATGAGCTATTTTATCAAAATCAGACTACTCTAAGGCTCAATAATTAGCTACTACATTAGAAGCGTGAGGCTCAATGTGAAATTTGGCTAATGGTTCGAGTTGATAGTAACCTTGGTCCCATAATGAGTAGTGAAAAATAAGAAAGACCAATCGAAGAGAGATAACCTCCTATGTTTCTTTGTGAAATCTCTAAATAAGCATATAACAAAGTAAGGAGGTAAATCTAAAAATAGTAATATCTTACAGAATGGAAACATTTGGGAAAGCATGCAATGTTATCTCTAGATATCTAATGACACCAACTGTATTAGTTGTAATTCCATCCAACTGTAGGACACTCTTTTATGTAGGTTCATACTGTAGACCCAATTTTTCTGCAATTGCTTTTGGCACAACTATGCTACTTACTTGCACCATTTGTCCACCATATAGTTATGAACAAGATGTTCTCCAATAATCAGTGATAAATAAAATGGTGGTGGATTCTTGATGTCATGAGAATTTAAGAAAGTTTGAAACATCCATTTAACTTCTTTGATGTAGTCTTGTTCCATTGTTCCAATGACCATGTCTTCTTTCCGGAGTTCCTTCTATGTTGTTTTAGAAGAAATCTATAAGCTTAGATAGTTAATGAAAGTAAATCTTGTTGTCTGGAATACTTAGAGCATCCCACATTGAGATGTTAACATTATGCTTTTTCATTACATCAACAATGTTAAAAGAAGAAACAATTTTAGAGACAAATTCTACTGTTTTAGCATAGGCTTTAGCAAAAACTGATTTTACTTTAGCTGATTTTGATATCTGAGGTATAAATAATCTTCTTAGATCAGGATGTAGCTATTTTTGTTACTCTTTACCATCCGTAACACCTATTATTTTTTGAGAAACAAATGCACTATTAGCTGGTTTTGGGCTTATACTTGCTATTTTATCAGTGATAATAGGTATAATAGGCCTATTCTACTATTTTTACTCTCTGTAGCCTTTTCCTGAGCCCTATTAGTAATTGCAATGAAATCATCCTCACTAAAACTGACTAAGTTCTATTCAGTGCTTTCTGAACATGACTTTCTTGCTTCCCATCCTCCATTTGAGGCATGAATAATGTTTCAGATTGAGGTTGTGCAACAAGACTTATGTTTAGAAAAGCATTTGGTAAGTTTGTATTGAATGAGGTTGATTACAAGGTTGATACCACTCTTCAGTAGCCATATTAACTGGAACTAAAGTGTTAGATGGAGTAGGAGCCTTTGGATCAAACTACCTTTCTAGATAAGGTTGTATATAATTTTGATTCTACTGGTAAGGCTGCCTATTTTGTTGGTTTTGCTGATTTTGTTGATAAGGAGCCTGATAAGGTTTGCTAGGTAATGACAATTTATCATCAATTGAAGTCAACTTGTTTCCAAAAGTATACAAAAATTTTAACACATCATTTAATGGGGTTGTAATAACAGGCTCCACAATGGTGATAAGTTATGGGATAGGTGCTAAGATCTACCCAAAAGGCATTGAAGGCCTTGTGTTAATTTTTCATCTTGAATAAGGTTATTTTTAGATTTTATAGCAATTTCATAAGCATTCGGAAGAGTATTACCTCCCATAGATTGAATTATAGTTAAAATATCACTTTTTAAAGCTCTTAGATAATAAAGGAAAGCATGGTCATCTTGAGGCTTAACACTTGCTAGGATTCATTCCCAAGTTCTAGAAAAATGAATGTTGAAACTAGACATAAATTCATGAGGAGATATTTTAATAGTAGACAACTATTCTATGAGGGATAGAAATGATCTAAATTATCTTGGAACTATTTCAACAATTTTTCACCTAAATCATCCCAAAGTTCTTGTGCTTCCAATCTCTAGATTTCTATACCATTGCAAGGCTTGTCCTTTAAAGGATGCAGCTAAAAGCCTTAAAGCCACATCTTCATGAGTGATATTATGAACTACACATAAGGCTATAACATATTTAATGTGCTTTGTAGGTGTAACATGATTTTCACTAGTTAATGATGGAAAATTTTCATGGAAGCATTAGGGATGTCATGGTAAACTGGGATTACTAATGGGATGCCATTAGTAAAGGTCACAAAATTCCTAGGTGGTTGAATAGCCATTTGAAAGACTGGGATTTGAATAGAAAAATTGATACGTGGTGAAAGAATATTAGGAAGAGGGTTATCAAAACCAGGTCTATTATAAGGTAAAATATTAAAAATCTTATCCTTCTTACATAATTCAAAGGTAAAGAAACAAAATCAGGAGGAATTCCTCTTACCGATGATCTTGTAGTCACTTTAGGCATGGAACATGCTGCAATACTGGTATGAAATCAGCCCTACAGAGTCACCAAATAGATCTTTAAATATTTAAAATAGATTGTTGCAGCTTGTTGTCTGAAAGTAACTTTTATCTGCTGTAAAATCTATTGTAGATCTGCTATAAATATCTATAACTTGCATGCATATTTGATTCATTGTCCCATCAGGGCGTGCCAAAAATGTTATCTCTCAAAAGTGCACCATGTAGAGAGATGGCTGCAGTGTTCTAAGCTTGAAAAATGGATCTCTCTCTTTCGTAGATATAATGGAAACACCTCAGGTTTGTGGGTATACCTATTTTGAGGTGAGTCTCCAGTATCAAGGCTAGTTCCTTATTAATGTATCCTAAACTAATTTTTGGGGGTTTAAGGGTAAAAAGAAGACGAGAAAAGGATTAAAATTGGGGTGATACACCAAATTTGTATGAGGTCTTTGATTGAGTATATGCACAATTGATATGGAAAGGATTTTTGATGCACAAGCCAACAATTTTCTACAGAATATTAAGGGAAAACACTTTGGTTTATTGAGGGAAAGTATCACAACAATATTGTTAAGTTAAACATGCACATTAATATCATAGAAATTACTGAATTTGCAATAGGGTAAGATGATCAATTAGGGAACTTACATTCACAAGATTAATAGAACATAGACAAAAGTACTAGAAATAATTGGAAAGGAAAGAAATACTTCTCATTCGGAGGGAAAACGGCAAAAAATTGCTTCAAAGCACTCCACGTATCTAAAATTCCTCTCCTTTGTGCTTTGCCAAATGCACACAATATATAGGAAAATTATTTCCCACCCTTCCTAAAAATAGGCTAGAATTGTACTCGCCCATGCATCCTAATTTTATCCTTCATCTATTAATAAATAAAGGAATAAAAAAGAACATGCAAATACAAAGAGGAATTAATGACCATTGGTTACAACTCTATCAACTGCAAATAATTGCTTTCTATTCTTAAGAAAAGAATGAGTGATAATTTTCTACAAAAAAGTTTTGCTTGATGAGAAAGTCTTCTTCCTTGTGCATGTAGATTTTGTCTTCTTGTTGATCTGTCCTTTTGTTGAAGGTATGTGACCTTATCCATTTGTAGTGATAATATTAGCACTTTCTAACCATGGTTGAATCTAGTGAACTCGGGACTCGAATTAAGGTGCAAGAGTATTGCAAACTTAATCATTTTTGGTATTTGCATTATTGAGCTCCATTCGAGCTAGAAAAATTCTAGTAAATTTTCTCCTAGCCGCCATTATTAATGTTCAACCATGGTGAAGGTTTCGTAAAGAAATTTGTATGTCATTATTTTGAAAAAGAGTTGTCCATATAGGACAAATTTGAACCGCAAATGGGCACGGAAGATATTTTCATTCATTTTTGATAGAGATTGTGCATTTTTAAACATTTGTCATGCTCTTTTCGCTTCTAATTTTGGATTTTGATGACGTGGGAGGAGTCATGGGAAATTTTATCACTTTTCTTTCTTTTTCAAAAAAGGCTCAAAATCTCAAATTTACCGATGCTCGCTTTTGACTTATTGAAAACATGGGTGGATTCATGAGAATTTTTATGATTCTTTTCCATTTTTTAAAATGGGCTCAACATCTTAAATTGACTCGATGCTCCTCTTCTGATTTATTGAAAACGTGGCATTGTTTGGTCTTCGGTGGGGTGTGGGGACTTTATCACTTTTCCCTTTTGAAAAAGTGGCTCAATTTTTCAAATTGACCCGACGATGTGATTTTGAATTAATTCAATATGATTGACTTTTAATGCTTCAACGGAGTCGTGGGCAATTATTAAACTTTACTCCCTTTTCAAAAGCTTAAAATTTTCAAAAGCAAAAATGTTCCAATTTTTGAGCTCAACATGACTTTCTCCTCAGCAAGGCCACGGGACATTTTGACTTTATGCCCTTTTGGAAATAAAGATTAAAATATCAAAAGGTCGAATCTCTCACCTTGACTTTTTTGTTGTGGGACATTTTCCTTTTGCCATGAGCGAGACCCGTGTGACATTTTTGACTTTAAGCCCTTTTGGAAATAAATTCAAAATCTCAAAGGCTTTGACGCTCCGCTTTGACATTTTTTTTCGGGCTCAACATTTGATATTTTCCCTTTTCCAAAATGCCTAAAAACACAAAAGGGCCTACCCTCTCCGCATCTAATTATATTTCATCATGCCCCGAGGGTTGATTTGACATTTTTACAAAATGGTGAATAGATGCTAAGTTACCCCAAAAGACTGCCATTTTAATGTGTCAAGTTGGGGTATTCATCGATTTTGGTGATCAATTATGAGAATTTATCTTTGTATACTTTTGATTCATGGTTGTTGATCTCGAACTCACTTGATGAGTTAAGTTACTTTAGTTTGATGAATAAAACACTCAAAACTTGAAGTCTTTCATATTTTTATTCTCAAGCTCTATCGAGTAAAGGAACTCTGTAAATTTTTTTCCATGGATGGCAACTATTGGAGATGATATTTGAGCTCAATTTATTTGCATCTATAGCTATGTTGAGCTTATTTTTCTTAAAAAGATATATGTTTATGTGAAGATTCTATGACCACAATTTTTGAGGTTTGTGAGATTCTATGGCCACCATATTTTTGAGGTAGTGACTTCATGTGTTTTTTTGTAATCTCGTGATTACATATTGCTTATTTCGACAAGATTGAGCTCGCCATTTTACTTTTCCTATATTATTTCATCTTCAAAACATTGATACTTGTTTTTCCTTTGTATTTTTAATGTGTTTTTATGAAACAACATCGACCTTAAGTTGAAACTCATATTGGGTTCCCCTTTTGGCTCGAATTCGATGAGGGTTTGCTCTTGGTTCAATTTTAGCCGATGAGTTATTGATCTTTACTCTAATTTTAGTACCCATTAATGGGTCTTTCTCGATCAAAGCCAAGATTTGAATTTTCTTCCTTAGATTTGTAACTTTATTCATTCCTTTAAGTTTTATTGCAAAAAAATTGTATATGAAATTTTAACTATCCTTCCTGAATGAATTATTTTTTCCAAAATCTATATGTGCACATGTATTGTTTCAAAATTATGGCTTGAAATATTACAACCCAAATTTGGGTATCATTGCTTTAGCATGGGTATTTAGAATTCTTTATTGATTCTTGATTCTACAATCCATACCTGCACACTTGAGAAAATAGTTAGAAAATATTTGGATTTTTGGCCTCTCTTATGTCTATGTTTTTATTTTCTTCTTTCTCCTTCTTTCGAGTGAGAAAATAATGTATGTAGTTTTGATCTTCAAGTAATTTACATCTCATGTTCTTTAAGAGATCCATATGCACAAATTAGGGTAGTATAGGAATATGGATTAACCCCTAATCTCTTAATTGATAATCTTCATCTTTTCTTCTTTCCAGGTACAATTCTCTCAAATCAATGAAGATGAATATGGAACAAATTTTAAGATGAGGATGCATAAACCGAAGGAAAACCTCAACGCAATGATGGGTTCATTCATAATCCTTTATTTTCTCTTTCATGCATGTTTCCTCTTATTCAGTAGTTTATACTTTACTTTCGGTTACATCCCATGGTTTGTTTGGGAACATTTGAAATTCCTTATGAATAAAGCATTGAATAGTGAAAATGAGTTGTTATTTCTTTCTGTATTTATGCTTTTTGATATGGATTGTATGATGAGCTAAAGAACTCAATAATATAATTGAATGTCTTAATCATGAAGGAAAGAACATTAAATAATACCTGTAACATCCAGTAATGAAATCTAATTTCTGTAATATGCATTTATGTTTTTTGTTCCAAAACTTAGCATTTCATCTACTCTGTAATTGGATGTCTTCATCAAGGCAACACCATTGTTTTCCTTCGGGGATTTGTGTTATTTTGTTGAAGATAGTCATGAAATTTTAGACTATGTGATTTGTTATGTTTTGTAACAAGCACACATAGCTACAAATTTCATGTAATCATTATTTAATTCAACAAGAACAATATTTTTTGAAAGAAACTCCCTAGCTTAGGTATACTTCACCAATGCTATCCATCATAACAAAGTTTCAAGTTGCCCATTTTTGCACAAGTGAAAAAATTGTCAATAGTGGAATTAAGGCCAATACGGATAGATTCAATCATGATGATGAACATGGACTAGTGACATGTTTAGGAAGGAGCAAGGATTCCCCAAAGTAAGATGGCTAAGAAACACATGATAGAAAGGAAGTAGAAAATTTTTTTAAAGGGGAAAAGGTGTCTGTAAACATGTTAAAAAGGTAATACTATACACATGGATGTTTTGAATGAATTAGAAGAACCATTAAAATGAAATGAATATATCTTGGAATCCTTGTGATGAAAAAGTAATTAGCCAAAGGTACAAACCATGAGATGAGATATGGACTACTATTAGAGTATGAAAATGGTCCCAAAAAGACACTTGGTAACATACTAATCTTGTTTACTCATAGAGATTCAAAGTGTGTGCACATGGAATTAATTACCTCTTGAAGGGAAGATTTAATAACAAACAAATGAGGAAAAACTAGCTAATGTGTAGGAATTATTTATTTTTGATAGGTGATAGGTGATTGAAAGGTGGAAGGAGGGTCGTACATTGCTCATCTACCAGCTAGGTATCCATTGCCCTAATGGAGCTGTATTTAAGTCTAATCCCAACATTTCTATATTGCTAGTAAAGTGTCTATAGCCATAAGATAGAGATTATTGGAAATACCATAAAAGAGAGTAATATATCAATTTTATTTTTATTTTAGCTTTAAGCTTTTAGATTTTGATTGAGTTTGATTTTTTTCTTTCGAAAACTTATTTCAGCTCTCTAGATTTTTAAGGGGTTAAAAAGCACCGATGGCTTAATGGCAAGAGGTGGAAGTGACTACATGACGAAAACATTGGCTAGTGTCAAAAATAAGTTCAAAAGTTCTTCACAAAAAGTTGATAAGATGTTGATTGTGATAGGATCTCTATGAGGTCAGTTGTTCTTTAATCAACCAAGGTGATGAAGGACCAAGGTCAAACAAATACCATAGAGATAACTATCACAAAACATGTCCGAATAGACTAACCAAGATATCACTGAAGGGATGAAATGGTAGGAAGACTTATAAATGAATAACAAGGAATGAAAGAAAGAAAAACCATGTGTATGAAATACCTTATTGTAATGTGTGATTTTGTACCTTTAATTTTTTTTTTTATGTTTTTGTTGTATTTTTCCTTTTTTTTAATTTTTTAAATTTTTGATAGTTTTGGAAATATGGGACTAACAATGTCACTGACATTATAGGATTGAAAAATGATGTTTTGACTTCCTTGGTAATGGGGATTAAGCATGTTTGTTTATCAAGCATCATATTATCCCCAATCACGATGATCGTGGTGAGTTCATACTCAACTAATTACTTGATTTATCTTAAAACATGGATTTCATATGCATGGGATTGAGTTCCCTATCCAAATGTTTACGCATTTTGCACCATACTTGATGGTTACGTTGATGTGCATTCTTGAATCATGCTTGATTTTTACCTTAAGATCATTGGAATTGTTGGGAACTTTGGAGTTTGTGGGATGTGTAACTTGAGTTTGATGAAGAAGCCATTTTGGTTTCTTATGATCGACCATATGACCTATTTGATCCCAAGAAGTGGGAAAAGAAAGTGAATGTTTATGATTGATGATAGGAATGAGAGAAATTATGGTGGGCTTGCCCCGGTCATTGGTTGAAGGATGAAAATTATACAGTCCAAGAATTGAAGAGGATGGGCTACCGGAGGTGAGCCACTAATAGAAGATGATGAAGGGCTGCTAGAATATGGCCCTAAGATGGAAGAAATTGGGCTATGAGGACATGGACCAAGAATAGAAGATGATGGTGTCCCATAGATGGAAGAGGATGAAGGGCTACTAGGACATGCCCCAAGAATAGAAGGTAATGAGCTACCCCAAGGTGACCCATAAATAGAAAATAATGGAGGCTACTAGGATGTGGCCCCATAATAGAAAAAATATTGAAGAGGAATACTAGGGGGTGACCCAAGTATAGATGAGGAGGACTACTCTAAGACATCCCATAGATAGAAGAGGATGAAGGGCTACTAGGACGTGGCCCAAGAATAGAAGGTAATGGGCTATCAAGAGGTGACCCATAAGTAGAAAATGGAGGGATACCTAGGGGTGGCTCTAGGATAGAAGAAGAAGATGGGATACGAGGGTGTGGCCCAAGGTGAGATTTTTATTGAGGAATGATGATCGATAATGAATGATTTGGCAATGAGAAGATAGATCATGGATCAATGTTAGACCTCGGTATATCATCATGCTCGGAGGAAGGTGAATATGGAATAACAAAAGAAGAATCAAGCTCCATGACTTTAGGCTCCTCCTCTATGTTTTGACAAAAGGAATCAACTTCTTCCTCCCCATATGTGATTTTATCAATTTTTAGAAAGAATCCTTGTAGAGGGATATCTTCGTGAAGTCTTATTGTTCCTTCATCTAAGAGAAATAAATTAGTAGAGGTTTTTGTTCTTCGACCATAGGAGGTTTATTAGAACATATGGGTTCAATAAGTTGGGGAGATTGATTACATAAGACATGTGATGATGTACACGAGGGGAACTTGACCTTATCACTCCAAAAAATATTTTTGATAGTGCTTCAAAAATATATCTTAACACATGGCTTCTTTCTAATGGTTTGATGTTTTTGCATACATTGATCTTTAGAAGATGGATGAGGAAATGGTATGATATGGTTGAAAGGGCTGAAGGTTTGAAGAGGGATTGAAGTTGGATTAATACTAGAAGATGACTCATGAGAGGAAGTAGTCTTGGTGGCATGCGTTTCATGAATGGACGATTTTGGAATTAGACCTAGGTTGTTTTTACGGAAGATGATGCAATGAAGGAAGAAAAATAGGATCAAGTAGCCATCCATTAAGTTGTGATGTTGGATTCAAATTATATGATTAACTAGAGGAATCCAAGTCATGGAGAATCTTGATGGAGGAAGGGGTCATTGAGGTGACTGATAAAGGTGGTCCTATGAAGGAAGAGTTGATCATGACTCAAGAATTGAATTATATGTTCAATCGATGGAATTTGGAGTCTCAAAAGTCTTCAAAGGAGAAATAAATCATTGAGGTGATTGGTAATGAATTTCCTTCAAACAAAGGGAAGACCGTGATTCAGGATTTAATCTAGGGGTATCTGAATTATAGTTGGGATTGAATCTTTAGAAGAATAGTAGGAATTTGGATAGTAGTTTGGATCTACATTAGAAAAGAGTGGGGAAATTGAATAATAATATGGATCGAAGCATCCAAACCATACCACCAACTATGAGATGAAGGTGGGGAACAGGGTACCCAAACGGGCCCTATAGCGCGAAGAACCATACACGGTTTAGTCATAATGGGAATCTTTTGATTTGAATTCCTAAACCTAGGTTTCATATTTTTGTAAGTGTGAGGAACCACACAATAGTCAACCATTTTTGGTGATGTTTAATCACAAATGTATATGCCTAAATAGTGTGATGGAACTACTTCAAATGGAAGAAAGTGACGTGTCGATTCAAAGAAGAATAATGCCATCCAACAAGACATTTGGTAGATATAGATATGTTAGTGTTATTTTCCAAAAGGATCTAAGGAAAACATACATCGTGATAATGTAATTTATAACCCAAAAATATTGTACTAGAAAAAGTCTCTAAGCTTGTTAACATGCAAGGAACAATCATTTAAGTCCACAAGTAAACCAATCATTCACTCAAACTATTTTATGGAACACTATACCTTTAAGCTATGGTTTCAATGATAGGCACAAAATCAGATAGTGAAAATACCCTATCAATACCTATGTCGAGTTGAAATATCAATGATATCTAAGAATCAAAGTTGTACTAACGCGTGATCCCTCCATGAGATATACTATGACTATTTCAAATGCCAACAAGATCTAAGTTTTTGATAATAACAATTGTAAATTCAAATAACGTAACAACACTACCTTCATATGTTAAATAAGTTTTGAATAAAAAAGGTGTTAGTATCAAGATAATGCTATTACGATATGAACAATGTAATATCAACACTCTCAAAAGGCCTAACACACTATTGGGATCAAAACTAAATATAAGTATAACAAAAATTTAGTCATGTAGGCATCATAAAGATACAAATAGGAAACTTCTATCAATTTCTCAAGAAAGGAAAACATGATGTAAGTATCACAATTATATGGCTAGAATGTGGGAAGAGTAACAAATCAAAGGGAAATGATGATGAAATAAAATCCTAGCTATGAATATGATCTTAAATCAAAGATAATGTGTCCATAAAATATATAAGGATGCATCTACACACTTTAGATGTTTAACAACTTAGTGTAAACATGGATGAGTGTAAATAGACACAAAAGTGGTGAACACTATCTATGAAAACACTCATTAATGATGCCTTATCTTATCCCAAATGGGCAACAAGAATGAAAATATATGATAAAAATATGTAAAAATAAACTAAGCAGAAATTTTTTGAGTTTGGCCTCGTTTGAAGGTGAGAAAGAAACCAAGTGAAATGACACATTTCTTTAATTCTTGTGATGAGAGACAATTATATTTAACTTAAATGGATTCTTTACCGTGCTTGAAAACAAGGCTTTGAACCCAACTAAGTATCAATTTGTGATGGTTTGACTCGATATGATAATGGACTAGTAAAGTGGGATCCTCGACGAAATGGCTTCCCTAAGTAGATTACTCAACTAGGTGTCAACAATTTGTCTAATGTGAGCTTGATTTTCCAAGAAATTTGCAATGACTAATCTTGGTTTATCTCAGATTTACTTTACCCCCTTCTAATACAATGAGAAAATAGTGCATTAAATTGTATTATCATTAGAGTCGTGATACAAACAACTTTGACTCTAACTCAAAATCTAAAATCTATCAAGTGGGTAAGTGAGGTGCTTCCTATTTCATCCATGAGGTTACTCAGCAGTGGATTAGTTTAGGGTTCCTAGAACCACCACCATTGTTGTATCTTAAGGAGTTATGCCAAAGGGGTTACATTCTAGTTGAGTGGATAGGGACGTAACCTTTTTTGAAACCTACAATATAGTGTGATGAAACGTGGTTTCTTTTTTTTATCTTACTTAGCTTAATGTGGTTTTAATTAGCACACCATTTGACAACCTACAATCAAACACATATTAGTGGGTTTGTGTCTTAAACTCCTTTCTTTGAAAAATGAATTAGGTCCTACACCAAGATTAGTAGTTTTCCGAAATATCACAATATGAAAGAGAGTTTAAGTGTTGTTTTTGATTCCCAAGATCACCTAAATGGTGCAAGGAAAGAGCATAGGCAACATGAAAAATCAACTATAATAAGAAATGGAAAACAACTTAAGTGATTTTTGAAAAATAAATTTGTTTTATCCAAATTTGAAAAGTTAATTCATTTTAAATCTTAAATTGAAGTGTTTTGAAAAGAAAAATAGAAGGTTTTTGAAATGTTTTTGATTCCCAAGATCACCTAGAAGGAGCAAGGGAAGAGCATACACATTTTAAAGGACCCATAAAATGAAAAACATGAACACTCAACTCAGATAGGAAACTAATATGAAGAAAAGAAACATGAAAATCACTATTAGATCCTATAAAAAATTTAGAAATCTACAAAAATAAGAAATTCTAGAAATCTATTTTTAGCAGTTTCTAGTATTTTGCATTTTGGAGGTCTCTGGGAATTTATGAAGTTTTAAGATAGAAATAATCATATTAAAGGTATATTAATTTTGGAAAATACCTCACAAATATCGCTACGTGCTCTTTCTGACGCCTATTTAAGCTCTAAAAATGGGTCAACGGGTGAGGAGATATGACCCAAACTAGGAGCACTAAAATAATAGGAATAAATCTGCATCAAAAAGAGACGCCTCCATTACCAAAATGATGCATGCACATCCCAACAAATGGATACACACCCTTAATGATGGATACACATGGCTATAAAATATGATAGTGTGGATTTATACGCGCGCGTCTGACAAAGAGTACAAGTGGGTTTCAATACATATATGAGCCCGATAGATGGGTAGATGAGAAATATAAAAATGTAAAGTCAACAAAGCAACAATGGAAACCTACATTTTAGATAGATCGGTACACATGTAATTTGATGTATATTCTCAGGTTTCAATGGATACATGCTCCTTTGTATATTGGTTTTACATGCAAGGTAAATCTAGAAGGGTGCGTGACTAGTTCAGTGGGTGCACGCCTTTTTGACATATATGCATTGATCCATAACACTGTAAGCTAGGACACCTATGCGTAAACTATAAAATATCAAAAAATCATAGAAATGAAAAATTCAAAACATCATATAGGTTAGTATTTATCCATCAAAACCTATTTCTAGCTCAATCCCATTAAATGATTTACAAAAGGAAGAAAACTCCTTTTAAGATGTGAAATCTATTAAAAGACAAGATTTTAAACCCTAGAAAGCATACAAGTGGTTAGAAATAGACATGTTAAGCCTAGAAAATACTTCAAAAGGGCTATGGAGTAAGTCCTACTAGGCATGCCAAATGTGAACAAGGAAAAGTTGCAAAAGCTATGGAAATGGGGTAAGAACACTCAAGAGGCCCTAAAAGATTTAAACAAACTAGTCAATGGACCATCAAATAAGAAATAAGACAGGATTCATCACTTTGCATCCATTAAACTTGAAATAAACAAGTAGTCTAATATATCTAGTTATCTCTATTCTTGAGAGATTTTACAAATGAACCTATTAAGGATTCTAAGAAATCGGTTAGTGATTATGAGAATGGGAGATCACCACTAATGGCTTCAAGGAAAATGGTTCTTCCCATTTAATCAATGCTTTTGAGTGAAGTGAAATAACAAAGCAAAATCAATGTTAGCTCAATATAATAATGAAGAAAAATATCTAATCCTAGAAATAATACTATAGTTTAGCCTAGAGAGAGGAAGTGTTCTTATAAAAGTGAGAGGGGTAGTGGGGTATTTATAGTTTTCCATTTGGGAAAGTGTGAGACTTTTGGTGCATATGGGATAAATGAATAAGACAAAAAGAACTTTAGTAAGTCAAAGTAATATTTGACTAGGCTTAGAAGAGGTTAATCATTGTTTAGGGTTAATTAATCACAACTAGTGAGAAATTAGGGTTCCAAAAGGGTTGTGAGAGGTCTAATCAATCTAATGAAATGGATTAATAATCTAGTAAGCTAGTAACAATGGTCTAAAAGGGGATAATAAGAGGGTTTAGTCAATATGAGGCTATATTATCCTAATTATTCAGTTTATAGGAGGATCATGACCAAAAGGATGTCGTAAAATGGGAGTTAGATGCGTAAAATTGATTATGTGTCATCAATTTGCAAGGAATGAGATAGTTAGTGCAATATTTGGAATAATAGTTCTTTGATCAAACTATAGGTTTCTACACCAAGATCTTTCATAATGTATAAAGGTTTGTCCTATTGTATAGAGGTTCTAAATGGTTTCATCAAGCCAAATAAGGTGTGCATCTGCTCATGAAGAAATTATTAATTCATCCAAGGTATGAGGTCTGTCATAAGAATATATAATTACCAAGAGTGTTCATCATTTTAATAGAGCTGAGACATAATATATGGTCTTACATCTATGAATCATTGTGGTATGAGACTATGAATTCAAGGTTGAGAATGTACGTAGGATATTTTGGCTTCACAATAAAATGTCAATGTGTCAAAGTTAGCAAAAATATCATTATTCTGATAGAAGCTTGAATTATTTGATCGATGTTTTACATATGATACAATCATGATAAGATTATTATACTATTGTGTTCCTACTTAGAGAATGAGGTGAAGAAACTTGATGGATACGGGAATTAAAAATATCTCCGGATCTTGATGTTTTACCTTTATATTAAATATTATAGACATGTTTTCTAGACTACAAAAAGGAAAAGAAAATATATCGAAGAGTGATCCCACTTTTGCAATATTCATGGAGGAAAAAGAGGTGGTGTAAACCCCTACATTATTTTTTTAAATTCTTGCCATGGAGGGATAAATTCCAACTTCGCCTCAACATTAATAAAAGTTAATTAGTATTACTATATAGTTTTTGATGGATTTACAACACAATTTTTTTCATAGGTAGTGCCAAAAATGAACGTGAAGATAAATAAAGCATTTGTCCTCCTCAAATTGTTTAAGGAAATGCATTCTTGGACTACATTCAATACATTATGTTTCCATGGTTTAACAAAGTTTGAAGTACATCACAATGATGAAATTGGTGGTAACAAGTAAGCATGTTATAACAAGGACAAGAAAATATGTCGAAGAGTGATCCCACTTTTGAAATATTCATGGAGAAAGAAGAGGTGATGTAAAATCCTACATTATTTTTAGAAAATTCTTGTTGTGGAGAGATGGATTCGAAATTTTCCTCAACATTAATAAAATTGATTTTGTATTACTATACAATTTTTGATGGATTTATAACACAATTATTTTCATAGAAAGTGCGAGAAGTGAATTTGAAGATAAAGAATGCATTTTTGCTCCTCAGATATGTTAAAGGAAATACATGCTTGAAGTACATTTAACACATTATGTTTTCATGGTTTAAAAAGTGTGAAGTACATCATAGTGAGGAAATGGTGGTAACAAGTAAGCATGCTACAACAAAGACAAGAAAATATGTTGAAGAGTGATCCCACTTTTACTATCTTCATGGAGGAAGAAGAGGTGGTGTAAACCCCTACATTTTTTTGGAAAATTCTTACTATGGAGAGATAGATTCCAACTTTTCCTCAACATTAATAAAAGAGAATTAGTATTACTATATAGTTTTTGATGGATTTATAACACAATTATTTTCATAGGAAGTGCTAGAAGTGAATGTGAAGATAAAGAAAGTATTTTTTCCTCCTTAGATTGTTGAAGGAAATCCATGTTTGGAGTACATTCAATACATTATGTTTCCATGGTTTAAATTTTTTAAAGTACATCGTAGTGAGGAAATTGGTGGTAACAAGAAAGGATGCTTGTGATAAGATGTATGTACTTTTCCCACAAATGATATTTTCTCGTCTTTTGTTTTTCCAAATTGTAATTATCTAGTTTTTGGTTCATTGTTGTAACTTTTTTCTCATTTTAATTTCTTTAGTTTTTCCTTTAATACATCTTTGTATGGTCTCTATTTAATACATTATTGTTTTTCAACATTCCATTAACCTCCCATTCCCAACCAAATCCTCATAGGACATGTGAATCCCATAGATAATGTTGTAGTTAATAAGTTTTTAGGTCCAGAAGGGGTCTCGCTTTGTGGGAGGTCTATTGCACACATTTCCATTCCTTTAGTCTCCCTAGGAAATGCCCCAGGCAAATGTGAAACATGTGGAATGTACCACATTTTATATATTCTTCAGGTCAACTGTGGGATGAAACAATGTTAGCAAAAAATGATAAATGGTCATGGTATTGGTGGTGGAAAAAATGGAAAGTGAAACCGTAGTATATATATATATATGTGTGTGTGTAAATATATAGGAATATAATATAACACAAGGAATATATATATCCTTGCTTTATATATATATATATATATATATATATATATATATATTACGTAGATGTATCTAAGATAGGAAAATTATTTATGATTCTCTACAAGCGAAGGAATATACTAGAAGACATCAAAAATCATAATGGTTATGAAGATGAGGATGTTTAGGAGTTTTAATAACTTAAAAATTGGAATCACGAGATAAAGCAATGCGACATGAAAGAAAACAGTCTCAAATAGATTGAAGACTCACTTATAGTAGGTGTTTTTGGATGTAAAACTCGGAATGCACTAGTCGGACCTTGAAAAGATAGATTTATTTGAAATTTGCTAAAAATTGCAATATGTCGATTCTCTAAATACCTTTCTACTACTTTGTAAATACACAAATTGGAAAATTGTAGGAAAACATGACCCTCGTGTATTATCTAAAAAATTTCGGGAATGTTTTCTTGGCCAAATAAGGTTCCATATATATTTCTTGGAAAAACATTAGTGTCTTCAAATACCGGAGTGCCAATTTCTTGGAAAAAATTAATATTTTCAAATCCTAGTGTATTGATTTCTTGGCGATTTTTTTAAAATCTATATGCATCGATTTCTTGGAAAAATAGTAGTGTTTTCAAATCTTAGCGTGGTGATCATGGGAATTTAATAAAAATTATACATTGGGATTGTAAATTCCTTGGTGATTCAAATGGGATAGATTATTATTAATGGGTTTTTTGGGAAAATTGGGTATTGCCGTTCTTTGTAAATTTTTTAAAATCAAATTCCCAGAGTTCTACTACTCACCAAACTACGAATATTCTTTGCTAAATTTTTCCACGATGCAAAACCACATGATTTTCTTGCATTATTTACTTGAAAAAGCGATTAATTTACTTCATATTATACTAACCATCATGCACCTCACCACTTACAACGCTAGCATGACTGCCCTTTCTATAATTTCAACTTTATCAATGACCATCATGTTAATGACTACTATGTTCTCCATGATCACTTTTCACAATTACAATACAAAGGTGTTGTTTCTTTCCACTCACCCTCTTATGAGTGTTCTCTCTCTCCTATTCTCGCATAAGTGTTCTTGAAAACTATTCATTTATCTCCTTTACCTCTATTTAAAGTTGTCATCTATCCACCTACTAAGGTTATCATCCATCTCCATCCTCCATCTAATCCACCTATGGTTTGATCATCTCATTCTTAAAAATTTCAACATTACCTCATCGGCTTGCTAAGCCTCTTGCTTTTGCACTTGCTCCCACCAAACCTTCTATTGTTTGTCTCATTCCATCTAACATCCGATTTGGCACTTATTTTCATGTCGTTTTTTTTCACATGCTCCATATATGCCTTATAGGCCACTTCACCTATGGTAGATGACATTCATTCTCCATTTCATTAAGCGACGATGCACTCTCATGTTATGGTTCACACTTGAATTTTTAGGGAAGACTACATCAATGAACCTCTTCTTTCACTACTCATGCATTATGCTTTATGTCATATCTTTTTCTAGCATTTTGTTATATGTGACAAACCCATTTCCCTATGACACACTATTTTATATGATTCATTGTTGACTCGCTTGATGGATTTTTATAAATGAACCTCATTTTGACACTAGGGAAATATCTCTTCTTCCCCCTTCATTCTAATCACATGCTATTATAACCATTATTTTACATTCTCTCATCATACAACTACCAACACATCATTATTCTATTCTCTTATATTGTTTAAGTCATATTTCTCTTTCACATTATCTATTATATTACATCACATACATTTATTTCTATTCATCACATACTATGCTCTTCATTCTCATTAAAATACAAATCCTATTCTAATCATTAATTTTTCCACATCATCATGCATTTCAAATCCAAACAACCATTTCAACAATGCACATAAAATCTATCACATTACATAATTACTACCATGTAACTATTACTTCACTAAATCTGGACTTATTCCAATCGAGCTGCTAAAAAATATAGGCAATAATTGAATCCAATATTACTAGTTTTGGATTCCAAAATGTTAAATATTAGAATTATATATACTCCAAAATCACACATATTGGAATAAAAAAATGCATATATTAAAACCCAAAATCGCATACATTGGAATCCAAAACCACATATATTGGAATCCAAACTCACATATATTGGAATTTACTGCACTCCAAAATCCCATATATTGGAATCTCAAAATAAAAATATTGGAACCTGTTTTATGGGCTAAGTGGATACTATGCATTATTTATGCTTTGGACTATTCCAATATTACTAGTTTTGGATTCCAAAATGTTAAATATTGAAATTATATGTACTCCAAAATCACACATATTGGAATCCAAAAATGCATATATTAAACCCAAAATCACATACATTGGAATCCAAAACCACATATATTGGAATCCAAACTCACATATATGGAATTTCTTGCACTCCAAAATCTCATTTATTGGAATCAAAATCAAAATCAAAATATATTGGAATCAATTTTATGGACTAGTGGATGCTATACATTATTTATGCTTTGGACTAAACCAAACATGCATCTAGTTTATACGGATAATAAATGGTGCTAGACATTATTTATGCTTTGTTATAAATAGACATTTTTGTGTTTTATACGGGTTAATAGCCATGCTAGACATTATTTATGATTTGGACTAAACATAACATGTATTTGTTTTATATGGGCTAGTGAATGCTAGGCATTATTTATTATTTGTTTTAAGTAGAACATGTTTATGTTTTATATGGGCTAGTGGCCGATAGGAATTATTTATACTTTGGAATAAGATTCTTATTAGTTTTTAAATGTCTTTAAGATTAAACTATGTAGATTTGAATAATTAAAATACCTTATGGCCTAGGACCACTAGGCTAATGAAATTAAGAGATGTGAGACACTTCCATGTTCATTTAGTATGATGTGATTGAACCTTAGTGTAACCAGAGAATTACTAAAGATATTATGAAGAATCTAGCAGAGGGTGACTATTCAGATTAGGAGAATGTAATTATCTATAAAACCATTCCATATATATTTTCATATTTAAATATTGATACAAAATTAATTAAATTTATTGTCAGAAACCAAACCAAATCTATTTTCATATTCAATTATAGATATGAAATAAATTTATATTGCTTTACTAAAGATAGAATTGTAGTAAAACATTTTATGAAATGTTTGAATTTTATTGTAACACTATTCCCAAAGATGGGATCCCAATTTAACAATATAAATCATAGTAAAGCTCCAAAAATAAGCTCCCTCTAATTTGGTTTTGATCTAATAACATCCGAACATCTTCCATTTCTTCAATGGTTACAAAAATGACCACAAGTAGGGGTTAAATTTGATGTCGTTTAGATGTCTTTTAATGATTTTAGCCATAAAATACTTGCAAATATTTGAAATAACCATCACATGTGACGTGCATATTTTAGATATGACCTCATTTTTTCTAGAGATTTATATATAAATTATATTAATATATATTAAAAATAATTAAGTATATACAATATAATTTTATATTTATTTTATGAATAATGTAAAAATAACACTATTTTACATTTTGAAGGGTAATATTTGAAATATTATTAGTTTCATGATGCATGTGTTCTTATCTACAAAGTTGAAGAGAAAAAAATCAAATGGTTGAGGGTAGTGAATTAATCCAAAAATAAAAACATGTCCCTTTTGTTATTGTTATATCAAAAATCAAATAGTTGTGGGTGGTGAATTAGGTAAAAATCAAAGGGTGTTCCTCATTTCTTATTCTACTAGGAAATTTGTTTTGCATAATTTTTTTGAATCAAATGTAATGTTTCAAGGTGATGAATATTTACAAACCTTATTGTAGTTATTTCATTTCATTTGAATGTGGTATAAATTTTTAATTTTGGAAGAAAAATATAGTATTCAAGCATGCTCAAAATTAATTTAGGAATACATATTTGATTAATAAAAACTACTCAATTTTTTTACAATAAATTTTTTTCTAATAATTCATGCACACAAGTTATACATTCATACTCTCAACTTATAATTAGTGAAAATATAAATACTCCCAACTTATATTTGTACAATCTCAACATACAATAAAGTTAAGCAGTACCTTCATAATAACATATGAATGTATATATTCTTTACAATGTTAAGAAATACCATCATAATAACATTTTGAAATGATAAATAGTTATTTAGCATTTTCTTGCTCCAAATATTTGATGCCCTCTACCACATTCAATCCTTGAGACACTATTTGTGATATTTTTTTGTAAAAATCGCCATCAACCACTTATATTTTGTACAATCTTGTCATCTTCTTTTCATCCCAACCATAAATTTTTTTAGGAGGGTTTCCTTTACACCTAATGTAATGCACAAAGTGTTTTTACAATTGAAGGAAAACTCATTTATACTCAAACCTTTTCTATATCTCTTATTGTAATTCCATCAACTATATTGCAATGTTCCTTTCCCCAAGTGAGTACTAGATTCAATATAATTGATATTTTTTATATAATCCCTTTGATATATTTTAACATCAACATAAGTGATATTTAGACCAGAATCCCACTTCACAGTATGGTGATAATAATTTTATAAATTTTTACAGCCACCTCGTAAGTTGATAGCATCCTTTCCACACTTGAATGACATCTTCCTATTATATGTTTTATTTTTCTCATATAGTCAAGCCCTCCATATCTAAAATAAGTAAATAAATATTTTCATTACCTTTAGGGAAGTAAAATAATTTTATTTTAATCAACCGCATATCAATTATAACCAATTGAAATAAACAACATTTTATCTTATGGATATTAGTTACCGATTGAGATTGTGGCTTCGATTACACCACCTTTACCCATTGTTGGATCCATTGATGCAAGATCTATTTCAAATAAACATTCATCAATTCATAATCTATTTCTTGCTATGGAAAATGAAATCATAATGTATTTGAAATAAACATTAATCAATTCATAATCGATTTCATGTTATGAAAAATGAAAGATTAATTGAAAAAGCATAGTGGTTTATGTGGTAATATGGTAATTACAATATCAATTGTTCTCTATCTTATTATTAAAGTTTAGTGACCACTAGGCTACACTTATATTCACCAAACCACCCTTTGGTAGAAAACAATCCTCAGCTATTGATGAGGTTTTACAGACCACTTCTAGGCTATGCCAACATTGGTTAACTACACTTTTTTTGAAAACCTTTAATGAGGCTAGCCAAGTGTTTCTTTACATACCCACATGAGCTAGATCAAGCCTTATGTAGTTATTTTATGATGATGTTAAAGCCAAAATAATGTTAATTCAATGTAAGTAGTTATTCAGTATGTAGTAGTGAATCATTGAGACATTTTAGAAAGTATGCATTGTGAATCATCAAGACATTGATGAAAGAATGGTTTTTAATCTAACCCATTATATACATCGAATGTGGATGCAAAAGAAATTCTACTAAGATCTATACTTAGTTTTAAATTGTTAGCATAGTTTACAAATGGATTTCCTTAACTTTGTCTTCTCTATGTATGCCAAGCATCTAAACTAATGTATGTTAGTTATCATTTCTATAAATTTGTGGACCTTATAAATGGTTTTGTTTTAAAATACACATGGCTAGCATACTAGGTTTTGATTGTTTATTCATGTTGGATACCTTCGCACCCTCCATGGTTATGTTCTCTTGTTGTTTTAGTTGTCTTTATAAAAATAAATGAATAAGTATCTTATATTGTTCAAATCATGGTATATTCAAGGTCCCTTCATCCTCCACATTTATCATCGAACTATAAATCATAATTAAAAAATATAACTTGTTCAATTTTTTTTTTGTGATGAAAATTTCTTCATATGAGAATAGTAACATTTCAAAAACATTTCTTGACTATGTGTCTCAAAATAAAAGCAACAGATAGATTGGACTCAAATAATGCACGCAGTGTGACATTGCCACCGTAAAGAACTATTATTAGAGAATTTTAGAACAACATCGAGTGAACATCTCATCCTAAAACTCATAAGAGAGTTTTCAAGGAAAAGGATGGATGTTTCCTTGTAGGCCAATTCTCTTACATTTACCAATTTTTGTGGAATTTTATCTATCCAATCCCTTGTGACTTCATCTCTATCATCATCTTTATTTTCATATTAGTATCACACAATAGTTATTATGTACATAAAAAATAAATTTTAAAAAAATCAAATTTACCTTTGTTGTCATAGAATTTGTAGCATCCATCCATAATTGATTCTCCATTGTCTTTAACTTTTCCATGTATTTTTACTATTGTGTCTCTTAACATTTTTGAATAATCAATTGGTATGAGAAAATAATAATACAATCTAGCATGTTGGTTCCGACAACTGTTATCATCTCCATTATCACATCAAAAGAAATATCGCTAGACAAATTACAAAAATTAGTGATCACACATTTAACATTGAAAGGATTAGTCAAAGGAATAATGATAAAGTTGAAAGAAGTTGTAATGGATATGCACATTGACAAGTAAAATATTTCGTGTCTTCCATCCTTGCTGGTATATTTCCATCCATTGACATCACATAGTTGTCTAATATTATCTGAGCCTCAATGGGAAGAACTTTCTTCCACCTTAGGATATTTTTTTTTTTTCCTTTTTCCCTATATATGGGAATCAAATTTTATTTTTCCTTTCTCTCTTCACCCAACAGTATAGATAACTAGTGGTAGTGTGATTCATGTAAATTAATTTTTTAATTACATTAGATTCACTACAGGATGTCAATACAATATTATCCGATGTTTATTTTTCAAATAATTTAGAACTTTTTCTCTCATCTTTATATCTCCTTTTATTATTCGGAAGTAAGAATCAAATGTCTCTACTATTACCTACCTCAATAGATCTAGTTAACTAGACATCCCCTGATTGCACTTTATTAACTAGTACTGATAGTTATTTGTTGGTCATTCTCTAAAGATTCATGAATGAATTGGTTATGAATCTTGCCAATGAATTTGAATGAAATTTAACCTGATTATCCTTAATAGGTGAAAAAGAAAGGCCACTTGATCTAAACAACTAAAATATTGTTTTCCATTTAGTCCATATATCATCAAGAAATAATAGAAAATTCCATTTTATATACACTCTATGGTTTTTGCACTTAGAAAATTGAAAGGATTGATTCTCAAAGATCTACATTCAAAGGAAAAATATTTTTTAATATTTTTATATGATGAAAGTAAATGTTAATAACCAATGTAATACAATTAAAATCCACATTACCTTCCACTCTTTTTTTTTTTTCAATGGGACATGAGGACATCTTAACGATTACCAAAATGATCTAGATTTGTACAAAAATCAATAAACTTGGTTTCTATCCAATTTTTGTTTACTTCATTATTTTTTTACAAATATTAGAAATGGATTTGGTAGATGTTTTTTTAGATAGAATGCGAGCCTTTTGAAACCATAGCCTCGAATGTAAATACTTGTAAGTCTTTGTGCCAAATTTTTTTTTGCACATATTGTATGTTGGCCATCAAGTATATAAAATTTCACATCATCCCTTTCCAATTCATTTAGATCATGGAGTTCTACAAGGTTATTCATAAACTGCAAGAAGGGAAGAAGAATTACATCCCTCTGTGTAGGAATAACATTTATCAACATGGAGTGGAAAAGAAGGTCAACATTTTCATCATCTATAAGATGATACTAATATTATGGAGGTGCTACATGGAACCTTGAAACATCAATTAAAAATAATTCACCATTGAATAAAAATAAATGAAATTGTTGAATAGTTGAAGGTTCTATTTTCTTGAATATAGTGGTTTCTTTCTTCAACAATGTAGCTGATTTAGTATTCTTTTTCAACCCAGAAAACTTTGATTTAGATGGGATCTCAATTTAGACAAATATGTTTTCCTCAACATAGTAAACAACTTGGCATGTTTTGGAGGTGATAAAAACCTTTTATATTCAAGAAATGACAAACAAAAGAGGTTTTTTTGTTTCTATACAATTTTCTAATACTATAAAAATTCCATTATGAATTTATTTTGCATTTGAACAACCAATATTATTAGAATCTATAAGCATCCCCAAATTCCAACCATATTGTGAATAGGAATATGGTGCATTGTCTATTAAGGCTTGCATCTCCCATTTCTTGAATAAAGAAACTTCCAAATCCATATACAAAATAAAAACTTATTGTTTTCAAAGTCAATGCATTCGACCTAAACACAAAGTGTCCCCGAGTTAATAACTTCTAAGGATAGAACTATACCAACTTCCTCTTGAGTTTCATCTATACAAAAACAACCATAGGTCAATGTGGTAGTTTTTAGGGGAATGGATTTCAACGAACCATTCCTCATCTCTTTTCTTCCAACAATTACCAATTTTGATGAATGGAATTATCAAGAATGTAGAATGGAAGACATTTTAATAATAAGTTCATTTATAATAAGTTCATTTATGAAGTATAAATTTTTTTCACATTTTATGATAAGGAATATAAGTATTAATGTAGTGGTCACCAACCTCTAGAGTTCTTACTTTGTATCATTGGAAAGTAATTAACTTAATGGTTAGTGAGTGTTAGGATTTGACTAGACATGATATGTATCATTCAAACAATTATAATAATTAGAGAACATTTAATCCTCTCTGACTATTATGTTTTCAATGATATACACTTATTTCACATCATCTTTTATAACATAAAAATCTTAGCGATTGCTAACTTCTGGTAATGTGATTTTTCTCAAACACTCTCTTCAAAATACCAAACATTCGATCTTAGTGTTCTCTACACTATTCCATTCAATAGGTGTAAATTAACAACAAGGAATGTTTAAGTTGTCCATTTATATGTCGATCATAATCTTATGTGCCATTAGGATCTATATTTTTTAATGTTCCTATCATTCCATCTATGTAATGTTATAGATTGTTTGACTCAATGATAATCCTATCAAAAGGTGAAAATGAATGCTTATTCTTTCAATGCGTTAGAAATGGCTATAACATCTTTGGATAATTTATTTTATTATTGATTTGATCCACAAAATATGAATTATTGATGTATTTTAAAGAGAGTGTTTGAGCAACAAATCACATTAATGAGTTAGTGGTCACTAAGCATTTTCTATTATAAAAGATGATGTAAAATAAGTGTATATCATACAATATAGTCGAGAGGATTAAATGTCTATAACAACTCTAAGTAATATATTTAAAGCATAGTGGTCCTTAGGAAATTCCACAAAAATATATCAAACACAACCAAGAAGGATTACACATTTCCTAAATAAAAGTATGGCCCTAAAACTCTAGCCATTTTCATGGAAACATTGTAGTCTAGAAGGTCATGATGGGTTATACTTATTTGTTAAAATATTTGATTATTAACAATGTTTATTGAGTGCCTCTACACCAAGGGTCTATTGTCTCTTACTTTGATTATAAGTTAGATTTAACAGGTATAAACCAGCAGGTAGAAACCATAGTTCAGATTTTCTTGAATATATTTATTCATATACCTCGTGCTCTGAATATTAACTATTGGATCAATATCCAACGAGGTAGGAGGACCATCTTTATGAAGACAACAGACTAGTTTTCTGTACTAGAATAGAGATCCATTTTAACAAGGTCCTTAGGAAATTCCACAACAAGCTATCAAATACAACTAGGAAGGATTACACATTTCTTAAACAAAGTATGGCCCTAACAACTCTATCCATTTTTATGGAAACATTGTAGGATAGAAGGTCATGATAGGTTATACTTATTTGTTAAAAGATTTGATTATTTAATGTTTATTGACTCCTCTATACTAAGGGTCTATTTCTCTTACTCTTATTATAAGTTAGATTTACGGGTATAATCCAACAAGTGGAAAAAATTTCAGATTTTTCTTGAATATATTTATTCTTTTACCTCATGCTTTGAATATTAACAATTAGATCAATATCCAACGAGGTAGGAGGACCATCTTTATGAAGACAACAGACTAGTTTTCTGTACTAGAATAGAGATCCATTTTAACAAGGTCCTTAGGAAATTATACAACAAGCTATCAAATATAACCGAGAAGGATTACACATTTCCTAAACATTAGTATGGACCTAAAAACTCTATCCATTTTCATGGAAACAATGCAGGCTATAGAAGGTCATGATAGGATATCCTTATTTCATATAAGAATTGATTATTAAAAATGTTTATTGAGTACCTCTACACCAAGGGTCTATTATTTCTTAATTTGATTATAAGTTAGATTTACAATACTAGATGAAGAAAAATATTCCAAAATTTTCAAACTTGTGTTAAACACATTTAGAGCACCCATCTTATTAGGCTATAAACACTTACTTTCTATTATGTTGTATTAAAGTAGAGTTAGAAAAATGAAGAGTTTGAAAATAGTGATAAAATAATAAATCATGGTCTAGTTTAGTGGACATTAGGATCCTACAATTAATTCTTATCATTATAAACACTATTTGTATAACTATAAAGCGCTAAAAGTTTCATTTATTGTAATTTTATTATATCTACTTGATTATGCTTAGTGGATCCATGTGCTTCACTACATACCTTCGAGAGGGATCAAGCCATATGTAGTTATCATAAGATATATTGTTTGTAACATATAATTCACAATGGTTCATATGGGAGAAAATTATTAGCGACCATTAAGATTAATTACTTATTGAAAGGAATAACATAGGGGATGTTAGGATAAATAGTTTCTTATTTTGAAAATAGTAATGAAATAATAAATCATGGTCTAGCTTAATGACCACTAGGCTCCTACCATTACCTCTTGTGTCATTGTGAACATTTCATGTCAAATTTTGGTTAGCTAGTATTTTTATCATTGATTTCAATGTTTATAATTGTATCATATTGGCTGGACTATCCTGAGGGAGCCATGTGTTGTACTACATGTCCTTGAGAGGATCAAACCTTATATAGTTCTCATAAGATATATTTTTGTAACATATAATTCACATCGGTTTATATGGGAGAAAATTCTTAGTGACGCTAAGCTTCATTACTTATTGAAAGGAATGGCATAGGGGACACTAGGCTCAATAATTTATTATTTTGAAAATAGTGATGAAATAATAAATCATGGTCTATCTTAGTGATTGCTAGGCTCCTACCATTACCTCTTGTCATTGTGAACATTTTATGTGTTATTTTATTTGTTAGTATTTTTCATTGATTTTAATTATATCATATTGGATGGACTATCCTTGGCATAGCCAAGTGCTGCACTACATACCCTCAAGAGGGATAAAACCTTATGTAGTTCTCATAAGATATATATTGTTTGTAACATATAATTCATAATGGTTCGTATGGGATAAAATGCTTAGAAACCGTTAAGATTCATTACTTATTGAAAGGAATGACATAGGGACGTTAGGATCAAAATTTATTATTTTAAAAATAGTGATGAAATAATAAATCATGGTCTAGATTAGCACCACTAGGCTCCTACCATTACCTCTTTGCATTGTGAACATTGTCTTTTTAGATTTTAGTCACTAATATTTTTCATTGATTTGAATTGTATCATATTGGTTGGACTATCCCTAGCGTAGCCAAGTGCTACACTACATAACCTCAAGTGGGATCAAGACTTATGTAGTTCTCATAAGACATATTTTTTTGTAACATATAATTCACATCGGTTCGTATATGAGAAAATTCTTAGTGACTACTAAGCTTCATTACTTATTGAAAGGAATGACATAAGGGACACTAGGCTCAACAGTTTATTATTTTGAAAATAACGATAAAAAAATAAATCATTGTCTAGCTTAGAGGCCTCTAAGCTCCAACCATTCCTCTTTCCATTGTAAAAATTTCTACATCTATACTATGCGCTTGGTATGTTTCATTGACTATAATTATATCATATTGGTTGATCTATCCCTGGTGGAGCCATGTCCTGCACTACATGTCCTCGAGAGGATCAATCCTTATATAGTTCTCATAAGATATATTTTTTGTAACATATAATTCACATCGGTTTATATGGGAGAAAATGCTTGGTGACCGCTAAGTTTAGTTACTTATTGAAAGGAACGACATAGGAGATGTTAGGCTCAATAGTTTCTTATTTTGATATTAGTGATAAAATAATAAATCATGGTATAACTTAGTAGCATCTACGGTCCTACCATTACCTCTTGCCATTGTAAACAACGTCTATACACATTTTTGTCACTTTTATTTCTCATTTATTTTAATTATATCATATTGGTTTGAATATCACCGATAGAGCCATGTGTTGTAGTACATATCCTCGAGAGGGATCACACCTTATGTATTTCTCAAAAGATATATTGTTTGTAACATATAATTCACATCAGTTTCGTATGGGAGAAAATGTTTAGCGACCGCTAATCTTCATTACTTATTAAAGGTTATGACATAGGGAATACTAGGCTCAACAATTTTTATTTTGAAATTAGTGATAAAATAATAAATCATGGTCTAGCTTAGTGGTCACTAGGCTCCTACCATTACCTATTGTCATTATAAAAATGTATGTTCATAAATGGAGATCTAGTAGGTTTAATTGATTATAATTGTATCATATTGGCTTGACTATCTTCGCATAGTAATGTGGTACACTACATACCCTCGAGAGGGATCAAGCCTTATATAGTTGTCATAAGATATATTATTTGTAACATATAATTCACATCGGTTTGTAAGGGAGAAAATGCTTATCGACCACTAAGATTCATTAGTTATTGAAACAAATGGCATAGTGGATGCTAGGCTCAATAATTCAGTCAGACAACTGTAATGTATCATACATTGTTGGAAAGGAATCCTAGAAAATATAGAGGCTAGTGGCCGCTAGGATTCTCCTCGAAAAATAAATGGCCAACATAAAACATGCATAGTTGTTCATTAACACATATTTAAAGGAATATATTAGCGGCTGCTAAGACCTAAAGCTTTATTATTTTAAATTTGCCATTGGAATAAAAATTCATTACAATGGGGTTCAACGATTACTAAGTTTTTCCCTATATATAAGCCAACGTGAAATATGTGTCAATTATAATGTTTCCCAACTATCTGGGTTCAAATTTCCATGTGGCACATTTTAATTGGATAATTATATTAAATTAGCGTGTATTATATTTAACAATGTTGATATCTATTTTGATAATAAAATAGAAATAAAGGTGCATATATTATTCTATTAAACTTTAAAACTATGTTTAGGATTTATTTCGTTTGTTTTCTTATATTATATTTGTTATTATGTTTATATTATTATATGCTATAGACAATAACAAATTGTGTTGTTTTGAATTTATGTTATTTTTTATTTCGTAATGAGGTAAAAATTTAAATTTTGAATTGTGAATTCCCCTGCTTTTACGAATATTTGAAATTTCAATATCCCGCACTTTTGCTTTATGAGGGGGAAAGAATTTTTTTGAAATTTTGAAATCCACCACTTTTTGATTTGGAAAATTTCTATTGTGGAATGTGCAAACAAATTAATAAATACCTCAGAGAAATATTGATTGGGGTTTCTTTTGTTTTTGGCCTTGTATAAAAGTAACTCTGAAATTGAAGAATAATACACACAAGTAGTAGATTTTAGGGTGGAGTATAAGAATCCTAGATGTTTTTTTGGAAGGGAATATAATATCATTTGCATAGTATGAACACAAAAGATGCACACAAAGGATGCTCACAAAGGAGTCCCACAAAGTTCACACAAAAAGGAGGATAAGTAAAAGAGCTTGCATGAATAGAATCTCTTAGATAGATTGTTTGAGGTAACAAACAAGGTTTCATAGACATCATTAAGCATGAAATAATCTCAGATATTACTAAATAAAGTATTTATTAAAAACATCTATTATAGATAAAGTGTACCTTTTTTACTTTTAGGCTCTAGTAGTTCTCTATAATTGATTAGTTCCTATGTTTTGGATGACATTTCATCCCGCTTTGCCCTAAAAATCTTGATCCGCACCAGCCCTATTTTTCCTTAATGCATTACGCGCTCAATTCATACATTATTTCCATTTCCTTTTAATACCCTATCAAACCACCTTGTTCTTCATGAAAACACAATTTTTTTGTGCCCTAATGAAAGAAAATGGAATCCCTTTTCAAGTCTTGTATTTCTCTATGTTGAACACTTTCCCATTTCTTCCCTTTTATGTCTCTCTCTGGGTATTTTATTTTTGAATTTTTCGTTCTCATTCCTGTGATTTTTTTTTCCCAATAATGATGGCTTGTCGCATAGTCAGCTTTTTTTAAAAAAATTTAATGGGTTGCAAGACCAAAACATTAAAATGTTTTTATTTATATGATATAAATAAACGTGGAAAATCATTTCATTGTACATTATTTACATAATCACCACTTAGACATTTTAGGAAAATATATGAGGTTAACAAAATACTTTAAAAATATAGAACCGTATTAAGTATTCAAATATATGATAAATATTTTCAATTATATACATTTCAAATGTATAAATACACAAATGTAATGTCTTCAACAATTTTATTTTTGTACAATGGAAGGTAAACATATTATATATATGCTTAAATATTATTAAATATAAATATTAATCACTATATATTTAAATATATATTTCATTTTGTGCCCGCTAAGCTAAGAAAAAAATTCAAATAGCTTTGTGGTTGCCACGTTATAATTATTTATTTCAAAACCAATTTATTGAACCCAAAATTTATTTTAAATTGAATGTGAAATTAGAAATAATATATTTCATTATTTATTTTAATATGCTACATATTATTGGAGAGAGATAGAGTGTTTTTATACACATTAATACACAATTCTATACATATATTTATGTATTTATTATGTAAACTCTATATTTATTTGTTATCATTTATAGCTTTTCAATATGATTTCTCATATAGGAATACACTCAACCATGAAAAATGTTGTTTATCCTAACAACGCTAGGTTATAATTCTTCTTTGTATAAAACCCTTTTTTAGCATTGTGGTTATGTGGCTTTGTTATTTATAATATAGGCAACAAATTTTTCTTTGTCCTAACCATCAATAGTTTATTTATCTCTTGTTTTATATGGAAATATTAAAAATTTAGATTTATAACACCATTCCATTGTAAACATGATAAAGTACCATTAGGAATAGCTTAGTGGCCTTTAGGTTCAATGAGTAAATAACATCATATCTAAAACTAGTTGAATAACTTCTCAAGTGATTAGTCCAAGTTTCTTAAATTTTCATAAAAGTAAAAATAATATTCCTAAATCTCATAAGATATAGAGAAATCTATACATAACTATATAACACATAAAATTTTAATGTTTAGAACTTTGTTTTTTATTAGATAATAAAAATAGGAATTATGACTCCTAGACGCCTTACACTAAAAGATACATTGTGAGAGAAACAAAGTAGAGAAAGATAAAGAAATGAGGGGCATCAAAAATGAACTCTACTAGTGGTCAGAGAATAAATACCAAAACAAAGGAAAGATGATCCTAAATCCCAGTCAAGGAGACTTGACCGAACCAAAGATAGAGCTAAACCTTAAGATGTGCCACTGGAAGCCGCTAAAGAGTGACTTTGTAAAACTTGATCGACATAATCACATTATATTTCTTGTGATGGACTATAGTCCACCATTCATTAACATTCATTGTTCCATTCCTATTCACCACATGTTTGTTGTTTGTAGTGATGTTTAATGCATTTAATTTGGTTTTTAGGATGAGGGTCCCCACATCCCGAAGCGAGGAACATCTCTAATTGACCATGCAAGGACACTTTAGAGCATCTGTGTGGAGGGTTGTAACCACCCAACCAACATTCAAAGAATTCAACTATATTTAATGCTTTACCGACCACCGTTTTAAAATTTTAATTTTAATTTGAAATTTTTCCCACCCTACAGGTCGACGTTGCATTCACCTACCACAAATTCCTTGAGTAGCAAAATAGTAGACATCTTCCCATCCCAACTTGTTTGGCCTCACAAATATAGTATTCTTATTCATGACCACATAACAAGGGGAACACCCACATCTAGCTTGTCAATGTCTTTCTTCGCACTATTTTCCTTAAACTCATCATCCCCAAATTCATCACCGATTAGGGTGACATGCTCGAGGAATGTCACTAGCTGTGAGATCAAATCACCTTCACCAAATTTTCAAAGCGCAACCTACTCATCATCCCTGGGGAAAGTAATTTTTAGATTTAGATCATCACACGATAAACAACACTCTTTTATCTCATATGTGGCCTTTCTACAATGGTTATAAAATATGAGAATTCTCAACTTCAATCTCTTATTCCTTTTACTAGTAGGGGAGTGTAAAAAGATTCATTTAGGAAATTTAAAACCCACCAAAATATTAATGAAAAGCCTAGAAAAAAAACCTAGATTGATCCTTAGTTATCAGATCAACCGCAATCAACATTCCCATCAATCTAAAGCGATCCCCAAAAAAACTTTTGGTTCCCATAACTCTAAAGGAAGACCCGAGAGATGGATCCAAATAGGAAGGGAATGGAAGCTAAATTCTTGTGGAATTCCAAGCACCCAAGGATGGAAGATAAAAACTAAATTTCCATAAAACCATGGCCCCTAATGTAGCACTCTTTGCATTTCCAATTCATTTTGGAAGAAAAAGAGAATACCATATCCGTCGAGGACTTTGTGCCATTTTTTTATACTTCACTCCCTCAAAAGTCTATATTTTGTCAAACTAAACCTCTCTTCAATGCATATTTAAATCTCCATGGCTCTATCAATAATGGACTTTGGGATGTCTAACTATGGTTCTTCATCCTTCCACAAAGGGGTGAGCTTTCCAATTCATTTACCTGGAAAAAAAAGAAAACCAAATCTTCTTTAGAGTTTTTGGACTTAGAAGAGCTCATTACTTCAACTTTAGTAAAGCCTCCATTTGGATTTAAGAATAAAGTCAGATATTTTGAGATTAGCTCCCTAGGCAATGCCACCAAATAGTATTTGAGGCATATCATTGGTTAGGATGTAGAAATTTCTATTAAGATATTATGAGATCATATGTATGTTATCTCTGCCATAATATGTATCAAAAATATTTAATAAATTAAAGGAAGATATTTTAAGACTATAGGCATAACATATTATATGAGCTTCAATCATCATGATTTAACAATTTGAACTAAGATATTATGAGGGTGAGCTTGGGTTAGGACATGAATTAATACCTATCAAAAATATTTTAAAAATTAATGGATTATATTTTTATATTAGTGAGCCAAGTTCACACCATAATAAGCTTACTCCATCTCTTAGGATATGCCAAAACATAATATTTGGATCTTAGGTAAAGCCTAGGTCTTAACAAATTAAATTAACATATTTTGTGCTAGAGACCGCTTTAAATTAAATAATGTAATAATTCGAGCTAAAGGGTCACTAACATTTGACAAATTGAATAAAGACATTTTGAGCTTAACATAAAATATCAACATTAACAAATTATATTATAATCTTAGATGTCGCTAGATTTTAAAAAATTAAAGTAAGATGTTTTGAGTTTGGAATGCTATAAATTTGGAGAAATGTATACCACATATGGAGCCTAGTGGTGATGTTTAAAAATTAAATTAAGATATTATGAGTTTATGTCTACTAGGTTAGTTAAAGTCTCTAACATAAATAAAGCAAATGAATAATATTTTATGAAAATCAATATGTGTATATATTAGTAAAATTTATTGTTTGGATTTAAGAATTTGAAGTACAATATTTTGAGGTTAGCAGATGTTTGGTAATGCCACCACACAATATTTGGAGCATAGCGGTGGTTAGGATATAAAAAATTAAATTAAGATATTATGAGGTTAATATCTACTAGGTTATGTTACAACATATTATTTGGATCTTCGCTAGGATTTAACTTTTTCAATTAAGATATTATGAGATTAGAAATTATGATATCTTAATATGCATCCAGATATAAAAAATTAAAGGAAGATATTTTTATCTTATTAGCCATTAGTATAGCGATGACATAATTTTTGTAGCTTGCAGTCAGTTGGGATTTAACAAATTAAAGTTATAGAATGATATTTTGAACTTAGCCATTGTTAGTTTATGCCACAACATAATATTTGGAGCTTAGCCGTTGCTAGGTTTTAACAAAATAAAGTAATATGTTGTGAGCTTAGCGGCTGCTAGATTATGCCATGACATAATAATTAGAGCATAACGATCATCAAGACTTAAGAAATTAATTTAAGATATTATGAGCTTAGTCACAACTAGGATATGCCATAAAATTATAAGGATTTTAACAGATTAGTAGGGTTTAACAGATTAAATTAACATAGTTGGAGCTTATAGTGGCGCTAGGTACTATTATCCAAATAACTCTCCCAGCTATTTAGATGAATTTTACTCTCACTCTACCTCTGATGCTTCACATTTTAGGTTGCACACCCGTAGGCTTGATCATCTGGCACTTTTCATGGGTTGTAGTCCTCCCATGCACTCCCCACGCCATGTAATTATTTTACATGCCCCTCTGAAGACGCCTTTTAAATTGGATAAGTTTTGAGTCTTCCTGTCACATGCCCTCCTTCCTTTCTACGCCATTGTGTGCTCCCTTCCTTAGTTGAATATTTTCGTGCGCTACTTCCATACTATTCTTCCGCATTCTTATCTCCTTCCATTTTCCCTTTTCATGCTTCCCTCTTGTGCGTGCACCTCCGAACTTCATAATTGATCCCCGAGCAAAGTAGACTCGAAGCAAAGCAATGAAAAGTGGAAGCCTCCACGTGTCGCTCGGTGTTACATCAAAGGTAAATACAAAGGGAGGTCCTCAAATGAGTGTAAGATCTCCACATGTCTAGGGCTTGAGAAAGTTACACTAGCGTAGTTGAAAATTCTAAGAGCCAGCAGAAGCCTCCATGTGTCAGCTCCACACAACTTCAAAGGTAAATCCAAAAGTGGAGACCCCAAACGAGCGAAGGCTCTCCATGTGTTAGAACACAGGAAAGGTAGAACCGGTTTGTTGAAAATTATAAGAGTCAACGGAAGCCTCCACATGTCATCTCAATGTAACTTCAAAGGTAAAACCCAAAGGCAGGTCCCAAACGTGCGTATGGCCCTCCATGTGTCTAGGATTAGACACAATATCTTTTCCAAACATAAGGGACTTAGGTAAAGCACAAAGGAAGCAAAGAAGGCTCACAGATGATGCCAAGTCTCAACACGTCACATTCCGAGGACCCTAAAAGGCAGCAAAATCTTAAGAATGCATGGGGCTTCCACGTGGATCTTGCATGGATAGACTCCAAACCCAAATTAGTTTGGAGATGATCATAAATTTTGACTGGAAGCTGGATTTGAGCAAGAGAGGAATTTTGGAAAGCTCTCAACATCTGCTACTCACCTACCACCTTTAATGAAAAATGATAAATACAGTCTTCCATTTTAAGGTTGTTAAGCTACTCACCTACCACCATAATGAGGTATGATCCTCCATCCTTTCTCAACAAGGAACAACACATGGAGGCAAGGTTTTTTTGTAGTGGAACCCATCATTGAGGAAGGAAATTTAAATGCTCTTTTGGGGTGGTTGAGGCAGGTTTCAATTTCTTCTCTCCTTTCCACTCATATTTTGGATATATATTTAAGGATGGGCATTTTTCTAAAAGAGGTTGGTCAATTTTTCTCCCTACCCCCTCCCTCTTTCTTCTCTAGGGTTGAATGTGGAGTTTAAGACTCCTCTCTTTTCTTTGTAATGGTTTTATTTCCTCTTGCCCACTAATGATGTACTATGTGAATTCATGGAGCAATAAAATATGTTTTGTGATGCATTTTTTCCATCCTTTCTTATTTTATTATCTCTTCTTGCCTCTCATCATTATAGGGTATACTTTTGCATATCTCTAATGTCTATTACAGGTTTTGGGAGTTGTGTTTAATGGGTTGAAGTGGTGTTCTATGTGAAATTTATCTTTGGTATGTGATGCATCTTGTCCATCCTCTCCATTTCTCACCTCTCTCCATTTCAGGTAGTTGGATTTGTGATCAACAACCCCCTTTTCTTGGTGCTATCACCTCTGTAGTGTAGGATTTCTTTATTTTCATGCTCTCTCTCTCCTGTCTCCTTGGAATTGTTAGATTAGGAGTAGATAGTTACATTTCCTTCCTTAGAAGTAGTTTAGCATTAAGATTAGGAAGAAGAAGCCTAATTTCTCGAAGGACAACATCTCAAGACCTGCAAGTCCCACAACTTGAGATATGGTCCAATGTTATGCAATTACAATGAGAGTCTCAACCCATCAAGTTGTAGACATTCAGGGTGCTGTGATTTTTCATCAATAGTTTTGGCATGCCGAGGTGGGACCGTGGGGTTAGATTTTTCTCATCTTTCCAAGGTGTCTTACTATCAATCAATGAATCTTAAGCCACCGTGTGACCCTACATCAACAATTTTGGCATGCCAGTGGGACAGGTTTGAACAACCTTACCACTTCATTTTAGTGATTTGATGTGTTCTTGGTGAGATTCATCCTTTAGAGGCACATGAAAAGCACATCTGGTGACTCCATTTGATCAACAACCCATTCTCTGAGTTGTAGAATTTCTTTCCATCCATTTCCATCCATTCTTCTTTCCAAATCTTTCATCTTCTACCATTCATGAAGTTGTGTAGTCATTACTTCATTCCCATCTTGGAAGTCACAGTACAAAGCAAAAGTGGGTAGTCACCTCCAATGTATTTCACAACTCCTCCAGATCAACATTATGATTAGATTCACAACCATCATGCTTACCCATATGAGCAATGTCAAAACCATTTTGGCTATGGATCTTATCAAGAGAAAGGGTATGCATACGATGGTAACAATTATGTGGAGAATGTTGATCTACTAGAAAGATTCAAAAATGGAGGCTAACATGGTTCAATCTGAGGGATGTAGCAGACAAATGAAAGCTTTTAGGATTGGTTTATAGGCACCTTGTCCATGGGAAGGCCCTTTTCCAAGACACTATAGCCCATAGGAGAAGCTTGACTTCATGGTTGAAATGCTTCCCCAACTTGCGCATAGTGGACCGAGGAAATAGAGGCCTACGAGCTTGGTGCTAGACAACCTTTTCAATGGGTAAGTCCACCACCTCATAGATTTTATTTTCCTCTTTCTCAATCAATATCATCGCAGCAGAGTGCTGAGTCTAGTTTCTCACTTGCTGCCCCAAGTGTTGATTTCCCTTCTCCATCTTCTAATCTTCCATCTCATCTCAATTCCTCTACCCTTTTCTCTTCTAAACAATCATTCCCTCCAAAGAAACAAGAAATTCCACTTCCTCCACCACCAAAACAATCACAATTTTTTTAAAAACCCCATCCATTCCTCCTCTTGCCTTCCCAATTCCAAAATGGGAAGAAATTCCAAAAACCAATCAAGGAGAGTAGCAGGAAGGAGAGCCAAATAGAGAAGAAATAATCAAAAGCTTGGTAATCTTGGCTCTTAGATTTGGGATAAAAAAATCCCATTGATGGTTAAACCTTTAGAGGAGGCCAAGGTCAGACCACAAGTGGTGGAAGCTGAGTTTGTAGTAGAAGGAGAACAAGAAGAAGAAGAAGAAGAAGATCAACAATCTATTTTCTCTGAATGTAGTGTCCATAATGGAACTTTGTCTAAAGAAGATGTTGATCTAATCCAAGCTGCAAAATTAATCAAGAGGGAGGAAGAACAATCAGCTCCAAGTCCTATTGAAGAGGAGCAAGCTGGAAGAGATCGAATCAGAGTTGAAGCCACTTGATGAAGAAAGCATTATTGAATATTTTTTGCTTTCATTTGAAGGGCCTGATTTGATTGATGAATCCATGATGGAGGAGAGCTATCAAGAAGACCTTTCTACCCCAAATAGTCCTCTAGAGCAGCAAATTGAAGATTTTGATTTGACAAATTTCATGCTAGAGGAAGAGGCTATCCAAGAGAAAGTTAGTCTTCAAGCAACAATAGAGGAACTCTAGAGCCAACAATGTGTTGCAAAAAATTATAATGATGTAAAAGAAACTTCATTGGATGTTGCAATCAATAACAATGAAGCTGCATATTGAGAGGAGTTCCATACTACCATGGAGGAAGGAAAAGAGTACGAAGATACCATCTCTTCCACACCATCCATCCAGGAAGGTCCGCAAGAAGACTCCATTTTTGGAGTTGAATTTCAGAGCAATGGGCACATCCATCGGATCAGACCATGCCTAATAGATACTTGGCTTCATTAGAGCTAAGGGAGAAGCCAAAACCGGTCATGTCCATTTCAAGGCATGAGGATGATATACAAAGCACCAAGGGTCACCATCAACACCTCTAGGAGTCCAATGTCAATCAACTTGAGGAGGTATTTTTGATTGATGTTGATACTTTGGTTATTTGGGTGGAGGATCGGCCTCTTGTCATTTTTTCACTCATAATAATAGCCATGTTCAAGTTTCAAATCATATACATGGCTGCCTATTTTGAGAAAGGGAAGCTACTTCTCCCCTCATGTGCAGGATTTGTTTGAGTTCCCTTTGCTTCCAGTTAGCATAGAGTAGGTAGGTTTTCTTTCAACAGAAGAAGTGCTCATGCACACCCTGCATGTCTTACTTAAGGCATGTATGTTTTCATCTTTTGTACATAGTTTTTGTTCGTATTGCTTCAGTCAAGTGCAGTACATCATATCCTTTAGTTGTTGCAGCAAGAACCTCATATTTTCATGTGATCAGTTGCTAATTTTAAAAGAAATAAAATACATAGAAACTAAAATTTAGGTGTTATGACAGTCCATTTCAAAGAGTAGGTGAAGTCCCAAGTCATGAAAATTTTCTACTCTGAGAAATCTCACCTTCAAGATTTTCTTATGAAAATTGAGAGTGTGACAAGTCATGCCAGGATCACCAAAGTGCAAGTAGTTAGGTTCAAGTTTCAAGAAAAAGATCAGTATCAGGCTATCATTCATGACTCCATGCCCAATGGATACTTCCAAGGCTACTAGTCTCTTCATCTAGCAGAAGTGGCCCCGAAAGTCACCAAATTGTTATCCAAATAACTCTCCTAACTATTTGGATGAATTTTACTCTCACTCTAGCTCTGATGCTTCACATTTTAGGTTATTGCACCCATAGGTTTGATCATCGGCTCTTTTCATTTGGGCGTAGTCCTCGCATGCACTCCTCGCGCCAATGAAATTCTTCCAAGCGCAGCCGCCTGCAAATGCCTTCCAAATTGGCTAAAGTTCATCTGAAGTCTTCAAAGCACGCACCCTTCCTCAGGACAATTCATGCCCTACTTCCATACTCTTCTTTTAACTTCCATCCATTTCCCCTTTCAGGTAAATCCAAAGGAAGGTCCGAAATTCAAAATCGAGCGTAGGATCTCTACAGTGTCTAGGACTTGAAAAGTGAACAAACGAAATCCTCCACGTGTCACCATTGTCAAATTGAAAGGTAAATCCAAAGGAAGGTCCCCAAATCCTCCACGCATGTCATCTCCATGTGTCAGACCCTTGAGAAAGTTACAAGCTATTGAAAATTCTAAAGTGGAGAGCCCCACGTGTCATCGGCGCAAATTCAAAGGTAAATCCAAAAGTGGAGACCCCAAACGAGCGCAGGCTCACCAGGTAGAACTGAGAAAGGTATAATTAGTCACTGAAAATTCTAAGAGTCAGTGGAAGCCTCCACATGTCATCTCAATGCAGCTTCAAAGGTAAAACCCAAAGGCAGGTCCCAAACATGCACTAGCCCTCCACGTGTTAGGGTCAAACATAACATCTTCACAAAATAGAAAGGGACTTAGCACAGAGCACAAAGGAAGTAGAGTAGCTGGACAGATGATGCCAAGTGTTGGCACATTGCATTCCTAGGACCCTAAAAGGTAGAAAA
This sequence comes from Taxus wallichiana var. yunnanensis, assembly GCA_018340775.1. NCBI lineage: Eukaryota > Viridiplantae > Streptophyta > Pinopsida > Cupressales > Taxaceae > Taxus > Taxus wallichiana. The sequence continues at coordinate 395,097,081 of CM031239.1, read as the reverse complement.
ATATTAAGAATGCGTGGGGCTTCCACATGGATCTTGCATGGATAGACTCCAAACCCAAAGCAGTTTGGAGATGATCATAACTTTTGACTGGAAGCTCAGATTTGAGCAAGAGAGGAATTTTGGAAAGCTCTCAATGTCTGCTACTCACCTACCACCATTAATGAAAATGATAAATACAGTCCACCATTTTGAGGTGTTAGGATACTCACCTACCACCATAATGAGGTATGGGCCTCCTTTCTTTCCCAACAAGGAACAACACATGGAGGCATGAGTCTTTTGCAGTAGAACCCATCATTGAGGCAGGTGAATTTAATGCTCTTTTGGGGTGGTTGAGGTAGGAAAATTCAATGCTCTTTTGGGGTGGTTGAGGTAGGTTTCAATTTCTTCTCTCCTTTCCCTCTCATATTCTAGATATATATTGTAAGGAGGGCATTTTTCTAAAAAAGGTTGGTCATTTTTCTCTCCTACCCCCCTCCCTCTTTCTTCTCTAGGGTTGAATGTGGAGTTTAAGCCTCCTCTCTTTTCTTTGTAATGGTGTTTTCTTGCCTCTTTCCCACTAATGATGTACTGTGTGAACTCATGGAGCAATAAAATATGTTTTGTGATGCATTTTGTCCATCCTTTTCTTATTTTATTGTCTCTTCTTGCCTCTCATCATTTCAGGTATATTGTGCATATCTCTAATGTCTATTGCAGGTTTTGGGAGTTGTGTTTAATGGGTTGAAGTGGTGTTCTGTGTGAAATTTATCTTTGGTCTATGATGCATCTTTTCCATCCTCTCCATTTCTCACCTCTCTCCATTTTAGGAAGTTAGATTTGTGATCAACAACCCCCTTTTCTTGGTGCTATCACCTATGTAGTGTAGGATTTCTATTTATTTTCATGCTCTCTCTCCCTATCTCCTTAGCATTGTTAGATTAGGAGTAGATAGTCACATTTCCTTCCTTAGAAGTAGTTTAGCATTAGGATTAGGAAGAAGAAGTTGGATTTCTCTGAAGGACCATCTCAAGCCCACAAGTCCCACAACTTGAGAGATGGTCCAATGTTATGCAATCACACTGAGAGTCTCAACCCATCGAGTTGCAGACATTCGGGGTGATATGATTTAACATTAACAAGTACTTAATCAATATAATATTTTGGTCTTAAACATCAATTGGATTTAACAAATTAGATAAGGATAGTTTTAGCTTTGTGTTAATAGGTTATGTTTTGACATAACATAGAAAATTACACTATAATCTTACAATTTGTTAGGTTTTATCAAATTATAGTAAGATTTTTTGAGCTTAGCGGTCGCTAAGTTAAGATAATACTTTGAAATATAATATTTCAAGATTATGGGTCACTAAAATCTAACAAGTCAAAGAATAATATTTTTAGCTTTAACTCCTTTAGGTTATGTATAGCATAGTTATGTGATATTAGCAATTTCTATGAATTAACAAAATAAAGTAAGGTTATTTCACAACCACTTATTTTGATGTACACCTACCATGTGCATGTTTAGATAAGCATAACATTTGGAGTATATACATGAAATTTCAAAAATCATAAATACTACTCTATTTACATGGTATACATATTTCATTACTTTCGAATATGCTCAAATATCTGCGATTCATGGTTCATTACGGATCTTTCTTATTTATGGATTGGTTTTGCTTGGGTATGTAAAGTTGCTTCCTTTTTTTCACTCTTGAGTGGGGCCTATTATATCACGTTGCTTATGTGTGCCATAAGAAAGGATTTTTCACAAATATTACAATTTCTATCTATCTTTCCTATGTCCACAATAGGATTTCTAAAGAGCACACTAGCCTTGTCAAAAAAAAATTTGAGTAACATTTTCTTTTATTGTGATTTCCTTCAGAGTCTCTATTTTCTGTATTTTTTCCCTAGTTTTGGAGACAATATCAATGACCTGCAAAGTTTCTCCTTCGTTTTCCTCTATTATTCTAATTTGAAAATTAACCAAGAATTTCTTAAGTGATATAGAAAACTCTTTACTAGAAACAAACTAATGGTTTTCATTAAATACTTCCATAATGAGGCTTCTCTAAAAATCTAAATTCCTCTTGAAACTATGTCATAAAATTGGAGAGATAGTTTTCTTACCGATCTTTACATTCCCTTAGTCTTTCCTTTGTATAATTAGCATATGTCTGGCATATACCAATATCATCCATGGTTATAATTGAAGGGTATTTACAAATACCTTCTTTAATAACGTCCCATATATATTAATGTTTTCTACATGGATCCCATTATTTTAATGATATTTCTAGTCTTATTTAGGTAGGATTGTTACTTCATCTTTTCCTTGATGTATTCCTTTATAGAATTGTATAGGCCTTGTAATGTATCTTATAAATTATAAAATGTACTTGCATGAATTATGACCTTTAATTGAGTTTCAAGTTGTTTATTTCTAGCACATATGCCTCTCACTAATTATATGACTACTTTTTTGTATCCCTTATCATGGACTCGGATCTTCCTCATATTGCATGTGGAAGAGAAGATCTTTTTTGAAGTCTTCATTCTCAGACAATGGCTTGCTATGTTTCCATCTTCTTTCTAGTTATCAATTTCAATGTTTACTAAGGGCTCTTCTTGTGCCTTCCAATCTCAGTATTATTTGTGAGAAAATATGGATTTATCAACCTAATCTTGTCTTCTTCTTGTGGAGTGGAGGGATAAGATTGAGATGGTTGCACTAGGGCTGCATTGGCTGAGATTTTAGTTTACATTGTCTCTTCTTCTTCATCTGAAGAAGTTAAGGCATATGCCACCAAATTTAGAGCTTTAGTTGGTGTGGTTGTGATGTCTTGAACCTTATATAGAGTTTCAACTGATGTAGGAAAATTTGGAGGACCTTGAGAATGTGGGTGTGATAATTTTCTAAAGGATCCAAATAAGATTCTTCCTTTCTCTTTGTAGCCTCGTTTATAAAATTTTCTCTAGAGGGGCAATTTACCCTATCATCTTCATATTCTTCTTAATAAGGCTATCATATGTTTAGGTAATCCATACCTAGTCATTGACATCATCCTCGTGTGTATAGGATATACTTATCTATCCTCTAAGAGATTCAAGGTGTTTGGAAATCCTTTTCGTGCACTCGTATTTCCTTAGATTGTGTTTGGGAAGATGTAATGAATTTAAATGGGCCAATACAACTTTCAGATCAGGCCACCTCTTAAATTTCATGTAAACCACAGGATCGAGAAGGGGTACGTGTTTTAATCTTCTTCTCTTTTTACTTTCCAAAAATACCATTGCAAATATGATATGTCACCTCTTGTTATCCCAAATTTTGAAGCACACAATATGGAAACTAAAAAGGAGGTGTAAGGAGCCCCTTGATCATGATAATGGTATATTCTAGATAGAAGAATACAACTCCCATTTTCCTTATGGAAGTGAGGATGTCAATAGATATTCTAGGTGTCACTATTTCATGTATTTTTTGGTAGAGAGTAAGATATAAATAAGTGCATATATATTGAATATGAGATCTAAACCGATGGGCATACAAGTCTAAATATAGTTCATTTAGCTATAAAGGGAATGAAGGAATCTAATTTTGAAAGAATTATAAATAGTTGAGAATACCACAGACTACATCCAAAAGATAGGAAGCCATGTAAAATGATTTTCCATTGTCTACATAATTTTTTCTTTGGCTCACCAAATTGAAACATAACACTTACCTTAAGGAATAAATATTTCATTCATCAATAATCATAGAAAGTAAAGGATCTTGAATACATTTACCTTAGAGATATAAGGTTTTCTATATAGCCTGTTCACGAGGGCCATACTAATATAGACTCTCGGTCTAAACCTATTAATAAGAATTTCTCTAAGATCATAATCATCCATATTATATATTGGGTCCACTGCCCAACTTTGTAAAATATATCTTATTTTCCTTATGGTCATCTAAGACTCAATTTATCTTTATTGTATAGTGTGTCTAACATTAGAAGTTTGTAATAAGGTCTATATGAATACCTAACATATAAAACCTATTTTTTTTTCCATGATTTAGAAAATAAGGTCCACTCCTTGGCCTTGGAAAGAATTAGGTAGGAAGTGATTAGTTCTGGAAATGGAAGCACCTCTGGTTTAACAAAAATTAAATGGAGACTAACTATTTTTATTTCCCTTATGTCTTGGGACCTTAGGTCTTGATCTTCAGTTACCCTTTTCATCTACGACATCTACATCAAGACTTTCATTTTGTATTATGGAAAAATTAGATGAGTAATGCTTAAATTCATGATATAAGGTATCTAGATCAAAAATGATATCTCTCATTATTCTTGGTGTCCATTTAAGAATATAAATAAGGATTTACTTTGACATTAATCGCTAGTTCACCCATCATGTCGAAGGATTCGAGGTCCATGAACGCCGCATATATCACCATGTTGAGTAAGTTTCTTCATTCTTGTTCAGATTAGTGAACTAGTAATAAAGGAAACAAGTAACTCCAAATATGAAGGGTTTATGGTACCTTGGGATGATATGGATGGATATAGGTGCAATATGAACTCCTCTTCACTACAAGCTAAGTGACCTACACAACAAAGAATACTAAGAAGAAAAATGGATTAGTAGATATATGGAGGGTTTCTTGAAAAATCTGGTCTAATAAGTGTGAGGCTCTAGGATGGATTTCAAACCTCTTGTAAACAATATGGGATAAAATTTGGATGATAAACCACCATATTATTGATGTAGCCTAGAATTCAACAGATAATACCCTAAATGCGCTGGCACATCAACCATCTAGACCGATCGCTCACCGAAGCACATAGGTACCAGTCCCTCTTTATGGTTGTTGTAGTAGAATACTAACATGATGAAGACTTAAATTATATGGATCCATAGCTAATACATCATTATATAGTGCATGACAAATCTAGGTCTAGGAAAGAATAGGTTTAAACAATAATCATGATAGAAATAATAACATGCACTACCTAATTACAAATCGGAATAACACTTAGGTTAAGTCAATATCTTCCATATCTTAATTATCACAATAACACAAAAGCTTCTTATAATACTAGAAATCTATGCCAATGCGCACATGGATCTGATCCTAGGAGTCACAAGGGTAAGTATGAATGGTGACCTTATAGATATAACACATAACCATTGATACTTTTTGACCCTATGAGTCACAAGGGTAAGTATGAATGGTTGACCTTATAGATCTAATTTCAACACAACAAAGGGTTTTAGATTTGACTTGTATGTGGAAATATAGGTTCTCTTTAGGTAATTTTTCCTAGGTCTATGCCCCACCTCTAGGTGAGGGGATTACAAAATGATCGATACAGGAAGTTTTTATGAATAAGAATGCTAATTGGTGTGGGAATATTTCTTATGATGCTTTATTTTGATATTTATACTTTTTGCATGATATGAAGGATGATCAATTCGAGAAGCCTTTGCTACCATGATAAGGGGGAAGCCACCTTTAATGGGAGTGGTATATTTTTGTCTTTATGCTTTTGAATTTGTATTTTTATTTTTGATTTTTAAAGATGGAAGGGATAATATATGTATGATAGTTTTTATTTGAGTAATAAGTATACGCTTTTTCCTTTTATGCTTTTATGAAAACTTTCCTTTGAGGGAACAATGTAATTACTATTGACTTTTTATAATGAGAATCCATGGAATTTTGACTTTTTTATGGGGAAGAGTTGGAGATAGTTAGGTAGACCACTTAGGAGGGGATAATGAATGTATAAGTGACACCCAAGGAGCCTTGGTGTGGTTAAAATATGTGAATGAGTGGGTAATGGATGTAATTATCACACAGTTCTCACTAAGAAGGAAGAAACTATCCACAAGGAATATGAAATGAGTAGAGTTATGGTGCCCATATTCAAGGGCATATATAGGAAAGAGAAGGTATACCACATAATGCCGATCATTAAGATGAAAGATGGAAATGACTAATAATGGATGGATTACCAATGGGATGACTAAGTTCACAATGGTAGGTATCCTAACAATAGAATTGTCGTAAGTGCAATGCATTAAGAGGAGTCTGTTTCTAGCTTACCATTAAGGAAATCAAAATGATAGGCCCAGAACCATACTTTTTCATGATAATATAAGGTCCAATTTAGTTAGGAGAAAAATTTCCACATTGGCTCCTTTCTAAAGTAGTGACGTTTTGATTTTATTTAAGGACAAGGTCACCGATATTAAAATTGTGTTTGTTGAGATATTTTTTGTAAGCACACTTGATAAGTTTTGATAGACATGATGATGTTAAAGAGAGAGGAGGAGGTGTTCATCCAACAACTCAAGATGTGTTAGACATTCTTGATGATAATCTTCACTAGAGATGAAGTCACAAAGAGAAACATGCAAGGATGGGATTTGGAACTCAAGAGGAAGAAAATCTTGGTGTTGTAGATGAGAGAGAAATGGGTAACATGCGCATAGGTGAAGATGTTATTCCTATAAGCCCAAAGTGGAAAGGGAAGATGAATGTGCCAATCATGACCAAATTTATTAATAGTCTTGGCAAGGATATTACGAAGAGTCTTATTAGTGGCTTTTTCTTGATTGTTGGATTGATGATAGTATGGAGAAGAGAAGCTATGGTTGATATTAAATGAGTCACAAATATTTTTGAGGTCTTTTCTTTTGAAGGAATTTCTATTATCTATGATGATTTTATGGGGAATGTGAAGTGAAAAATGATGTGCTAATAGAAAAAATGAAGAATTTAATTTGATTTTCTCGATGTGAGTGGAATTTCATTCAGCCATTTGGTGAAGTAATTAGTAGAAGTGACGATGTAATGTTGAAATTTATAAGAATGTGGTTGATGGAGTCAATGACGTCAAGTCCCCATAGTGATAATGGCCAAAGGTCTTGAGCCAATTATAAGGCATGCCTAGGAATGTAGATGAGATTGGAATTACTAATGGAATATTACACACTTCTTAAAATAATCAAAACTTTCTTGATTAAGGGAGGTCTAATAGTAAATCATGCAAAGGACACATTTGATGATAGCCAAAATACTAAACTGGCCACCACATATACCATCATGGAATTCTTGGATAGCTTGAATGGATTTTTGAGATTTAAAGCAACAAAAAAAAATTCCATCAAAGTTGTGCTTGTAAAGGATGATGCCAAGGATGACATAGTAGTTAGCACGTTGAAGGAATGATCTCTTGCCATCTTTAGATAAGTAGGATGGGATGATTGATTGAGATAGATAGTTGAAGATTTTAGAATACAAAATATCACGAGAGTTAGTATCAACATTGTTAATACTAGGGAGCTCATGAACATGAGATGGTGTATCCAGAGGCCAAACAACAACAAAAAAATAGATTTTTAGTTTTCAAGGGATGAGAGATGGGAGAGATGCCATAGTGGCTGTAAAATGATTAGATGAATGAGGAACAATTTAAATGGTGTAGAAATCAAATTCCTCAAGGAGGAAGTCAACAATATTCTTATATTTTTGAATGATGTCATTTTTATATTGATTAACACTATTGATTTTATTAATGATAAGTTTATAATTCATGTAGATGTTAAGGACCTCAACACCAAGAAAGAATACATTTTCAATACCTAAGATGAGGGCCTCATGCTCAACAATATTGTTAGTGCATTCAAAATTAAGATCTTTTTCGATTGGGATAGGAGTGTCCTAAGGAGGAATGATAATGACGTCGGTTCCTCCCCCTGCGACACTTAGATCCATTAAAGAAGAGATTCATCTTAGGAGTAGAGAGTTAGTGTTGGAAACTATTGATGGATTCATCTGGAAACTATTCCCGAGGAAGGTGATTTTTGAAAGATGGGCATTAGCTAATTGATCTATGATAGCTTGGCCATTTATTGTTTTATGAGAGATTAACTTCAAATAGAATATTTTCCAACTCTTCTTCATCTACACACCTCAAAAACATGTCATCAAAGGCTCTATGATAGAGCACTTCTTCTACAATTACATACTTGGAAGATATGACATGTATTCATCACCTTTTTGTGATATATCTCCCTCATGATACATACAATTCATAATATGGTGAAGGATATCCAAATATCAAGGACACGATGCAATGAGAGGCTTTGTTTCCACATATAATATGCAATCATCAGGAAATCTAGGTCTACTAGGTCTCCACAATATATTGGGTTGTCCGCCAACCAATCAATAATAATTTTTCCTTTGATGGACTTCTGGTTTATGAAGGAGAGTTCTAATTCACCCATAAATATAAGAAAATGTCCAGCCTCTTTGGAAAATGTGCCTTGAGTAAAAAATTTAAGTAGATAGTAAAAATTGACAATTACCCTAGTCTCTTGGTTAACCATATAATGCCTTAACCTTTTGGTTGCGAAAACTATTACTAGGCATTATTTCTTCTCCTGTGTATGATGTGTCTTGTAGTCAAGTAGAGTGCAAATGAAAAAATTAAATGGCATGTTGACGGTTATCATCATCTTCCTATGCCAACATGTAAGCTTGTGAGACCTTAGTGGCTTTCTCGATAGTATAATATGAAGGGACGGTTTGCCTTGGGTGGCATGAGGGTAGGGGGTGAGATGAGAAAAAATTTGACTAACTCAAATGCTTCATGATATTAAATAGTCCACTCTTTACAACACTTCTTTAACAAGTTGTTAATAAGATGGATAAGGCTAGTTAGATCTAGAATAAACTTACGAATTGCCCCAAGTTTTCCCATAAAATACGTAATGCATGATTCATATGAAGGTGGATTCATCTCTAGAACCACCCTAATATTTTCTAAATCTGCATATATTCCTCGATAATAAATCTTATACCCCAGTAATTTTCCTCTAGTCACACCGAATATGCATTTTTCAAGATTAAACACTATACCATATTGGACAAGACAAGAGGGGATGATAAACACCTTAGGGAGATTACAATGTTTATTGGTCTTAGATAAAAATCATCGACATAAGATTCCATAATCTTATGAATAATATCATGGAAGATATATGTCATTTCTCATTGATAAGTGGCTCAGACGTTTTTCAATCCAAATGGCATGAAAACATAGGAAGAGGTCCCCAAGGAGTACTAAGGGTAGTCTTAGTTTGATACTCCTTAGATATGATTTTCTAATTATAATGGATAAGCATCCATAAGTGACAAAAATCATAACCAGTCATTTCATCTACAATGACATTGATGGAAGTCAATGGGAAGTCATCTTAGTAAAATAATTTTTGATGTCTCTCAAGTCAATACAAATACGTATCTTCCCATTATTTTTAAGGACCGAGATGATGTTAGACACCCACATAGAATAGTCCACATGTTTTATGAAACCCACCTAAACTAGTTTTATTACTTCTTATTTAACCATTAAATCCACTTTTGGCTTCATAGGTTGTGACATTTTTTTACAAGCTTGGCATAAGTCTTTAGGATGAGATTGTGAACTACCACATCAAGAGTGATTCCTTTCATTTCCTTATAACTAAAGGAGAATTATTTTTAATGTTATTTGAGCACTTTTGTGTGCACCTCTATCTCCTTAGGAGTTAAAGAAGAACTAATCCTCCTTTAAGATCTTATGATCTAGATAGTTGAACCCCTAAGTAATATTGATTAATTTCTCTTTGTTCTTGTCTAAGAAGGATGAACTATGTGATTGAAGTAGGAACTAGGTTTAAAATAAAACTACTTTTGTATAAGAGTAATGTGATGACATGAAATACATTGTGAAGATGATAAAGTGCATCATCTTCCCATTTTCCTAAAGTAAATGGGTAATGTTCTAGATGGTTGAATCCTTAGTAAGAATATTTCTCTTGTTCCGATTCTCTCTACCACCATGTCATTATAGAGGGATTTTTCATTTTGAGGAGTAATAGTCAAGAATACGGATCCTACCATGTCATTATAGAGGGATTTTTTTTAGCCCTATTTTTATATTACAATATGTCATTGAGATTTAATGAGGTTTTTATGTAGTTAAATCTATTTCCTATCATTGTGGCATGATATGTAACTAATTGTGTCTATAAGACACCTTCTTAAAATTGTTTCATAATTAGTAGTTGATAGTTTTAGTACAATTCTATATACCAGTTGATAGTTATTTACAGTCTTATGATGAAGCATGTTCTAAACTTATTCAAATCAATATAATCTATATGTTGTTTTGAGTATCCATTGGTGTTAAGTACCTCAATCCCGAAGGAGAGAAAGGGCCCACTCAACTGAGGAGATTGGAGGGTTGATTTTCATGCATGATCATTATTCCTGATAAGTTTAAGTTCCAATACTTTGATTTGAATGGTTATTTGAATGCAGTCTTATATTTCCATGCTTTAGCATATTTCCTTACTATCATTTCAATTTGTGTGTGCATTTAAATTTGTGTGAGCATTTCAATTCATTCAAGTATTTCCTTTAAAATTATTTTTATTACAACAATGTTGTTTCAGTAGATTAGATGTATTTCTTGAATTATGTCTTTCATTTCAGTAGCTTAAAGTTGTATTTACTTTCCATAGAGTATAAGAGAAACAAAATTTCAATACCAATTGAAACCTTCCAAAAGGGAACCATCACAAAAACTACATTACATAAAACTTCATGTCATATTGCCAGGACATGTCCCTAGTATGAGAACAACACCAAAAATTGAATTTTGGTTAAATGATTGGAAATTACAATGACCCATCATTTTTGGCACCATTTCTAGGGAACCATAAGCATAACATGCCATTCTATTCATCTTATTTTCTATGGGTGTTAGTGAAGTTAAGCTATGCAACTAGTAAGAGTCCTAAGCCTTGTTTACATAAGAAATATTGATGTCTAGGCCACGAGATCCTCAAGGAGATTTATACCTCATAATATTCAAATCATATCTCTAAATAGAGCATAATTAGGGAACACTAAGAGTGAAACTGAATCTAATATAATGCCTAGGAGTGATACTGAACAATTTGTATCATCTTATTTAGAACTTGAGCAACCTTAAAAATGGGAGACAATGGGAATGATGATGACAGACCCTTGGGTAGGACCTTTACTTATCCCATTGTTCATAAATGAGGATGAGGATGAACCTATTAAAAACATATCCCTATCCATTCTCCCTATCTTTTTAGGAATTTCCACAAAATACCCTAACAATTCTTGTTTGCATTCAAAGTCCTCTCACAAACTTATGACTATAAAACAAACAACTAGAAGCTCATTTGTTTTCCTTCCACCCTCAAAGATTTTTCCATGAGGTGGTTTATAGTATTTCCTCTACCTCCATTCATTCATGGGAAACAAATGGAGAATTCCTTTTAGACTAATATTAGGACCACTTCAAGGGAAGAGATGGGAGGGAGGAATTATTTAGATAAACCAAAAAGAAGATGAAAATATGAAAATATTTCTTTTTGTCCATAGAAGGAGTGGTTATGAGTTGAATGCAAAAATCACTAAGATAATTTTCCTTAAAGGACTTGATGATGAAACCAAATACTCCCTCCATCTCATGGGAGGAGGTGATGTACATAAACTCCATGGAATAGATTGTTGAGTTATGTAGGAGCTACTCTAGAACAAGAGGAGGTATAAGACAAAGGAAAACATCAAAAAATGCCCTAGGAACCTTAGAACTTCTAGAGGAAATGGCTAACATGAAAATAGACATCTTTTCATAGTTAAATTCAACCATATATGGGATTAAAGCTAAGAAAATGTCGCAGAAGAATTTATACATATATTATTCTAGATGCAAGAAAAGAAATCTTTTGAAAGAATGTCCTTTGGATATCATAGACATGTGCCTGATTTGTGATGTCCCTGACCATGATACCAACCATTGTACTCTCCTACCTCATCTCAAAGAGAGATTAAATGCCATAACTCAAGAAAATATAGAGGTAAACTTTGTGCAAAGATCAAACAACTAGTCTACTTATGCCCCTAGACCTACTCAGAACCCTTGAATGATGTCATGTCCCAATCAGGATCCTCCACAAACTTGGGGACAAACTAATTAGACAACACAAAATTATATGGTCTACCAAAACCACCACCATGAGTACCTCCATATAATCAGTAAGGTTGGGCACCACCATGGAAAAACCAACAATGGGCACCTCAATATAAATCTAATCAACCAATGAGGTTTACACAAAAACAACATGATTTAATGCCTCCAACACCATAAAATTAGAAGAAATTTCAAGAAACACAAACTCAACTTCCAACTCATATTGTCTCAAACCACAAAAATCAATAAAAAACTTCAATTAATGAAGCAGACAAGGTGACATAATGTAGGTAAATGTCATTAATAATGTGGAACTGAGATCTAGAAGAACATTGAAAATTCCTCCCATAGTTATCACAAAAATAATTGAGGAAAAGGATAGGATACTAGGAGAAAGATAAGGATATGCATGTTGCTCCTTTTCCAGAAAGATTAAAAGAAGTACAAAATGAGGAAGAAACAACACTAATTTAGGAGTTGATAAAGATGAACATTGACATTCTACTTCTGAGAGAAACAAGGGACGTTCCCGAATTAAACCATACAATTAGAAAACATTCCATAAAAACACTAGGAAGGAAGAGGAAATATGGAAAAATAGTCAAAGTAGAAGGAAATCTAGATGAACTCAGTATCTCGGAAATCTTCTTTCACCAAAATATGGGGATCTTGGAAGTCTAGTCATTACTATTTTTTTGAATGGTCGGTAAATATATAATTTTTTTTAGATCTTGGTGCTTACATCAATGTCATAGAAAATATATGTTTAATTTGTTGTCTTTGATTGGATTGTAGCCAACTATCATGTCCTCCAATTGGTAGATCAATCTATAGCTTTACCAGATTGAGAAAATGAAGATTTTTGGTCATGGTTGAATCTTGGGAGTATCTTGTGGATTTCATGGTCTTACACCCTAAATCTTAGAAGTTAGGATACCTAGTCATCTTAGGAAGACCATGGTTAGCTACTTTTATTGCATACATTTACTATAGGTCCCTTTATCCTCCTACCCAGCCATATGTGGATGCTTTTGAACGTGTGTGGGTAGATTTTTCATATAATAACAACATGAGTTCTTCTTATCTTACCATTATTGCAGATGAAAATCATATGGAAGAAGTTGTGGAGCAATACTAAATGTCTAATGGAGATGATACTATGGATACGAAAACCAAAATAATGGCTATGGAATTCCAAATGATGGCTATGGAAATGACTATTTTGAACTCAGTAGATAACATCACCTTGGTAAGTGACATTTCTATTAAAAATTGTGAAGAGACCTATGATTACCATGAAGAACATACAACCACTAATTTTCATTTTCCTTTAGCCAAGGTTGTATCCCTTGAAAACATGACTATTTTTCACATGCTACAGCCTCATGTTTGTCCCTTGAACTATTTGATTGCTAATATAGAAATTGCAATTCTTAGAGACACTAAACAAGTAACTATTGAGGTGGGAAGAGAAATGACCATTGGGAACAATTTAAATGACATCCAAGAGGCTAGGGTCATAGAAATATTGAGGGATCATTTGAAATATTTTTCTTGGGACTATCATGACATGAAAGGGATTCATCCAAACATCCGATTCACCATATTTACACTAAGGATGTTAAACCAATGTAAAACCACAAGAAAGAATCAATCTAGGCCTTAGAGAAATTGTCAAAATGAAATATAAAAATGTTAAGCATATGATTCATCTATCTAATATCGAGATAGCCAGTGGGTATCACCGCTAGTTATAATTCCCATGAAAATGGTAAGTGAAGAATCAGATAGATTATAGAGAGCTAAATAAATACACAAAGAAAGATTACTTTTCACCGCCCTTTATTGATTAGGTTTTAGATAATATGGCAGGGAACAAATAAATCTCCTTCTTGGATTGGTTTAACGGATATAACCAAATTAGTATAGCACCTATTGATCAAGATAAGACCACCTTCACTTGTCCCTAGGGTACATTTGCATATAGAGTTATACCATTTGGACTTTGTAATGCACTGCAACCTTTCATAGAGATTTTTGACTATTTTTGTAGACCTCACCAATGACTGTGTTGAAGTTTATATGGATGATTTTACCATCCATGGGTCTACTTTTGAAGAATATTTGAGTAATCTTGAAAAAGTGTTAACTAGATGTGAGCAACACCAAATTTCCTTGAGTCATGAAAAATGTTTGATAATGGTTGATCAAGGAATTGTCTTGGGTCATCATATTTCTGCTAAGGGCATCCAAGTTGATCCTAAGAAGATAGAAGTCATTACTAAATTTCCTACACCAACAAATCATACTGATATCAAGAGTTTCCTTAGACATGCAGGATATTATAGATGGTTTATAAAATATTTTTAAAAAATTGCAAAACCCATTCTCTCTTTGCTAGTAAAAGATTTTGTTTTTGAATGGTTTTCTTAATGTCAAAAAGATTTTGAAGTTATAAAGGAGAAATTAACCACTGCCCTAGTTCTGAGAGGACCCAATTAGGGACATCCTTTTCATGTTCATATGGATGCTTCAAACATAGAAATGGGATTTATTCTTTGATAAAAGGATGAGGAAGACCAAATGTATGCCATCTATTTCATTAGTAAAAATAGACCCCTAAAGAGAGGAACTACACAACTATGGAAAAGGAATTTCTAGTTGTTATTTACTCTTTGAATAAATTCAGACACTATACTACTGGATATAAAATATTTAAGTATACTAACCATTCGGACATAAGATGTCCGATTAATAAAGTAGAAAGTAGTAGGGGAAATTTTATTAGATGGTTACTTATTTTTCAAAAAATAACTTGACTATTATTGATAAGCTTGGAAAGGCCAATGTTGTTGTTGACTTCCTTTGAGATTGAATATTTTAGGAGAAGAAGGAGGCCGTCCAATATCATTTTCAGGATGAGAACTTGTTTTTAGTATCAACACAACCTCCATGGTTTTTGATCTTGCTAAATAGCTCACTATAGGGAAGTTTCCAGCTTACTTTACTAATAAAGAACATAAAATATTAATAAAAAACAATGCTACATACAAATGGTGTAATGGAATTCTATTTAAATGTTGTCCTAACATGGTTCTTCATAGGTGTGTTCAAGAAGATGAAGTGTATGACATACTATGAGCTTGTCATGATGATCCTGGAGGAGGATAGTAATTAGTGAAGAGAAAATTGAAGAGGTCCTTGGTGTTTGGTACTACTGGCCTTCTCTCCACAAATCTGTCAAGAAGTATGTATGGAAATGTGATGCGTATTAGAAAATGGAAGCCTCTACGTTGTCTACTGAAATTCTCTCAATTCTCAGCTAGTCTTAGGGCCATTGAAGAAGTGGGGAATTGATTTTTTGCACATTTTTATGCCCCATCCTATGGGAAACAATACATGTTGGTGTGTAGTGACTATGTTACAAAATGGGCCGAGGTTCAAGCATTGGCATCTGCCAATGAGGATGTTGTCGATGAGTTTTTTTATACAACTAGATTATGCTAAGGTTTGGAGTTCCCAAAGCTATTATATGTGATCAAGGACATTAGTTCGTGTCCAACATGATTGAAGCCTTCCTTAAGATCTACCAAATCAAGCATAGGAAATCATTTCCATACCACCACCAATCCAATTGGTAGGTGGAAGTCAAAAACAGAGAGCTAGAGAAAATTTTAACTAAAGTTTTCAATGTAGACATAAACAATTGGGTGGCAAGGGGGCCTAAACCAGTTTGGGAAAACAACACCACCTGGAAGACAACCACTAGTTTCTCTCCATATGAACTAGTATATGGGAAGAAGCCATTACTACCAGTTGAATTTGAGTTACAAACTTGGAGAACAACAAAATGATTTGAATTGAGCTAGATGAAGCTCAACATGAGAGAGTGATGCAATGAATGAAATTGATGAGATTCATATATATGCACAACAAAAAACTGAACTTCAAAAATCCTAAAGCATGACGTTGATATCAAAAATAGGAGGTTCAATGAAGGAGAATGGGTCAACCTGTTTAACTCAAAGTATCAAAAATCAAAGGGAAAGTTGAGAACAATATGGTTTGGAGCCTATTAAATTGAATTTTTTATCATAATGGATCTATGAGACTATTACCAATTGATGGTGATAGGAGAACCTTGCTGGTGAATGGACATAGACTAAGGATGTATCAACAACCCCAGGATAAGGAAAATTTCACTAAGGACATAATGATGTGTGAAGAAATTGATTTAGTGGAAGACTGCAGCTCTTCCCACCATGAATAGTTTGTTTTGAATTTAAATAAAGGAAGAAGATCATAGTTTTTATCCTCTTCCCCCTAGATCATAGTTTATTTTTTTGTTTTATTTCATGATTTTAATAAAGGTTAGATATGTTAATTATTAAAATGTGCATTAATCACAATTATTCTTTGAATGCAGGACATGGAATGCCAATAGTCAGTGGAGAGATGAGCTGGCAAGGTGAAGTGCATTCATCCCTTGCTATAGATATTAACTTTTAGAACTCCCCATTGCATTTATTTAATATGTAAAATCAAAATCCCATTCCCAATGCATTTATTATGGATGTAAAATCAAATCTCATGACGTGAAGTGGGAGATAATGAGTAATAATGGAAAAATAAACGACATGTGTCACATTTTTCTGAGAAGGAAAAGTGGCATAAAAATTCATGATGATAAGATGAGATCCATGTGAAGAATTGAACCTTTCCATCCCAATTAAGTACTATCAATCTTTTTCACTACCATTTTTTTATCGACTTAATGCTATTAGGAGCTCGCAATATAGTTCAAACTTCCACTACCGAGGTTTTATGCAATTACTTTGTTTCCTTTTCATAAACCTTCACTATTTTGTTATAACTCCATCTAAACTTGTCTAAGCTATGGGACAAAAGAAGAAATCAAAACCATAGTTTACAGAGCCTCTCCTGTGAAATACTGTCATCTCCCAGGTATTCCACGATTAATGTTGGTTAGAATTTATTCAAAAATTTGAGGGTTTTGATGAATATTTAGTTGATGAATTCTTGATAAATTTTGAGGCAACATGCTCTCGGATAGGAGGCAAGAGAATTGAGATAAACAACCACATTATTGCTACCATATCTAGCCTCCTAGATTTTGGGCTCAAAATTGTAACTAATGCCCCACTTAAGGATTTAATACCATTGTTTCATGATGAAGGGGAAGTTATTCCAAAATAATCCTCACTCCCCATGTTATTATATAGTAGCAAAATTATAATAAGTGATTATGCGCAGAGATAAGTGGGAGAGTTTTCTGGGTAATTGGAAGGAAGTAACTACATGGGTTAATAAATATTTATCTGTGATGGGAAACCATCGGTGCTTAGGGGTGACACATTGAAAATTATCATGCATTTGAAGAAGGGTCTAATAATTCCTAAGTTGAAGGTAAATATTCTAGAATATCTTGCAGAGGATGTCATTAAAGTGGGTTAGAAATACAAGAATGGAGGTGGTAAAGATATCCTAAAGCATCCTGGGCTCATCTAGTTAATATGTGCACATCAAGATTTTTGTAGGCTTAAGAGAAAGATAGAAAAGACAAGTGCAGGGGAGAGCTCTAAAAAAATAAAATAAAAAAGGAACCACATCCCAATGTTCAGCCAAATCTCTAGTGACTCCTAGAACTTCAAATGTGGCTATGGAAGAATCTGCAAGAAAGGACACCCAACCCTCCATGCCTCAACCTTCCAGGGAAAATATTACACTATCAGCCCCTGCTGCTATGTCATTAAGACCAAGAAGGTCTTGTACCTCAAGGAGACCTGAAGTTTCTCAAATTTTTTATTTAATGAGGGTTCAACCCCCATTTTGGAAGAGATTTTTGAGGTCTGGTACTTCATCTTCTCCTAGTGAACAATTGAAGGATGATGAATTTATGAAAACCATTCCAAAATAACAAGTACCTTAAACATAATATGTTATACATTACTGAAGCTCCGAAACTATTTATGTAGCTCCGAGAAATACATGTAGCATTGAAACCCTGACTCGAGCTCCGAAACTACAATGGAGGTCGATTTATTACATGGAGGTTGGTCACTGAAATCACATGAAGATGTAGTCCTAAAGTAGTATCAAGATGAAATTTCTGCTCTAAAGAAGAAATTAAAAGGTATGGAAGATACTTAATTGTCTATGCAAAATGAATTTATTCAATGAAACTTTGGAAAAGTTAGAGAAATAACTGTCTTAAAAATATAAGTTGATAGTTTAAAAAGGCAAAAGAATATTGGATTACAAGCATGGAATGATTTTTCTACTCATTATGACCAACTGTCTCTTCAGAATAAGGAATTGGTCTAAGAAAATAAGAAACTTAAGGAAGAAGTTGAGTCAGGATCAAATGCTAAAAAGAAATTGGAATCAATTGTTGAGTTTTTTTGCTTTTTGTAAACTTCTAGCTTGTAGGAAACCCTCTTTTGTTTATAGTCTATTTCTTCAAGAATAGTTCTATGCATGGAAATTACAAAGGATATGTTGTGGAGAGCCCCATGAGGCTCTAGATGGAAAAACATTTCTATAAATTTATCAAGGGAGTACTTCAAAAATTCAAAATTTATTATGTGAATTCTACCTTCATAACATGTTGGTTACAATTTCCCTTGATTTATTTATTAATTTTTCTATGGGGGAATTTTAATTAAAAGATTTTCAATCATTGATTATTTATGGGGTGATGAAAACATACCTTTTTAATCAAACTACCTAAACTATTGGTTTCTATATCAGGCCTACCCACCACAATGATGTCTCCATGAAAAAGGATTTTAGGTCTTTGTATTACCAAGGCTAGCATTGGAAAGAATACTTTAGAGATATTAGCAAAATGTGTTCAAGACTTTGAGATTTATTGTCAACATAATTTTGGTGAAGCTCTAAAAGCTTGTGACAAAAGATGGGACACTTTGAGCTTACCATTGAAAAGAAGGGAAGTTATCTCTCCACAAAACCTTAGTTGGAGTATGAGGAGGGGTGAAGAAATTGTTATAATCATTGATATTTGGCATCTAAAAAGGTATAAAATAATATAGTAATGAATGTTTGAACATAAGTAAGACCTCCCCTTGTCCTCAGTCCCATGACTACTTGAAAATAACGCTTTTTCAATATCATGACAGTTTCACAACATGGGAAGAAGCTATCTACTATCCAATTTTTTTGGTTATGGAGCCTATTTTCATGTGTAGAAGAGTTCAAGACTATACATGAGAAAAAGTGGTTTTACTATTCATGGTTTTACTATTAATGGTTTTGGCCCATGGTTTTACTATTCATTGTTTTACTATTCATGGTTTTATTATTCATGGTTTTGGACCATGGTAGTTTTTTGTAAAACTCCTTTTGTAATTGCATATAAATATATCTTTGATAATGGAGATATGGTATTCAAGAGTGTGAATTCAAGTGTGAATTATAGAGAATTATTCATATGTGAATAATTTAGAGAGAATAATTCAGATGTGATTTCAGTGTGTGAATTCTTGAGAGTTTTCAGAGAGCATAGCTCCAAAAAATTTAGGTATTATATTGAGAGAGTGGATTGTAATAAATTTGAGCAAGTTCTTAGTGGACGTAGCCCACATTGGGTGAACCATGTTAAATACTGTCTCTTTGTGTTGTGTTATTTTATTATACGATTTTATTTGAGATTTGTAATATTTTCTTCATATTATCTTCACTGCTATTGTGATTTCGT
Organism: Taxus wallichiana var. yunnanensis; assembly: GCA_018340775.1. Taxonomy (NCBI): domain Eukaryota; kingdom Viridiplantae; phylum Streptophyta; class Pinopsida; order Cupressales; family Taxaceae; genus Taxus; species Taxus wallichiana. The sequence continues at coordinate 395,077,290 of CM031239.1, read as the reverse complement.
GAGGGATTGTTCAACATATTTTATCCCTTATTTCCTAACAATTGGTATCGAGCTTGGTTAGTTTGGTTATTTTTAGAGCAAAGGTTTTCTTCATGGTTTTGTTAGTGGTTTTACCGACATGTATAAGAGTAGGTTTTGTTTTTCCGATGTGAAAATCACAAGAAGAGATTCAATCTCAAGTGGCAGCTAGAAGAGTAAGGTTTCTTGAAATTACTATGACTGGTGTTGGTTAAGTGGCAATCGACATTGACATGGTGACCATGGTTAGTTCTGAGTAACCATTATCGTTATAAGGTAATCATGGTCAGTTATAGGGTGACCATGTTGTTCTACATTAGGAAACCGAAAGTTATAAAAGATTTGAAGAATTGAGAAGATGCATGAAAAGTATTTTGTTTTGTTGAGGTGTTCTTGGTTTATAGAGGCACAAGCATGTTGGTCAGATTGTAGATCTGGTTAAAGAGGTATGATTTTATCTTGGTTTTGCAATGTATGGTTTAATTGTACATGCATGGTTTTGGATTGCAGATCTAGATCTAAGAATGAGAAAAAGAGCATTTATGCATCCTTTGGTGTAGTTAGATGTACGGGCTTCATTAGAGAAGTTGAACATTTTAGCAAGATTTAATGAAGACAAGGTTTCCATCATAGAAGAATGTTCTTTAGTTATAGATGTGGTTGAGTATCTTGGTGTAGTAAGGTGATGTGTTTCATTTGGTAGTTTTTATTGATGTATGATTGCTATTAAGTTTTTTTTCAAGGTTGGGCGCTTCTTGAAATGAATAGCTCAACAAAACTATCATCTCTCGGTCGGAGTAAGAACTTGGTTTTGTGACCTATGCCAATTTGTGGTGTTGTGTTAGTTCCAGAAACAACGATGTTGATCGGGAACCAACATCGGTCAAAGAGGGTAATTGTATTGGTCGGTCGACAAATCATGGTTGGTCTCGTGAAAATGATTTTGCACATTGTTTACTTACAGCAGGAAAGGGAAAATGGGTTTTTTGTCCTAGTTTGGAGGATTGAGTTTCTTTCACAGAGTGTACATGGAAGAGATAGTGTAGATCACTTCATGGTTTGGATCAGAAAGAGCATAGAGTTGGCTCGGTTAGTCCTTTGAGACTTGGAGTCGTGTATCTCTATGTGATTCATGTTTATTTCTTTCATTTTGAGCAACCGATAATATGTGTGCATAGATTTACACCATGTTTTTGGTGTTGTTTGAATTTTATTTCCGATTGTGTGGAATATTAAGGACATGGATTTCTAGTCTAAGGATGAGATCCTCAATGAAAATTCATGATTAGACACAGATTGCAAGTAACAAGATATATTGAGTACACATAGATGGAAATAAGGTTCTTCACCTACCTCACAATAATTCCAAGCTTCGTGATGTAGAAGTAATCTCGAGAGAAGAAAGGGAATCAATTTTATAGTCCTTTCATCTAGTTTTATTTCTCACTGACATATTAGCTTTTGATCTTAGTGTTAGAGGAAGTGCAGGGATTTAGTGTTTAGTAGGAGCAAGCCACGCGTTGTTGGCATTTCAGATTGGATAAATGATGCACATGTAGATTGATAGGAGATTGCCACTATTCAGAGTGGTAGAAGGCACAAGTTGGTTTTGGAGGGCAGTCATGGTTTTGTAGGTATTTTGAGTTTATTACTTTGTGATGTCACTTCTGGTTTATTTTGTGGTGCCTGGATATTCCTTAGGGAAGGTAGTTGATGGTTGATTCAGCTGGTTTTAGATGATAGAGAAATTTCGAGTTCAAGGGTTAAAAAGGAGAAAATATACTAGCCACGAGACCGGTGTCGGTTAGGATTAACCATGGTTTGGTCATTTGGTAACCGTGGTCGGTCACACAATGACTAGGGTTGGTTTGGTCACGTGTTTGACAACGTTGTTTATTTACCATTTTATAAATGGTGCCATTGTTTTGCTTTCATCTTGCTGTTGTTTTGTGTGCAAAGATGTTGATGACATGTATGTTGCTATTTGCACTTGGTATTAGTGGCATGGTTTATCATAGATGTTTTTATTGACATCGATGAGCACAAAATTCATATTCGGCTTTGGAGTTAGTTCGGTGGTAGACTTGGAGCTTCTGGAGAGCTGGTGATATGGATGGATGTACATGGTGAGTTTGTACATATGGTTAGATTTAGTGTTTTGAGTCTATGATGATGCAAATGTTTTGATTTGCACATGGATTTTTTTCAAAGCATGAGTAGGGATGTTTTCATTTCCTCTTTTTACTATGTTACTCTAGGAAATGTTATCTACAAATGATTGTCTTGGACATGCTATTTGTTTATGCAGGGTTGGATTTGTGGATTGCAGTGTTTGGATTCTTTGAGTTATGTAGGTTTGTGGATTGATCACCCACTATTTCAGGTAGAACTCATTTGGGTTGTCAGTTTTACCCAGGATCTTGTTTTCCTTTTGCATATTTCAGTTTGATTTGTCTTGGTCAATTGTATTTGTGGTCGTAATGGAGACATGGCTAGATAGATGGAGAACATGGTTGGTTTTATAGGTATGGCTACGGATGCATTGAGGATCAAATATTTTGGTTTGAGTGGGAGCTCTCAGTAGGTGTGTTAGTCATGATGACTTGTTGCATTAGTGGTCACAAGGGAAAATCAAGTTTTGTTCAAATTTTGGTTGGTCTTCACAAAACTAGTGAAGGGTTGAGAAGCTTGCTCGAGAGGAAAACTAGTCTCCAAGTGGGAGATTATTAGGTTATGGAGCCTATTTTCATTTGTAGAAGATATGGATACTATACATGCGAAAAAGTGGTTTTAATATTCATGGCTTTACTATTCAAAGTTTTACTATTCATGATTTTACTATTCATGGTTTTTGCCCATGGTTTTGGCCCATGGTTTTACTATTCATGGTTTTGGCCCATAGTTTTGGATCATGGTTTTTTATAAAACTACTTTTTTAATTTCCTATAAATATATCTTTGATAAGGGATATATGGTATCAAGAGGTGTGTGAATTCATGTGTGAAATCTAGAGAATTATTCAGATGTGAATTCTAGAGAGTTTTGTTGAGCATAGCTCCAAACAGATATGGGTATTGTATTGAGAGAGAGCAATGGATTGTAATAAATCTACGAAAGTCCTTAGCGGACATGCTTGACATTGGGTGAACCACATTAAACACCTGTCTCTTTGTGTTGTGTTATTTTATTATGCGCTTTTATTTGAGATCCGTAATATTTTCTTCATATTAGCTTCTATTGTTGCGATTCTATGAGGGATTGTTCCACATATTTTATCCCTTATTTCCTAACACAACTTTTCCCCTCAGGAAAAATTCGAACAAAACCAACCATGCAAAGGGAACGTGGAGAGGGTCTTTTTAGTCGTGCAAGCTCACATGTGATTTTAGAAATTCATATTGTAGACGAATCATGATAGCAATGTAAAGGTGGAAAATCAATAGCCAATGGAAGTGTCCAAGAAGATCAAATCTTGAGGAAATAAAATGAAGAAGGGATCAAAATTTTATTTTTCTTACATTTTGGTGCTTTGGAGAATAGGGCAAAAAGGGACTCAAAAAGTCCAAAATTTCAAGTCTGAAATTTTGGAATTTCTGGCTTTGGGTTTCAAAATTATCAATGGGAAAGTTAGAAAATGGGCTCAAAATGTCTGAAACCTGAAACTCCAAAAGTCTAAAATTTTAGACTTACGGGTTTTGGGGTTTTGGGACTCTCATACACAAAGTTGTGAAAAGGAAGAAAAGTATCAAAACCCGAAGACCGAAAGTCCAAAATTTCAAACTTTTGGGGTTTTCATACTGACCTCGGGATGCGTGTAGTAAATGATCCAAAATTTATGAAAACCCAAAGTTTGAAAGTCCAAAATTTCATACTTTTAGGGTTTTTAGGATTTTGGGAATCATGCTGGAAAAGGAAGTAAAACTTTCACAAGCCCAAAACCTCAAAGTTTGAAATTTAGGACTTTTGGGTTTCAGACTTTCAGAACTCTTAGGAAATTTTGGCAGATGAACAGTGTTTTAATCTCCAATGTCAAAATGTCTAAAATTCCAAATTTTGAGATTTCAGAGAATGCATGCTTTTTGACTTCGAAGCAGGAAGATCAACGGTTGTCAGAATGATACCTCGACCTTCAGATGGCCATAACTTTTGACTGGGAGCTTGGATTTGAGAAAGAGAGGACTTTTTGGAAAGATCTTGACGTCTTCTACTCAACCGTGGCTAAGTTCCTAAAAATACAAAAATATAGTTCACCATTTTAGGGGTGTCCTAGGTTTCTCACCTACTACCATTAATGACGTATGGGCTTCCTTTCTTTCCAAACAAGGAACAATACATGGAGGAATGGGTTTTGTCATGGAACCCATCATTTGTTTGCAATAAAATTCAATGAATTTCTTGGGTGGTTAGAGAAAGGATTCGAATTCTTCTCTCCTTCTCTCTCATATTCTTCTTATATATTATAAGGAGGGGAAATTTTCTAAAGGTTGGACAATTTTTCCTTGCACCCTCCCTTCTTCTCTGATCTACAAGTGAATTTTTGGAGTTCAAACCTCCCATTTCAAATTGTAATGCAAGTTTGTGCCTCTTGGCCATTGTAATGGATTGTATCAAATTCTTGGAGCAATAAAATAAGTCTGTGGATGATTTCAACCCTCTCTTATGTTCATTATATCTTCCTGATCTCTCATTGCAATTTTGGTTATCTATGCATGGTGGTTGTATTACACTTTTAATGGTTTGTGTTTAATTACAAAGTAGGTGTTCAGATTCCTTTGGTGCATCACCTCTGTTAATTTAGGTTTATTTTCTTGCATCTTCTTAACCCTGTCTCCTTGGCAAGTTAGAGTAGGTTTTAGATTAGATCCTCTACAAATTGTATGTGTGCACCTGAATAGAGGAATAGGAACCAACCTTCATCCGGAGAGCTCTCCCGATTTGCAAAGTCCCACACTTTGGGAGAAGCTCCATGTTATGCAATCACACTGAGAGTCTCAACCCATCGAGTTGTAGACATTCAGGGGTGTTGTGATTACGCATATACACTATCTTTAGAACTCAAGGGTGTAAAGGAATAAATAAACAATATGCAAACTAATTCAAGGAGTATGATATGGCACAAAAACTTGGACAAAGAGTAGGATAGAGATGAGTTTGCATGAGGACATGCAAAAGGTAAAGTGCAGGGGAGATGATGAGTGCATAAATTGACTTATTATATCATCCATATGACTATTTATTTTCTCCTAAATGTGTTAATTAATGCATGGGAATGTTCTAGATAGTTGTATCCTAAGTAAGATTGATGCATTTCTCTTGTTCTTGTCTCATGTGAACTAATGACCGTAGGAATTCCCACTAATTTATTTTGTGAGTAATGTGATGACGTGTGCAAGATGATAAAGAACATTCTCTGCCAATTTTTAGTAATAATTAAGAAGACCGAGTCTCTCGCCACCATGTCATTCTAGAGGATTTTCTCATAGCAACCTACAAACAAGGACCCTATTTTTAGCTATATTATAGGATTTCATTGAGCTTTAATGAGGTTGTTATGTAGTTAAATCTATTGCCTATCATTGTGGCATAATCTGTAACTAATTGTGTCTATAAGACACCTTCTTAAAATTGTTTCATAGTTAGTAGTTGATAGTCTTCAATATAATTCTATATACCAGTTGATAGTTATTTATAGTCTTATGATGAAGCATGTTCTAAACTTATCCTAATCAATATATTCTTTACGTTATTTTGAGTGTTCATTGGTGTTAAGTACCTCAATCCTGAAGGAGAGCAAGGGCCTCCGTCATCACCAATCCGGCACTATGATAATTCTTCACCCGAACTCCTCGTGCTATGATTATTTACTAATGCATAGCCTTTAGTTTGGTGGATGTAATCTAGAAACAAAACAACAACATAACACAAGAATACCATCGACTATGATAAGACGGAATGATGAAAATCTGAAATATCAAAGTAAATTATAATATTAACATGAAATTGTTACAATCTCACCCATGAGGTACTTCAAGTGTTATTGACTTCACTTGCCTTTCACCAAGACTATGGGAGAAAATTTACACTTACACCTCTTAATGGCTTCTTCAACACACCTTTAAACTAATGGCTTCCTTTACACACTTCCTACAATATTTCTCACTACTTCCTTCTATGCTAAATGAGGGGGTGGCCTCTCTATTTATAGAAATTCCAAGATTATCCATCTTATCTCTAAGATAGGGTAAAAATACACTCCGACGAATCATATTCCACACCTTAACTCTTATCTCGTACATGTAAGCTTATCTTTTAAGATAAGATAAACATTATCATTTTACATGGGTTCCACATTTTTATACTTTTACAAATAAAAAACACACACAATATTTATGACCTCACTCCTTGTCCTTATTACCAATATAATATTTCTAATTCCTAATCATGTAGACCCTACTTTCTAATTACCCAAACTTTGACATTTTAACATTACTGGACCACTTACGACAAATATTTACTTTTTACAACATTCCTATTATACTTTGATCTGCTACCGTACTCCACTTTATGGTGGCACCGTACTAATAGCGCCAATTATCTTCTATTAGACGCTACTACTAATTATACTTAACAACATCCCATTCCTAATACATACATTAATGAAATAGAAATTACGGAGGAAAATTTTAGTGTCGACATCTTCCCCTTCCTAGCTTCTACTCCGTCCCTGAGTAGACTATTCTAGTGCTTGGAAAATCTTCAACTTGTCGTGGTTGACCCATTTCGTAATGGGAGTGCCATCCAATTCCTCCATTCTAAGCACGTACCATTTTCTATGCACAACTACTATTTTGTAGGGCCCCATCCATTTTGGAAGAAATTTTCTTTGTCTTCTTTTTTGTATCTCGAATCATATACTAGAACCAAGTCATTCACATGAAATGGAGGCCAACGGATCTTTTGATCAAAGTATTCCTTCTCGCTTCATTTTCTTCTTATGGATTATATCCTTTGCTATTTCCCTCATTTCATCTAGCAAATGAAGATGTACCAACCTTTCTTTTATGAATCACTTTCACCCATCCTTTCATTTTTCATAACTCTCATAAGTGGGAATATCAAACTCAATAGGAAGAAGGATCAATGCCATAGGCCAACCGAAATGGGGAGTATCCTCGTTGCTGACTTTGATGTTGCCCTATATGCCCACAATGCTGCATGAATCCTTTTATCCCATTTATGTACTCGCAAGGCCGCATCTTTGCTAGAATTTGACACAACACAAAATTTGTTCATTCCGCCTCGTCCATTTGTGCTTGGCTTATATGTTTTTGCCTTCCCGTGCTTAATAGAAAACTTATTAACTAGGGCTTCTACCACCTCATTAATGAAGTGGCTTCCTTGATCTGTTACAATTTCTAATGGACAACCAAACCGGGTGACAATGCTGCTCATATGAACCTCGCCACTTCATCCATGGAAGCTATTTTCAATGGCCTAGCTTTAACCCACTTGGTTAAATAACTGTGGCAACTACAATATACTTATTTTGGTGTGAGGTAGTCGAAGTGGACTCTACAATGTCTATTCCCACTTTTCAAAGGGACCAAGTGGAAGAATAGGGCATAATGGAGCTGATGAAGTCTTACGGTTACCATGTGTTTGACAAATATCACATGTCTTACAATAATTATAACAATCTTTAAAAAGAGTGGGCCAGTGATAACCTGCATCCAAGATCCTTCTTGTTGTAAGTTGTCCAAAGAAGTGCCCTCCACATGTACCATTGTGGAATTCTTCTATCAGTTCCTTCCCTGATAACGTCCAATCGCCTCTTGATCGGCTCCATCGTGTCCTATTCAAAATAACACTCCATGCAGTAATAGAATATGGAAAACGGCTTGAGTAATATTTTCTTAGTCTTTGCATTGGAAACATCAAGAAACTTGAATTCATTCAGATAATTCCAAATATCTATGTATTCACTAGGGATTGTGTCAAGGGATAACAATGTTGCATCGGGGAAATCATCATCATCACAAGATGATCCTAAACCATCATAGGCTCGAGAGAGTGCATCTGCATTGACATGCTTCTTTCCTAGCCTATCTATAATATCAAATTCAAATTCTTGTAGAAAAATTATCCATCTTCTATCCTCCCCGATGGGTTAGGCTTATTTACAATATATTTTAGAGCCCGATGATCACATAACTAGAAATTTTTGCCCTAGCAAGTAATTTCTAAACTTCTTTACAAAGAAAATGATAGCCAAAGCCTCTTTTTTAGTTACATGTGATAATTTACCTCAAAGATCTGCTCATTTGTCTCGCTCCCAAAGTAAATTGGATGTTCATTCCCATTTTCATCCGTTGGCTCAAAGTACTTCCTAGTGCTGCATCTCGAGGCATCGTTGTACACAATGAATGGCTTGCTCCAACTGGATTCTTCAAAATAGGTGAAGACACCTGTGGATTCCTTCAGCTTGTCCAAAAGCTTCATGCGCCTTATTTCCTGGTTCATAAGTAACATCCTTCTTCAAGAACTAGGTTAGTGGCTGTGAAATCTTTGAGAAATTCTTGATGAACCTTCTATAGTAACCCACATGGCCTAAAAATGATCTCAACTTACTTCTATTCATAGGAAATGGTAAATCTTTGATTTTTGAAACTTTATCAGGATCAGCACCAATACCATCTCTCGGATACAACATGCCCTAACAAAATGCCTTTAACATCCAAAGACACACTTTCAGAGGGTTTAGTGAGGCTTGTGCTTCATCTAACATTTGAAATGTTGTCTCCATTTGGTGCAGTGGTCCAACTTTCTCCCATAGATGTAAAAATCATCCGTAAATACTCCGATGAAGGTCCCAACGTAGGGTTCGAACACCCTATTCATCAAACACCGGAATGTTGCGAGCATTACACAACCCAAAAGGCATAACTCTATAAGCAAATGTTCCCAAGGAGTGGTGAACGTGGTCTTCACCTGATCTTTCTCTACTATACGAACTTGGTTATAGCCACTATATCCATCAAAGAAACTATAGCACTCGGCAAGCCACTTCGGCCCAAGATCCGATATGAAAAGGGAAGAGGGTAATGATCCTTCTTTGTTGCCTTATTGAGCATCCTGTAATCAACACAAATGCGTAGCTTCCTATTCTTTTTTATTGAGATCACAATGGGAGAAACCCATTCTGAATTCTCCATAGCAAATATGAATCCTTCATCAAGCAACTTATCTATTTGTTCTTTTGCGCCTTGGAAAAATTAGGATTCATTCTATATGGAATTTGCTTTATGGGCTTAACACCATCTACATGCTCAATAGAATGTTCTAGCCAACTTATTTGATGGAGTTCCTTGTAATCAAAAGTGAATAGGTGTATGCACCTTCGAAAGAGCCGGAGGTAGGATTCCTTCTCACTCTCCATCACAAAGATCACCAATCTTTATTTGTTGGAGACGATCATCAACTTCTTCTTCGATAATTTTATGGGGTCATGAGTTGGTGTGACTAGAAGGATATCCATGACTGAAACATCAACCTCACTTTCTTCATCTTCAAGTGTCCACTTCACCGGTACTAGAGTAATCGAGGATGTCCAATCATCGGGTTTCATCACTTGAATCGGCTGTGTTCGCCTTATGATGCCGAGGATCACATTTATTTTCACCCTCTCTCTATCACATCCAAGTTTCATGAAGCCTTCATTCTAGTAGTTTCGCATGAACTCTCCTTAGCCATGGTCTTCCTAAGAACATTGGGTAAGCAAAAAAAAACCATTTTTCATCACTGAAAGTCTACCACACATACAACACCCATAATGTATATTGCCACATTTGAAACTACACCTTCTCGGTTTAGTTTTTCCTTTATTTAATGACCTTAACATAAGTGTCAAGGGCGATCAATTTTTAAACCAAACATATTCATTACAGACTCATTCATTACATTAATCGCAGCACCTCCATCAACTAAGACATCATGAAATGAAATACCATGACATAATACCTCACCTTGTGGAGCATGTAGGATCTACCTCTACCTCCAAAACAGGGACCTAAACCTCCTCCCTTCGCCGAGCATTGAGTCCCGACTTATAAGACATAGCCAAGAGTTGACCATATGTAATATTTCAGAGCCTTTTGGACAGATCTTCCAAGATGGAGTATGGTCCTTGCCTCCGTGAAATCGTAAAATCCTCGCACACCCAACTTTCTTCTCCTATGTTTCTTACTAGTTTCTCCTTTCATCTTCTTAGGATCATTTCCATCTTGATTATCTTTTTCTTTCTTTCTTTTTATTACAAACACATCTACTTTATTATTTTTCTCTTATCTACTACATCAAAAGAATTCACAGTGCTTTTCCTTTATCATTATCTCCTTTGCTAGATGTAGAAGCTCTATATGGACAATTATACTTATAATGACCCTTTTATAACAACCATAACATACAACTTCAGAAATATTTCTTTTGACCTCTATCTCCTCCCGAGAACTAAATTCTTTCCTCAAGAAGATTAATAGTTAACTCGACCCATCTTTTGATAAGATCTTCATACTCGTGAGATGTACTAGGAGAAATATTTGTACTCACCAGAGTGGTTGTGGATTCTGACCAAAGGTGCCGGTGTAGGCTCTACTTTAGCAACAATTTCTTTGGGCTCCTCTTTCATGCTTTCTTCTTACCTTCTTATAATCTCATTTGCTTGTTCAATGGTAGCCGGGCGGTCATACTTCACTTGTTGTTCGAGCTCTAGCTTCATCCCAAGAATGAAGTGCTTACATAGGAGATTATCCACACCATTCATCAACCCATCGCCTAATCCTTCCTTACGGATCCGGGCATCGAGATTCCTCCTTAGCTCTAGAACACGAGCATGATAATCCCTTATCTTCTCCTTATCTCCTTGGGATAGCTTTGTGATCTTGATCATGAGATCTCGCATATTTCGTTGTTCACCAAATTCTTCAAGAAAACTTTCGCTTAATAAATCCCATGAATTTTTCACATTATCACCTAGTGTTTCAAACCACCTAAGTGCTGAACCATCCAAAAAGGTAGGAAAAAATTCAGTCCATTGTTCCCTTCTTATAAGGCCATTACAAATACAAGATCGTTTAAACTCTTGAATGAAAGAAGAAGCATCTTCATTAGATTGAACTGAAAAATAGGAATCTTTCCCATTTCCAAAAGTTACCATCATTAAATACCTACCCACAAGTACAATCAACAAGACTTATGTGCACAAATAATTGGAATCACTATACTAGAAAGTGACTTTACACCTTTCTATAGTAAAATAGAAATGACCACGGTAAACTATGGTAAAACTTGACTTACTGCGGTAAAAACTGACTTTACTGTGGTAAACACTATTCACGAAGAAAAAGTGAAGTTATCATGTAAATACTATTCACGGTAAAAAGTGACTTTACTGTGGTAAATACTATTCCCATAGCAAAAATGACTTTACCATGGTAACTACTATTCATGGCAAAAATGACTTTACCATGGTAACTACTATGCACAGTAAAAACAAGGTTACCCTCCAATTGATTTTTGACTAAGTGGGAATATCTCTCCAGAAAATCCACCAACGAGGAATGGTCCCGCAATGTAACCAAAATTTCATCACAAACCGCACTATGATAATTCTTCACCGGGAACTCCTCGTGCTATGATTATTTACTAATGCATAGCCTTTAGTTTGGTGGATGTAATCTAGAAACAAAACAACAACATAACACAAGAATACCATCGACTATGATAAGACATAATGATGACAAATCTGAAATATCAAAGTAAATTATAATATTAACATGAAATTGTTACAATCTCACCCATGAGGTACTTCAAGTGTTATTGACTTCACTTTCCTTTCACCAAGACTATGGGAGAAACTTTACAATTACACCTCTTAATGGCTTCTTCAACACACCTTTAAACTGATGGCTTCCTTTGCACACTTCCTACAATATTTCTCACTACTTCCTTCTATGCTAAATGAGGGGGTGGCCTCTATTTATAGAACTTCCAGATTATCCATCTTATCTCTAAGATAGGATAGGAAATCCACTCGACGAATCATATTCCATACCTTAACTCTTATCTCGTACATGTAAGCTTATCTTTTAAGATAAGATAAACCTTATCATTTTACATGGGTTCCACATTTTTAGAATTTTTACAAATAAAATACACAAAATATTTATGACGCTCACTCCTTGTCCTTATTACCAATATAATATTTCTAATTCCTAATCATGTAGACCCTACTTCTCTAATTACCCAAACTTTGACATTTTAACATTACATCGACCACTTACGACAAATATTTACTTTTTACAACATTCCTATTGTACTTTGACTGCTACCGTACTCCACATTATTGGTGGCAACTGCATCGACAGCACCGTTATCTTCTATCGATGCTACTACTAATTATACTTAACAACATCCTATTATCAATACATACATTAATGAAATAGAAATTACGGAGGAAAATTTTAGTGTCGATAGGCCCACAATTAAGCAGATTCGAGGGTTGATTTTTTTGTGCATGATCATTATTCTTGATAAGTTTAAGTTCCAACACTTTGATTTGAATGGTTATTTGAATGTAGTCTTATATTTCCATGCTTTAGCATATTTCCTTTTTCATTTCAATTCATGTGTGCATTTCAATTCAGTTAAGTATTTCCTTTGAAAACATTTTATCACAACAATGTTGTTTTAGTAGATTAGATGTATTTCCTAAATTCTATCTTTCATTTTAGTAGCTTAAATTTTTTTACTTTTCGTAGCGTAAAAGAGAAGAAAAAGTGAAATACCAGCTGAAACCCCCAAAAGAGGACTATCACAACAATTTCTTATCTGTGATACAACTTCATTGCATATAGTCTAGACATAACCATGCTTTGAGAATGACACCAAAATTTAAGTTGTTGGTTAAATGATGGAAATTAAAATGACCCATCAGGGGTAGGCTCTTTCTCAACATCAACATATGTGAAAATGTAATTGTTTGGCATTCTTAAATGAAGGGTTTAGATCGAAATGATACCTTAAAATCAGTTTCCTTCAAATCCTCATTCTTGGACAAAACCATGAGGAAGACATAACCATGGAATCGCTTAGTTTCTTCTTCTCTCTGTATGGCTTCAATAGATATGAAGTTGAAGCCCTTAAAAATTTCTAAGTATGATGGACTTGTAGAGTCAGTAGGTTCTTAGCTCTTGTCTCATAGGCTTCGTATAATTTGTTAGCAAAAAGTTAGAGTCACCCAAAACTCTAACATTGTTAATGCCCATCCTCATGGCTACAATGAGATTAAGAATATGAGACTCATACTATGAAGTCTTATTTTTACATTCAAGTTTAATAAAGGAAAAGACATGACCCTCCCCTCTAGAAAAGTAAGTATCATCCCTAGCCCAACGTTGTAGTGACATTTAACACTATCATAGTCGAGAGTCCAACAATCATGAGGAAATATGGAAGCTTGATATTTCTTGGAATATTCTACCTAAACTTATGAAAATTTAACCATGCAGACCTCATCAAATACACTAAATGGGAGAAAACTAATCCAAAGAGCATTTCCTATTCCTAGAGAATCAAACGAGATAAAAATAGGTGAATAATTCTCGCAAAATCATAATAATATCTTATTTAGTTTTTTTTTATATGGTTTCTATTACAATATCCTTAACTTCACTAGACTCGACCCCTTCGATTACATTAGGGATCTCAAAATTAGTCGTGGGAACAAGATGGGACTCATGATTTGCATCCTACGGCTTATTCAATTGATTGGATGAGATTTCAAACTCAAGTGGTGAATCCTAGGTTTCTTCTTTAGATTGGCAAAATGGATGTCAAATGGCTTTGGGTTACCTTGAGCAATGAAAACCTCACCCAGGTCTAAGAATATGACATCTTGGAAAAATGTCGAAGGGATTTCCTTCATTCTATGAATCCAAGGTCGGTCAAGAACCATATTATAATTGGTTTCCCAATCTATAATATAAAAATAATTCAACATAGTCTTTTGTCCAAGGGTAACCGGAAGCACTATAGTCCCAATGGAATTTTCTTTGAGACTATCATAGCCTCTTTGCATGTTTCTCTTAGAAGAATTGTTTTTCTCCATAATGAGCTTCTAAAGAAACAAAAAAGGGACTATATTTACAACAACATCGTCATCTATCATCATAGACTTAACATAGTTATCAGAGATCTAAACATGGAGGTACAATGCAAGATCACCTTTCTATGCCAACTCGGCTTTGATCGACAACTTGCTAATGTCAAATACAAACCCTGCATCCCTCTCGAGCTGCCGAGAGGATGGACATACAAATCTATATAATTAACTTGATATTTTCAAGGAGGGGTAACATGAATTAATTGACCAAGGCCTAACACTTTTAATAAATCTACTTAGTGTGTATGGGAATTATTCAAAAAATCTAAAAAGAAATGTGACAAAATGTCTTAGTCAAATCGGTGAATACATCATAAGCCCCTATTGGTTTAAGAGCAAAACGCGCATCGCCCGAAATCAAGGATACACAACAAGAGGTCATGTGAGGAATATTCATGAGTGTGGGTCATCAGATTAACCCTGCATAGTCTCTAACTCAACCAAACCTACAATATTGGTTTGTTTCCAACCATTTAAAGGAGGAGCCACTATAGGGTTTGACAACGTAGATGCTTCATGATCATTGTTCTATACGTGCATTCCTATGGGCATCTTTTATTGTTGGTACCATGTAAATTAAGCTTTCCGTTCTCAAGGTGCATTGGGAGAGGATATATATAAACCCCAAGAGGAGAATTTTTAGGGGAAATAGGCCCCATGTGAGCATTTTTTGTTAGCGTAGTATCATTATAAAAAATATCAATAATGATCTTCCTTTGGTCCTTCGGAAGTCATTGTATAAATTTTTGCAATCGCAACACATACGTTTTTAATGTCCTTAGACCCTATGGAAGCCATCGCATGAATTGGGATATTAAACAAGTGGAATTTGATTCTATTTATGTTGTGGTCCATAGTTCCTATTGTTATTTTTCTTTGGTTGTTATAATTGAAGTTCGGAGGCCTCTAGCCTTAGTTCCGATATTGATTCAAATAACCATTTGGGTATTCAATCGGGCCTTAGGCCAGACTCGCTGAGGTGGGGTGAGGTGACTAAAGTCAACCACATTAATGAAATAAGCGAATATGTTATTCCTTTTATTTTTGTATTTGTGTTGTTATTTCCATTATTTGCATTGCTTGTACTAATGACATTTGCTTTTTCTCGGATTGATCGGTGACACCATTTGTCATAGCACCATGGTTATTTTTAAGGACTTTGGGTCCTTGATTATTGTTATTGAACAAATCAATCATTTAAATTACCCTTTAAGGAGTAATCGGTCTCCCATTTTAACCATAGGTCTTTCAACGGCTATCAAATGCCACTTGGTTGATGTAAAGGGCACCTTCAAACACTTTCTGTAACTCATGAGGGGGAGCTTTTGTACTTATTAGTCTCTTAGTTGAGAGAATGAAGGAATAAGTCACATGTACTCCATTTGATCCATACCGAGAGCACTCGGCTGAGGAGTAGAGGACTTACCACCATATTTGAATGAAGTGAGAGACATATTCATTGTGCTCTTTTCTTAATATGGAGGAATTTCCTAATTCCCATTCGCAAGAGTTTGTTCATATCAAAATCCTTTATAACCTTTTAAATGAGTTGCTTAAATGATTGGATTGAGGATTCTCGCTATCCTATAGTACTCAATCAAGAGCAATCCCCCAAGGTTCTTATGGAAGATCTTAGTAATAACTCCCTCCTATGGGAGCATCTCTCCGATGGCGGTTTCATACACTTTAATATGAGCATTAAGATCCCCCTACCCTTTGAATTTCGGGAAGCTATGGTAGTGGTCGCTGCCAAGCATCATGCTTCATATGGTAAAATTGAGGTGGTCATTTAGATAATCTGAATACATGCCCACCGCATATGACTCTACCATAGATGACCCTTGATGGGGAGTGGAGTTGGAACAAGAGGTTAAAAAGGAACTATATCAGCAATTGTGAGAGTGTAGGGAATCCCTTTGGCTAAGCATACGAGCGAGGAACATAAAAATGTCCACTTGAGATGATTTGGAATACACACAATGATACAAGGGAACATTTTTGTGATACGTGATTAGTAGGTGTGAAACTAGGTAACGTCACATTTTCAGTTGGGATGGAATTTAAGAACATACTTCTAACTAGTGTTTGGGGAGGGTACCCTATGAATCATGTGATGACATAACAATCATTCCTAATCCAAGAAGGTGTCAATGAGACTAGGAATTCCCATGTCTTCTAAAGGAGGATATGGTGTTAAATCCACATAACCGAAGTTCGAGAATAGTTGTGGACCTTTCCTTTCCCGCCAAAAATATAGAGCGTGAGAAGGCTAGGAAAGATCTAACTCCCTAAATCTGTCCACAAGTATTGAAATAACATCGCACCAAGATGGTGTTTCATTTTTCCTAGGTGGATATTAAGTCTTTCTAGGAGGAAAAGGAACATGATGTCCTATTATAAATTGTTCTCTAGGAGACCACCCTTCTTTATGTGTATTTTCTATTAGAGGAGGGCTAGAAGTGTTGTTCTAAAGAAGAGTATCAATATACGATTGTATCTTTTCCAAGGATTGGTCTATTGCATTAATATGCTCATCACTTTGGGTGAAGTTTTCCACTAATTAATCCTTAGTCAAGAGAATGTAGGAAAAAGGATTAGAATGCATGATGATTTGGGGTGTTGACAAGAATTTAGGATAAAACCCTATTTTCCGGTGAATGTCATGTTGTTTAAGTTAGAGAACTCTGGTTGATCAATCTCCTCAATCCTAACAGATGAATCTTTTTTTCGCACCTTGAGGAGGAGGAGTGTGAGGTGAGGGTAGGCTGGATGAGTAATTATCAACCCACCTTCATAACAAGGGTAATATTTTCATACCCATATGATAATAATATTCTTCAAGATCCGAATAGGCCCGCCATATTCCTGACCTAACATATTTGAGGGGTATATAAATACCTGTAAAATAATAGGAGAGGAGAAGTATGGTTGAAATAAGGTAACTATTCCTTCATGTCAGTTTACAAAATTTGTACGACTAAAACTCAACTAGTGAATTTCAGCACACCGACCTCCCAAAGTCGTGTCAAGACTGCTCTATGTGGAATGAATAGATGGCTATGTGGAAATTATAGAGGGAAAATAGATTTAATGTGAATAAGGACTGATCAAGGAAATCTAATGTCCCTGTATGTGATAACTAAGGGTACCTCGCTTGCATCTAAGGAAAAAAAATCTTGTCTTACACGGGTGAGATGGAATGATCTAAGATGATGGTAATGTGTAAATTGTAGTCAATATCTCGACTCACGTAATATTCCGCAATGGGTTAAGGAAGGTGTGGGAAATGTCCTGTGTTTTCCTTGTAGAAGTTTCTAGACAAGGTCATGGAAATGCAAGAGTGAAACGTGTGAAGAGCAAAGATGGTTCTATTAGAACTCTTGTAAGAATTGTCTACTTCAGTGTTCATCATTGTCAACTATGAGATAATGGTAGGTGGAAGTGGAATGGTCCGAAAGACCAAGACTCTAGGGACCGTGTCAATATTTGTAAATAGGTAAGGTGCATTTGGCTATAGTACTCGTAGTTCATACACTTGGCCTCTAGGGTGTTGAGGACCTTGAATGGTCATGTGGAATGTGTAAACTACTAAAGCAAAGAAACAAACAATCTCATAAAGTAAACCGCAAGAGAGAAAGGTTAAACCTAAGCCAACTAGGGATATGTGGGGAGATGTGTTAATTCCTTTCTAATTAATTATATGTTCCTAATTTAACAAATGGAAAAAATAGATTTAAATTAAAACAATTAAATTAATTTCCTCAAAATTAATTAAACCTATGTTTTTCCAGAACTATTTAATAAATGAAGGCTAACTAATTGAACAAGAAAAACAAAACTAATCTACTTATTTTTTGTGATTTTCAATGATTTAAATAAAAGAAATAAATAAATAAGGAAACTAATTACTTTAATGTATGGTTTCATATTTTTGGTGCTTTTTGAAAACAAATAAATACCGACAAACAAACTAATTTCTTCTAAATTAATTCAATTTTCTTCTACAATAAAACTAAACAAATAAATAACCCGATGTGATTATTTCCTTACGTAGAGTGGATCTAACCTATTTTGAATAAAACAAAGCTTTTTCCTATTTTTGATTCTCGATACATAAAATTCTTTTGGAACTAGCTCAAAGTGTCATGTGAAGAAAGCTTCTTAGAATATAACATCCCCTAAAGGTTCCCGTAAATACAAAATCTTTTTAATGTTGTGAACTTCTCCAAAATATCTAATAATGAAGAAATACTAACATAATACTCGTAACATAAGCTTTATTTGAATCCTTCTCAGAATATACATAGGGATAAGTTGAGGTAAATCCTCAATGAAATATTTATGGATGTTAACTTTGAATAACTATTACAATTATATCTTTCTCAAGAAATATAATTAATAGATTTCAAGCTTTAAATCTATTCTAAATAAATGAAGAAACTTGTTGAAATTGATAGAAACCCCCAACCTCGAAGTGTTGTATTTAAACAAATCTAGTGCTAGAATTGTTTATTGTTCTCCCTTCTATTCCTTCCAATGTGTTCAATATATCTAGATAACTATGTTGGTTCATGTGGAAGAAATGATGAAGAAGACATCGAGCTAGAATGGCTTACCAAGTAATTTGGTGGTAATGTAGGTGAGAGAATAATAAGGAAAGATAATCTGAGATTTCTTATGTATTTCTCAACAAAAATACAAGAATAATAAAAAATTTGAAACAATAATCTCCAACTAATGCTTTGCAGAAGCTTGGCTCTTATAGAAAAATGGCAAGGAAATGGTCCAAGCAATTTTGCAGCTAAAGGATGCCACATCACCCAAGGAAGGGAGGATTAACTCTCAATTAAGATAAAATGGGAAGAGGAAGTTGGTACACATCTATCAAGCTCAAGAATAACCAATTTGTTCAATAAACGTGTGCTCAAAGTGACTTTGAAGGAGTTGAAACACATTTAGAACACACCAAAATAATCTAGGTAAATGCACAAAGAACCACCATTATGTGAAGACCAGAGGTTGCATAACCATCGGGGTGGTTACACAACTTCGCTTAGGTAGAAAGGAGGTCAGCATAACTATTAGGAGGTCAGATGACTTAAAGTCAAAATCTAAAGAAAATCCTATAGTAATGATAAAATCATGGAAATAAACAAGGAAAACATTATAGGCTACCAATATACACCTGCAAGTTTGGAATTGGACTTGATCACGATTGGAAATATATTTATCATTAATAGGGATTTTGAACCATTCTGACAATGTAGCATGTGCAAAATTGGGTACGTACAGTCATCCTAAGAGGACATTATATTTAAAATCCCTCTCTACAATATAGAAAATTTTATGGAGGAATTTTTAACCAACATAGATGGAGAGAATGAATTTTGATAAGCTAGGAGAAACATCATCATTAAATTTTTAAAAGACCATGGGTGATTAGTTGACAATGGACTTATGAAGCTTAAGCTGATCAAATGTGTTTGATTAGATGATGTCGATGTTATGTCCATTATCGATCATATAATGATGAATGAAGGTGTCATTGATATGGAATGTGATGAAAAGGGGAAGGTCATGTTCCTCTAGTGTAATGTCTAAAATCTTAGTTTCACAAATGATATGGAAGCCAAATCGACTAGGGACCCAAAAAGAGATGCAAAGGGATGATCTTCATCATTCGGAAGGGGGATACACTTAAGAGCTTAGATTAGGGATTGTTTATGGTCTGGGGAGTTTAGGATGAGTTGTAAAGTGACATCTAAACTAGGTACTAGTGAAGTTTCTTCATAACACTTTGCTTAATAGTACCAGGTTATGGATTAGCTAAGATAGAGACCTTGGTTTTGATGAGGAAGGTGATGGAGTGGGCTCAATAGAGGGAGCATAAATAGTGAATTTTGATTTGGATTAAGAGGATTCATGTGGATGAGAATGATTTTTGACCCAAACAAGATTGATATGGAGTGGAAAGCCTTATTTGGATGAAGTTGAGGTTGTAGGTGGAATGGAGAAATTCATCTTAGATGAATTAGGGGATTGGGATGTCTTAGTAGATTAGGGGTAGGATGAAGGATTCAATTCAGTTGGTGGGAGAGTTGGTTACTCATTAACAAAAATGTCATCCTCATCGATAAGGTTATGAATGATGGTTTAAAGAGCTTTACGTTGTTGTGTGTCATGTCTTTATGCAAGATGGTATGTGCAAAGAAGGTTGGAATAATAATGTGAAGGTCTTGGAGTGTTTGGATCAAATGGTTTGATAAATGGAAGAGTGATTGTAAAAGATTGGAGGAATTGATGAAACATTGAGGTATAATACCTATGGGAAAGGTTAAGGATGAAGTGGTATCATGAATATTATATGAAAGTTTGGATGGTTTAGTATAAGTGGTTTCATGGGAGTATTTGAATTCATCTTAGGCTGAGAAGAAGATGGAGATGGTTGTGTTTTAGTCTTAGTTTTTGTTTGTGGTGATTTGGAGGGTTTGTAACTATATTTAAAAGTAGATGATATGGATGGTTTGAAGGGGTGTTTTATATAGAGGAAGGATTAGGTTGTATTGCCTTGTTGAAAATTGAGGTTTTAGAAGAAGGGTTTTGTTCTAAAAGGGAAGGAGACGCTCCCAATGATGATGATGTGGCACTAAGTTTCTGAGGAGGAGTTGTCTTCGGAGAAGGAATGTCTAAAATTTTATGCGCAGATGTGTAAGATAATTTTATATGGGCATACCAAGGTTTTTCATTTTTTCATTGTGAGGGTTTATCCTTGGTAGAAATGGTGACATCCGTGGCTAGAGAATTCATGATGGTAGGACTTGGTATCAAGTTTTGTAATATGGAAGGTGGGAGTGATTTTTCCACGCTGCGCTTAAGAATATCGAAGGGTGTTGAAGATGGTTTAGGTTTAGGATTTTTTTGTGTAAACATGACCTGGAGTCATAGATATGGTAGAAATGTTATTTGTGAGTACATTAATTATATAGGTTTGGAGAGTGGATGATTCAAGAGGTGTAATTTAATTTGATGATGTGGATGAAGTTGTGGTAAAGATGGGAATAGGTGCAGATGTTGGGGTTTGGGTTGAAGTTGTTATAGGTGAAGGAGGAGATGTAATGGATAAGGATGTAGATGATGTAGATGGAGGAGTAGGAATTGATAAATCTATTGGGGTGTCATGGTTTTGGTCAAAGTTGAATTTGTGATTGTAGGTAGAGAATCCTAAAAGGGGATAGATGTAATAGGTTTCAAAGTGACAGTTATAGATTGTTGTGTTGGAATTTGATCTATAGTGTTAATGATATGGGCATTAGGTTCCTATGATGTGGAAGGTTGAGTTTGATTTTGATGTGAATAATTAGGAAATTGTTGTTTGAAGTTTGATTGTTAGGTGAATAATTGTTTACTTGAAGGTCACAAGACTTTATAATCTTTTGGATAAGATATTTAAATTTGTGACACCTTTCAATAGATCGCCATGGAGTTGGTAATATTTTCAATAATTTTCTTCGTGTTACCATGCTATTTTAGTACGTCTGTCATCATATGGTCATATTGGGGAAGTTTGATGAGATTGACTGCCATCAACTTCTCAAATACTAAACTACAAGATTACCCAAGATGTTTATAAATGGGGTTTGGTCTAGGAGCTATTTCAGGAAGCTCTACATGTGAAGTGGATGAGAATTTAACCACAATGGCGTTAGAAGTAATTTTTACTTTTCATGTGTGTGGAAGGTTTGGTGAACTTTTTATTGGGATTGATCAATCTAAATTTAAGGTTTTATTTATTAAGGGCGTGGAGTTCAATTTGTGAGCCATAATGAATGTCTCTTCAAATGTTTTAAATGATTTAATTTTATGAGTGGATGAGATGTGATTCATAAAAGAACGTGAGAATAATTCAATAAGCTCATCTGTCAAGAGGAAAATATAATTGGTTAATAATATTGTGCCACCATGTGAAAAACTATGTGATATATTTGTCATCATACTCTCAAATTTCATAATGATTCGTAATGGTAATATTACGACAATGTTGATCATGAAATGTTTAAGAAATAATTGTACCAATTGAGTGAATGGGAATAACAAGTGTTGTTGGATACTATTGCACCAATCTAGTGTAGGACCAACCAATGACATGGGAAACGTGGTGAGGCATGAGATCTTGATCATGGGTGATAAGATAGCATACATCTCTAAAGGCTCATAAATGCTATCATGGATGGTATTTACTATTGAACTTAGAGAATTTTGACGATTCCCAATTAGGAGGATATGGATTCATGGGACTAATGGATTAATAGGTTCATTACAGATTTTTTCGTATGAAAATGTGGTCTTAGGTCCCGGGTTATGGCCTCAAGATTGGCCATTCTACTCAATAATGCTTGTAGGGGATCATTATATGGTTGAGATGTCAAGGATGGGTTTGAGATGTATATGAGGTTAATGGGTTATGTTTTTGATATATTTGGTAAGTTTGGGGATATGTTGGTGCCAGGTGGAGGTGGTCGATAAAGGGGAATATAATTAAGTGGTTTTGATTGAATTGGTGGGATAAAGGCTTATGTTGCGATATGGGGATATGGTAAGATTGGTTTGATTGGGTTGGTTTTGGGAAATAGGAATTTTAGATTGAGTTTCTATGGATTTTTTGGGATGTAATTAGTAGGCATTTAGGAGACTTGGGTTGGTTGTTGTGAGATGGGAATGCATTGATAAGCACCATGAGGAGGTAGTTGATAAGTTTGCATTGATTTGGATGGTTGAGGTTGGGAGGTGATTACATTAGCATGGACATGTGAAGTAGAAATGAGGGGTAAGGATGTGTGATGTTTTTGGATGTGGGAGGAAGAAAGTTTGATTCTTGAGATGATTGAATAGGTAGATAAGTGATTGTGGTAGATGATGATATGAGGGGAATAAAAGAAGGGATGGTGGTATTGAGATAAGGTAAATGAGGAGGGATGGGGACTACTAATTGGTTATTTTCATTATTTTTAGGAATGGATGATGATGGTTGATTAGGATCAAACTCATATTGGATCCTAGTAAGATCATTCATTACTCTAGAAAAGAAAACAACAAGTTGGAAGGTAAGAAATTGGGTGGAGTTCGGATTAGAGTGGTAGGCATTATTTTTTGCAAGGGATGTCCATCAATGGGAAGCTTGATTGTTTTGCAAAGGAGGTAGTCATGGAGGGAAACCGTATTTATGTCAAGAAGCTCTTAAAACTCCAAAAACTCGTGAGGGATGAGAGGAGGCTTAGAAGCATCAATAGAAATGGGAAAAGGTAGTGTTTGTGGTCTAGATGGGATAGAATGGTGGAGGATAAAAGGATTGGTTTCAACATGATAATTTCATTGGTTCAATTGAGTTTCCTGAAGAGGTGGGATAGTAACAATGTGTTGAGTAACCATGGTAGGAATGACCAAAGGGGTGGATGTGAGGATGGAGAGTGTTGGATTTTGTTGGACGGTTGAGGTATTGTTTGATGTCATTTTTTGTTCCATTTTCTTGGCTTGAGATCTTATAATAATTGGCATGAAACAAAATAAAACTATGTTGATGTTTGATTAAAGCAAACAAGTCACACAAGTTTTTTCTTATCTTGATTATCTTAAGATGTGAAAAGAAAAGAAAAGAAAAGGGCTTGAGGGGTACCTAGGAGTTGGAAATATATTCATTCTCCGAGATGATTTTGGTTGTGGATTCCTCAATATACTTGAAGTTTGTGAGGCCCAACTATCTATAGAGTTTATAATGTGTCCAGTAACATCATGATAGGTTTCTTATTAGGTCGATAAATCCCAAGA
Organism: Taxus wallichiana var. yunnanensis; assembly: GCA_018340775.1. Lineage (NCBI taxonomy): Eukaryota > Viridiplantae > Streptophyta > Pinopsida > Cupressales > Taxaceae > Taxus > Taxus wallichiana. Next base: position 395,053,232 of record CM031239.1, on the reverse strand, counting down.
TTTCCACCGGTAAGAAATTTTTGGTAGGTTGGTTTATCTCGATTAGTTATGTGTGATGGAGTGAATACAACGTATGAAACCCACTTGTTAGACTATATTTCCAATAAATAATGAAAGGGTTATTTTTAGATCCAAAGAATTGTTTTGAGAATTGATGATGAAAACAAACAAATGATGTAATATGATAAATAAAAATGATGGGGAACAAAACAAGGAATACTTGGAATAAGGTTTTCTATTATATCTCGATCTTCAAAGAAACTAACAAAGTGAAGGAAAATACAAGCATTCCACCATGAAACATGAACAAGAAAACATGATCCAATATATGTTCTTCCTTTGTAAGGTTAGTAGAAATGAAAGAAAGAAAATTAAAATGAAAAACCAATAACAAGACTCACCTAGAAAGGGTGGGTCCCACTAGGTGTGTTATAATATTAACCTCTTGTTCTTTGTTCATGTTCAGATTAGTGAACTAGTAATAAAGGAAACAAGTGACTGCAATTATGAAGGTGGACAACAAAGAATACTAAGAAGAAAAATGGATTAGTAGATATATGGAGGGTTTCCCGACAAATATGGTCCCGAGAAGTGTGAGCTTCCTAGGATGGATGTCAACCCATCCGTAAAAAGGAAAAGATAAAATTTGGATATTCATAAATTAGATGTAGCATTTACACAAAATATTGAATAAAACATTAACTAAAATATGAATCTAAGATGATAAAATAAACTCGATCTAAATACAAAAAATAAACGAAATGACATTGGGGTCAAAAGAACCCAAGAATGTAGAGGTAAATTTGACGGTGATCGGGGCTAGATGAGAAGAAAATCTAGAAAAATATGCCTGTAATTCCTCTTGTATTTGGATCTGAAATCGACAATGCACCGTGATGATACACAAGAACCTGTAAAAATAAAGAAAACAGGGGACAAAAATGATGCAATAAAATTAGGAAAACATATGGTAAATGATATGAAAATAGGTTTATTTGATGGTGAATGGGTAGGGCCAAGGGAAACAAAGGGTGATTTTGACTTTGGATGAATGAAATGGGAAAATGTATATCATGCAAATGAATATGAAAGATAACATAATGCAATAATGGGGCACCTGAGATGACCTGCAGAAGGTGGAAATACAATGAGGATGGTTACAAAAGAGGTGATGATGATGGATCAAAACATGTAATTAAAAGAGGACTTATAAGATCTCAAAATGAACACAAGATGTCCAATATGGCTTCCAAATGGTTTAGAAACTGCAAAAGAAGTCACAAGATGAAGACAAGATCGCAAGAGCTCAAAAAATCTCAAAACTACATCCTTTACAAGGAAAGGAAGATGTGGCTTTGTAGGGTCGATGGCGTCACTTATGGGTCACCATCGACTACAGGAAGCATCCATTTGGATAGTAGAATGATTTCCAACTCAAGGAAAAATGGCCCTAAATAGGACAGATTACAGTTTCAGGTGATAAGGACAGACTAGTATGCATAAAATGGATAAATGTGTAGGTGGGTTGTTGAAATGAGTAAATAAAGGCTATTGTGCATAAAAACATTAAATTATGTCCTAGTGGATAACCAATTGGGAGGTTTAGGGATGATCAATGGGTTAAATGAGGATTAGGATTCATTAATGATGATTACAGATGATTAGGGATTATTTAGGAGAATAAAATAATGAGATGAGGATTAGAGCTAATTAAGAATAATTAGCATAAATGGGATGGGATAATAAGATGGAAAATATAAGAGCAAAGGTGGGAAAATGGTGATTGATGGGATAAATTGAATTTAGGAGGGAAGATAAAATTTGAATGGATGACCATAAGGAAAGAGAGAGTGTATGCATAGTGATGGGTGGTGATACCATATTTTGGTGTCTACACACCAATAGAAATAAATAATGAACCAAAGGACATACTTACATTTACATCAACACTCTTATATATCGTATTTGAATATTTTGTTATATCAAAAATTAGTTGGCAAATATATTTAAGAATTTTTAATAGTCATCAATCACAAGAAAATTATTAATGAAATGAGAAAAGTGTGGAAATACATGCATATTGAGGGGTCAAGATATATTTAGTTCTAATATTGACGGTCACTAAAGTCAAACATAATTAAATATTATAAGCTTAGCGATCATTAGGCATTATTCTAGGATAACTATGAATGTATTAAGTAACATATGATAATGCATGCAACATTCGAGGAGTCAAAACAAACCTAGTTATGATCCTATTAAAGGGCTAAGGTCACTCACAACGATATATAGTTACTACTTAGTCATCATTAGGCATCAATCATAGGACAACTATGAATGCAATGAGTAACGTTCAATAATACATGCACTCCTGAGGGTTCAAGCCATATGGAATTTTGATCCCAATGGTTTGTATGGTAAACCACCATTAAAATCTAGATGTTAGCGGTCGCTAAGATCAGCCATTCAAAAATATTTAGTGCTTAGTTTTCATTAAGCATCATTTGGAAAGTTGTTTTTGAATCGAGCAATGTGCTGCAATACATATTTTCTAACGGGATAAAGATTTACATACATCTCGTTTAGTTAATTACAAATTTTTTTATGTCTATCTTTAATTATTTATAATTATATAATATTGGCTAGACTATCCCCGACAATCACAACGAAATATTTAGAGCTTAGTGGTGGCTAGGCATCATTGGCAAGGAAACTATTAAAGTAATAAGCAAAGTGTGAAAAAATGTGAATTATTCAGTGGCTCAAGACATATATAGTTATGATCCTAGTGGTCACTAACGTTATCTATAATGAAAATGTCAAAGCTTAGCAGAATTGTTTGCACACTCGTTCACAAGACAACTATTATTGCAATAAGTGTGTAATACATGTTTCCTTAAATGATGAAGACATACTAATCGATTAATTTATTGTGGGGATGTTTATACCTCTCTTTAATTATTTATAATTGTATAATATTGGCTGGACTATCCCTGTCGATTTGAGCCAAGTTCTACATGACATACCCTCAAGATAGATCAATCTTTTGTAGTTCTCAGTAATATATATTATTAGTTATGGATAGGAATGTATTATAGATCACTTATATTACAAAATGTGATATGTTACCCAACCTCTCGTTTTCAAATTAAGAAACAAAGTGCACTATCCGTAGCATAAATTTTGATTCCACACGATTATATTTCTTATATGAATTATCTAAAAAACATAAATAGTGTATTTAGAGCGTATCTACATAATTTAAATATAGTGTTCGAAATACCAATCATAGTAGAGGAGATTTCCCATCTTTGTAGAGTTCTTCTTGTTATATTGTGAAGGGTTTTATTTTGTATACATACATCTCTTTCTTGGTAGTGAAGGTGATCTTGAATTGTAACTCCTATTTTACCATTACAATTTTAAATTAGAGAAACTGTAAAGCAAAGAAATCCTCTTTGATCCTCGCTCTCAGTATCATTAGATATCCACTTAAGTAATTAATATATCTTAATTAGTGAAGAGAAAATTGAAGAGGTCCTCGTGTTGGTACTACTGGCCTTCTCTCCACAAATTTGTCAAAAATTATGTATGGAAATTTGATGCGTATTAGAAAATGTGGAAGCCTCATTGTCTATCAAATTCTCCTCAATCCTCAGCTAGTCTTAGGGCCATTTAAGAAGTGGTGAATTGATTTTGTTGCACATTTTTATGCCCCATCCTATGGAAAAGAGTACTTGTTGGTGTGCACTGACTATGTTACAAAATGGGCTGAGGTTCAAGCATCGCATCTCGCTAATGAGGATGTTGTAGATGATTTTTTTATACAACATGATTATGCTAAGGTTTGGAGCTCCCAGAGCCATTATATTTGATCAAGGACCTCATTTCGTGTCTAACATGATTGAAGCCTTCCTTAAGATCTACCAAATCAAGCATAGGAAATCATCACCATACCACCCCCAATCCAATGGTAGTTGGAAGTAAAAAAGCAGAGAGCTAGAGAAACTTTTAACTAATGTTGTAAATGCGGACATAAACAATTGGGTGCCAAGGGGGCCTAAAGCATTTTTGGAAAACAACACCACCTAGAAGACAACCACTAGTTTCTCTCCATATGAACTAGTATATGGGAAGAAGCCATTACTAGTTTGGAGAACAACGAAAATGATTTGAATTGAGCTAGATGAAGCTCAACATGAGAGAGTGATGCACATGAATGAAATTGATGAGCTTCAGATAGTTGCACGAAAAAACTGAACTTCAAAATCCCAGCATGATGTTGATTTCAAAAATAGGAGGTTCAATGAAGGAGAATGGGTCAACTTGTTTAACTCAAAGCATCAAAGCAATCAAAGGGAAAATTGAGAAAAATATGGTTGGAGCCTATTAAATTGAATTTTTTTATGATAATGGATCTGTGAGACTATTACCAATCGATGGTGATAGGAGAACCTGATGGTGAATGGACATAGTCTAAGGATGTATCAACAACCCAAGGATAGGGAAAATTTCACAAGGACATACTGATGTGTGAAGATATTTATTTAGTGAAAGACTCGCATCTCATCCCACCATGAATAGTTTGTTTTTAATTCAAATAAAGGAAGAAGATCATAGTTTTGATCCTCTTCCCCTAGATCATAGTTTGTTTTGTTTTATTTCATGCTTTCAATAAAGGTTAGAGATGTTAATTATTAAAATGTGCATTAATCACAATTATTCTTTGAATGCAGGACATGGAATGGCAATAGTGAGTGGAGAGCTGAGTTGGTAAGGTGAGGTGCATTCATCTCTTGCTATAGATATTAACTCTTAGGAATATCCATTGCATTTATTTAACATGTAAAATCACACTCCCATTCCTAATGCATTTATCATGGGTGACAAATCAAATCTCATGACTCAAGTGGGAGATAATGAGTAATAATGGATAGATAAACAACATGTGTTACCTTTTAATAAGAATTAAAAGTGGCATAAATATTCATGATGATAAGATGGGAACCATGTGAAGAATTGAACCTTTCCATCCCAATTAAGTACTATCAATCTTTTTCACCGCCATTTTTCACCGACTCAATGCTATTAGGAGCTCAAAATATAGTTCAAACTTCCACTACCGATGTTTCATGCAATTTCTTTGTTTCCTTTACATAAACCTTCTCCATTTTGTTGTAATTCCATCCAAACTTGTCTAAGCTATGGGGCAAAAGAAGAAATCAGAACCAAAGTTTGCAGAGCCTCTCCTGTGAAATGCTATCATCTCCCAAGTATTCCAGAATCAGGTTGGTTAGAATTTATTCAAAAAAATTTAGGATTTTGATGAAGATTTAGTTGACAAGTTCTTCATAAATTTTAAGGCAACATGCTCTCAGATATGAGGCAAGAGAATTGAGATAAACAACCACATTATTGCAGTACCATATCTAGCCTCCTAGATTTTGGGCTCAAAATTGTAACTAATGAAACACTTAATGATTTAATACCATTGTTTTATGATGAAGTGGAAGTTATTCAAAAATAATCCTCACTCCCCATGTTATTATATAGTAGCAAAATTATAATAAGGGATTCCGAGAGATAAGTGGGAGAGTTTTAAGGTAATGGAAGGAAGTAACTACATGGGTTAACAAATATTTTATCTGTGATGGGAAACCATCGATGCTTAGGGGTGACACATTGAAAATTCTCATGCATTTGAAGAAGGGTCTAATAATTCCTAAGTTGAAGGTAAATATTCTAGAATATCTTGAAGAGGATGTCATTAAAGTTGGTTAGAAATACAAGAATGGATGTGGTAAAGATATCCTAAAGCATCCCGGCTCATGTAGTTAATATGTGCACATCAGGATTTTTGTAGGCTTAAGAGAAAGATATAAAAGAAAAGTGGAGGGGAGAGCTCTAAAAAAATAAAATAAAAAAGGAACCACATCCCAAGTTGTTCAGCCAAATCTTGAGTGGACTCCTAGAACTTCAAATGTGGCTATGGAAGAATCTAAAAGAAAGGAAACCCAACCCTCTATGCCTCAACCTTCCATGGAAAATATTACACTATCAGCCCCCGCTACTATGTCATTGAAAAAAGAAGTTCTTGTAACTCAAAGAGACCTGAAGTTTCTCAGCTTGTATTGTTTAATGAGGGTTCAACCCCATTTAGGAATATATTTTTGAGGCTGGTACTTCATATTCTCCTAGTGAACAATTAAGGAGGATAATGAATTTATGAAAACCATTCCAAAATAACAAAGTACTTAAACATAATATGTTAGACATTCATCAAGCTCCAAACTATTTATGTAGCTCGAGAAATACATGAAGCACTAGGAAACCTGCACTCGAGCTCCGTAAACTACTGCAATGGAGGATGGTCACTTGAAATCACATGAAGATGAAGTCCTAAATTAGTATTAAGATGAAATTACTACTCTAAATAAGAAATTAAAAGGTATGAAAGATATTTAATTGTATATGCAAAATGAATTTATTCAACAAAATTTGGAAAAAGTTAGAGAAATAACTCTCTTAAAAATATAAGTTGATATTTTAAAAAAGCAAAAGAATATTGAATTACAAACATTCAATGATTTATCTAGTCATTGTGACCAACTGTCTCTTCAGTAACAAGGAATTGGTCTAAGATAGTAAGAAAATTATGGAAGAAGTTGAGTCGGGGATCAAATGCTAAAAAGAAATCGGAATCGCTTGTTGAGTTTTTTTGCTCTAGCTTCATGAAACTTCTAGCTTGTAAGAAACCATGTTTTGTTTACAGCCTATTTATTCAAGAATAGTTATATGCATGGAAATTAAAAAGGATATGTTTTGGATAGCCCCATGAGGCTCTAGATGGAAAAACATTTCTATAAAATTATCAAGGGAGTATTTCAAAAATTCAAAATTTATTTTGTGAATTCTACCTTCATAACATGTTGGTCATAATTTCCCTTGATTTATTTATTAATTTTTCTATGGGGGAGTTTTAATTAAAAGATTTTCAGTCATTGATTATTTAGGGTGTGAAAACATACCTTTTGTTAATCAAACTACCTAAACTATTGATTTCTATATCAGGCCTACCAACCACAATGATGCCTTCATGAAAAGGATTTTAGGTCTTTGTATTACAAGGCTATCATGGGAAAGAATACTTCAGATATATTAGCAAAATGTGTTCAAGACTTTAAGATTTATTGTCAATATATTATTGGTGAAGCTCTATAAGCTTGTGATAAAAGATGGTACACTTTGAGCTTACCATTGAAAAGAAGGAAAGATATTTGTCAAGAAAACCTCGGTTAGAGTATGAGGAGGGTGAAGAAATTGTTATAATCATTCGATAGTTGGCATCTAAAAAGGTATAAAATAATATAGTAATGAATGGGTTTGAATGTAAGTAAGACCTCCCTTGTCCTCGCCTCCCATGACTACTTGAAAAAATAACGTTTTTCAATATCATGACAGCTTTCAACTTGGGAAGAAGTTATCTACTATCCAATTTTTTTGGTTATGGAGCCTATTTTCATGTGTGGAAGAGTTGAAGACTATACATGAGAAAAAGTGGTTTTACTATTCATGGTTTTACTATTCATGGTTTTGGCCCATGGTTTTGGACCATGGTTTTACTATTCATGGTTTTGGCCCATAGTTTTTGGACCATGGTTTTTGTAAAACTCCTTTTGTAATTGCCTATAAATATATCTTTGATGAGGGAGATATGGTAATTATTTAGATGTGAATAATTCAGAGAGAATAATTCAGATGTGAATTCAGGTGTGAATTCTGGAGAGTTTTGTTGAGCATAGCTCCAAAACAAATCTGGGTATTATATTGAGAGAGCGGTGGATTGTAATAAATCTGAGCAAGTTCTTGGTGGACGTAGCCCACATTGGGTGAACCATGTTAAATACTGTCTCTTTGTGTTGTGTTATTTTATTATGCACTTTTATTTGAGATCTGTAATATTTTCTTCATATTATCTTCATCACATTGCGATCTCGTGAGGGATTGTTCTACATATTTTATCCCTTATTTCCTAACAATTGTATCGAGCTTGGTTAGTTTGGTTATTTTTAGAGAAAAGGTTTTCTTCATGGTTTTGTTAGTGGTTTTTGACATGTATAAGAGTAGGTTTTGTTTTTCCGATGTGAAAATCACGCAAGAAGAGATTCAATCTCAAGTGGCAGCTAGAAGAGTAAGGTTTCTTGAAATTACTATGACTGGAATCGGTTAAGTGGCAACCGACGTTGGCATGGTGGCCATGGTCGATTCTGAGTAACGTTGTGGGTTATAGGGTATCCATGGTCAGTTATAGGTGACCATGTTTGGGTTCGGGAAACCGAGTTATAAAAAGATTCAAGAATTGAGAAGATGCATGAAAAGTATTTTGTTTTCTCGAGGTGTTCTTGGTTCATAGAGGCACAAGCATGTTGGTCATATCGCATTGCAGATCTGGTTATAGAGGTATGATTTTATCTTGGTTTTGCAATGTATGGTTTAATTATACATGCATGGTTTTGGATTACGATCTAGATCTAAGAATGAGAAAAATAATAGTTATGCATCCTTTAGTGTAGTTAGATGTACGGGATTCATTAGAGAATTTGAAAATTTTACCACGGAGAATGAAGACGAGGTTTCCATCGAGAGAAGAATGTTCTTCATTTATAGATGCGGTTGAGTATCTTGGTGCTTTAGTAAGGTGATGTGTTTCATCTTGGTGCAGCTTTTATTGTATGTATGATTTCTGTTAATTTTTTTTGCAAGGTTGGGTGCTACTTGAAATGAATAGCTCAACAAAACTATCATCTCTACGGTGGAGTAAGAACTTGGTTTTGTGACCTATGCCAATTTGTGGAGTTGTGTTAGTTCTGAAAGCAACAACGATGTTGATCAGGGAACCAACATCGGTCAAAGAGGGTAATGGTATTGGTCAACAAATCGTGGTTGGTCTCTGTGACAACCGCCCTCAGATCAGCTTCCTTCCTTGATCACGTCCAACCGCCTCTCAGATTATCCATCGTGTCCTATTCAAAATAATACTCCATGCGAGAATAGAATATGGAAAACTCGGCTTGAGTAATATTTCTCTTAGTCTTTGCATTGGCACCATCAGAAACTTGAATTCATTCAGATAATTCCAAATATCTATGTATTCACTAGGATTGTGTCAAGGGATAACAATGTTGCATTGGGAAATCATCATCATCACAAGATGATCCTAAACCATCATAGGCTCGAGAGAGTGCATCCGCATTGACATGCTTCTTTCCGGCCTATCTATAATATCAAATTCAAATTCTTGTAGAAAAATTATCCATCTTGCTATCTTCCCGATGGGTTAGGCTTATTTACAATATACTTTAGAGCCCGATGATCTGCTACAACTAGAAAATTTTTCCCTAGCAAGTAATTTCTAAACTTCTTTACAAAAAAATGATAGCCGAGCCTCTTTTTTTGGTTACATGAGATAATTTACCTCAAAGACTGCTCATTTGTCTCGCTCCCAAAGTAAATTGGATGTTCATTCCCATTTTCATCCTTTTGGCTCAAAGTACTTCCTAGTGCTGCATCTGAGGCATCAATCAGTGTACACAATGAATGGCTTGCTCCAACTGGATTCTTCAAAATAGGTGAAGACACCAGGGCTTCCTTCAGTTGTCCAAAAGCTTCATGCGCCTTATTTCCTGGTTCATAAGTAACATCCTTCTTCAAGAACTGGGTTAATGGCTGTAAAATCTTTGAGAAATTCTTGATGAACCTTCTATAGTAACCCACATGGCCTAAAAATGATCTCAACTTACTTCTATTCATAGGAAATGGTAAATCTTTGATTTTGAAACTTTATCGTGGATCACTACCAATACCATCTCTCGGATACAACATGCCCTAACAAAACGCCTTTAGAACATCCAAAAACACACTTTGTAGGGTTTAGTGAGACTTGTGCTTCATCTAACCTTTGAAATGTTGTCTCCATCTCAGTGCAGTGGTCCAACTTGCTCCCTATAGATGCAAAATCATCCAGAAATACTCGATGAAGGTCCCAATGTAGGGTTCGAACACCCTATTCATCAAACGCTAGAATGTTCTTTGGAGCATTACACAACCCAAAACGCATAACTCTATAAGCAAATGTTCCCAAGGAGTGGTGAACATGGTCTTCACCTGATCTTTCTCGCTATACGAACTTGGTTGTAGCCACTATATCCATAAGCAAAACTATAGCACTCCCGCGAGCTACTGGCCCAAGATCGATCTCGAAAATGGAACAGGTAATGATCCTTCTTTGTTGCCTTATTGAGCATCCCGTAATCAACACAAATGCGTAGCTTCCTATTCTTTTTTTATTGAGATCACAATGGGAGAAACCCATTCGAATTCTCCACAAGAAAATTGAATCTGCATCAAGCAACTTATCTATTTCTTCTTTTACCTCTTGGAAAAATTAGGATTCATTCTATATGGAATTTTCTTTATGGGCTTAACACCATCTACCATCTCAATAGAATGTTCTAGCCAACTTACTTGATGGAGTTCCTTGTAATCAAAAGTGAATAGGTGTATGCACCTTCAAAGCTACTTTGGCAAAGAGGATTCCTTCTCTCTCCATCACAAGATCACCAATCTTTATTTGTTGGAGACAATCATCAACTTCTTCTTCAGATAATTTTATGGGGTCATGAGTTGGTGTGACTAGAAGGATATCCATGACTGAAACATCAACTTCACTTTCTTCATCTTCAGTGTCCACTTCACTGGTACTAGAGTAATCAGAGGATGTCCAATCATCGGGCCATCACTTGAATCGACTGTGTTCTACCTTATGATGCCGAGGATCACATTTATTTTCACCCTCTCTCTATCACATCCAAGTTTCATGAAGCCTTCATTCCAGTAGTTTCTTGCATGAACTCTCCTTAGCCATGGTCTTCCCAAAGAAACATTGGGTACGCAATACAAGATTACCATTTTTCTTCACCTCGAAACTCTACCACACATACAACACCCATAACAGATATTGCCACATTTGAAACTACACCTTCTCGGTTTAGTTTTTCCTTTATTTAATGACCTTAACATAAGTTTGAAGGGCGATCAATTTTTAAACCCAACATATTCATTACAGCACTGGCCATTACATTAATCGCAGCACCTCCATCAACTAAGACATCATGAAATGAAATACCATGACATAATACCTCGGCTTGTGGAGCATAGGGATCTACCTCTACCTCCAAAACATGGACCTCAACCTCCTCCTTCGCCGAGCATTGAGTCCACTTCGCAACTCCCGCCTCTTCTCGAAGACATAGCCAAGAGTTGACCATATGTAATATTTGCAGTGCCTTTTGAACAGATCTTCCAAGATGGAGTATGGTCCTTACACCCGTGAAATCGAGAAAATCCGCACACCTAACTTTCTTCTCCTATGTTTCTTACTAGTTTCTCATTTCATCTTCTTAGGATCATTTTCATCTTGATTATCTTTTTCTTTCTTTCTTTTTGTTACAAACACATCTACTTCATTATTTTTGCTCTTATCTACTACATCAAAAGAATTCACAGGTGCTTTTCCTTTATCATTATCTCCTTTGCTGATGTAGAAGCTCTATATGGACAATTATACTTATAATGACCCTTTTTATAACAACCATAACATACAACTTCAGAAATATTTCTTTTGGACCTCTATCTCCTCCCGAGAACTAAATTCTTTTCCTCAAGAAGATTAATAGTTAACTCCACCCATATTTTTGAGAAGATCTTCATACTCATTAGATGTACTAGGAGAAATATTTGTACTCACCAGGAGTGGTTGTGGATTCTAGACCAAAGGTGGTGTAGGCTCTACTTTAGCAACAATTTATTTGGGCTCCTCTTCCATGCTTTCTTCTTACCTTCTTATAATCTCATTTGCTTGTTCAATGGTATTTTGGGCGGTCATACTTCACTCATTGTCTCGATCTCTAGCTTCATCCCAAGAATGAAGTGCTTACATAGGAGATTATCCACACCATTCATCAACCCATCGCCTAATCCTTCCTTGGGATCCGGGCATCGAGATTCCTCCTTAGCTCTAGAACACAAGCATGATAATCCCTTATCTTCTCCTTATCTCCTGGGATAGCTTTGTGATCTCGATCATGAGATCCGCATATTTATGTTGTTTACCAAATTCTTCAAGAAAACTTTCAGGTTAATAAATCCCATGAATTTTTCACATTATCACCTAGTGTTTCAAACCACCTAAGTGTTGAACCATCCAAAAAGGTAGGAAAAATTCAGTCCATTGTTCCCTTTCTATAAGGCCATTACAAATATAAGATCGTTTAAAATCTTGAATGAAAGAAGAAGCATCTTCATTAGATTGAACTGGAAAAACAAAAATCTTTCCCATTTTCAAAAGTAACCATCGTGAAATACCAACCCACAAGTACAATCAACAAGACTTATGTGCACAAATAATTGGAATCACTATACTAGAAAGTGACTTTACACCTTTTTATAGTAAAATAGAAATGACCATGGTAAACTATGGTAAAACTTGACTTACTGTGGTAAAAACTGACTTTACTGTGGTAAACACTATTCACGGTAAAAAGTGAAGTTACTGCGGTAAATACTATTCACGGTAAAAAGTGACTTTACTGCGGTAAATACTATTCCCAGCAAAAATGACTTTACCATGGTAACTACTATTCATGGCAAAAATGACTTTACCATGGTAACTACTATGCACAGTAAAAACAAGGTTACCCTCCAATTGATTTTTGACTAAGTGGGAATATCTCTCCAGAAAATCCACCAACGAGGAATGGTCCTGGAAAAGAACCAAAATGTCATCACCAATCCGGCACTATGATAATTCTTCACCGGGAACTCCTCGTGCTATGATTATTTACTAATGCATGCACCTTTAGTTTGGTGGATGTAATCTGGAAACAAAACAACAACATAACACAAGAATACCATCGACTATGATAAGACGGAATGATGAAAAATCTGAAATATCAAAGTAAATTATAATATTAACATGAAATTGTTACAATCTCACCCATGAGGTACTTCAAGTGTTATTGACTTCACTTTCCTTTCACCAAGACTATGGGAGAAACTTTACAATTACACCTCTTAATGGCTTCTTCAACACACCTTTAAACTGATGGCTTCCTTTGCACACTTCCTACAATATTTCTCACTACTTCCTTCTATGCTAAATGAGGGGGGTGGCCTCTCTATTTATAGAACTTCCAGGCTTATCCATCTTATCTCTAAGATAGGATAAGAAATCCACTACGATGAATCATATTCCATACCTTAACTCTTATCTCGTACATGTAAGCTTATCTTTTAAGATAAGATAAACCTTATCATTTTACATGGGTTCCACATTTTTAGACTTTTTACAAATAAAATACACAAAATATTTATGACGTCACTCCTTGTCCTTATTACCAATATAATATTTCTAATTCCTAATCATGTAGACCCTACTTCTCTAATTACCCAAACTTTGACATTTTAACATTACCGGACCACTTACGACAAATATTTACTTTTACAACATTCCTATTGTACTTTGATGACATTACCGTACTCCACATTATTGGCGGTGCACCGTGCATCGACAACACAGCTTATCTTCTATCGACGCTACCATGATCATTATTCCTGATAAGTTTAAGTTCCAACACTTTGATTTGAATGGTTATTTTAATGCAGTCTTATATTTCCATGATTTAGCATATTTCCTTATTTTCATTTCAATTCATGTGTGCATTTCAATTCATTCAAGTATTTCCTTTAAAAGCATTTTTATTACAACAATGTTGTTTTAGTAGATTAGATGTATTTCCTGAATTCTATCTTTCATTTCAGTAGCTTAAAGTTTTATTTACTTTTCATAGTGTAAAAGAGAAGAAAAATTGAAATACCAACTAAAACCCCCAAAAGAGGACTATCACAACAATTGCATTGCATACAACTTCATTGCATATAATCTAGGACATAACCATGGTTTGAGAATGACACCAAAAATTGAATTTGTTGGTTAAATGATTGGAAATTACAATGACCATCAGGGGTAGGCTCATTATCAACATCAACATATGCAAAAATATAATTTTTGGCATTCTTAAAATGAAGGGTTCAGATCAAAATGATACCTTAAAATCAATTTCCTTCAAATCTTCATTTGGACAAAACCATGAGGAAGACATGACCATGGAATCGGTGAGTTGCTTCTTCTCTCTAGGTATGGCTTCAATAGATATGAAGTCGAAGCCCTTAAAAATTTCTAGTATGATAGACTTGTAGATTTGTAGGTTCTTAGCTCTTGTCTCATAGGCTTCAGAATAATTTGTTAGCAAAAGTTAGGAGTCACTCAAAATTCTAACATTGTTGATGCCCATCCCCATGGCTATAATGGGATTAAGAATATGAGCCTCATACTATGAAGTCTTATTTTTACATTTGAAGTTTAATAAAGACAAAAGACATGACCCTTCCCTCTAGATAAGTAAGTATCATCCCTAACCCAACATGTTGTAGTGACATTTCACACTATCATAGTTAAGAGTCCAACATGCATTAGGAAATATGGAAGATTGATATTTCTTTGAATATTCTACCTAAACTTATGAAACTTTAACCATGCAGACCTCATCAAAGACACTAAATGGGAGAGAACTAATCCCAAGAGCATTTCCTATTCCTAGAGAATCAAACGGGATAAAAATAGGTAAATCATTCTCCAAAATCATAATAATATCTGATTTAGTTTTTTTATACGGTTTCTATTACAATAGCCTTAACTTCACTAGAATCGACCCCTTCGATTAAATTTGGGATCTCAAACTCAGTCATGGGAACAAAATGGGACTAATGATTTTCATCCTAAGGTTTGTTTAATCGATTGGATGAGATTTCAAACTTAGTATGAATCCTAGGTTTCTTCTTTAGATTGGCCAAATGGATGTCAAATGGCTTTGGGTTACCTTGAGCTATGAAAACCTTACCTAGGTGTAAGAATATGACCTCTTGGAACAATGTGGAAGGGATTTCCTTCATTCTATGAATCCAAGGTTGACCAAGAATCATATTATAGTTGGTTTCGATCTATAATATAAAAATAATTCAACATGGTCTTTTGTCCAAGGGTAATCGGAAGCACTATGGTCCCAATGGAAGTTTCTTTGAGATTATCATAGACTCTTTGCATGTTTCTCTTAGAAGATTTTTTTTTCTCCATAGCTGAGATTCTAAAGAAAAAAAAAGGACTATATTTACAACAACATCATCATCTATCATCATAGACTTAACATAGTTATTGATATCTAAACATGGAGGTACAATACAAGATCACCTTTTATGCCAACTCAGTGTCCATTGACATCTTGCTAATGTCAAATACAAACCTTGCATCCCTCTCAAGCAGCTATAGAGGATGGACATCAAAATCTATATGATTAACTTGAGATTTCGAAGGAGGGGTAACATGAATTAATTGACCATGGCCTAACACTTTTAATAAATCTACTTAGTATGCATGGGAATTATTCAACAAATCCAAAAATAAATGTGATAAAATGTCTTCAGTCAAATCGGTGACTACATCATAAGCCCCTATTGGTTTAAGATCCAAAGGTGCATCGTTTGAAATTTAAGGATAAACAACAAGAGGTTGTGAGGAATATTCATGAGTGTGGGTCATTGTATTAACCTCAGGTTTAGTCTCTAACTCAACCAAACCTACAATATTGGTTTATTTCCAACTATTTAAAGGAGGAGCCACTATAAGGTTTGATGACGTAGATGCTTTATGATCATTTTTCTATACATGCATTCCTATGGGCATCTTATTGTTGATACCATGCAAATTAAGCTTTCCGTTCTCAAGGCGCATTGAGATAGGATATATATAAATGTCAAGAGGAGAATTTTGAGGGGAAACATGCCCTATGTGAGAATTTTTTGTTAGTGTAGTAGCATTAGAAAAAAAATATCAATAAAGATCTTCCTTTGGTCCTTCAGAAGTCATTGTATAAATTTTGCAATCGCAACACATACGTTTTTTATGTCCTTAGACCTATGGAAGCCATCGTATAAATTGGGATATTAAACAAGTGGAATTTGATTCTATTTATGTTGTGGTGCATAGTTCCTATCATTATTTTTCTTGTGGTTGTTATAATTGAAGTTTGGAGGCCTCCGGCCTTGGTTCTGATATTGGTTCAGATAACCATTTGGGTATTCAATCGGGCCTTAGCCCTAGAATTGCTGAGGTGGGGGAGGTTGAATAAATTCAACCGCATTAATGAAACAAGTGAATTCATTACTCCTTTTATTTTTGTATTTTTGTTGTTATTTCCATTATTTGCATTGCTTGTACTAATGACATTTGGTTTTTTTCGGCTTGATCGGTGACACCATTTATCGTAGCACCATGGTTTTTTAAGGACTTTGGGTCCTTGATTATTGTTATTAGAACCAATTGATTCATTTAAATTACCTTGTAAGGGAGTAATTGGTCTCCCATTTGAACCATAGGTCTTTCAACAACTATCAAATTCCACTTGGTTGATGTAAAGGGCACCTTCAAAGACCTTTCTTGTAACCCGAGGGGGAGCTTTTGCGCTTCTTAGTCTCTTAGTTGAGAGAATCAAGGAATAAGTCACGAGCTCCATTTGATCCATACCGAGAGCACTAGCTGAGGAGTAGAGGACTTACCGCCATCTTTTAATGAAGTGAATGGCAAATTCATTATGCTCTTGCTTGATATAGAGGAATTTCGATTTGCATTCGCAAGAGTTTTTTCATATCAAAATCCTTTATAACCTTTTAAATGAGTTTCTTAAATGAATGGATTGAGGATTCTGCTATCCTATTACCAATCAAGAGCAATCCCCTCAAGGTTCTTATGGAAGATCTTAGCAATAACTCCCTCCTATGGGAGTATCTCTCCGATGGCGATTGCATACACTTTAATATGAGATTTGGATCCCCTACCCTTTGAATTTTGGATGCTACGGTAGTGGTCA
The DNA here is from genome assembly GCA_018340775.1 of Taxus wallichiana var. yunnanensis. NCBI lineage: Eukaryota > Viridiplantae > Streptophyta > Pinopsida > Cupressales > Taxaceae > Taxus > Taxus wallichiana. The sequence goes on along the minus strand of CM031239.1, from coordinate 395,036,193 downwards.
TGGAAGCATCATGCTTTATATGGTAAAATTGAGGGGTTCATTTAGATAATATGAATACATGCCCACCGCATGTGACTCTACCATAGATGACCCTTGATGGGGAGTGGAGGTGGAACAAGAGGTTAAAAAGTAACTATATAAGAATTTGTGAGAGTGTAGGGCATCCATTGAGGCTAATCATACGAGTGAAAGTAAAATAAAAATGTCACTTGAGGTGATTTGGAATACACATGATGATACAAGGGAACATTATTGTGATAAAAAGTAGTAGGTGTGAAACTAGGAACGCCACATTTTCGGTTGGGATGGAATTTAAGAACATACTTCTAACCAATGTTTGGGAGGGTACTGTATGAAGCATGTGAGGACATAACAATCATTCCTAATCTAGTGAGGAGGTCTCCAAGACTAGGAACTCGCATGTCATCCGAAGGACGATATGGAGTTGAAGGCACATAATTGAAGTTCCGAGAATAGTTGGGACCTTGTCTTTCCTGTCAAAATATAGAGCGTGAGAAGGCTAGGAAAGATCTAACTCCCTAAATCTATCCACCAGTATTGAAATAACATCACCTAAGGATGGTGTTTACATTTTTCCTAGGTGGATATTGAGCCTTTCTAGAAGGAAAAGGAACATGATGTCCTATTATAAATTTCTCTCTAGGAGACCACCCTTCTTTATGTGTATTTTTATCGAGGAGGGGGTAGAAGTGTTTTTTGAAGAAGAGTATCAATATACGATTGCATCTTTTCAAAGGATTGGTATATTGCATTAATATGCTCATCACTTTGGGTGAAGTGTTCCATGAATTCATCCTTAGTAAAGAGAATGTAGGAAAAAGGATTAGAATGCATGATGATTTGGGGTGTTGACAAGACTTGAGGATAAAAACCCTATTTTCTCGGTGAATGTCATGTTGTTTAAGTTAGAGAACTCACGGTTGATAAATCTCCTCAATCCTAACAAATGAACCATTTTTTGCACCTTGAGGAGGAGGAGTGTGAGGTGAAGGTAGGTTGGATGAGTAATTATTAACCCACCTAATAACGAGGGCAATATTTTCATACCCATATGATAATAATACACTTAAAGACCTAGAATGGGCCTACCATATTCCCTAAATATTTGGGGGTATATAAATACCTATAAAATAATGGGAGAGAAGAAGGATGGTTGAAAGAAGGTAACTATTACTTCATGTCGGGTTTACAAATTTTTACAACTAAAACTCAACTAGTGAATTTTAGGCACATTGACCTCCCAAAGTCGTGTCAAGACTGTCTATGTGGAAATTATATGTGGAAAATAGACGAAACGTGAATAAGTGGAAAGATCAAGGAAATCTAATGTCCTATACAAGAGAACTAAGGGTATCTCGCTTGTCTAAGGAAAACAAATCTTGTCTTACATGGGTGAGATGGAATGGTCTAAGATGATGGTAATGCATAAATGGTAGTCAATATCCGCTCACGGAAAATTCCCTGCAATGGGTTGAGGAAGGTGTGGGAAATGTCCTACGTTTTCCTTGTAGAAGTTTCAAGACAAGGTCATTTAAATGCAAGAGTGAAACGTGTGAAGAGCAAAGATGATTTTGTTAGAACTTGTAAGAATTGTCTACTTCAGTGTTCATCATTGTCAACTATGAGATAATGGTAGGTGGAAGTTGAATGGTTTGAAAACCAAGACTCTAGGGCCCGTTTCAATATTTTTAAATAGGTAAGGTGAATTTGATTATAGTACTCGCAGATCATACACTTGGCCCTTAGGGTGTTGAGGACCTTGAATGGTCATGTGGGATGTGTAAACAACTAAAGCAAAAAAACAAACAATGTCACAAAGTAAACAACAAGAGATAGAGGTTAAACCTAAGCCAACTAGGGATATGTGGGGAGATGTGTCAATTCCTTTCTAATTAATTATATGTTCCTAATTTAAAAAATGGAAAAAATAGATTTAAATTAAAACAATTAAATTACTTTCCTCAAAGTTAATTAAACCTATGTTTTTCTAAGTAACTATTTAATAAATGAAGGCTAACTAATGAACAAGAAAACTAAACTAATCTACTTATTTTTTGTGATTTTCAATGATTTAAATGAAAGAAATAAAAAAATAAGGAAACTAATTACTTTAATGTATGGTTTCATATTTTTGTGCTTTTCAAATAAATACCGACAAACAAACTAAAAAGAAATAAATACTAAACCACTTATGTAAACAAACTAATTTTTTCTCGAAATAAATGAAGAAAGCTTAGAATTAGATATAACATTCCCCAAAGGTTGAAATACAAAATCTTTTTTAATGCTTTGAACTTCCCCAAAAAATCTAATAATGAAGAAATACTAACACAACACTATAGCAGAAGCTTTATTGAATCCTTCTCAGGAAAATACATAGGGATAAGTTGAGGGTAAATCCTCAATGAAATATTTATGGATGTTAACTTTAACAACTATTACAATTATATCTTTATGAAGAAATATAATTAACAGATTTGAAGCTTTGAATCTATTCTAAATAAATGAAGAAACTTGTTGAAATTGATAGAAACCCCAACTCGGAAGTGTTGTACAAAACAAATCTAGTGCTAGGAATTGTTTATTGTTCTCCCTTTATATTCCTTCCAATGTATGTTCAATGTATCTAGGGAACTGTGTTGGTTCATGTGGAAGAAATGATGAAGAAGATGTTGGAGCTAGAATGGCTTGCAAGCAATCTGGTGGCAACGTAGGTGAGAGAATAATAAGGAAAGATAATTGATATTTCTTATGTATTTCTCAACAAAAATACTAGAATAATAAAAAAATTGAAACAATAATCTCCAACTAATGCTTTGGGTAGAAGCTTGGCTCTTATAGAAAAATGGCAGGAAATGGTCCAAGCCATTTGGCAGCTAAAGGATGCCACATCACTCAAGGAAGGGAGAGTTAACTCTTAATTAGAGAAACAAATGGGAAGAGAATGTTGGTACACATCTATCAAGCTCAAGAATAACCAATTTGTTCAAGAAATGTGTGCTCAAAGTGAGTTTAAAGGAGTTGAAACATGTTTAGAACACACCAAAATAATCTAGGTAAATGCACAAAGAACCACCATTCTATGAAGACAGGAGGTTGCATAACTGTCGGGGTGGTTACACAACTCATCGCTTAGGGTAGAAATGAGGTCGCATAACTATTAGGGAGATTGCATGACTTAAAGCCAAAATCTAAAGAAAAATCCTACATAATGATAAATGAAAATGATAAAATCATGGAAATAAACAAGGAAAACATTATAGGCTACCAATATACATTGTAGGTTTGAAATTGGACTTGATCACCATTGGAAATATATTTATCATCAATAGGGATTTTGAACCATTCGATAATGTAGCACGTGCAAAATTGGGTACGCATACGTCTATCCTAAGAGGACATTATATTTAAAATTCTCTCTACAATATATAAAATTTTATGGAGGAATTTTTAACCAATGCATAGATGGAGAGAATGAATTTTTAAGATAGGAGAAACATCATCATTAAATTTGTAAAAGACCATGGGTGATTGGTCGACAATGGACATAGGAAGCTTAAGTCGATCAAATGTGTTTGATTAGATGATGTCAATGTTATGTCCATTGTTGATCATAGAATGATGAATGAAGGTTTCATTAATATGGAATGTGATGAAAAGGGGAAGGTAATGTTCCTTTTGTGTAATGTCTAAAATCTTATTTTCGTCAAATGATATGGAAGCCAAAGCGACTAGGGACCCAAAAAGAGATGTAAAGGGATGAGCTTCATCATTCGGAAGGGGAATGCACTTAATAGCTTAGATTAGAGCTTGTTTATGGTTTGGGGAGTTTAGGATGAGTTGTAAAGTGACATCTAAACTAGGTACTAGTGAAGTTTCTTCATAACACTTTGCTTAATATTACCAAGTTGTGGATTAGCTAAGATAAAGACCTTAGGTTTTGATGAGGAAGGTGATGGAGTGGGCTCAATAAAGGGAGCATAAATAGTAAATTTTGATTTGGATTTAGAGGATTCATTTGGATGAGAATGATTTTTGACCCAAACAACATTAATATGGAGTGGAGAGCCTTCTTTGGATGAATTGAGGTTGTAGGTGGAATGGAGAAATTCATCTTAGATGAATTAGGAGATTGGGATGTCTTAGTGGATGAGGGTGGGATGAAGGATTCAATTCGGTTGGTGGGAGAGTTGGTTACTCATTAACAAAAATTTCATCCTCATCGATAAGGTTATGAATGATGGTTTAAAGAGCTTTACAGTGTTGTGTTTCATGTCTTAGTGTAGGATGGTATGTGCAAAGAAGGTTGGAATAATATCATGAAGGTATTGGAGTGTTTGGATCAAATTGTATGATAAATGGAAGAGTGATTGTAAAATCTTGGAGGAATTGATGAAACATTGAGGTATAATACCCTATGGGAAAGGTTAAGGATGAAGTGGTATCATGAATATTATATAAAGGTTTGGATGGTTTAGTATGAAGTGTTTTCATGGGCGCCTTTGACTTCATCTTGGGCTTAGAAGAAGAGGGAGATGGTTGTGTTTTAGTTTCAGTTTTTTTGGTGGTGATTTGGAGGGTTTTTAATTTTCATTCATATTTAATGGTAGATGATGTGGATGGTTTGAAAGGGGTGCTTGATTTAGAGGAAGGATTAGGTTGTATTGTCTTGTTGAAAATTGAAGTTTTATAAGAAGGGTTTCTTCCTAAAAGGGAAGGAGACACTCCCAATGATGATAATGTGGCACTAAGTTACTTAGGAGGAGTCGTCTTGGGAGAAGGAATGTCTATAATTTTATGTGGATGTGTAAGATACTTTTGGATGGGCATACCAAGGTTTTTAATTTTTGATTGTGAGGGTTTGGCCTTGGTAGAAATGGTGACATCATGATGGTAGGAATTGGTATCAAGTTTTGTAATATGGAAGGTCGGAGTGGTTTTTGCATGCTGCACTTAACAATATCGAATGGTGTTGAAGATGGTTTAGGTTTAGGATTTTTTTGTGTAAACACGATTGGAGATATAGATATGGTAGAAATTTTATTTGTGAGTAAATTAATTATATAGGTTTGGAGAGTGGATGATTCAAGAGGTGTAATTTCAATTTGATGATGTGGATGAAGTTGTGGTAAAGATGGGAATAGGTGCAAATGTTGGGGTTTGGGTTAAACTTGTTATATGTGAAGGAGGAGATGTAATAGATAAGGATGTAGATGGGGAGTAGGCATCGATAAATCTATTGGGGGTTTCATGGTTGTGGTAAAATTTGAAGTTGTGATTGTAGGTAGAGATTCCAAAATGGGGATAGATGTAATAGGTTTTGAAGTGATGGTTATAAATAGTTGTGTTGGACTTTGATCTATAGCGCATTAATGATATGAGCATTAGGTTCCTCTGATGTCGAATGTTAAGTTTGATTTTTAGGTGAATGATTAGGAAATTATTATTTGAAGTTTGATTGTTAGGTGAATAATTGTTTACTTGAAGGTCACAAGAGTTTATAATCTTATGGACAAGATCTTAAAATTTGTGACACATTTCAATATATTGGCCATGAATTTGGTGATATTTTCAATAATTTTCTTCGTGGTACCATGCTATTTTAGTACGTTTGTCATCATATGGTTTGGGGGAAGTTTGATGAGATCGACCACCATCAACTTGTCAAATACTAAATTATAAGATTACCCAAGAGGTTTATAGTTGGGGTTTGGTCAGGAGCTCTTTGTGGAGGCTCTACATGTGAAGTGGATGAGAATTTAACCACAATGACGTTGGAAGTAATTTGTGACTTTTCATTATGCGTGAAAGGTTTGGTGAACTATGTATTGGGATTGTTCATTCTAAATTTAAGGTTGTAATTATTAAGGGCATGGAGTTCAAGTTTGTGAGCCATAGTGAATGCCTCTTCAAAGGTTTTAAATGATTTAATTTTACAAGTGGATGAGATGTGATTCATAAAAGAACATGAGAATAATTTAATAAGCTCGGTTTGTGGTAAGAGGAAAATATAATTGGTTAATGATTTTGTGCCACCATGTCAAAAATATGTGATATATTTGTCATCATACTCTCGAATGTCATAATGGTTGGTAATGGTAATATTACGCACAATGTTGATCATGAAATTTTCAAGAAATAATTGTACCAATTGAGTGAATTTGAATAACAAGTGTTGTTGGATACTATTGTACCAATCTAGTGCGGGACCAACCAATGACATGGGAAACGTGTGAGGCATGAGATCTTGATCATGGGTGATGAGATAACATACATGTCTTAAGGCTCATAAATTCTATTGTGGATGGTATTTACTATTGAAATTAGAGCATTTTGACAATTCCCAATGAGGAGGATATGGATTCACGGGGATGGATGGATTGATAGGTTCATTACATATTTTTTCGTATGAAAATGTGGTCTTAGATCCCAAAGTTATGGCCTCAAGGTTGGCCATTCTACTCAATAATGCTTGTAAGGGATCATTAGATGGTTGAGATGTTAAAGGATGGGTTTGAGATGCATATGAGGTGGATGGGTTAGGTTTTTGATATGTTTGGTAAGTTTGGGGATGTGTTGGTGTTGGTGGAGGTGGTTGATAAAGGGAATATAATTAAGTGGTTTTGATTGAATTGGTTGGGATAAAGCCTTATGTTGAGATATGGGGATATGGTAAGATTGGTTTGATTGGGTTGGTTTTTGTGAAATAGGAATTTTAGATTTAGTTTCTATGGGGATTTTTGGGATGTAATTGGTAGGCATTTAGGAGACTTGGGTTGGTTGTTGTGAGATGGGAATGCATTGATAAGCACCATGAGGAGGTAGTTCATAAGTTCCATTGATTTGGATGGTTGAGGTTGTGAGGTGATTACATTAGCATGCACATGTGAAGTGGATATGAGGGGTAAGGTTGTGTGATGTTGTTTGGATATGGGAGGAAGAAAGTGTGATTCTTGAGATGATTGAATAGGTAGACAAGTGATTGTGGTAGATGATGAGGTGATGGGAATAAAAGAAGGGATGGTAGTATTGACATAAGGTAAATTAGGAGGGATGGGGACTACTAATTGGGTAGTTTGATTATTTTGAGGAATGGAGGAAGATGGTTGATTAGGATCAAACTCATATTGGATCCTAGTAAGATCATTCATTACTCTAGGAAAGAAAAAACAAGTTGAGAGGTAAGAAATTGGGTGGAGTTCGTATTAGAGTGGTAGGCATATTTTTTGCAAGGGAGGTCCATCAATGGGAAGGTTGGTTGTTTTGCAAAGGAGGTAGTCATGGAGGGAAACCGGATTTATGTCAAGAATCTCTTAAAACTCCAAAAATCATGAGGGATGAGAGGAGGCTCAGAAGCATCAATAGAAATGGAAAAAGGTAGTGTGGCTGGTCTAGATGAGATAAAATGGTGGATGATAAAAGGATTGGTCTCAACATGATAATTTCGTTGGTTCAATTGAGTTTCCTGAAGAGGTGGATAGTAACAACGTGTTGAGTAACCATGGTAGGAATGACCAAAGGGGTGCATATGAGGATGGAGAATGTGGATTTTGTTAGAAGGTTGAAGTATTGTTTGATGTTAATTTTTGTTCCATTTTCTTAACTTGAGATCTTATAATAACTATCATGAAACAAAATAAAAATATGTTTATGTTTGATTAAAGAAAACAAGTAACACAAGTTTTTTCTTATCTTTATTTTCTTAAGATGTGAAAAGTAAAGAAAACGGGCTTTAGGGGTACCTAGGAGATGGAAAGATATTGATTCTCGAGATGATTTTGGTTGTGGATTCCTCAATATACCTGAATTTTCATGAGGCCCAAATATCTATAGAGTTTATAATGTGGCTAGAACATCATGATAGGTTTCTTATTAGGTTGAGAAATCCCAAGAGTTCCACCTAGTTAGAAATTTTTGTAGGTTGGTTTGTCTCGATTAGTTATGTGTGATGGAGTGAATACAACATGTGAAACCCACTAGTTAGACTATATTTCCAATAAAAATGAAATGGTTATTTTTAGATCCAAAGTATTTTTTGAGAATCGATGATGAAAACAAACAAATGATGTAATGTGAGAAATAAAAATGATAGGGAACCAAAATAAGGAATACTTGGAATAAGGTTTTCTATTATATCGATCTTCAAAGACATTAAGAAAGTGAAGGAAAATACAAGCATTCCACCATGAAACATGAACAAAAAAACATGATCCAATATATGTTCTTCCTTTGTAAGGTTAGTAGAAATGAAAGAAATAAAATGAAAATGAAAAACCAATAACAAGACTCACCTAGAAAGGGTGGGTCCCACAGTGTGTTATAATGTTAACCGCGGTTCTTCGTTGATGTTCGATTAGTGAACTAGTAAGTAATAAAGGAAACAAGTGACTGCAATTTTGAAGGTGGACAACAAAGAATACCGAGAAGAAAAAATGGATTAGTAAATATATGGAGGGTTTCCTGAAAAATCTGGTCCCGAGAAGTGTGAGCTTCCTAGGATGGATGTCAACCCTCTTGTAAACAAGATAAGATAAAAATTGGATATTGATAAATTGGATGTAGCATTTACACAAAATATTGAATAAAACATAAACTGAAAGATGAATCTAAGATGATAAAATAAACTCGATCTAAATACAAAAAAAAAAACCAAAGGATGGGGTTGATAACAACCCAAGAATGTAGAGGTAAATTTGATGTGATCAAGCTAGATGAAAAGAAAATATAGAAAAATATGCCTCGTAATTCATCTTGTAGTTGGATCTGAAACCGACAATGCAATTTGATGATACACAAGAAACCTATAAAAATTGAGAAAATAGGGGACAAAAAGTATGCAATAAAATTTGGAAAACATATGGTAAATGATATGAAAATAGGTTTATTTGATGGTGAATGGGTAAATGAGGGAAACCGAGGCTGATTTTGACTTTGGATGAATGAAATGGGAAAATCAACATCCTGCAAATGAATATGAAAGATAACATAATGCATTAATGGGGCACTGAGATGACTACATAAGGTGAAAACACAATGAGGATGGTTACAAAAGAGGTGATGATGATGTATCAAAACATGTAATTAAAAGAGGACTCGAAACTCTCAAAATGAACACAAGATCTCCAATATGGCTTCCAAATGGTTTAGAAACTACAAAAAAGTCCCTTATGGGTCACCATTGATTGCAAGCAACCATCCATTTGGATGGTAGAATGATGCCCAACTCGAGGAAAAATGGGCCTAAAGAGGGAAATTACAGTTTCGGTGTGATAAGGATGGACTAGATGCATAAAGTGTGCATAAAATGTGTAGGTGGATTGTTGAATTGAGTAAATAAAGGCCATTAGTGGATAAATAAATTAAATTGTGTCCTAGGGATAACAAATTGGGAGGTTTAGGGATGATCAATGGGTTAAACGAGGATTAGGATTCATTAATGATGATTACAGATGATTAGGAATGATTTAGGGAGAATAAAATAATGAGATGAGGATTAGAGCTAATTAAGAATAATTAGCATAAATGGGATGGGATAATAAGATGGAAATTTATACGAGTAAATGTGGGAAAATGGTGATTGATGGGATAAATTTAATTTAGGAGGGAAGATAAAATTTGAATGGGTGACCATAAGGAAAGAGAGAGCGTATGCGGGGTGATGGGTGGTGATACCATATTTTTGTGTCTATACACCAATAGAAAAAATAATGAACCAAAGGACATACTTACATTTACATCAACACTCTTATATATCGATTTGAATATTTTGTTATATCAAAAAATCAATTGGCAAATATATTTAAGAATTTTTAATAGTCATCAATCACAAGAAAATTATTAATGAAATGAGAAAAGTGTGGAAATACATGCATATTGAGGGGTCAAGATATATTTAGTTATAATCTTGATGGTCACTAAAGTCAACCACAATTAACTATTATAAGCTTAGAGATCATTAGGCATTATTCTAGGATAACTATGAATGTATTAAGTAACGTATGATAATACATGCAACATTGAGGGGTCAAGACATACCTATTTATGATCCTATTAGTCGCTAAGGTCACTCACAATGATATATTTACAACTTAGCGATCATTAGGCATCAATCACAGGACAACTATGAATGCAATGAGAAAAGTTTGGTAATACATGCACTCTTGAGGGGTCAAGCCATATGGAATTTTGATCCCAATAGTTTATATGGTAAACCACCATTAAAATCTAGATGTTAGCAAATACTAAGACAAGCCATTCAAAAATATTTAGAGCTTAGTTTTCATTAGGCATCATTCACTGGAAAGTTGTTTTTGAACTGAGAAATGTGTTGCAATACATATTTTCTAATGTGGTAAATATTTACATACATCTGATTAGTTTATTACAGATATTTTTATGTCTCTCTTTAATTATTTATAATTGTATAATATTGGCTGGACTATCCGACAATCACAACGAAATATTTAGAGCTTAGTGGTGGCTAGGCATAATTAGCTTGAGGAAACTATTAAAGTAATAAGCAAAGTGTGAAAAAATGTGCATTATTCAGGGCTCAAGACACATATATTTATGATCCTAGTAGTCGCTAACGTTATCCATGTAATGAAATAGTCAAAGCTTAGCGATTGTTAGCCATCCTTCACAAGACAACTATTATTGCAATAAGAAAAGTGTTGTAATACATGTTTCCTTAAATGTTCAAGACATACTTCAATAAAATTAATTTACCATGGGGATTTTTATACCTCTCTTTAATTATTTATAATTGTATAATACCGGTTGGACTATCCTAGTGGAGCCAAGTTTTGCATGACATACCCTCAAGATAGATCAAGCCATCTATAGTTATCAGAATATATATTATTAGTTATTGATAGAAATGTCTTATAGATCACTTATATTACATAATGTGATATGTTACCCAACCTCTGTTTTCAAATTAAGAAACAAAGTGAACTATCCGTAGTGGAAATTTTGATTCTCCACGATTATATTTCTTAGATGTATTATCTAAAAAACATAAATAATTTATTTAGAGCTTATCTACATAATTTGAATATAGTGTTCGAATTACCAATCATAGTAGAGGAGATTTCCCATCTTTGTAGAGTTCTTCTTGGCATATTGTGAAGGGATTTATTTTGTATACATACATCTCTTTCTTGGTAGTGAAGGTGATCTTGAATTGTAACTCCTATTTGACCATTACAATTTTAAACTAGAGAAATTGTCAAGCAAATAAATCCTCTTTGATCCTACTACTCTCTGTATCATTTTATCCACTTCAGTAATACATTAATATATCTTAGTGTTCATTAGTATGTAAATGTATAACTTGTGATTAACAACCAACAATCTTTAAGGCACTATGGCCATGATCCTGTAATAATTAGATATTATCATTGGAAAAAACATTTGTAGTCAAATATTTTCAATCCATTATCATTACCTAAGATTAATTTAAACTATATAAATTCCTCTTTAGTAATACAATGGCCATTTCAACCTTAATGATTTCTACTGCATTAGATATTGTGAAGGGATTATGTATGCATACGTCTCTCACTTGGTAGTGAAGGAGATCTTGAATTATGACTCATATTTGACCATTACAATTTTATAACTACATAAAGTGTCAAGAAGAGAAAACCTCTTTGTATCATTTTATCCATATAAACATGGTATAATGACCTTATCCATATAAAACATGGTATAACAACCTTAAATAAAATGACCATACTATTTGTAGAGTTGGTATGATTATGAACATATATATGGGTAGCACAATGTATAATAATTTAAATAATGTCCTTGGTCATTGTACATACATTTCTATTGGGGTAAGTGTACCAAGTTAGGGGCAAAAAGTGGACAAAAACCCAAAAAAAACAAAATGCGATCATGTTTTAATTTTCTAGGTTTGGAATTTACCAAACCGTAACACATACGTGTTATGTATGCTATAAACAAAAGAAGAAGCATGAGCCTCTACCATTTTATCTCCCTTATACTAAATTTTCAGATCTTAACCATGCCCTCACGTTTTTCATTTAGCTGGATCTCAAGCTCAAATAATCATCTCGCACTACCGCAAGGAAGATCTAAATTGATGATGACACCATAAGAAGAGGTAGGCATAATTATTTTCTCTAAATTGAACTGAAATTTTATAATTATAGATTATAATTTGAGTTGAATACATTTTTTTATTGTTATAATTTGAGGTCAAGGGAATCAAACACAACCAAGCCCTTCTATTCTGTCATCCTCCTAACCTCCCACAATTTCTCAACGTCCCCGAGAAGTCAAGAAGATTTACCATCCCACATGGTTGAAAAAAATTTGAAATTGAGGATTTAATCAAAATAATGAGGGATCAAAATCTATAAACCACCACCGTGCCTCTCTTGCAAACACATTGGAGGCATTAGTTACTCAAGTTGGCATGGAAATAGGGAAAATTGATCATTGGACATATTACAAAGAGGTTTGTAGGGTTTATTATTTGATCAAATTTTCATATGTGGATGTAAAGAAAAAATAAATCAAAACAAACATCATATGCACCTTATTCACGGACCCCCACACTAATTTTCTTGTTCTGCATTTTCATGTGAAACAATTTCCCATCCATTAGTGCAATAATAATTTGATAAAAAACAATTTTTGGGACCGATGGTGGATGGTTTTAATTTTCATCTTGCAATAACAACGAGGTGCCACTATACTTTATGAGGAAACTCTATTATGAGTTAATCCTCAACGAGATCCCAAATTATTTTTATTTATGAGATTTCAAGTTTGAGGAAAAGGGTCTACACAAGATCGACTAGGTGCACAACATGCACCTATTCAAGAAGGTAGATTCCCCACATAGAATACCCTCATCCCGAGACTTTCCTCCAAAAGTGAAGGAGGTAGAGAGATTGATACACTCCACGCACTTGGGGCTATCTGCGATCGTTGTTACACATACGAGGGAGATTTTGAGCCATATGCTCATGGAAGTACATAGAGTATTTCCTTAGGAGTACTATCATGAGGCCACATCTTTTATTTTCATGTGGTAGCATATGTTTTGGTCCCAAGGAGGATGATAATTTCATGCATACTAATTTTGATGGATTTGCGCTAGGGGTGCACACGATAATGTCACTATATTGATATGCCTTTTTGAGTGAGACATTTGGATTACAATCATCAGCCTCACCTTTGAAAGTTTTCTTATGTTTTATTATGTGTGTTACAAAATTTCCAAGTACTTGATTTACTTATATATGTTAAATTTTTGAAATAATTATATTTTTACATGTACATGCATTGATATTACAAAGTACACGGGAGGGGCATCTTCATCTTGACCATAGGCGGTGAGCACCATGCATACACATACATTCATAGAGGTAATTTAGAATGTTAATTATGTAAAATTTTCACATACATGCAAATATATATATATATATATATATATATATATATATATATATATATATATATATATATCTTGTATGTTCATCTAACTCACGTGATACATGTTTGATAAAGATGTTGACTTCACTAGACACCCCACCATCTCTACGACAAGTAGAGAAAGGTGTTACCATTATGATTTCATCTACACAACAACTCACTAAGGTATTCAATCAACATGTAAATTTCATTAAATTATATGTGTAATTCATATTATGTTAAATTACATGTTAATAATTTCCTTCATTGTAGAATTATTAAATTATGTTAATAATGTCCTTCATTGTGTATATGTAGAAGTTACTATGACAAGTAGCAAACCTGTTCATTTGATTCACAGTGTGGTGGGGTAAAAATAATAGTTCTATATTGATAAAATTATATAAAATATTGTTATTACACATACATGTACTTAGTTTTATTTTGGCTAATACTAATGTTAGATTTTATGATGTTAGATTTTGGTTCTTATGTGTATGTAGGGAACTTCAACCCCTCTATTTTGACTTTGAAGGCATGGAATCCTCCATCTCATCATCTTTGTACCCCCTTTCATACTCGAGGAGATCCCAATGACTCATCCGATTATGAGATGCATATTTTGCGTGATCAACAACTTGTGGTAAGTTTGTGTATTTATGTAAATAGTTTCATTAGCATGGTCTTAAATACATGTTGAAAACATATATAAATTAAGTTTTGACAAAAACTCATTGTTTGCACTTACACAGTTCAACTACAAAGTGAGTATTTAGCGGAAGATGACTCATAGTATGGGCTCGAAGATCCAAAGTCATCACATAGATCTATATCTTTGTCTAAGGGAGGGCCATCCTCGAGAAATGCCAAGAGAGGGATAGATTTTGATGATTAGGAAATATATATGTCTTACATGAGATTTTTTTGTATGCCTATGTGCATGGTATTGTATGTATGCCTATATGGCATTTGAACTTGATGGTATATGACCTATTTGGGAATTTCTATATTTATTATGCACATTAAAATACTATTTAGAACTCGATAGTTTTGTATGAGACCTCACATTTTTTAGATTAATTTTGCATGAAACTAGTATGATGTGCACTTGACAATATTTAAGACATTATGGATTATTTTTTCATTTATTGGTGAATAACATGTACTAGAATTTCCAATATATAATATGCATAAAACTTTGGAAATCAATATTTATATAATGTATGTATATAAAATGTTACCTAATCTGAGTAATTATTCATTCAATTTATCAATGTGTATATGTGTATTTACCTTACATGCACTTCTTCTTGCTCGTGGTATCTTTGTACTAATTTCTATATTATCATGCACCTACTAAATTCTTAATTTATTCTTAGTCTTCTCTACTATTAAAATACCGAGCATACAAACATTAGGACCATCATTAAGACAATGCTTTTTGCAACAAACATTGATAGAAGGATCTAAGGATGCCCACAAAGTCTTACATGCTTCAATAGTTGAAAGAGAGTCATTACAATTTGATGCCTTTCATAGTTTTATATATTGAGAATGTCTCTCTAGATACACTACTCCAATGCTTGAGAATGTCTCTAGATGCAATGACATTATGATTCAAACACTCAAGGATTCTCGATTGTCTAATCATGTCCAATTCATGTTATTACCTCTAAATTTGTAGTCATTTCAAGTTATTTGGAAATCACATCACAGCCTTCACTAGGCTTGATAACTACCCTTATATTTTTAAGGTACTTTTGAAAGCATCCATGGGTTTATCGTAGCATAGATTATCAATGAATGGAAGGTCACTAAGTCGTAGGCCAAGTAACTCCCATTCGAGAACTAGACAAGAAACATTTACTAGGTGATTGATAACTCCCATGTGTTCTTAACCATTCCCCTATCAAATTAATTCTTAAGCCAATATATTCATTGGAAAAGAACTCTAGATAAGTTATCGGATCGATGAGACATCTCTAGGTGCCACAGAGTATGAGAAATAACATTTCAAAGATATAACATGTTTTGGTATCACGACTCTTAAGGGACTATGCCAGACGATGTATCCGGAAGCATGAGGAGCATGGGGAACCAAAAAGAGGCCTATTTTTAGCATTTACGAGGCCATCAGATGTGTTAGCACAAACGGTTTGGTCCCACAAGCTACCATTTGCAAAATATAGCATCTTGAAGCCTTACACTAACTCAAATTGCAATATTTCACACGTTACAAACAATATGACAATGAGATAACAAAAGGAGATGGAAAATATTGTGAGATGGTTTCATAGAGGGTCTCAACATGGAGGTTTTGGATCTAACGAGACATCCTTAGGTACCACAGAGTCGAGAAATCACCCATCAAGATATATCAATTTTGTATCAAGGTTCTTAAGGGACTACACCTTGATGAGGTAGACCGAAGCACTGGAGCTTTGGCATCCAAAAAAACCTCTAGTATCATTTACCTAGCCACCTCGACATGTTGGTATAGTCGATTTGGTGCCAAGAGCTTCCGTTTGTAAAGTATTGCATCTAATGACTTCTTACACTATCTCAAATTGAAGTAATTCACGCAATTTGAAAATAATAAGACAACAAGATAACTAAATGGAGATGGAGAAAAGCGTGAGAGGATTTCGTATAGTGTCTTGACTTGGAGGTTTCAAATCGACGAGATGTATCTAGGTGTAAAGAATACGATAAATCACATGTCGAAGATATAGCATGTTTTGGTCTCGGGGCACTCAAGGGCCTATTACTAGATGAGATAGCTTGGAAGCATGGGGAGCATACAAAATGAAAAAAAGGCCTCCAATATTGTTAACCAAACCATCGATGTGTTGGCATAGAAAATTTGGTTACACGAGATACCATTTAAAAATATAGCATTTGACAATGTTACACCGACTAAACTGCAGATTTCACGCATTTACAAACAATAGAACAACGAGAACCGAAAGCATATGGAGAAAATTATGAGATGATTGTGTATAGGGTTGAAACATGGAGGTTTTTGATTTTACGAGACATCCCTAAGTGCCATAGAAGTCTAGAAATTACCCATCAAAGATATAGTATTTTTAGTATCAATGCTCTTAAGGGACTACGCCTGCATTTGAGGTAGCCAGGAAGCACCTAGGAGCTATGGCCTCGAAATGAAACCTCTCTCGGCATTTACTGGACACCCCAATGTGTGTTTGTATAGTCATTTTGGTTCCAAGATATTCCATTTGTAGAGTATCACATCTAACAACCTTAAATCGACTCAAATTGGCAAAGATTTCATGCATTTGCAAACAATAGGACATCAAGAGAGAACCGAAAGGAAATGGAGAAAACTATGAGAAGATTTCCTAGAGGATCCTAACATGGAGGTTTCAGATTCAATGAGATGTCCCTTGGTGCCATGGAGTCTGAGAAATCACCCATCGAAGATATAGCATTTTCTCGGTCTCGGGGATCTTAAGGGTCTACGCCTGCACAAGGTAGCTAAGAAGCATTGGAGCTTTGATCTCTTAAATGAAACCTACCCTAGTGTTTACCTAGCCACCCCAACATGTTGGCATAGTTGGTTTGGATCCAAGAGCTTCCGTTTGTAAAGTATTGCATCTAATAGCTTTACACTGACTCAAACTGAAGTATTTCATGCATTTGCAACCAATAAGACAATGAGAGAATGGAATGAGATGGAGAAAAATGTGAGATGATTTTGTATAGGGTCCTAACGAAATGGTGGTTTTAGATATGATGAGACATCTCTAGGTGTCATAGAGTCCGAGAAAGCACCCACAAAGATATAGTGGTTTTTGGTCTTATGGATCTTAAGAGACTAAGCCCAGACGAGGTAGTCCGAAAGCACCTGGAGCATTGGCCTACAAAGTGAAACCTCTCTTAGCATATATGTAGTGATCCTGAAATTTTGGAATAATCAGTTCAATGCCAAGAGCTTCCGTTTGTAAAGTATGCATGCGTCAACTGACCTTACACTGACTCAAACTACAATATTTCATGTGTTTACAAACAATAGGACAATGAGAGAACCGAAAGGAGATGGAGAAAACCATGAGAGGATATTATAGAGGATCTCGATGTGGAGGTTTCAAAGATCTAATGATACATCTATGGTGCTATAAGTCTAAGAAATAACTAGTCAAAGATATAGCATTTTTGGTCTCGTGGCTCTTAAGGGACTATTCCCAAACACGATAGCCCAAAAGAACGTAGAGATTTGGCCTCCAAAAAAAACCTCCCCTAGTATTTACCTAACCACCACAATGTGTTGGCATAAACGGTTCAACACCAAGAGCTTCCATTTCCAAATTATTGCATCGAATGACCTTATAGTGATTGATTGAACTGCGTAATATTTCACACATTTGCAAACAATAAGAAAACAAGAGAACCAAAATTAGATGGAGAAAAATAGGAGAGAATTTCATATAGGGTCTTAACTTGGAGATTTTGGATCCAATGATACATCTCTATGTTCCACGTAGTACGAGAAATCACCCGTTGAAGATATAGTGTTTTTTGGTCTTAAGGGTCTTAAGGGACTCCTCTTAGAGATGAGGTAGCCTAGAAGCATGTGGTGCTTTGACCTCCAAAGAAAAACCTCCCCTACCATTTACTTAGAAATACCAACATGTTGGCGTAGTCAATTTGGCACCAAGAGCTTCTATTTGCAAAGTATTACTTCTAGACCCTTAAACTAACTCAAATTGTAGTACTTCACGTGTTTGCAAACAATTGGACAACACGATAACCAAATGGAGATGGAGAAATCTGAAAGATTATTTGTTATAGGGTCTCGATGTGGAGGTGTTTGATGTAACGAGACATCTCTAGGTGCCATTGAGTCCGATAAATTACTTGTCGAAGATATATCATTTTTGGTATCAAGGCTCTTCGGGGACTACGCCTAAACAACATATCCTAGAAGCACCTTGAGCTTTGGCCTCGAAATGTCAATTCCTCTAGAGTTTACTTTGCCATCCTAACTTTTTTGTAAAGTCAGTTGAGCACCAAGAGCTTCGTTTACAAACTATTACATATGGCAACCTTATATTGACTCAAATTGCAGTATTTCATGTGTTTACAAACAATAAGACAACAAGATAGCCGAATAGAGATGGAGAAAACCGAAATAGTATTTTGTAGATGGTCCCGACATGGATGATTTGTATCTCGAGGAGACATCTCTAGGTGCCATAGAATCAAGAAATCACCCATCAAAGATATAACATTTTTTTGTCTCAACACTCTTAAGGGACTATGCCTGGACGTGGTAGCCAGGATGCACCTAGAGCTTTGGAATCCAAAAAAACAACTCCCCCACATTTATGTAGCCACCTTGATGTTGGCATAGTCATTTTGGCACTAAGAGCTTTAGTTTGCAAAGTATTACGTTTGACAATGACCTTAAATTGATTTAAACTACAATATTTTACACATTTGTAAACAATATCACAATGAGAGAACAAAATGGAGATGGAAAAACCATGAGATAATTTCAGAGAGGTCCCAAAATGGATGTATTGGATCATATGAGATGTCTCTAGGTTCCATGGAGTATCGAGAAATCACCTGTTGAAGACATCATATTTTTTGTGAACAACTCTTGAACAAAAGTCATTTTTACAAATACTCATATAACTTGAAAAAATGACCTAAATTGGAAATAAAATTTTGTATGAAGCATCATGACACCTTCCTCTATCATCTATTAGAGTTTCTAGAAATAATAATTCTACATTTTTCTATCCCATATCATTTGCATGCTATAATAGTGCATGCTAGAATAGTGTAAGGTTATCTGATGCAATATTTTGTAAAAAAATCTCTTGGCATTAAAAAAACTACACCAACACATTGAGGTGGCTAGCTAAATACTAGGGGAGGTGTCATTTCAAACACCAAATATCCATGTGCTTCAAGGCTACCTTGTCGGTGTAGTTCCTTAAGAGTCGTGAGACCAAAACATGTTATATCTTTAACAGGTGATTATTCAAACTCCATGGCACTTAGAGATGTCCTATTTGATTATACACATCTACCTATGGATCCTATATGAAATCCTTTTGTGGTTTTCTCCATCTTCTTTTATTCTCTCACTTTCATATTGTTTGTAAACATGTGAAATAGTGTAGTCTAAGTTAGTGTAAGGATTTCCGAAAATACTATATTTTGCAAACGATAGATTTTGGGACCAAACCTTCTACGCCAATGCATCCGGATGGCTAACGAATGCTAGTGAAGGCCTTGTTTTGTTTTTGTATGCCCCAACTCTTCCAGGATACCTCTTCCAAGTGAAATCCCTTAAATTCCTTGAGACCAAAACATGTTATATCTTCGACGGGTGATTACTCGAACTCTATGAACCTAAAGATGTCTTGTTAGATCCTACACCTCAACCTATGGATCCTCTATGAAATTGTATCATGGTTTTGTCCATCTCCTTTTGGTTCTGGCTATCTATTATTTGCAAATGCATAAAATAGTGTAGTTGAGTCGGTTAAGGTCATTTGTAGACTATATTTTGCACATGGTAGCTTATGGAATTGAACCATCTCTGCTAACACATTCGAATGGCCTGTGGTGAAACTAGTGGAGGCCTCATTTTGGTTCCCTATGATCTTCGTGCTTCCGGACTACCTCATCCAGTGTAGTCCCTTAAGATCCCTGAGACAAAAAAACTCTATATCTTTGATGGGTGATTACTCGAACTCCATGGCACCTAGAGATGTCTAGTCGTTAGATCGAACCTCCACCTAAGGAATCTCTATAGATTCCTATGCCATTTTTGGCCATCTCTTTTTGGTGCTCTCATTGTCCCATTGTTTATAAAAATGTGAAATAGTGTAGTTTGAATCAATATAAGGCTATCAATTACCAATCATGTGAATAATATAGGTGGTTCATACAATATAGGTGGTGAAATTAGAATTTTAATAAAATATTTTTACAATATAGGTGGTGAAATGAGAATTTCTCTTTGTTGTTCCTTTCTCATATTTAATTTCTCTTAGCTTCAGTTGGCTTCGAGAATAAAAACTTCTCTACCGACATTGCCAACCAAGTGAAGGTGGAAGTATTTTTAGCACCACTAACCTACATAAACATGTTAGTAAGAAATTAAATAGAATTTTAAATCATAAAAATTTAAACAAAATCATTAAAGTAAATATTCAAATTAAATTCATGAAGAACATACCTTTGCAAATTCAATCAATGCACCGTAAGGATCAACTCTACTCTTGACAGTAACAAGAATTGCTTCATGATCTAATTCACGAACCTTCCACGTATTCTTGTTTAATGGCCTACCTTGATATTTGGTCAATTTAATATTTTTTGCACGAACCAAATGTGAATAGTGAAGTATCTTGGATGTACTTCATAGTCTTCAAATAAACAGTGTTTGATTTTTTGATAGGATATTTGAAGCCAAGTTCCAGTGAGTACCACTAGCCTAGTGGGATACTCAAGGTCTTCACCATCAATGAGTGTGGAAGTCAATATTTTTCCCCATCTACACAACGAGACAAGTAGTATGTTTCCTTGTTAAATTCCATCGCAATAACCGAAAAAATGTGCCCTACATCACAAAGTATAACTCAAGTCAAATTTAAAATTCTTTAAGAGTTGACCATTTAATAATTTATAAATCTAAAACATGGCATGTACATATATGTATGTACCTTGTTACACTAGATTAGAGACTTGGTCAAAGTTAGGTGATGTTGTCATTTGATCTCGAAGACACCGAAGTTGTAATGCTTGTGGAACTTGATGTGTTTAAGTGGAATTTTAAAGAGGGTTTAAAACCCGCAAGTGAGGATCACGAGGGACGACGTGCACATCACTGGATGTGAATGAATGACAACATGAAGAGATCTAAATAGAGGAGCAGCATCAACCGAATGTGCATGCAAAGATTTAAAACATGGGTAGAACCTGGTTAAGCCATAAAAATCTCCTCTATCTCATAGATCAAATGGGTGTACATATAGGAGGTGTTGAGTAACCCCAAAGTCTGCTGCAATCATGACAACTCGAGTAGAGAGGGGAGTTACATTTCCGCTTTAATAGAAGTGTAACTCCCAATGCATACGCATATCCGATGCACCGACTGTAAGAGAATCTCATAATGACCCCTAAATGACACATGGACCTACGATCTCACCTAAGTGAGATGACTCACCTAATGATGTGGAAAATAACACACACCAACACCCCCTTCATCATAACTTAGGATGAGGTGGCAAGGTCGAAACGAGAAATGGGTCCCGACACAAAGCTGATGAGGTACCCATGTACAAGAAAAAGTCCCAAGCAGTGAAGGAAAACCTAGTGGGAAAAACATCCACCACAAGAGAACAAAACACTCTCTAATCTAAGAAAGATGCCAAAAATGGGTCCCAGCCATAGATGAGCCTGAAAAGGTACCCATGTACAAAGAGGCAATCTCTCGGAAAGAAGAAGAAGAGAGAAGAAGAGGGAGATGAGAGGAATGCAGAAGATGCCATGGATGGATCTGAACTCTGCAGCTCTAGGAAGTCTCCCAAAAGAATGTCGATGACGAGATCCTCTGCCTCTGGACTAAAGAAGAGCCACCCACACTGAATATGTGTGCCTGCCCTTAGGAAGGATAGAAATGATGTGCTGGAAGTCCGCCCACTCCACAAAGGAAACTGAAGGTAGCAACACGAAGAACTCTGAGTCTGGTGCATGGAAAGTGTGACATAGGTCTAGCGAGTGAGTGCCAAGGAACCAAAGGTAATGCCATGTGCGTAGAACTGTCAAAGTGAAAAAGAGGAACACCTGTAGAAAGGATGTCCAAGTGATGTGAAGGGAACAAAACATCCTCCACAATAGAAAAGGGATCCACAGCTGAGGGTGGATCAATGAAGGTCTCGGAAAGTGGAAGTGGTAAGATTCCTAGAAGGGGCACTCCCAACAATAGAGATGATGAACTCCTCTAAAACACCTATAGATGGATGAGGGACCTAGTAGAGCATCACAAGTGTAGACTGTGAAAAGATGACTAAGGTCAGGCAGATACTCATCCCAATGAGGGGGCTCAAAAAATAGAAGAGCGATGTTAGATAGGTATGAGTCATCCAATGAAGGTAGAGGAGTGAAAGGGGCCTCACACACTGGAAGTGGAAAGGAGGTGGGTGTAATGACAGATTGTATGAGACTGAGTATAGAGACGCTTGATATTGATGAGATGTGGGATGTGTCAACACTCTCTGGAATAGTGAGAGAAAGAGGAGAAGAGTCCTCTGTAGTACTCTCGACATCGAATCTGGGTGCACAATCCTCATCATCAGAAGTAGAACCAAGTGAGTTCTATCAAGTGGAATTATCATCACATGAAGAAATGGAGGAGACAATCTAATCAATCAGCAACAACACAACATGGTATAGTATGTGAAGGGTCTCCATAGGGACTCAAGAATGCTCCGGACATGGTGAGGTGGATCTGAGTCTGCCACATGAAACTAAAGAGAACGAGAGACATGCATCATCATGTGACCAAAGACATGGTCACAAGTGTCAAGGAAGTCCCTCATAGATGATGATGATCAATGGGTGCAGATTGGCTGCCCAAGCAAGAAGGGTAAAAGACCCTCGTGGGTGAAGTAACATTCCATGGAAGCACGCCAAGCTGAATAGTTCCCTCTCCCGGTGAGAAGTGGTGGAGGCTTTAAAGTGATCCTACGATGCTCAAGTCTGGAAAGAGCACTCTCCATGATGAAAAATGAAAAATGCAAGATGCACAAAAGCAAGACGTCGGACTTGGCCGATAATGCGTCTGCGTGTGAAAACCCAAGAGTACAAGTAACCCCCTAGAATGTGGCACTTTATAAAGTAGTGTGTTTACAAAATTGACAATGTCATCACGTAATGTGTGAAAAATCATGCAACTTTGACTAAAGAAGTGCTCAAAAATGAGCAATGAGTCAAAAGTTATAGCATTAAAATGATTCCCACAACTGATGGAAAATGCCAATAAATGCTACAAACGCATTAAAAAAGTGCCCTTGAAATGGGTGCAAAGGGTATCGTGTGGGTACTCGTTGGAAATGACATCAAATTTTAGGCATAGGTTTGTTTTTTTATTGCGAGGGGGATTAGCCTCCGCCAACCCGGACCTCGCCTCACCCCATCTTCTTCGACACTCGTAGGAAGGTAAGTAAAACAAGCAAAAACAAGCCTAAAAAATTACAATGCCATGAATGAATGAAATTTTTTTAACACCTTAAAACATTAAAAAAAATGATTGAGGGGGCCCACATTTGTAAAAGGAGAGGATGGTTCATGTTTGAGCTCCCAATGGAAGCGGTTTTGAATGGGAAGCCACGTGCAAAGATAAAATTCAGAACACATGGTTATAAGCAAACCTTTTGTTGAGTTCTGAGTTTGAATTCAGAAACGTGGGTCAAGCCAGCTAGAGGAAAAACGCTGGAAGCTGATAGAGTGGAGGCCAGCCTGTTAAAGAATCTCACAATAATGAAAATCATCAAAACGTTGTGAGAGAGGCAACCGAAGGAATTGTTCAAAAAAATGCAAAAATGGTTGGGTAAAATGCAACGAGGTTGAAAAAATGTCATTGTCATGCCGTGGAAATAGAGTCAAAATAATGAATCAAAATGTGTATAAAACGGTCAAATCATGTTACCCGATGAAAACGCAACACCAAAAGTCTACAAGCAGGTATTGATGGAAGTGAGTGAAATGCAAACCAATTCCAAATAATTAATTTTCAAAAAAAAAAGTTTTTCAAAGGCATGGCAAATGCATGAGTAAAAAATACTCAAAAAGGTAGGATTCCATGACACGAAAAGCCAAGAGCCTGAAGATGTTCAAAGAACAATCCCAAAACAAACCAAAATCTTTTCAGAAAATGAAAACCAACAAAAACAATACAAACAAAAAGTCACAAAACAGTTGCAGTTCCATCAGAACTTCAAAGCAACATGAGCAAACAACATGAGAGGTGACCAAAAAACAGAGTCAAAGAAAGAGTCAAAGAAGTCAAAGCCAATTTTTTGAATGAATCCAATGCAAGAATGGAGAACTAATGTATGCAAGCACAAAAAAAATATGCAGATCACAACTCAATGCAACAAGACCAAGTAAGAAGCACCTCTAAAACACACAAAACCAAAATGCAAATCTTAAACTCTCAAATTGAAAGTCAAAGAAAAAAACACTCAAAAACTCAAACAAAAAAAAAACTGAAACCCAAAAACACAACCAACTCGCAAGAGGAGGTATAAAACCCAAATCAATGCAAGAAAAGCAAATGGAATATCCATTACGACACATGCAACGAGAATCTAATATCATCATGGAAAAGCTAGAAAACATGCACATAAATGCCGAGGAGTGCATGGATCCACAAGATCCACTCTGATACCATGAAAGAGGGTTTAAAACCTGCAAGTGAGGATCACGAGGGATGACGTGCACATCAACGGACGTGTGAACGACAGTGTGAAGAGATCTCGGGAGGAGTGAGCATCAACCGAATGTGCATGCAAAGATTTGAAACACGGGAAGAACCTAGTTAAGCCATAAAACTCTCCTCTATCTCATAGATCAAATGGGTGTACATATAGGAGGTGTTGAGTAACCCCCAGTGCTGCAATCATGACAACTCGAGTAGAGAGGGGGAGTTACATTCCCTAGAATAGAAGTGTAACTCCCAATGACACATATGACACACTGATGTGTAAGAGAATCTCATAATGACCCCTAAATGACACATGGACCTATGATCTCACCTAAGTGAGATGAATCACCTAATGATGTGGAAAATAACACACACCAACATGCATATCACTTGATCATGAAAAATTTCATATTATATTCAAAGTTTTCCAGGATGTTGTTCCTATATCAACTAAAAATATCTACTAACCATTGATCTCTCTTAAGATTCATGACCCACATTCTTGACATACCAAGGAAAAAAATGTTTTTACATCTTTAAATTTAGCACCATCCCCTGAACTTTAACTCTTCTCTTATAGTGAGTTCTCTTTTCACACATGCTGGGACCTATACCATCATGTTATCCTTTTTATGCCCTTCCTTAAAAATCTATATATTTGTACATTTATTTCTTGTTCAGTGCATCCTACTTATCCAATAAAACATTTGTGCATTCTTCAATTATGATGTGTAGTTGTATGACCAAATGTAATGATGATTGAAACTAATGTTCATCTAATGCATGCTCACATAAAACAAGATGGAAACACCCTTGCACATATTCTATAGAATGTTTCCGATCATCATTGATGTAGAAATGATATTCTCTTAATATTTTTGGATCTTTCTCGGTGATTTTTGGAGAGTGCATGAATGCTATATGCACAAAAATAGCAACTTGTAATGAGTTATAATATTGAGATTGAACCTCCATTTGTTTCTGCAATGTTTAAATTTCCAAAGTAAACTACTAAAACAATAGTACCAAGTGGAATGTGTCCTTATTAACCTAATTTTTCTCGATTTTTCATCAACAATCAAGCTCTATGTGTGTTCCTTGTATACTCATAAACAATTTCTTCTCTTAATTTGACCATATATTATGATATATGTAATTGTTTTTTAACAAGCTCACACCTCTTAGATTCTTTTCCATTTTTTAATTGATATGACACAATTTATATTTGATGAAACCAACCATTATTTTCCTAATGAATCTATGTACTCTCCTCATGGATTAAACTTTTCATATTTGGCAAGCTCAAACCACATACATTAAACATGTTCCATCCAAACATTCTTTGTTATAAAAAATTTGTCTAGTTGATTTTTCACAAAATATTGTTAGAATAAATTCCTTGAACATTTTGGTGGAAAATTTAATCCACACTACTACAACATGATTTCAAAAGTATGTGAAACACGATGTCTTTGAAAAAAAACATCATAATTCATTGAAAATTCAAAATGATGCCTACAACAACAAGTGGTATGTGAGTGATTGATTTTCACATAAAAACATTTCTCATTTGAAAGAATATTTGGCCAATGTTAATTTAAATGGGTTTTCATTCTTAAACTTAGAGAACAATTGTGTTTGAGTCATATCTAAGAAATGTTTTGCACACGATTTATGATTATGAGAACCTATTCTTGTTTTTAATCTATCTCTTTTATTCAAATGACACCTTGTGTTCTCATTCCAAATTTACAATTAATTTATTTTAGAATATCGGATGTATTATTGTCTTTCTATGGAAGTCTACTAGAGAAATCCCAATAGTCATTGTTATTAATCGACTCAATACATGCATGTCTCTCTATTGCTTTCATTAGTGTTTTTGTGTTTTTGACAAAGTTTCTTGGTCTTCTCGACAGATTTTATCTTCAAAGCACTAGATTTTTTCTAATCAAACATTTATTAACTATTTTATCACTTACTATATAATTAGTAACTACACGTCATGTAGAATTACCATCTTTGGTGCATCTTTTACCACCTAAAGTTTGGTATGATTTATGTATGTTTTCCATAATTGACACATTTTGATTAGCAAAACATAGATGTTATTAACCCCTGTAGGTCTTAATTATAGGTCTCATCTTAATTAATTTCATAAAAACAAATAATTGACATCTTTGTGTGTCATTTAAATTCTCAAAGTAACTATCCCAAATTCCACTATCTTTTCTTCTCAAATTTCTTTTAGAAATTTTGTTAGCATTGGTTTTATAATGTTTTCATCAATTTCAATTAAGTGAATTGGTTTTCTTCACAAAATGAAAGGATGCATTCTTAGAGGTGAAGATTCATTAACAAAGTTAATTTCTTTATTCAATATTTCTATACAAATTTTAGTGTTAACATTTGGATTATCAAGTAAAGGTTCAACAATTGATTCATATAATTTTCTTCATCCATACCAACATTATCATTTAATTCAATATCATTATTCATTGAAAAATAATTATTCTCTACATTTTCATTATGTATTTCATCCTCATTTTTAATACATTATCTACATGTTATATAGCATATGTACCTTGCCTCGCATGATGTTTTCACATTCTCTTGAATTTATTTATTCTCATCTCTTCCAATTACTCATTAAGTTGTCTTGTTCTTAACTTTCCTCTTGTCCTTAGCTCGAATT
The DNA here is from genome assembly GCA_018340775.1 of Taxus wallichiana var. yunnanensis. Lineage (NCBI taxonomy): Eukaryota > Viridiplantae > Streptophyta > Pinopsida > Cupressales > Taxaceae > Taxus > Taxus wallichiana. The sequence continues at coordinate 395,008,558 of CM031239.1, read as the reverse complement.
TTATCTCCATGATTATAAAAATTCAACTAGTGGGGTAGGGGAAAAAATAACTACTAAAAAAGTGTGTAAGAATGTGGAAAAAATTACTAGACCGGACATAATGGATGTAGAAATCCCATGAAAGAGATGAAAGGGATGTACTAGGGGACCATAATATATAAACAAAGAATAACGTATGCATTATAACACATTCATGTTATGATTTTTTATGTTTCCAAACCCACAAATTATGGAATCAACGGAACCCACCACGTCAAGGAAGCTGATTTGATCTTGGAGATCTGGTTTTGATCCCCGAACCTCGAGGCATGGACTCGCACAAACACAACAAACCGTGTGTTTTTGTAGGAAAATGCAAAAATCCAATTCTACCATGATAAATCAAATCATATGATTGATTCATTTAAAAAATTATACCACATGACATAAAGAAGAGTTTCTTCTTTGTATGAATATAATTTTACAATTTTTCTAACAAATATAAGGTTTCCATATTACTTATATTCTAATTAAGCTTTTTATAGCTATTTTTTTAAGTTTAAACATGTATATATTTTTTTGTGTATCTTTTTGACTCATCAAAATTTAATTAAAATGTTTTAGGCATAAACTAGGACTATTTCTATACATATTAAAATAAAAAAAAAACTAATTTTCAATATTTTGAGGTAGTTAGGGGGAAGCATAAGTCAAAGCTCCATTATTTTTCAAAACATAAATTTTATGTACTAGAAAAATCATAAATATATATATATAAAAAATATAACACAAACTAGATGCTCTAGCTATCTTTCTACCAAAGGGTTTTCAAAAATACTAAATGGTGCAAATGATATCTACAAAATGGTGGGGAGCACGAAAGTCACTCTATTATGCTTTTTAACAAAAGTAGAGAACCTATTGGTATTATAGTTATTTAACCAACTTAAACTCATATGTTTTTAATAAAATTTAGTATCTTAGAAAGTAGACTCAAAATTCTATGATTCATGTTTATACAACATCTTCCAATTTTGAGTGTAACTATTTCAAAAAAAGTTCACAAGTGAAAGTTTTTAATTTTAAGAAAAAATGTCTCCTTAAGTCCCCCTTTTGAACTCCGAACACTTGGTGCACTTACCCATTTCCAAGATAGAAAATCTCACAATTACCTTACACTTTTTAGCTTGAGAAAAACAAGGAAGTAAAATTGTTTCAACCCCAAAACTATTATGCTCAAAATTTTCTTGTATGTACATAACACAACTTTAGTATAATGCAAGCCTGCCTTATAATTGTGGTATTGATCCTAGGAAAAAGAAACTGTAAGGAGAGGAGTAGATCAAGTGGTATTGATCCTAATCAAAGCATGTGGTTTTGATCATGGGAAAAAGCAACGGTGGATAAGACAAACCATTAAAACTAGTCAAAAATTTGTTAAAGATAATAAGCCTTATTCATCGAAATCTCCTACCAAAAAATTGTCCATTCATTCTTTTGCTATCAAATTTTGTTTGGTTCTCCCACTCTTGAAGAACCATATTTTTTCAAAAATACCTCACTGTAATCCAACACCAACACATTGAATGGAAACTCATTCGTAACATAAATATCCTCTAAAATATTGTCATCGACAATGTCAATGATGTGGTAGCCATTGAATTTTACTGAGTATGTGCAACAAAGGACTATTTGTGGACAAAAATAAGGATATCAAAATAATATAAATTTTATCAACTTCATCTACTCATCGATCCTCGCTCGCACCACAGGGACCATACACATATAATATTCACTTTGTGTTCATGCATATCAATCCATCATCCATACCACCAGGATTATTTTTAAAAGAAAAATAAAACAAGTTCTTAGTAGGTGTTATGGATGTGTAAAAATGATAGTAAATCTTCCTATTTGATTATTGTAGATTAATATGCATCATTTTATCTATCAATATAAGATTTATTACAACACATTGAACATAAAGTGTCTAAAGAAGTATCCCAAATACTTGACTCCCTTCCATCCTCTTTCACTACTCTTCATACTGTTAAATCTCTTACTAAATCATTTATTTGATAAAAAAATCTACAATCTATACCACAATAACCCCTAAAATTTTACAATAACGCATTTATGACTAGAAAATTCTTGAATAAAAACTTCAAAATACAATATTTATTTTAATAATAAAATTTAATGAAATTTTGAGAAAAACTATCCAAGAACGGTCTTAAAGTTCACTATTTTTAATTTTCAATGAAATCCCTAATTGAACAAATGTTATTTTACAAGAAACATTACTATACATGACAAGTATTTTAGGAAATATTTCTCAATCATCTTGTGAAAAAATACTACCCATAACTTGTTTCCGCATTTCATGAAAGCATGGTATACACATATTTCACAAATCATTGACGGATCAAAATTTTGAATGACAAAATGATGTCAAACCCTCTTTATTGAGAACTATTTGCTAAAATTTCTTAAATAATATGGTATCATGGACAACATTGATTATTAGAAGTGCAAAAAATGTATTTTGTTGAAAAGGCTATGGAAAATTCTACATTTAAAAAATTTCATAATTTTGGAAGGGATGATGGTGAGAACATGCATACCAATTTTTAGCACATATAAAAAATAAAAAGGTCTCCGGAAACCTTGAATGTAATTTTTGATTCTTTCCCTTCTCATATTTTACAATGGATGAATGAAGTGTCACACTTATGCTTAGATGAAGAAAATAGAAAGACAATTATTCAAAACATATACTAAAAAATGTTTATTTATAGAGATATGCAACCAACACATTCCTATAACTTTATTTATTTCGCGCGCGACGATTTTGAAAAGGCATGCGTAAAACATTATATTTATTTAGATTAAATGGCTAATTAATGACAAAAGTTACATACTCCAAACAAAGCACATATTTCTAATGGCATGTGTACTTTCAAATGAAACATTTTACATTATTTAGATTTAATGGCTAATTAATGTTGAGGCCACCATAATATTAATTATAATTTTAACTTTCAAAATGGTCTTTGTTAATAATGTAATTAGTATTGTAAAGAATTAATGTAAGAATTTTATAATATTTTTTTATCGTATGATATTTTAACAGTTAGACTCAACAGTAGGGGAAATAATTAAGGCATTGTGGTCATTTAGGATAGATAAATTTTGAAATCCATACACTATGTGTTTTATGGATAAAAGATATAAATAACATGATATAAGAGTCTAATACAATGTGTTATATGGTCAAATAAGAGCACTAATTAGGTATGCAATATATAATGTAGGAGGAAAATTTATGATCGGAATAGAATTGGTTTATGAGGAATCATTAATTAGTACATAAAATCTACAAGAGCTTTATTTCGTATAATTTTTTTGCTTTTTAGTCGATACATGAAGTAATAACCAAATACACACGAGGCACAGTGAGGTGGAGGTTGAAGGTTTGAATGTTAGCGATATTAGATGTATTTAGCTATACATATATTATAAAGTAATAATATTTAATTTTATTTTATGCATGGGAACATGGAACAATCCATTGGTACTAGGATTTGGGTAAAATAAATCCCTTATATAGGTTTAAATATCGCTCTTCAACTACGATCGAACTCACTTTGAAATGCGAGTGATCACACTTCAAAGTTCAAATGATCAAAATTAAAAGTGCGAGTCTATACTTGCACATCTAAGAGAAATCACTCACACTTCAAAGTGCGATCACTTGAAATTTGACATGCCATTCTAGTGAATATCTACATGAGTATGTGTACAAGAAAATTATAAGTCCAAGCGGTTACTAGGCTAGACAAATTTTGAAATTCGTAGACTATGTGATTTATGGATAAAATGATACACACATTTGTGGGATCTAAGAGTCAAATACAATGGTTTATATGTGGAAAAAGGAGTGCTATTTATGTACACAATATATAATGCAACAAGAAAATTTATGATCGGAATAGAACTGGTTTTTTGAGGAATCATTAGTAACTTTATTTAGTATGAAAATAGTCATCTAATAACATAAATCCTTATATAGAGACTGAGGTAAAAGTTTATAAGTGTTGTTGTCAAGGATGATAAGTTCTAAAATAGATGACATCTATCTTAGAGTATAATTTGGATAGGATTTTCAAGGTCAACGTTTATTGATTTGAAAAAGGTGATATGCATGAATAGTCATATATGTATGATGATAATAAAATTGATATTTGGCATAAATGAAAACAATCACTTACGTAATGTCTTGAATGCTAGAATGCTAGCCATTAAATTTAGATTGAAGAATCCTTTAACGATTAAATTTGAAGGCCGTTAAGATGTTTTTTGTAATTTTAGCCATAAAATACTTACGAATATTTAAAATAACCATCACATGTGATGTGTACATTTAAAATGTGACCGTCATTTTTATATAGATTTGTATGTAAATTATAATAAAATAAATATATTAAAAATAATAAAATAAATATAAAATAGTTAGTATAAATATCACAAATTTGTAGTTTTGAAAGGTAGTATTGAAATATTACCATCACCCAAAAAATTGTTGGAAATGCATTTGGCTGAAAATTTAACCCTTGGAAGGAGGTTTTAGAGATGTTCATATAAGATGTTTTTAAATTTATTTTGTCATTGTGATTTCAAGCATTTGTTTTAACCTTGGAATTTTTATTGATATTTCTCATTTTCAAATTCTCCATAGGTTTAAGATTTAAGTGTCCATGTTACTAATTTTCTCTTTTTATGTGTGGATATAGTTGAAAATGAACTTTGTATTCAAAGAAGGAGCATATGTGGATTTACTCTCCAAATATGTGATAGTTTGAGAGGACTAGTTTATCCATCCAGAACTACACTCAATTATAGAGAAATGGGGTCTAGCTTCTTCATTGTCACAATAAGTATTGTATTCAATGGAAGAGTGAGACTTCCATACACAATTGATGGTTGTGAAATAGTGGAAGAAAGTGAAAACAAGGGATACTTTATCTAATGGAAAAGGAAGCAACTGATTGAGCATGTGATTCCAAATTTCATATGTGGGGGTTGATGGCATAAAAACATCATGAGTAGTGACTCAGAGGATACATTTGATGAAGATGAGGATACTTAATGCATTCACCATAAATTCTATCAGATATGATATACTTCAAAATTATGAGCAAATATAGATAAATTGAAGTTATGTGGAAAGGATGTATGCCACTATGCATGGTATAGTTGTCATGGAATCCCAAAGAGCACCTATTATGGATATAAAAATATTGGATGAAAGGAAAAAGGAGGGAAGTATATTGAAAAAATGAAAACAAAAACAACTACCAAGCTAGTGTCACAAATATTATATTGATATACAAAACAATGGAAATTATCATATATCATCGACATGTCTTGTTAAGTTAGATAGATGATACTAAAGTAACAATGAAACTATTACCTGCATGTTATAGTTATGCTTACATCCTTAAAAAGTGTAACAAGGGCCTTTCACTATTGAACCTTCCTCAAATGTCACAGTAAAACCTCTATGCAAAATATGGCAAGAACATTTCTCCCATGTTTCAATCACAACTGGATAATACTTCAAGTGACAACAAAAATCACATGTTTTTGCATTTACATCCATGCTAGATGGAAACACTTGTTAGATGGAAACCAAAAGATCATGGGTATCAACAAAACAAATATGTTTAAATTCCATGTCATTGACAACATTCTCATCATGGAGTAAAAACATCATTTATGGATGCCTTATGGTACCAACAATTTGAGATCTGTTAAATGTGGATGAGAAACCTTTCTTTCTTGAAGGGACCCTTCAAAGAACTAAAATAGATGGTAGACCTATATAGAGGCATTTAGGAATACATCACACAATGGGAAAAGAGTTCAAAATATGGTGGAGAAGTATTCTTGGTTATGACGATTACATATTGGAAAAATGTTCTACATGCCCTAGAGAATCCCTTTGTAAATTGTAGCATGATGAGGAGAGATTATTTTTTGCAAAAAGAAAAATCATGATAGCACAATGTATGATCAAATATGGTGCACCACATCTTGACATGGATATAGTAAAAATGTACTTTCAAATATGAAAATATATGTTGTGACTAATTATGATAGACGTTGAGATGAATTTAACCCTAGTAGTGGATGTGAATGGTGGGCATATGATACTAGTAAGACAACTAATGATAATGTACCTATATGGATGGGAAAGGTAGAATTTATTCTAATACAAGATGTTTGAAAAAGGATGAAAAGATAAGTTTACATTGGTGGGAACCCATAGGAGAAAAAAATATAGAAAAAGAAAGGTGTTAGGAATGCTTAAAGAAAAAGAAATGGTGGTGAAAATCAAGGGACACATCAAATATTGATATAGACAACGTCATTTGGGCATGGAGACCAAGAAAAATATGGAAAGGAGATCAAATTAAAATATTGAATCAGGGACATTATGGTATCAAGACATACCTTGTAAAAATTCAAGAACAATAATTAATGCATTGTAGTTAAAATTGGCTGGACTAGATACCCTTGAGAGGATCAATCCTTATGTAATTTTCAATATAATTATCCCGATGGAATTGATTTCCTATGGAAATAAATTTTCAAATCCATGTTTCAAAACAATGTGTTTAACGTAATTCTTAACTCTTTGTTGTTCTTTATGATTTATAGAATGAAAAGCATAAATCTAGTTCACATTATTTGAATTTTATTCTATTTAAAATTCTAAAGCGACAACTAAATTCTATTACAATGATTTCTATTTTACAAAATTGATCAAATAAATGTTAAAAAGATGTATTCTAGTGCCCACATGGCTTTTGTATCTTAGTAGCAGTGAGGCTTATATAACTTAGTGACCGCTTAGCTTATTTTTCTTAGAAACCATGAGGTTTATGTAACTTAGTGGCTATTAGGATTATGTAACTTAGCGACTTCTAGGATTATGTAACTTAGCATCCACTAGGCTTATATATTTTCCTTCTATTAGGTTGATGTAACTTTGTGGTAGCTAGGCTTATGTAACTTAGCGGCCACTAGCCTTATGTAGCTTAGCAGTGGGTAGGCTTATGTAACTTGCTACCTCTAGGATGGTGTAACTTTATAGCCGGTAGGATTATTTCACCTAGGGAAGTTATTCTTATGTAAGTTAGTAGCCACTAGCCTTAAGTAAGTTAGCAACTGCTAGGATTATGTAAGTTAGTGACTCATTAGGATTATGTGGGGAACCTAAAAATAACAAAATAGTAATCCTAAAATAACGAAATTGAAATCCAAAATAAAAATTTAGAAATTGGATTCCAATAGTGGCGTGATTTGAATCTAATAATAGTGATATTGGAATCGAATATTAGCAAAATTTTAATCCAATAATAGTGATATTAGAATCCAATAATAGCGAAATTGGAATCCAAAAATAGCAAAATTGAAGCTCGAATAAGTCCACTAACGACAATATTGTAATCCAAAATTACTACTAATGGAATCCAATAATAGTAATAATAATATCTAACATAGATGAAAATGGAATCCAATATATGCAAAAATAGAGATACATTTCTTCAAAAGCTTGTAATACTTGAGTCCATATTTACTAAAATAAGCATTATGCACACATAATTAGAATAAAATAATATTTTATTATCTAATGCACATCGATAATAAATGCCACATCAACACAAGTCAATATCTATATCTCGTCAAAAAGCATAAGTTAAAAATACAATTGTTGAGGGGAAAGTCTCCATGCATCGATACATCATTTACACAATATCACACTTCCTCTTCACAATAACTATATATAATATCATGAGATATAAAACTAGAAGCTTCAATTCTTACTCTATGTTGTTGATCTCGGCCTCTATTATGTATCTCCAACTAAATCTATAATATATTAATCCCAACCATCTGCTATGTAAATCAACCCTATTGCTCCACGTATTTAACAAAAACATCCTAAGATAAATCTCTTCCTTCTATGACTGTCTTTCTCGCTAAGTATTTGAATGAGTCTCATCTCACTCAATAACACAATACACTTGGCTACTATAGTAGCCACCAAATCAAACAAATGGGCATGCTCACTCACAATATCATCATCTCTCTCTAGCATACCAACTCCCATGAGCACATTTGGAGGCACATTCCACATCAATATGTCTATCAAAGAATCTATAATAAATGACCAATAGGCATCACGTGAAATCAAAAATCCCACCATTAGTTACTACACACCTTCACAATATATAATAACCATACAAGAACTAACAAATAACAATAAATAATACTTATGTTTCTCTCGTGTCGTTACTACACCATCTACGTCGAAGGTAGGTTCCGCCTCTCTACTCCTCAAACTAGCGGTCCCTCTTCCATATTCACCACTAGTGGAAATAAAAACACCCATCGATGTGTCATCCACCACTCACTATCATCCTAGGTGCACCCCGCTTCATCAACCTGTATAGGCTTTATAACCACATTTGCCTCATCTAGACTAGGATGCATTAGTCATGCTCTGTCGACTAGGCCTCACTCTTAGTCATCTTGTCACTCTAGTAGATCTCAACCATATATATGGATTTATGGCACATACTTAGCCTAAAAACTTTTAGACACTCACTCTCCTTGGAATAACTTTGTCACCCATGGGAAGCAATCCTCTATCCACATAGTTTTCTCGAATACACCAAAAATCCACACCATCCTCTAACTATCCACCATAATCTCTATACGGTCTCTATATAATGGCCCTAGGGCCCATCTGATCTAGCATCAACTTGTAAGTGGTTTTATTCATCCTCTTGTTATGAGTGCTTACCCACCTTGATAAAAATTTCTCGAGTCAAGCCAAATTGGCCAAAGTGACCCACTCGGTGGCCTCAATATCGCAATGTGCTCATATGCCTTTACATGTAACAAAGTCACGGATCCTAGTCCACTCCCCATGATCCTTCTTCAAGTGAATATGTACACATATCTATACAAGTGGGCCAATACACACCATGCACATGTATACATTGTCTCATGCTCCTTTATACTATTAAAAATATAGTGCATCTTGTACAATATTGTAACTTTGTCACACTCGACTTCCATTGATGACGTTATAGGAAATACACTAAAATTCCACAACCATAAAACACTGGATCTCAATATCGCATCTAAACTGATATGAGTCTCTACTTGTACTCATGTCCTTGTAGACTACCACCTAGCTGCCCTCATTTGCCTTTGGGAATCCATTATATTCATCACATGTACCATCTCTCCTATAATAGGTTACCATAATATCTTGTATACATCCTCCAAGGTCACTTTCATCTAACAAGTAGGCAACTATAATGTACACATATCTACACACTGTTTATCGCATAAGCTTATCAACATAGGAATATTATGGGTACTTCCCCAAATTTAGTGATGTGCTATATGCTAGCATGGTCCAATATATCTCATTTTGCATCTGACAACCCCAAAGTAAGCAATGTACTCAAATAAAGCCCTGCCCAAAACTCTCTAGAGTTTATAACCCTCTCGTATAACACAAACAATAACCAAATTGTTCCATTAGTAGACTATAAATAATGTAAGATTCGCTTATCATAACATAAAGCTGATCATAATATCAATAGGTCATAAGACCGTGCCCAATCCTTACCATGAGATGTTAGTGTGTAGGAGCAGTCAAGGGCACCTAGAAGCAAGTTGCTAACACCTAAAACTGGGTGCTAGTGTGCCCAAGGAAAGAAATTCCCTGGATGCTTCTTCCCAGGTGAAAAATGCAAACAAAAATACAAAAACATAAAATTTCCTAAAATTTACTAAATAGACATAATTGAATTTTTTATGTAAAATAATCACACTTAACAACTCATTTGTCATCTGTGAAACCACAAGTCGCATCTACTCTCTCAAATCTAGTCAAACTCGCTACTCTAACACATAGAATTCTCATAGCTCGAGCTCTAAATATTAATAAATCTTGATGAAAATGAAATACTATTCACTTTTTCACTATCCATATATATTGTAATTCCACTTTTTCCTATAATATAGTTACTATTTCTAATCATTCATATAATTAATACACATTACACTATTTCAATCATATCTCGAGCCTTGTAACTTTGTTTCTCTCGCCACTTGTTCCATATGGAGACGATAATTTTCTCTATCATCAAACCATAAAAATTTCAACATATCATCTTCACATCTAAAACATGTGCTATTCAATATCTATTCATATTTCAACTATACTATCAAATACTATTTCTTATTTACTATTACAAAATCTTATATATCTTTCTTTTGGCTTCATGCTCAAGTCTATTCCCTTAACCCTTTCACTGAAATGGAGTCATACAATTCGGGATCATCCCATAATCCCTCTCAAGTTACAATACAATCAATTGACACTCCTAACATATTACTATTACAACTTTCTCTGATCTCATTCAAACAAAGGAACAATCATTCTATACTACAATCAATACTTTCTACTATTTCAAATCTATTCCCCCAAATGACCCAATCTAGGGAAAAGCAAAAATCTCTCTGTGAGTAATTTACTAAGTACACAATCTCAAAGCAATATTCTATCATTCAAAGAAAATCAATCAATCGGTTCAATAAACACACTTACTATATCTCCCAAATGACCTAACTTGGGAGCTACATTACATTATTATAGCTTCTAGATGACCTAACTTGGAATCCATCTAGAATTATTCAAATTGGAACAATTTTTACTATAGAAGTGTATGTAATGAGATGTCATTTCCTATCCTATACTTGTAGTGCCCACTTCCCTTCGACACCTTTTTGTTATTGATTATGATACTGTCAACTATACTTATGGATATTATTGTAGCTTTTGATTTAGCATGATGATTAAATGTTAGATATATTAGACTGTTGTTGATTCGATTCATATATCATGCATGTGGATTTTTAGATAAATTTCATATTTATGTTGATATATTGACATGGTTATTTATATATATTTTTGACATTCCACACCCATCACCACACCGCATAGGCTTTGATAATTGAATTAATGTTGTGATCATTTGGATATAGATGAAACGTTGGATAGATATTTTCTAGAAACTTGTAAATGATATTGTATTTTCCTACATGATATCAATTCATATATATAGATGATCTTATATTTATATTGCATATTTTGGTATAGATGTTTTAATGTCGCCACAAGGCCGAAGGAGGTATTTTTGTGTTTTGCAAGTAAATTTATTCACAACAAACATCGGGGATTGGAGACCAACCACATTGGAATTATAGATGAATTCAACAAGGGTCACCATGGAAACATGTAATTGTGTGTGTGTTAGAATTATTTGGCTAGGGGAAAAGTGTGACCAAGGGGACATGTGTTGTCTTTGGTTTTAGTTTCCCTTTTATTTATGTTAGTATGTGTTTCTTTTGAGTGATGTAATTTACTTGTTTAATTATTTAGATTTTGATGTATGTTTTCCCCTTTATCTTAGTGGGTCTAAGTGTCTTATTAAAGTTAATAAACCTTGTCCTAAACTAATTAGAGATGTGACCAAAAGAAGTTCATTTATTAGACTTGATTTTCTCTTGGATTTTGTGTTGTGTGTTGAATGCTTGAGATCTTGAGTGTTGTACACTCTACCCTTCATGGGAAACTCGAATTTGGCCTTAAGGGCCAATTTTGAAGGCTTGTGGGACAAGTTAAACTTGTCCCACACCTCTTAAATTTCCATACCAACCCTACCTATGGGTTGGGGGTCAAAATTAGACCCCATTAGGTGTTTTGGGAAGATAAAAAGGTAAAATGTTTATTGCACTTTCTTTCAAGTAATTAATTTTGTCCTTAGGGGGGTGTGGGCTTAGATTGTGTGTGTAAGTAACTTGTCATTCCTCTCACCCACCAATTTATGGTGCATTGGGGTTGAGGTTTGAATTCTTAGGTGGATTTGAGGATGAGTGATGTGGCATCCTACATGGATCCACCTCATCCTCCTCTCTCCCTTTTCTATTTATTGAAGTTCTTTTGCTTGTTTGGGGGTTACTTCATTATTTTGTGCTCTTGAATTTTGGAGAGTTAGAGGATTGTTGGGAGTGCTTGTGGATTGTTGGAGCTTGTGGATGCTTGCTTGGTTTTGAGGAGCTTGGAGATTTAATCTTGGAACAAGCTCTACTATGGAAAGGTAGGAGCTTTACCTTGCTTATGTTATGCTTTATTTTGTGTTTATGTGCTTGTGTTGAGTATTGTTTTCTTTGGAATGCTTGTTGGGTGTGGGTAGATTTCCTAAGTTTGGAGTAGGAGGAGACTATGGGGAGATTTCATGTAGGGAGGAATAAGATTTTACCTTTTTTTTAGAGGGAGTTTGGGTTGGGTGCCCCACCTTGTACAAGAAATGCTTGCATTTATTTCTTGTTTCTTTTATGAGGGAGGCATAAGAGATTGAGGGAGGCATAAGAGTATGTGGGAGGTATAAGGGTTACTTGAGGGAGGCATAAGAGTATGTAGGGATTTGAGATATGCATTGGATGCTTTAAGGTGGGCATCCATTCCCATTGGGAGGCATAAGTGGCCTCCCCATAGGTCTTTCTCCTTTGGCTTTCATTTTAAGCCTTGTTTTGTTGTTTTGTTGTTGATTTGAATGTGGTTGAAATGGTTGTGAAATATTTTTGTGTTGTGGAAGCTTGTTGTTGCCATGTGTTGGAATTATCTCCCATTGTAATGTGGTTGGAGCTCAGGGGCCAATGGAGAGGATGGCTTCTCCTCTTCATTGGATATCTTGGTTGGGTGGAGAGTGTTGCCTCCCCCTTTTTGTTGTGGATCAAGCAAGTCATGATGGAGCTCTCTTGTTGGTGTTGTGAAGCTTGGAGCTTTTGTTGGAATCCTTAAGAAATTCATTCTTGTGAAAAGACCTTTTTAATTCCCACTTAGAGTGGAGAAACTTGTACTATTGCATTTCATTTTAGCTACATTCTTGTATAATATTCCCACTTAAAGTGGACGACATTGTATTAGTAATTGTAATAAAAATTTGTGTTGATTCTTGGACATTAAAATTGTATTGTATGTGAAAAGGGGAAGGAAAGATTTGTCTTTGTAGAGTTATTTTTTGTTGTAATGTATGTGGAAATGAAAGGTTCTTTTAGTGAAGCTAGTTGATGTAATAAAAGGGTGAATTGGAAAATAGCTTGTTACTCTTTTAGTGGAATGACAACCTTCATTAAGTGTGTTGTTCTTGCTCTTGTTTTAGAATATATTAATGGAAATGTTGTTGTAAACTCTCTTGTGGAGTGTTAGGAAATTTGTATTATGAAATGTTACATATCATTTTGTTACTTGGAAAGCATGTATTGGAAAAGTTAGGCTAATTATATTTACTTTTGTATTGTTGAAAAAAAAAAGCTTATAATAAAAGTTGTCTTCCATTTGGTCAATGAACTAGAGTAATTGTTATTTCTAGTATGCTATTCTCATTCTAAATTTTTTGCAACCTATTACAAATTGCTAATGGAAGGAAAATGTACTCCCTCTTACCTTCTACATTATTTATCAAAATATTAAGATAACAAAATGATAGTGCAAGTAATTAACTTATCAATATTACTAGCTAAAATTCCTTGCCCACCTTTGATAGAAATATCAATGTTTTAAATGTTATTAATAATAAAATACTTTAATATTAGAGGGGTTTTATTAAGATAAATACAATCATATTAATTTATTATTAATTATATATATATATATATATACAATATATACATAGTAAATAGAATAAAGTTTATATAAAACTATGTAGATTAAATGGAATAAAGTTTAATGAAAGTTAAAATTTTCAAAGAAACGAAAAAATGCGTGTAGGCTTTGCTTTATGCCGAGGCCCCATCTCGTGTAGAAGTTGGGGGATAAAGGGGGGTGGGGTAGGTGACCCCACTCCCATAAGTATTAAATTATTTCAAAACCTAAGAAATGGGGAGGGGTACCCAACTGGTTACCATGCCACTTTGGCTTTAAACTAATCTTAAACAAAACCTGCATAATACAATGGGTTAGAGAACTCAAAATAGGAATAGATGTATTTTTAAATGTGTGTGTGTGTGTGTGTGTGTGTGTGTGTGTGTGTGTGTGTGTGTGTGTGTGTGTGTGTGTGTGTGTGTGTGTGTGTGTGTGTGTGTGTAAGGGCAATAATAACACATATATATATATATATATATATATATATATATATATATATAGATGTAGATATATTCATCGAATGAAATTAACCATCCAATGTAGCTTTTTAAATAAAATGGGCAAGAACCCACAAGCCCATTTGGGAAAACCAAAGGAAACTAAGCTAAATAAAATTATACAAATGTTTTGAAACCCTAGGAGAGGGTATAAGAAAAATGAGAAAATAAATGAAACTTGTAAGCTCCTCCAAAAGCTTGGAATGGCCTCCAATGGATTCCCTTCCTCCTCCAATAACCTGTAAAAGAAAATAGAAACAATGAGACAAATGAAATGAGAAAGAAGACTTCATAAGGATGCTTTAGGGTTGGTTACCCTTTTTCCACATCAAGGGACCAAATTGAATCCATCTAAGGGATGAGATTCATCCCTAAAAAAATTAGGTGGAGAGTGGGTGTATAGAAATTGCACTTTTAATTTAAATGTTTTAATTTCAAAATATGGGTTGAATTTTTAAGGGGTTACTTTATGGGGTAGGGAAGTGCTCATTATCCTAACCCAATATTTTAATATAGGACCTTGCTAATTATTTCAACATTGTAGAAATTAAATAACCTTGGTATTTAATTTCATTGACCACTTTTACCCTTGACACCCCATGGGGGAATATTCAACTTTAGTAGGAATTAATTTATTATTTAAATAATCCTTAGGGAGATTAAACTTTCTTAGTCAAAAAAATGTACTAAAGCATATTGTAGATTTTAAATATTGTGTTATCATGGAAAATTAATTTTTAAAGTCATCGCCTTAGAGACATTAATGTGGCAACTGTCGTTTTCAAAAACTTTTGTGACCACGCTTTTAAAAAAATTATTCCATAATTTTACTAACTAACCCTAGGTTGTTCTTGGGTCTCGTGTGAGCATTTTTAGTGGGCATTACAATAATGCTCTTATGTGGGTTCTTCAATTGGAACAAACACTTTTTCAAAGAGAACTAAATAAAAACTAAATTTGGTCTTTATCTCTACATAATGGTTGGACCTTTTGGGGATGTAGTAATGGATGGAGATTAAAATTAAACCTCTCTCCCCAAAACTCATATTTTGGTAGAAAGACACCCAAATCATCCCATTTTTTAAAAAAATTGTTTGGAATTGATCACTCCCTACCTCTTCAATCTCCTTTGCCAAAAACTCAAGTATCTAAAGTATCCAAATCATCTCAACTCTTTTTATAATTTTAACTTACAACGGTTTGCTATCTCCACATACATCTGACAAAGAATAAAAAAATTGGAAGCATGAGGATCATGTGGGATAACATGAACATCAAATGATTTGCACTCTTGCAAAGTGATGAGGTTGTGAGGGGAGTGAACATCAACCATGAAGTACATGCAAATATTAGCAAAGGGTTTGAACATATCAATCCATATCATATGCCTCTCATATATATGAAAAGGGTAAGGGGTACAAATAGGGGGATGATGTGTAACCCTCCATTCCTCCAATCATGAATCCTCAAGTGAAAAGGGGGAGTTAAATTTCTAAAATGGGAAGTAACTCCCATATGATGCACTAAAGTGTAAGGAATCTAATGATGACGCTAATCATAACCCTATGACCTCACCTAAGTGAGATGGCCTACCATGTGATGTGGAAAATGACTATCACCAACACCCCCCTTCATCATAACTTAGGATGAGGTGGAAAGTTAGAAATGAGAAATTGGTCCCGACAACAAATCCTTATGAGGCACCCATGAACAATAAGAATCTCAAGAAATGGAGGAAAAACCAGTGGGAGAAGCATCCACCACAAGAGATGAAAAATACTCTCTAATCTAATAAAGATTCCACAAATAGGTCCCAATAGCCGAGGATCCCGATAAACTACCCATGTATAAAAGGGAAATCTCTCTGGAAGAAGAAGAAGAGAGAAGAAGAATGAGATAAGAGGAATGTAGAAGATGTCATTGATGGATCCTCTACCTCTAGAAAGTATCTAAGAAAAGTGTCAATGACATGATCCTCTACCTCTAGACTAAACAAGATCCACCTATAATGAATTATGTTCCTACCCTTTAGAAGGACAAAAATAGAGTTTTGGAAGTATGCCCACTATGCGAAGGAAATTGAATGTAGCAAAGACGAAGAACTATGAGTCTTGTCCATGGAAGTGTAACATAGGTATAGAAAATTTGTGCCAAGGAACTAAACGTAATTTTATGAGTATAGAAATATAGAGTGAAAAGGAGGAACATCCGTTAAAAAGATGCCAAAGTAATGTGAAGATAGTGCAATAACCCCCACAATAGAAAGAGGATCCACAAGAAAGGGTGGATCAATGATGATCTCCTAAAAAGTGGAAGTGATAAGAGTCCTAGAAGGGGAACTCCCAATAAAGGAGATGAAGGAATCCTATGAAACACCTGTAGAAAGATGAGGAATGTCTAATGCATCACAACTAGAAGAAAATGAGAAGAGACAAAGAAGGTATGGCAAATAATCATCCAAAGAAGGGCACTTGACAAACATAAGAACAATGTTTGATAGGTATGAATCATCACATGAAGGAAGAGGAGTGGAAAGGGCCTCATACACTAGAAGTGGAAATGATACAGATGTAAAGAAGGAATGAGGTGAGAAGGAAAATTCCTGATGTCCGATGGAAGGGAGGAGTTTCGACATACTCTAAAAAGGTGAGAGAATGAGGAGAGGAGTCCTCATTAGCACTCTCATCATCTAGAAATAGAAGCACAATCCTCTTTATCGGATATCGAAAAAGTGAGTATGCGTAGCAAGAAAGCTGTCATCATATGAAGAAAAAGAGGAGACAACTATATCAATATTAGTAACATGAGTACTATGTGAAGGGTCTCCAAATAAGTACTAAAACGTTCTAGATGGTGTGGGGAGGATCTAATTCTAACATGATAAAGTGGACATTTTTAGTGATATGTAACATTAAGATACCAACAATATGGTCGTATGTGTTGAGATAGTCCTCAAGACAACAATGATGAGTGGGTATATGAACTTGCCCAAGAAGAAAGTGTGTAAAGCCCTCATAGGAAAAGTAGCATTCTATATAAACAAGCTAGGATGTGTACTTCTCTCTCCCAAGAAGAAGTTTTAGAGGTTGTAAAGTGATCTTGAAATGTTCAAGTATGGAAAAAACATCCTCCATGATGCTGGATTAAGAAGTGCATGGTGCATGAGAAGAAGGTGTGTCGATACAAGTAAGGTGGAAATACATAAAAGTCAACCAAGAATGTGTCTACATGCACAATACACCACTCAAGAATATGAAAAACTCCTAGTATATGGAGACCATTATAAGTAGTGTGTGATTATAGTAGGGTGCATTCATGCGATTTCAAAAGTTGACCAGTCACCTCATAGTATGTGACAAATCACGCAAGAGTGGAGGCAACAAGAAATCCTAGTCGAAAGAAGAGAAACAACATGCAATTACGCACAAAAGGGAATAAGCACAACAAGGGTACACTTCTTGGTGGGAGAGAAGGTGTCTCACATGAAAAAGAAAATAGATCACTCTCTTGCCACAAGGTAATGGTATACATGCTCACTAGTTGCGGGGTAAGAAGAGCACTACAATGTAATGAGCTAGAAATATTAGCCTTGAAATACCAATAGCCTTATATAGAGACCCTAAAAACCTACCCCCTTACAATGATGAGTTTTTAATGTTTAACCCTTGATTAGAGTGTAAAAATAATAAAAAAAAAATGTAAAAAAATCAAAATATGGGGGTTAGAAGGGTCCTTAGCCTAAAAGAGGGTAAGCTTCTAGTAGCTCGATGATCTGCTCCTTGAGATGGCAGGATGATCGGGAGGGATGTTTGGGAGAAATTCGGTGATTTACAAGCGATTCACTACATAGTTGACTCAAGATGGAGGACTTAATTGGGAGTGAGCCAGTCATTGAGTTGGTCATCGAGTCGGAGATTCATCTCTGGGGGGTGGTGACCGAGTTTGGGAGTTGGACATGTGACAAGTTGATCAATGTAATGTTGAGTTAGACATCCATGTCGATTCCATGCTATGTGGAGGACGATGCACCAAATTTAATGTCCAAAATGAGCTGGAGGTAGGTGAGCCCAACGTGCAAAGGGGCCATGTGGTAAGCATGACAAGTCCATGAGAGATGCACTTCGAGGTTCAAAGCTAAGTTATATGCATGAACTATTACAAGATGGTGTAGAGAATGAGTCACTATAGTAGGTCGGAGGGTAGCCAAGTTTTGAAAGAGATTTTGAACAATGTAATGCATAAGAAAACGGTGTGAGGTAGATTTGAAATCAAGTTGGTACTGAACATGGTTGGAATGATATATTCCATGAAGGGAAGTGATTTAATAGAGTAACACGAATAGAAGGTTAGAGTTGGGAAATGACAATAAAACAAAATGTAACATAGTTCGAACATAATCAAGGGCCATGGTGATGCAAAAATATGGTTGAGTGTGTAAGAAGACCAATAATGGGGCTTGGGGATAAGAAAGTGGCATAGGGGTGTGAAAAAAAATAGCATGGTGACTAAACAGGTTGGCGCTCGAGCTAGGGGTGTCAAGTGCAAACCATGGTGGAATAGAACACGAGCTTGATCCAAGACAAGAGGGTTTGAAGAGAGGTTAAGGAAACATGGGAAAATAAACCATGAAAGATAAGAGTGGTCAAAGGAAACAATTTTTTTAAATGTTGAAATGAACTCGTAGACTATGTAGGGTGACTTGGCTGGGGAGGCAAGCCGAGAAATTCGGTTCCTAGCTCGATGAGCTAGGGCTGAGGTAGACCCAAAGGAAGGTTCAAAAAATCCAACAAATGCATAAAACAAATATAAAAACCTATTCATAAACCTCAAAATGCAACCTAATACTATAACAAGATACCAAAAGCGCTTGCAAATACAAAGAACCAAAGAACCCAAACAAGAACTATGAACGAGATTTGAAACCCAAAATTAATGCAAGTAGAGCATAAATGGAATATCCATTATGACACTTGCACATGAAACTAAAAATAATTGAATGTAAAACAAGATAGCAATAGTAGCTGGTGAGTAGCACATGTCCCAACAATGTGTGCTATGATACCATGATGAAGAATGCAAAAATTTAAAGCGCAAGGATCATGCAAGACAACGTGTACATCATTTGCATTTCACTTCAGTAGTGTGACAAGGTTGTATGGAGAGTGAGCATCAACCATGAAGTGCATGCAAATATTATCAAATGGTCACAATACCTCAATCCATCTCATATGCCTCTCATAGATCTAAAAAGGGTAAGGGGTACTAATAGAGGTGTTGTGTAATCCCTAGTGCCTACAATCATTAATTATAAAGTGGAGAAGGGGAGTTACATTCCTGGAATGGGAAGTAACTACCATATGACACAATGCCACGTAATGATGTGTAAGGAATCTAATGGTGACCCTATTATAACCCATGTGACACCTAGATATATGACCTCAGCTAAGTGAGATGACCTACCATGTGATGTGGAAAATTAATCACACCAACAAGGTAAAAGAACTGATCCATGGTTCACCGCACTAGAAGTTTCTACATTTTATACACACTTTGGAACATGGCTTATCCAAAATCTATATAGGTATATTCTTTAATTCCTTTACACTACTTCACTATCATTTAAATAACATAGGGGGTAATTTAGAAACAAAATAGATCATATATTATTATTTTACTACGTTGTTAGTATGTTGTTTATATGCATGGATATTTGGTAAGAAAAGTATTCACTCGTGACACATATTTTTTCCATCCACTTGCTTTGATTTTTTTATTTAATTTCTCTCTCACATTTTTCATTTTTTTACCAAGTTTTAGTCACATCACAAATATCCCTATCTCTAAGTAGTTTAACATATGTCGTCATTTATCCCAAGACACAAGTGCCCAGAACTGTTAGCCATTATGGGTGCTCCTTTCCTCTTTGTTCTTTTTACACATTTTGACATTTTTTGGTTGGCCTTTCTAGTTTTCTAATCCTTATCTTGAGCTCATAGTCAGCCTTTTGGGTCATTAATGTAAAAATTCAAATAATATATCCATATATATACACAACATACACTCTATTATTCGGCTAGTAATTATAAGGGAAATCACATCAAAATACGATCACTACCATTAAATGGACTAAATTTTGGGATGCATACATTACATAGGAAGATGAAGTGTTCAATTCCATATCATACATTTTCATATTATCTAGCTACAAGAACACTATCTTGGAGTCATTAGCATGAGGAAACCTAAGGACACTATTTAAAAAACAAGCACAAATATCTACATAGAGTCTGGATTTTAGTGAACCACTCGGTCATAAGTTCACCCATCAGGTGACTGTAAGGATAGTCTAACTTCATGTATTTCATTTTCATTCCAATTTGATGTGTTTTGTGAGCTTGTGCAGGTAGCTAGGATTTGTGTTATAGGTTATAGGTACCCTCGGTGATCGAGAGAAAATACTAGGTGATCAACAGAAGTGATAGAGAAACCTGGCAAAGTGACACAAAAGAGAGTAGATTCTAACATTTTGTGCAGTCACCGGTCCCAAGAATAGCCACAAGAATGCAAGCATCCTCATCCAACAAAAGGCACCCATGTCTGACACTATTCTCAAAATCTTGATTTTAGAGAGAGTAATTGTGACACATTTCAACCCTATTCAAGCAGTTTACACAATCCTGTATTTGTTGAAGATTATGCAGGATTCAACTAAGTCATTTATCTCCTATTTACTTATAGTGTTACATTGCTTGAGTGTTTAGCATTTGTATATCTATTATATTTTATCATATATGTTACTATGAAATTAGATTTAATTCCATTTTTATTGAATCAATGATGACACTAGGATGTTTTAGATTTTATGGATGAAGTTGTTATATGATATTTATGATGATCATGACTTTGAGTTATACATTTTGGATATTGGATCATGCTTATATATATATATATATCATTGGTAGAATATATGTTGTGAGGTGTTTTTTAGATGATATTATTTATTCGTATTAAATTTTGATTTATATGGCTATTTTAACACATCGAGGATATTTAAGATTTTTATTGATTATGCAAGATTTACAGGTAGCACCACTTATTGAATATGGAACTCTATGGTAGCACTACAAAAGATGCCAAAACCGTCATGCCAAAAGCTGTCGCGGCATACCCTTCTATCTCACTTTGTTCCATTTTGGACTTTTTGTAATTGAGGAAATTTGGTTGGCTTGTGCATATGATTATATATTTTTATATATCTATTTACTAACCTTGAGTACCATGGTAAAACTTGATTACTTCATTTCTTACATAAATTTGTATTTCCTAGTGCTAATAAGGTCATTGTGGATTATTTATGTTATGAGGTTTTTTGTTTCTTAAAATTATTTTAAGGATGCATTTGGAGAAGCTAAACAAGTTGGTAGGGACCACTTCTCACATTGAATTTTACCTTTAAGGTAAATTTTGAAGGTTTGTTTTAAAATGCAAGTGTCTTATTTACCTCAAAATTGGTCCATGGAACATAACCAATAGGCTGGGGAATATTTTTATTAAACCAAAAATCCTCTTCACATGTGTGGCTTTTGAATTTTGTGTGGGATTTGGGGGCTAACGAATATTTTGTCACCTCTTACATTTATTTTTTTAGAGATTTTGGAAGTGACTTGGATGACATGGAGGATTTTCTTACTTCAAAGGGTGACACATGTCACCCTCCCATGGGATTGTGGGATGGAGAGTTTTCCTATATCTTGTTTAATTTGAATTTTTATGTTGGGGGGTTGTCTTGGTGGAGAACTTTGGAGAGGAGATTTGGGAGATTGAGGAGAAATTTTCAAGGAGCATGTGGATTTGAGTTTAGAGTGTGAGGTAGGTCTCTCACCTATTTGTATTTTTATTTGGAAAACTTGTTGCATGTACGTGGGGATGTTTGATTTGATATGATTTAGTTTTGGGATTGGTTTTTGGGATTCTTGTGTGTTTTGAGTTCTTGCTTGTGTTGTAAACTTTGTTTTGGTTTTTCTTGGCTTCGTCACTCCCTTTGGATGTAGATTTGGAGTGGGAAATGGGAATGAGAGAGTTATCTAATCTCCATGGATTCTTGGGGAAGCTATGGTTTTTTTCTTATAACTCCCTTCCTTAGTGGAAGTAGGAGGGGCTCACATTTTGTTTGATAATCCCCTCATATCCTTGTCAAGGAAGCTTTCAAGGCTTGAAAATCATTGGAAAGGATGAGACAAAAGAGGTATAAGGTTTTGGGAGATGTTGAATGTTTTGGAGATACTCTTGGAGGTTATTTTGACACTATTATTATCATATATTCTTGGCACTATGTGACTCTTATCCCCTCTTCCCTTTCAATTTTTTTCTTAGTGGTTTACAAATTTTGGTTGTCTTTTGTTTTCTCTCATCTTCCCTTGTTTTAGTGTTTTGAAAACCTTTTTTCCCCTTGTCATTCCTTGTAGCATACGACACATCTTTCCCATGGGCTTGCGGGAGGCTAGCTTGCACTTCTCTGGAAGAAGACATGTTATGATGTTTGTAGGTTGGGAGGCACATCAGGACTTCATTTTGGTGGTGTTTAGAGCATGTTCGATGTGAAGATTTGAGCTATTGTGGACTTCTTTGGAGGGATGGATTGAAAGTTTGAAATTTCTTAATGTTGTTACACTGTTTTAGGAGGCTTTTATACCTAGATTTTAAATTGTTAGTTTGTGTTGATTATGGATATTTTGTTATTTTATTCTCTCTCTTGAGAGAAATATTGTAAGCTTGTAAACCATTGGTTTTAGAGATTTATTTATCCTTCGTATTATATGGAAATACTCATGATATTTGCATAAATTCACTTATATTCTTGTTAAGAATGTTGACTTTTTGACCCATGGAAGAAAATGTAAGGATAAGATTATTCTAAAGTATATTTAAATAAGCATTCTTAGAAATGAAAGTAGCATTTATGTATTAAAAAAAAGAAAATAACTTTATTTTTAATCTTTCGTTTAGGAAAAATAAGATTATAAATATACTATGGGATTTGTAAAATAGGAAAAGGGAATAAACTATTTACTTCCATTGTATATTGTATTTATACAAAAATATGAATATTGTAGATATCATCTTGGTTATAGCCTTAGAAAAGAATTCTTGTGAAATATCTATAAATTATCATATTAGAAACTTGTTGCACAAATATAAGATTAAATTTAATTAAAAAGGGAAGCATTTACGAACATTTGCATGTTGATAGTGCTTATAGGTGAAAGTAGGAATAATCTCAAAATTAATATTTTATATTCCATGTTAAGGGACTTATGTTACTTTCCTTCAATCTATTAAACTAATCCCAATAGTATATAAGAAGGTGTGTGTGTGTGTGTGTGTGTGTGTGTGTGTGTGTGTGTGTGTGTGTGTGTGTGTTAGAAAACTATTTTTGTGAAATCTCTATAGGTTATCATACTAGAAACTTGCTGTAGAAAATAGGGATTACATTTAATTAAAAAGGGAAGGAGCTATTTTATGAACATGTGCATGTTGATAGTGCTTATAGGTGAAAGTTGGAATAATCTCAAAATTTATCTAATATTCCTTGTTAAGGGACTTATGTTACTTTCCTTCAATATGTTAAACTAACCATATATATATATATATATATATATATATATATATATATATATATATATATATATATATATATATATATATATATATATATATATATATATATATATATATATGAATGAGATTGAAGTTCACAACACAAATGGTACACACACACACGAAGATTTGAATGAGCTTAAATTTCACAACTCTAAAGGTACACACACACACAAGTAGAAACAAATGTGTTTTATGTGTATGGTCACAACCTTCTACTTATGTATATAATTTGGTGTGAGGCCATAAACTATTCTTTTTCAAAAAATAAACAATACCCATTACAAATACAGATTGTGTCAAGTTTGTATAGCCACCAATGTGAGTGGAGATGCCATGTCCTCGATGCACACCCGTCCTCCAAAATTTTTAACCGAACCCCAACCTATGTATCGTGTCATGGTTACTTCCTTCTTCCATACGTAGGAATACCATTGCCACTACCCTCAAACCTTTCGATAAATTTTTCCCACAAAATAATTGAAACCCTACAACAAATGAAGGGAAAAGAATATAAAATAACAAGCTTCCATACATGGCCACCCCATTATCAAGCACACTCCTCCAAGCCATAAACTATGGGATCCAGAAACCTACCATTCCCTTCCCAATCAAGTTGATGCGGGAGAAACAAATGAAGAAAAGAAAAGAAAATTAGAAAGAAAAGAAGATAACGTATTCGATATGATATTTATAGTTTTTTTAGTGGACTAGAGATCCAAGTGCCTCAAATACATCCTCTAACTTTATCTTTTTGGGGAGTGTTGTAAGGGAAGTGTAGGTATTTAAAAGTGGAACCTTAGGAATGTTATAGAAAATTAATGGCCTTTTTTTTCCACTAAGATGGATAATGGTTGGACTTGGGTTTCATTTGGTTTGATCAAATGGAATCGCATGATCCATTTATTTTGGCTTTCAAATTTATTTATAACAACAACAACAACAACAATACAATTAAATATAATGGGATGGGGTCAATATACCAAATAAATAAGTTATTATAAATTAAATCATGATATCTACAAAAATACACACGGCAGGTGTACCTGCTTTTGTCCTTGTTTACCGTTGTGAATCACTAAGATAGTTCTCAATTTAATGAAAACATTTTTATAAGAGTTAAATATGAGCGTTGTTATTGCTTTGCGCCCGACTTGTGGGTTCGTCATCCTAGAAACTCTAGACACTCTTACAACCCATTAATACTACGACCTTTATCGAGTGTAAAAATCCATTTTATATGAACAACTAAAAATTAAATAACATTGTGACACATGAACTTTTGAACTTAAACAAACAAAAAATTCCCATACAATTTTACCCTTTCGTCATTTTACTTTGGGTTTCTTTGGCATAAAATTTGGGGCATTACACCATTATTCCATCTTTATATTTCAAATTAGAATTAGTTATTTTAAAATTCATTAATTTTTGTCATTATTATCATGAAATTCTATTTGGAAAGTCAATCTCCTAGTATTTTTAGATTAAGTTTATTTTTAAAATAAAAATAATATACGTTATAACATTCAAACTTGGTAAACATGCACCATCTTCATATAATCGATTTTCACGTAGACTTATTCAAGTAGTGTTGCAGGTTTAGCTTGATATCTTGTTGTAAGCACCTCACCACACGTGTCTTGGGGAAGCATTAAAAAATTCTTGTTGACATTTCATGGGATCCACGAACACCGGAAATGAAAAATGTTTTCCTCATATATCCTTAACATACCATCTAACACAAAAAGAACTATCATACGATATAAATTTTCAGAATTATTCCGATTATATATGCAATGAGTATTGAAAGTTATAGTTATATTAAGAACTCATAAATTATCCAACATATTCTATATAAATTGAAAGACAAGTGATTAAAAAATAAAGAATGAATTTCATACCATATATCTCAAGAGTACAATTCAAATTCGATATTGAAATCAATACATCAATGCGAGAAACAACCTCCCACTCCTGTGACATATTACATAAAACAACATGTTTTCATTTAAGACATAAGTCAAGGATGTAGATTGAGAAACAGGGATGGAAGCCTGTGTAATTTTATTAATCTCAATCAACTAAAAAATTATAGTGAATAGGCTGCAATATTTATAGATATTGCATGACCAAATACATCCGGAAAAATGAGTTGCTGAGTGCGACCAAATGCAGAATAAACAAGCTTCCAAATCACCCGGGAAGCAACAATTACATAAAAACAAATATATTGTTGAAAACAATATAACAGTGTGCATACAGACAAATATGGTTGATTAACCATATAACAATATAACCATTTATTATTTAATTAATAAAATTAAATAACTATGCATAATTAAATATTAGGATAATAAAATTTATCCTAACATTCCCCCCCTTAATTGTGCATTGTCTGAAGAGATGAGGAGAGAAATGCTCTGAACAACTCGAACTTGTCACGTGCAAGTGACTTTGTGAAAATATCTACTCGTTGTTCAGCCGTTGGACAAAAGCTGAAAATTTGGATGTTGTGTTTCAACACATGTTCGCATATGAAATGAACACTTTGAACTTCAATGTGCTTTGTTCTCTCGTGAAAAACTGGATTGTGAACAAGTTTGAGAACACCTTCATTGTCAACATACATGGTGGTCGGTTTGTACTGTGGTATTCCAAGTCCTTCTAGTATGCGGCGTAGCCAAATCGCTCACGAACGACTTCTCTGCGAGCGATACTCAAGCCACGTGGAAGAAGCGAGAAACAAAGTGTTGTTTCTTACTTCCCCATGATATTGGTCAAATCCCATAAAGAATACAAATCCAGAAGTGGATTTTCTATCATCAATGTTACCTACATGATCTGAATCGAATATCCGGTCAAGAAGAAGTTTTCATTCTTCTTGTATTCTAGACAAGATCCTTGATCCTTTGAGATATCTCAAAATGCGCTTTGCTTTGCTTTCGATGAAAAATTTTGGGTTCTGCATGAACCTGGATAGATAGCTCAGCTGTAAGGCTGATATACGGTCTAGTGTAGGTCGGGTAAATGAGACTCCCAATCATTTGCCGATAGAGTGGCACTTACCTCGGGAGATGGATCGAGCGAGATAATTGTGTCTCATTCTCCATAGGTGTAGCAATTGGTGTGCAATCCATCATCCTAAACTTCTCAAGCGTTGTCTTGGTATATTTCATTTGAGAGACAAAGATGTGATTCTCTTTCTGCCATACTTCGGTCAAGATAGTAGTGCATAAGCCGAGATCTGTCATGTCGAATGATCGCTTAAGATCTTTCTTTATTTCATCAATCATCTTCTTTGAGCTGCCGGTGATGACTAGATCATCGACATAAACTACAACACAATCACCATCTCCCCCTTGCTTTTTGAGGTAGAGATTCGGATCGTATGTATTTGATGAATCCATGTTATGCGAGATGCTCATCAATCTTGATGTACCATGCCAGGGTGCTGTTTGAGGCCATACGAGAGATTTCTGAGTCTGCATACCTTTTCTTCTTGACCAAGTACAACATATCCCTCGGGTTGAGTCATGTAGACTTCTTGTAAATCTCCATTCAAGAAGGCACTTTTTACGTCCATTTGGTGAACTTTCCATCAACTGCGTAAGCATGCTAGAGCAAAGATCATCTGATCATTTTGATCTTATTTGTGGGAGCAAATGTCTCCTCATAGTCGATGCCTTCTTTGCATGCATACCCCTTTCTTTCAAGTCTTGCTTTGTACTTGTCCCTTTGTCCCATCTGCTTTGTACTTAGTTTTGAATATCCATCTGCATCCAATGGGTTTCTTCCCTGGTGGAAGATCAACAAGCTGCCAAGTGTTATTCTTCATCATTGATTGATATTCAGAATCCATGGCATCTTTCCAAGCTTTTGACTATAGGGCTTCCTGGACTGTAGAGGGCTTGTCTGATTCAATAACTCTACTCATCAAGGAAAAGTTAACTTCTTCTCTTGCTTTACTACGAGTCCGTGGTCCAGGGGTGGATGTATCCGGTGGAGCATCCAATCTTGCATCTCGTAATGTACTTGTACACCATTTAGGCATACGTTGACCTGTTCCCATGGGTTGTGGTTCTATTTGATCAACACCATCATCCCCATCATCACTTTCATCTTCTGAGGGAACATTAGCTTCAATTTTTACAACTGGTGAAAAATCTACATCTTGCGAGTCGGAGGAGGAGTCTCTGCTTCCTTCTTCTCGAAAAACTCAACATCTCTTCTTGTGTAGACTTTTCTGGTCTTAGGATCCATCGATCATGTACCCAAGAGTCTCTTCTTGTATCCAGTGAAGATGAGATTTTGTGACTTCATGTCAATTTCTTTGTTTTGTTTGGGTATGTGCATGCTAGCTTTGCACCCGAATACTCGAGGTGTGCTGATGGATGGTTTCCTTTTGACCATGCTTCTTGTGGTGTAATTCCATCAAGAGTAGTTAAGTCTGTTTAACAAATACTACAACTTTGTTTTTTGCTTTATGCCCAAAATGTCTTTGCAAGTCCGGAATCATCGATCATGCATCGCACCATTTCCATGATAGTACGATTTCTTCTCTCAACAACACCATTTTACTGTGGTGTGTGTGGAGGAGGCATTTGTCGGCGAATCCCGTGAGTTTGTAAATAGTCTCGAACTCATCGGTGGTGAATTCCCCCTCGATCTAAGCGGAGAGTTACGATGTGACGACCAGTTTCTTTTCAACTACAACTTTGAACTTTTTGAATGTTTCAAAGGCTTCACTTTTCAAAGACAAAAAAATCCACATTTTTCGTGAATAGTCGTTAACCTGAGAGCATGAAATCTTTGGAACCACTGAATGACTTGGCTGCATTGGACCGCACTGCATCGGTATGAACAAGTCAAGTTTACCATGAGCTCGAAAAGTACTCTTTTGGAATGAAACTCTGTGTTGTTTTCCTGCTAAGCAGTGAGGACACTTGTCTGTATCCTTTTGAAGAGATGGTAGCCCATGTACCATATTACACCGGTGAAGTGTTTCGAGATATTTGAAACTTACATGACCAAATCTCCGATGCCTACAACTGGCCGAGGTGGTGGTTTTTAGCCACAAGTGCTTGATCATTTTTGTGAATGAAATCAAGTTGAAACATTCGTCCCACATTTGAGGCTTTTGCAATTATTTTCGAGCCTCTGGATTTATCTCGAATCAAACACATTTTCTTGCCGGATTGACTATCAAAGTCAATTTTCAGGTTGTGATCTAGGAGTTATTTGAAGAAAGAAGGTTCTTTGTCGACCCAGGGGACATATAGAACATCTGATAGTCTACATTTGCGTGAACCAAGGGGTAGAGAAATGTTTCCAATCCCCTGAACTGTATATGAAGAATCATCTCCCAACGAAACATGATTTTTCGATGGTGTGTCCCTCATTGAAATAAACCAGTCTCTGTGGCCGGTCATGTGTCGAGTGGCTCCCGAATCAACATACCAGATGTCACTAGATGACGTGGATGGTTCACTTGATCGAGCAGTGAACAAGAAGTCTTCATTGTCATTGTTCTTGTTGCTCAAACAATATTACCTTCTTTGGTGGGGTCTTCTTTTCAGTTCCCCTTTTTCTACCCGTGATAGTTGTTTGAATGTCCCTTGTAAGTTTGTTGTTGTTGTGGTCCAGAATTGCTTGATGAACCTTTCTTATATGTGTTAAACCAACATTCTTACAAGTCATGTCCTCTTTACAAATTGGACATCGCTTCTTACATTGATTGTCCCCATGATCGATTTGATTACGATGTGGGGACTTTGATAGGATTTAGGTTTTCCTTTACCTTTTCCTTTCCATTTTTGATGTGAAGACGATTACTGTTCCTCTTCATCATCCTTGTTGTGCATTGCTTCCTCTTGTTGCGGTAGGTTTACTAGCTTGTCAAAACTAATTGTCGTATCTGACAAGTTTAGAGTTGTGACAAAAATGCGGTAAGAAGAGGGGAGAGCTCTTAGAACAATGGGAATGAGATATTCATCTTTGACCTCTTCTCCTAGGGCTAGAAGTGAAGCCCTCAACTCTGCAACTCTTCTTAGGAAGGCTTGATTTTCTCATTCTGTTTGAATTTCAATGTATGTAACTGACTCTGCAAATTGAGTATGACATTCTTGTTCTTGGCCTCATATATTGTGCTCAGCTTATCCCAAGCTTCTTTTGCTGATGTGGCATCGCGAATGTGGGCTTGCACATCGTCGGATACTCAAACAAGATGATGAGTTTTGCTTTACGATCTGCTCTATCAAATTGTCGTTGTTGTGTTGCATCGGTTGGTGATCGGTTAGAGTACCGATCCTGCGAGGCGATTTCTTTAAACTCAAGTTGTGTTTTTATTTTTGTCTTCCATGCAAGCATAGTTGCTTCCTACGAGCAATTGTGAATCCGGAAGAAAAAAATTAGGGGCATTGGTGCCCATTTTGCGAGAGATCAGCGGCGAGGGGTTTGGCTCTTATCACTCCGGGTATTAGGTCTCCCAATCTATATACCGTCGGTCCGATATACTAAACCTTTCTATATATGAACCCTTAGATATACCCGTTGAGTACGTGGAAGAAGCTCACCCTTTCTATATACCCGGCACGTGAAAGAGGCGTTAATGTACGTGAAAGAATTCGATCACGTGGTACCAAAGCGATCTTGATGGGAGTGCGTGTGATTATTGACACGGCTCAAAGAAATATCCTCATACACGCGCGTAACTTCGCTATATACTCGGATAATTTCTCGATCGGATTTATGTCTTGCGATCGTTCACGAGCGGATGGGATGGTTCATAGCGTGTGCATTGTGACCTTATTACTCCCGTCGATTTATAGGGACGATGCCCAGAGCGACATTGTTGCAGCTATATTAGGCGTTAAGTGCGGTAGTAGTCGCGGCGGCTTTACCGTAAGTGCTTCCTAGAAGCCTTTGTATATACGAAGCAGCTGCGAATGAGATCTAGGATCTCGTGAGTGTTCTGAGAACCAATTTTACTATTTTTATTACAATTACGCGGTTTACGGCGGTTATAAAGTTTTCCGATTGATTATGGCAACCTACAAATTAGTACAATATGCGTACAATTTGAATAATGAGCAAAAATTTCGGTTTCGGGGTCTAGTGACCTCCTGAGCCCAATATGATCCAAAATGCTAAAAATTGCAAAATAATAGCTGAAAATGCAATTTTTAGATGGGTCTCCTTTGCAAAAAATGTCCGGAATTATAAAATAGACCAGATGGGAGAAATTTTTTTACCTAAATTAGGAATTTCTCGCTAAATTTAGTTAGTTGTAACTAAATTCAAAAAAGCTCTGCTAAATTTAGCAGTTCCCAGAATTTCGCCAAATGCTGAAAAGGAGAGTTTTAGAGTGTTTTTGTGGGATTTGATCCTCAAACCTCTCACTCCCAAGGCGCATGCACTAGCCAACTTGCCCACTTAGGGCGCTTGGGCTATGAAAGGAAGGAATTTGTATTTAATGATAAGTAAAATTGACTTACCTTTAAAAAAATGTGACTTGGTGAGGCTCCACGTGGCGCATGCTGGTGAAGGGGCATTTTTAGGGTTGTATTTGCCTAAAAAACGGATCTGAAGCTTTGTTGTTATTTGTTTGCCTGTGTATGGCCGCATTTCCTTGCTCAGGCCGCATTTCCTTGCTCAGGCCGCATTTTTTCCTTCCTTTGGCCGCATTTTTTAGCTTGGCCGCTGTTTTTTATTTCCTTGGCACTATACGAGCCGCATTTTTTGTTCCTCCTTTGACGCGTGTTTTTCCTCGGTCGCTATTTTTTTGTTGTTGATAACAATATAAGCCTTCATTTCCTTTTCAGTCATTTGTGTAGACAAAGAATGGCGCGGGCGAGGAGGAGAAGGGCGAGTTCTTTTGCTCAAAAAAAATGTTTTTCCTTGTGCGAGCGCGCATGGCCTTTGAGTTTCCTTTTTTTATTATTCTTTGCTCTATTTGATTCTTGATCACTGTTTGGATTTCTTCTTGTGTAGGTCACGAAAGGACCAAGCTTTTAGCACTACCAGATTTGATCAAAGTTCCAAATCCAGTCTGAGGAGGAAATTTGTTTGTTCCTTTGCAGGTGCATATACAGAGACCTCCAAAAAAACAAGCCACGCAAATTCCAAATACAGTAGAGGCCAAATAATGTAGAGAAAAAACCTTTATTGGAAAAAAAAATTAATATTATTTTGATACTTGTAGCTAATTTTGCACTGGTCTTTGAGTGCACCGGTGCTGAAAAAAATTTCCTTCCAAGCACTGGAAGGAAGCAGGGAGGATGTGGGGGAGGTAGGGATGGGGGTGCAGGAGTTTGCACGAGGCTGCACAGGCTCTCAAATGCTGCAAACACGTCTCCAATCTCCTCTCTCTCTGCTGCTCTCTCTTCCACACCTTCACAGGGCCAGAATTTCGCTCTGGTACCAAATGTAGATTGAGAAACAGGGACGGAAGCCTATGTAATTTTATTAATCTCAATCAACTAAAAAATTACAGTGAATAGGCTGCAATATTTATAGATATTGCATAGCCAAATACATCGGAAAAATGAGTTGCCTGAGTGTGACCAAATGCGAGAATAAACAAGCTTCCAAATCACCCAGGAAGCAACAATTACATAAAAACAAATATATTGTTGAAAACAATATAACAGTATATATCAGACAAATATGGTTGATTAACCATATAACAATATAACAATTTATTATTTAATTAATAAAATTAAATAACTATGCATATTAAATATTAGGATAATAAAATTTATCCTAACAAAGGAACTAAGAAGTATGTAACATTTTTGCAAGTAAGCATGAGTACATAAATCTATGTTAATTTATGAGGATGTGAATCTAGAACAAGGAATGTGTTATGGCAAGAGAAATCACCATATGGGAGTTCTACTTCCAATCATATACTAAATCATCTCCAACATAACTCCTTAATTTGGAGTGGCCATATCCCTGAAAAGAGTGATCGATAAAAGATTCAAATTCCCAAGAAGAACAATAAAGAACTAAGTGTGACATCCTTAAATCTAGTATCACATTCATTTACTAAAGAATAACAAGATGACCCACTGTATATCACATCATTTTGACAAACACGTGAATTTAGGAGGTACAATTAATAAGAACTAAGGAATATAAAAAAATCATGATTTTGTAAATATAATTTGATGTACCTACACATTGGAGCATAACAATATCATTTACACAAAAATTTGAAACCGAGTCCAACTATTTACTAGCACAATTATATCACGCACCATACTAATTCACAAAACTATAATAAAACGTGTTTGAATTGAATTTGGGTGAAGTCAATAGATTCGGGTGTCCCGTTGATTGAAACTACATGCTCGCATGATAAAAATTGAATAGAACAAATAAATTCACAAAATGATGACCATATAGATAAAGGAAATATAACTTCTACACAATCATCGCATAAACCAAAATATACATCAATCAAAACAAAAAGAATCAAGGATTGCATAACATTTCGTTTACTACATCTTGACAATGTTATCATTTGAATATATTTACAATCAAATAGTTTCACAAGTCATCAAATAAAATACAATGAAGAGAAAAAAAAATGCTATAACATTGAATCTTATTGTGTAGTCATGACTAAGATTGTAATTGAAAAAAGATAAAATCATTTTCATTCAAAGCATTATTCATTAATTTGGGAGGGAAAAATCATATGTTAAAAAAAAGAATGTGAAGCATGATTTTCATTCTTATTTCATATCTTTCTCATTATCAACATCTTCATACCGATCCTTAGAAATTTTATAATAAAAAATAATTAGTTTTAAATTGAGGTAGTCTAAAAGAAAACAAGTGTTGAATCTAAGGTCATTTCCTTATGAGAGGATCACTTTGTTAAGTATTAAATGGTTTTTTTGGAAGAGAAAGAATGTAATTTATCTACAAATGACATATATACATTCATGTAAGTGAATTCCCATCTCTATTTCCATTAATTCAAATATGTTTACAAGTTCAGTTAGTACTCACATAAGAGTATGACCAAATAAACACTTTCCACACCCATAAAAATGTTTATAATGAGATACCCACAGCATAAAATCATACTACAAATACTTATCTCAATTCATTCAAAAATATCTCAACATGCATAAATTCCATTTTGGATTAAAGGACTAATGATTGTTCAAGTTCACAACCTCTAGTCTATAATCAAACCAATTTTTTATATGAGAGTTTTCCGACATCCAACTTATTTTCTACTATGTAATACTCATAACTTGTCAATATAATTTTTCAATGCATACTTTGGACAAATATATAATTTTAAATATGTTACAAATATATAAGCCATATTTTAGTTTATAGATTTATAGATAAAGGGAAAATAAATATAGAAGGTCTTGAAATTCTTGCACACAAATTATATGAGTAGATATTAGGTGTTCCCTACCCGAAAGGGTTCTCATACAAATTACGTAAGGCCACACTCTCATAGATATGATATAATTTATATATTACAACATGCAATATATAAAGGAAAAGAATCGTGATATCTAGAAAAGATTCCACAATTGGCTAGTACAATCGAGAAGATCCCCATCCATAGGTTTTAAAGATGAACTTGTCTTTATCGGACATAATCATCACTATGTCTATAAGTAATTATTCAAAATGACGTGCTTTATATCCCAAATAGTAAACTATTAAAAATATTTATGAATGAGGAACAAAGTTAAAATAAAAATCATAAGTGCTTTCAAGTTAAAAATCTATTCAAAAATAGAGAAGCTATAAACAATCTTTATTGCACAAGAAAGATTTTAGCACAAGGCCTATGTACTTATAGTAATTTTTCTTAACACAAAGTATTTGACTATCTTCGTGTGTATATCTATACCCAAATCTAATACAAATCATTTTTATTAGACTTTACATCCCTATAAAATATGAGTAGAAATATCAATGAAAATATAGTGGTTAAACGAAATGTTGTAGCATAATTATATATATTTACACAAGTTCACACTTATAAATTATTTCTCTCATCTCCTCATTGTATTAATTGCATGAAAAAAAGGCAAATTGATTGTGAAAATAATTTGAAAGGTTATAGAGGAAGACAAGAAAAATCCAACCAACAATGAATATAGATCCTTTCCTACAAATTATTTACTTCTTAAGATTTATTCAACCAAAACCCTTGATAATATTTTCCAAATAAATTACTTCTATATCCCTTCTTAGTTTTTTTCATTATTTTTCTTAAAATTTATTAACACATGTTCCTAGTTATTTTGTAAGGAAAGTGCCTAGAAAAAGCAAGATAAAGAATTTTGAAACTTCAAAATAATATATCCATTAAAAAAACTCACGACCTTGGTTTTTTTCTCTTATTTATTTAACCCACTCCTTATAAATGACATTTAGGATGCATTATAGTCATCATGACCATTAAAATATGCTATAGTCATGTAGTATTGCATTTTTATCGTTTGGCACTTGAAATCATTTAGAATTAAACATAGCATTATCCCATATACATGTCTTTTCATATTAGCTTTTCCATCTCACCAAATAATATCTCTAATGATCTTGACATTGTTTTTGAATTGAATATTCCTAAAAATCCAACATGAATAATAATAGACGGTAAAAGATGATATAACTAATGAAACACCTGAATTCTTCCTAGTAATGGAAATATATGACCCTGCAATCTAATGATTTTTTTTTAGTCTAGTTGAAAATATTATCCCATATATTTTTGAATGAGGAGGAAAGGAAGAAGGAATCCCGAGATACCTAACCCTTTTTTTTTTGAGCCCCCATGTCCACCCTAATAATAGGATTCACTCGGGAGGAAATCATCCTAACTAAGAACAAGGGATTTCTAAACAGTGATCTTAGACCCTAGAGTAGAGTAATAAATATCTATTATTTTTACAATTTATCCATATTTATCCTTTTCAAGTATAAAAATACTACAATATCATTAAAAATAGGACATAAATGAGTTCATTCTCATCAAGGATATTTAAACCATTAAATGGAGGGACAAGATAAATATCTCTAAGAAGATAGTATAATTCCTCCGCAACAATGAAAAATTGGCTAGAGAAAATGGAAACTATGCCTTATTTATATTTTTATCTTAAAGGGATAAGTCAATTTACGATTAATCTCAACGTGTGTTAAGGGATCACTTACAAGACATTCACCATTGTACAAAACATATCTTGGAAACCGAGATCCTTGAACATGATGTTGATAAATTTCCATTCACGTTTATGATAAGATTTTTGAGAATCTAATAGGGCTATATTATCCTTTTGGTTATTATCTCTAATCCACTACATCCCTTCCTAACTAGGAGTTATTTTATCCAAAATATATCTACTTTTCACAAACCTAGTTTAGGTAACAAAAATAATGGAATTTAATGCGGTTCATATCATTTTAGCAAAAACCTTTACAATAATATTATAGGAGACTTTGAATAAGGTGATTAGTTTCCAAATTTTAACTAAGAAAGGGTCTCACTCCTATGGAATGATTTAAAAATCAGTTTATTAATGTTTTTACAAAAGAATACAACCTAAAAACCCTCTAGATATAGCATTAACAGCGAGGATCAATCCAAGGTTTATCGACCTTATAGACACTAGAGAGAAAGCCATCGCATATAGGGGCTTTATCATCTTTGAGGGAATAAATAATGAATAGTATTTCATTCGGGAGGCATTCTCTTCAAGACATGAAGCATCGCTTGGTGAGAGTTTGAGGGATACATTTGGAACAAAGTCTCCTATTTTAAATTATATTTTCGCCAACCTCATAAGATGTGAATAATATTTAGTGGAAAAATAATAAAACTTTTTACTTATCTCCTCAATGTTTTAAAATATATTAGCTCCTACATCAATAGTATCGATATTTTCTATGTTATGTTTGGCTTTATAAATTTTGAAAAACTTTATGGTGCCTTTATCTTCTTCTTTTCGCCATAAAATCCAAGATATAATTTGATGTCATCTTGAAAAGTATTTTTAGTCCTATTTTCATGTTTTATTTTGACTATATCATTTAGGAGAGAGGGATTCTATGCTTCATACTATAAAAAAACTGCAAATTTGATCATTGTTCTTGGAAAATTCTTTGATTCCTATTTCTCAAAATAGCTTTTAACTAACCATAGGTTCTCATTAAGATATTGTTAGTGTGAGTTATCATATGTGTCCTTATCTCATATTGGAGGGTCATCTCACATGGGTTAGGTTTAGGGTTTCATGTGTGTCATGCACTAGGGTTACTTAGCACCCTATATGTACTGTTTAATATTCATTTATGAGTATGCCAAGACACTTCGTTGTCTTTATAATATGCAAGCTTTGTTTCTGTTGAGAAAGTTCTTCCATTACTGATCAATTCTTTCTTACAATTACGTTGGAGCTATCACGATTCCATTGGAGTGCAACTACTTCGTGGTGCCTCGTTTCGATTCGATTCTTGTAAACTCTTTTCATGGTATCAAAGTGAGATTGGGTAAAGCGTGCACTCATTATTTTTAGTTACGATTACTCTTTCATGGTTTCGTTCTTTTACTCGCATGCAATTTTTTCAATCACTATTTTCTGGTTTTTCCTTGTTTACGTATCTAACAAGCTTACTCGGAAAGTGTGTTGTTTTTGTGATTTTTTTGCATGTGTAGGTTTTCATCATACCTTGAGCAATCGGGTGTTTTACCGCCATTTTTAGTAGGTCTGTGACTAAATCTAAAATAGAGTATTTTCTTTTTTTTAAAAAAATTTTAACTATTTTTAGATCTCTATTTATGGTTTCTCTATGTTGTTTTCTACATCGTTTACAAAGATTGAGGTCAAAAATTACGAGTTTGGAGCCTTGGTTTTTGATGCTGAGCCTCGAGATATCTCCACCAAGTGAGCTTCATCCCCAACCCAAGCTCATTCTATCACTCCTTTGTGCGTTGCTTTTTCATGGTTGCTTCTTCTCTCGGCCATGTATTCTTAGGCTGCATGGACGTTTTACGTGGGAGGCCATTTTCTTTGTGTTTCTTTGTGGTGTTTTTTGCGTGGGAGCTCATTTTTTTTTTTCTTTGTGGCATTTTTTGCTACCCGCCATGCCCATTGTGTTCCGCTTGCGGGGTTCTCCTTCCCAACATGGCCCTACCGAATCGCAAATGCTTTCCCTAACTTCCTTCACTCTGTGTGCTTTCTCAACTTCCTCACGGCTCATATTTTTGGTAAGTGTTTTTGGTAAGTTTTTACCTACCTTTCTAAAAACTAAAACCGTACATTTTCAAATACAATTTCAAATCCTTCTTAAAACAAAATCTGCATTTTTTAAAACAAACGCCTTTTTTATGAAATTCCTTTTTTTACTTCATTTTCTTTTTATTTTTAAAAAAAAAACGTGAAAGTTTTTGTAAAGTTTTAAAACAAAATATAAAATTCTTTCTTTTTTAAAAGAAGCTTTTTACCTTTTAAATTAGATTTATTTACTTTAATTTTTTTTTTTAAAAAGAGGGAATTTTTTTTTAAATTAGTTTTTTTCTTATTTAAATTCATAATATTTAATTATTATTTTTAATTAGATATTAAATAATCGTGCTTAATTAAATTTTTATTATTATTTGCGATTAATTTACATTTATAAAAAATCGTCTTTTAAATTAATGTTCAAATATCATTTTTGTTAACTCCAAAAGCTCTCAACTTAACTAAATAGGATGTTTGAAATGGTATTTATTTAACAACGTTATTGTCGACTTTTTTCTCTAATCATGCACTCAAGTGTGCAGCATCACTCTGAGCACCTTTTTTCCTTCCGAGTTTTTTCCGGCATTCTGAAGATTCTTTGACCTCCTTGAGTTCATTTAAAACCTTGTATTTTACCCCTTTTATTGCTTACTACTAGTGTGTGTGCCATACAGATCTCTACAACAAGGGGGTTTCCATTTGCGTTGTGAGACGGTTTTTCTCACCACCAAGTTTGGCTTTCACCTCCTTTCTTATTTTTTTTCTTGTGCTTGTTTACGGTGTCCTATTTTTTGCGCTCCACGAAACACTATTGTGGTCTACTCTCTTGTGCATTATTACACTGATTGCAAGATGAGTTACCAAGTGTTTCAAACCGCACACATAGACCCGATTGTAATCAACGCACTAAAATATAAAGTCTTGAAAGTAGGGGGGTTGTTATTCTCACGGGTGGTTGTGTTTCTTTTCGCATTTATTTCTCTCTCTCTCACTATGGATGCACTTTTAATTCCCTTGCTTACGCCATTCAACTTTTCGAATGGAGATCAAAAATAATAATGAAACTAAGGGGTGAAGGGTTATCCCGCATCACGATGGGAACTAAGACTAAACCAGATGACAACCCTAAAAAATCTAAGTGGTTAAACCGTAGTAATGAATCTTTAGGTCTTCTTTGTATGTCTATTTCTCTAACTTGCTCTTCCACATTGAGGCGTCGAAACACCTAAATCATGTGGAAAATGTTGGATGCGATGTTTGGACAATTAGATGACATGAGAGCGTATGAGCTAGAAAGCGAACTACTAGGGTTAAATCCTAGTGACATTGAAAACCTACAATCTTTCTTCTCAAAATTTGTCCACATTAGATTATTGTTAAAAGGATGTCAAGTAGAGAAGAAATATTCTCAACTCGATCTTGTCGATTCTCTCTAAGCTAGGTTACGAATATTCTAGCTTCGTGTCAACTATTTACACTACAAAAGCTACTTTGGGCGATACTTGGACTATGCCCTCCTTTGACTATTTTCATCCCAACTCATTCGAGAACAGGAAAAAATCATTCAAATGGGGTCTCTCAAGTCCAAGTCACATGCCCTTAGTGAAGTACTAACGAGGAGAAGACTGAAAAGAAGAAAGAAAGAAAGGATCAACCTAAGAAATAAACCAAGACCAAACCTAAAAATGACACAAACACTTTGACTTCTAAGCCTAAGGCACAGAAAAGAAAGTATGTGTGTTCTATTGCAAGAAGTCTAGTCATGACGAGCAACACTATTTTCAGAAATAGATTGATCACTTATCTCATTTACTTGAGAAGAATAAAATAAGTGTTCCTGAATCCATAAAAAAAAGTGCTCCCAAGGCCGAGTCTTCTAACTGCGAAAAGGTGCAAAAATGACAAGAATAAAGGAAAAGCCCTTAAAGCAAGAGTTGCTCCTTCATCGACATGGATTATAGATTTCGGTGCCTCGCATCACATGGGTTCTTCACATGTTGAGTTTTCCAACATCAAACCTTGTGGAATGTCCCAAATCATGATGGGTAATGACACGATAGTGTCGGTTTCGGTAGTGGATTGGTAGAGATGGATGGGGAACATTTAACCAAGTCTTGAGTGTTCTGATCTCTCTACCAATATCTGCCGGTTTACCAAATTAATCACCTTGGTGAAGGAATGCGAGTGGAATTTTTCCTAACTCGGTGATTATTCGTGAGCTTAACAATGACACTACAGTGGTGAGGGAAAGCGAGATCACCATTCACGGTTTTACACCTCACACTTTACTTCTAATTCTACACCCACTTGCCTTGCTCACTCATGCAAATGAGGTTAGTAAGCTATGGCATGAGCATTTTGGACATATAAATTATCACTACCTTGAACAATTGAGGCAAAATGAAATGGTCAACGGGTTGCCTCACGTCAATTTTTCTAAGGGTCTTTGTGAGGCTTGTATGGAAAGCATCGTGAAAAGAACTTTGAAAAAGGAAAATCTTGGCAAGCCACTCATCTTTTTGGATCTTGTTTAAAGCAATGTTTCTCATCCATTTGCTTCTCCTTCGTTTACTAGAGCTCTTTATGTGCTAACCTTCATTGATGATTATTCGTGATATACTTGGGTATATTTTCTTAAGCTTAAGTATGAAGTCTTTGAACATTTTTATGACTTTAAGGCTCTTGCTAAGAAACAAGCAGAATGGTCTATCAAGGTTCTTAAAACTGACAATGGAGGTGAATATGTAAACAATAGGTTCATGGATTTACGAATATACGAAGGGATCTCTTTGCAGCATACTGATTACTTATAGCCCTTCGCGAGAAAGAAAGAACTATACTCTTAAGGAGATGGCCACTTGTATGATTCACTCAAAGTCTCTTCCTCCACAAGTATTGGGTCGAAAGCGGTGAATTGTGTAAATTACATTGAGAACCGTGTTCCACAAGGCGATAAAAGGGATGATACCCTTTGAAGCTTGGTTTGGATGCAAACTGATGTTGAGCACTTTCGAGTCTTTAGATCAAGGCTATGGCTCGGATTCCCAAGAAGAATATAAGGCCTTGGAACCACAATCCAAACCTTTTTTATTTGTAGGGTATCCACGATGGCATGAAGGGATATCGATTGATGAATGCTACTTCTCATGAGCTGTATATCTAGAGAAGTGTTAAGTTCGATGAGTCTTCTTCAACTTATACTTCTCCACCTATGCAGTTCTTTAACTCACTAATTCAGATTTTGAATCATCGAGATGATGATATTATTGAGCATGCTCCTCTTCTGATCCTCCCGACCATTAGACCTTTGA
Organism: Taxus wallichiana var. yunnanensis; assembly: GCA_018340775.1. Lineage (NCBI taxonomy): Eukaryota > Viridiplantae > Streptophyta > Pinopsida > Cupressales > Taxaceae > Taxus > Taxus wallichiana. Next base: position 394,967,043 of record CM031239.1, on the reverse strand, counting down.
GTATTCTAATTATGATAGTATTGATGATGAGGAATATGTCCCTTATCACTTAAGTTAAGAATCTTTTGACTCGAGCACGATCCTCCTGGTCCCCTTTGGGCTAGGGAAAAATTTGAAAAGTGCTAGAGATTTAGTTGGAGATAGTTCGGATATGAGACGTAATCACTCAGATTTCATTAGAACCCACTCTTTCTTCACCTCTTGCTTCGATCCATAGTCTTTCCGGGAGGCTTCTAGTATTCTTGAGTGGGATTACGCATGGATGAGGAGTATTCCTCTCTCATAAAGAACGATACTTGGGATCTCACCACTCTCCGAAAGGAAGAAAAATCGTTCGGTGTAAGTGGGTGTTCGAACAAAGTATGGAGTAGATGGAGAAGTCAAAAGTTTAAAGTGTTATTAGTAGCAAATGGTTTCTCCCAAATAGTTGGGGTTGATTATATAGAAACCTTTGCTCCGGTTGCCAAGATGACTTCTATTCGATTGACCTAGCTATTGCCACAATGAAAATATGGAAAGTCCATCAAATTGACGTTAAGAGTGCCTTTATTCATGGTGACCTAGAAGAAGAGATCTATATGGAACAACCTCCGGGTTATGTCCAAGATCCCTCCCTCATTTCTAAGTTAAATAAGTCTCTTTAGGGCCTTTAGCTATGCCAAGATGGACTCCTTTTACTTACATCAAGGTTTACGGGTTTCACTCTAATCCAAATGTTTATATTCTATGGCAAGATCACTCCATACTCATTCTTGTTCTATATGTTGATGACTTGTTGATCACGAGTAGCTCTTCCTCTATTATTGATTCTGTGAATATCGCCTTAGCCAAAAAGTTTTCCATGACTGACTTAGGTTTGCTAATTACTTCCTTGGGATCCAAATTTCACAATCGACTCGGGAATCTTAATTTTGCAACCTAAGTATGCCCTTGATTTTCTAGCTCATTTTCATTTGTCCGATTGCAAGTCTTCTCCTACTCCCTTTCTCTAGGGTTAAGTTGGTTTCAGATTTCTCTACTCCCTTGGTTAATGGAAATATTTATCGATAGTTGTTGGGGAGCTTGATTTACTTAACTCACACTCGATCAGATTTATCGTATAATGTTGGGTTCATGTCTAGATTCATGCGGAGAGCCACATGAGCTACATTGGAAAGTAGCTAAATTGATCCTTCATTATGTTTGTGGCACTTATAATGATGGAATTCACTATCATGGAGGGTAGATATTGACTTGATTGAGTTCACAGATTACGATTGGGCGGTGACTTAGATCATCATGAAATCTAATTACAGCTACTGATTTCTCTCTTGGTTCGGGTCCTATTAGTTGGTCTAGTAAGAAGCAGAATGTAATTACGATATCATCTATAGAGGAAGAATGTAGAGGAGCAATTAACACTACGCCACGAAGCTATTTGGCTCACAGGGTATTACGAGAGAGTTTGGCATCCACTTTCTACGGCCTACCATTATCTCTTTGTGATAACACAAGCACTATCTCTATTTGTAGAAATCTAGTTCAGCATCAGTGGATGAAGCACATTGAGATCCATATGCACTTCATATGGGAGCTTATTCATGATGGTATCATCAACATTCAGTACATTCAGACAGCTAATCAGATTGCAAATTTATTCACCAAGCCCTTCACTGAGATGAAGTTTCTTCACTTACGGTCTCTTCTTGGGGTGAGGTATTCTGCAGCTGCTCATCTTCTTTGGGCTATGTAGTCCTTCTTTTCTTCTTCTTCTTCTAGGAATATTGTGTTTGTATATGGGCACCTTATCAGGCCTTTAGTTATCGGGCTCCATTGACACATCTTTCTAGGTTGTTTAGGAGTTTCTTCTCTTTCTATCTGACTCATCATAGCCATTTACCCTAGCTTTGATGAAACGGGGGTGTTAGTTTGAGCTATCCTATGTGTCCTCCTCTCATATTGGAGGGTCATCTCACATGGGTTAGGTTTAGGGTTTCATGTGTGTCATGTACTAGGGTTACTCAACACCCTATATGTACCCATTTACTATTCATTTATGACCATGCCAAGACACTTCATTGTCTTTCCAATGTGCAAGATTTGTTTAATTGTTGAGCAAGTTCTTCCATTCTTTTGATCAAAATTTTCTTGCAATTACACTTTGGAGCTATCACGGTTCCGTTGGAGTGCAACTACTTTGTGGTGCCTCTTTTCTAATTTGATTCTCATAAACTCTTTTTAGATATTAAAAAATAATATATTTTTCCCACGAGAATATTTTAGATATTGACTTATTAAGGCCTTTGGGAAGATATTAGGAGGTTATTATGCTAAAAACACAATCTAGATTGTGAACGTGAGAAATATTGAGTTTATAAATCCCCTTCTAATGCATGATATGTGTCACAAGATTCTCAATTAATTATATGTAAATTCAATAGGATGTTGGTATGAGAGGTTTAATGGAACTATATTAACAAAATTTGAATCCACAACCATAAGAACAAAGTATTGTTCCTTGTTGACTTAAAACATATCCAACCTAGAATAAACTCTAATTTTCCCTTATTGGTTATTACACTAGATTAACCAAATATTACTAGTATTAAATATGACTTTAGTAAAGGGATTCATTGATTGTTATAATTATATTTAGTAAGGCCTATGATAATTATTTATTGCCTTTCCTCATAAATGGATTCCTACCACACTTGTCTTCCTTTGTATGCTGTAATTATGTTAAAGTCTCCTAGTATAACCTAGGGGACATCAAGTAAAGGTAGGATTTCATCAATTCCAAACTTCAACTCTATATATGTAGTCATTTAGAGCATAGAATCATAAAATACAAAAATATGATTCTAAATGTTAATTATATACCACACCACTATATTAGAAGGTCAAGTTTCATAATTTATCAATGTCTCTACCTATTTATTATGGATAAGGATGACCGATCCTCATTTCCCGTTGACATGTTTGGTACAAATGAGAACATGCCTAGGAAAAATAAATTTTAAATCCAATTCCAAGGAAACCCTAGTATCTTTGACCTCCTAAATATAAAATAAAATCTAAATCATGTTTAGATTTTCTAAATTTCTTTAAAATTAGACTCTATCTAGGGTTTCCAATCCTTTCAAGTTCAAACTTTAAATTTTATTAATGGAAGGGATTTAGTAAGAATTTAACCTAATCAAAGAAAATTTATTATGATACTGATCTATCAAAATAAGGATTTTTTGACTCTTTGAGAATATTTTTATTTTCTCAAAACCCAAGATTTTGTTTTCTTAGCATCAACATCTCTAGGGGTTTTAGCCCCATTATTTCTACTAGTTTCTTGTAGTTTTTACCTTTTGGATCCTTCATCAAGGTAACAATATTAAAAGTAACTTGATTTTATTTGGGGATTTCGGGATAAGGTAACTAAATGAGGAGGTTAGAAACTATTGGGGGATCATCCTATGTTAAGGTAGCAAGATTCACATTAACCGTGTTTTCTATGGGGTTATGGGATAAGATAAATCTTATAGGAGGTTTAAAACCCTAGGCACATCATGGGAATGTTGATCATGATGTTATCCTTATCTTTCTCCAAAGATTCATACTTCAATAATGGCACCACATTCAATGGTTTTAATGAAGAAATATTAGTGATTTGTTCAATGTAACTTCATATTTATTTAGAAATTATTCACTCACTTTTAAAAGGAGGGGATACTTCCCTATCTTTAGGAATAAAGTGTAGACTCGAATGGTACTACAACAAATCTCTGGAATCTTCACCACTCTTCTCAAATGGGTGATTCATGTGTAGTATACTGATACAACAAGTGGATGAACCTCATCACTCTCTACTAAAAACATTTTATGAGGCGAATATCAATGTAGGGGTGATGCATCTTTCGAGTCACCGTATATCTAACCAATAAAGTAAAATATTTTAGAATTATTCACAAATATTTAATTAATAGCTGCTTTAGTGGGAAATAATTGTTGAGAAGTCTATATTTCATAGAAATAAAAAATAATTAAGTCCTCCAAGCCCCACCATCAAGCAAGTAAAATTTTCATTAGGGAATTCAAATGTAATGTTTTCAGGGAAATAGTCCACATTATTAGCAGAGATTAAACTTCTTGCATTCATATTGGCTAGAAAAACCCTATTTTATTCAATATTAAGGAGCTCACAAAACAATTTTAATAACACTAGGAATAGATTCAATAATTACAATAAGATAGTTTGAAATCCAATCCATCAAGGATTAGTTTTGACTTTTAATTAGTGACATCTAAGGTTTTCAAAGGGAGTTCCTTGAACATATACTTCCCAACATTTAAAAATAGTTTATTGATTATTTTCCTTTGGATGTTCCAATTTTCAAACAGAACTAAACAAACCCTTTTTTCAAATATTTCTCTAGAAGAAAACATATATCTCCATATTACGCCATACTATATTTATCCAGTTATCAAATAAAATTATAAATTTAAACCCATTTATATTAAAAAATAAACAATGGAGGAAGCGAGCGATGGAGGAAGCGATGGAGGGATAGTCAGTGCAGTCTCTGCTATACTAGCTGAAGAATGTCTATGATCTAGGCTGGAAATGACTGAGAAAGATCTTCTTTGTGACTTGAATCATACGGTTAAGTTGCAAGTAGAGAAAGTGAGCACGTTGGGATCCACACCTTTGGCCTGGAATAAGATTCTTCAAAACCCCATCAGAAATGTGGGGCCACAATCTCCAGAAAAAGGGTAGTTCATGTGGGAGAAGGACAATGAAGGGGTTACCTATCTAAAGGTGCCAGATGGTTGCTTGCATAGGGATTTGGACAAAGTGAATCACTCCTTGTTAGTAAGTTTTAGGCTCAGGACCTAATATTGATGTCATTAGAAAATGGGCCTCTAGAAAGTGGAAACCAAAAGGGGATCGAGTATTACCATTATTTCACGGGGTTTTTTTTGGCTAAATTTAATCAATGCAGACGGATTTGGAATCGGTGCTTCTGGGAGGCCTGTGGTGGCTGGGCAATATGGGCCTCTTTTCGAAAAAATGGTATCCTGGGTTTGATCCAAACGTTGAGAATATAAACACCATTCCAATCTAGTGTAGACTCCCGAGCTACCTCGCAATATTGGGATGATGAGATTATTTTAAATATTGCTAAATCCCTTAGTGCTCGATTGGGCTTGATGGGTCCATGAGGAATAGATCCATACTAGCTTTTTCTAGATTCGTATCTCTTCCGAAATGGAGCAGGATTTACTGGATCATATCACTCTAAAATCCAAGTATGGCATTTGGCACCAAAAAATCAATTATGAAACCTTTCATTGGAGATGTAAGCAATGTCATCATATAGGACATTTCACCAGAAAATGACCTAATATGGAAATCTCCCAAGAGGTTAAACAAACAAAGAAAGAACAACTTGAAGGAAATGGTACTCAAGCACATGAAACTAGGATAATAGACAGGAAAGCCAAAGGGAAGAAAAATCCTAAACCAACCTATGTTGAACTACAAGAATAAAGAAAAAAAAGGGGTTCAGAACTCCTATCAGGAAACCCCGATCTGTAGAAAGTTATGGCGTCCAAAAACCCCAAGCGGTAGCTTTACATGGAGCAATCATAAGCAACAAAGAAGATTCAGAAATGCAAAATCCAGTAAAGGTGACTCTGGAGGTTGATGAGCAAGAGGGAACAGTGAAAGTAAATATTATCTCTAAGGATCTTGCCCAGATTGTGGAAACTCAAAATATCACTAAGGAAACTATGATAGATAACCTGAATCCTTTATGCATCATTGAGGAAATGGTGGGTGAGGAGAAGGATACCATGGAACCAACGGAAGCATTACAGAAAAACTCTCCGTGGGTAAATAGTAAAAAAACACCCAAAAGTGGGAACCCACTTTCTAGCAACAAATCAACAAATCTACAACCTGTTGACAATAAACAGGGAGAGAAAGAGGAGGGAGAAGTAACGCCGCTCAAAGAAAACAATTTCTATGATGAAGACTCGGAGCTAACTACTAGATTCATAGAGGTCATCTCTAAAAAAGAGAGAATGAAAGGATTTGAAAAGATCCCAGATTCACTCTACAATGAAAAGAAAAAGAAAATTGACAACTGGGGAACTTCAACATCCAGAACCACTAGATCGTCTACTAGAAGAATAGTAGACTTTGGAAGTAGCTCTAAAAGAGGAAGACCCTCAAAAAGGCTCTTAGAACCAAGAGAACAGAGATAGACATTGCAGATGGCACTCAACGGACAATTGAACCATCAGGAAATCCCAACACCTACTTTTGTTAAATGAAGATCATATCTTGGAACATCCGAGGGCTAAATGGAAACTCCAAACAAAGAATAATCAAGGAGTTACGGGAGTCTAGTAGACCTAGTATTTTGATTCTGTAGGAAACTAAGATGAATGCTAAGGTTCTTGAAATAAACAAAAAGAATTTCTAGGATAATTTTGATATGGCTGCGGTGGATTCTCAGGGAGCTTCAGGTGGTCTAGCTACATTTTGGGATAAAAGGTAGTTTACTGGTATGATTCTTACTATTAGTACTAACCATCTTGCTGTAATTTTATGCTATTGAGAACAATTGTGAGTGGATTATTTCTAATATCTATGCCCCTAATATGGTCATTGGGAGGCATAAAATTTGGTCGATGTTAAGACTCTTAGAAGTCAGCATACAACTTCTAACTAGCTTATCATGGGTGACTTTAATTCTCCTCTCGAACCCGGTGAAAAACAAGGAGGAAACTCTATTTTTCCACAGGCATGGATGAATTTACTGATTTTGTTGCTGATCTTAATCTTTTGGATGTGGATCTTCATGGAAATCAATTCACCTGGACTAACAGAAGGATGGGGAAAGATCTAATGCAAGTTAGACTTGATAGAGCACTAATATCTGCAAGTTGGATTGCTAATCAGGACTTTCATCTTTCTTCCTTGCCCGAGTGGGTTGGACCACAATCCAATTGCTTTAAAACTCTTCAATTGGACTAAGCCCACCTAAAGTTCCTTTAAATTTGAAAAGATGTGGATGGAACATGATGACATACATGATAGAATTAAAGAATGGTGGATTGGAGATGGTGAGGGCACTGCTCAATATAGACTTATTCAGAAACTCAAAAATGTTAAAAAACAGGTGAAAATTTGGAATAAAAGAGTTTTTGGAAATGTGTTTGAAAAGAAGAAGGATTTAAAACAAAATCTCCAAGATCTGGAAACCAAGATGAATATAATGGGGAGATCTCTTGAAGACTAGACCTTGGAAAAGAATATTCTCTCAAAACTGCATATGATTTGTAGTAGAGAAGAATCACTATGGAGACTAAAATCTAGGGCTATTTGGCTGAAAGGAGGAGATAGAAATACAAAGTTATTTCATATGACCACACTTAAACATAGAGAATGCAATAGGATAATGGAAGTTCCTAAAGGAAATGGCACTGTTATAAAAGACCCAAAAAGCATCAAAGAGGAGGCTCTTAAATTTTATGAAAAACTTCTCAATGAGAAGACTAACATCACTGATGAGGTAGCTTCTTTTATGTTGGAGGCTATCCCCCAAGACAAAATTGAAGAGCAGAGATTTAAAGATATCACTAAAGTAGTCACATTAGAAGAACTTCAAAAATTTGTGTTTACTCTTGAAGGGGATAAGGCACCAGGCCCGGATGGTTTTTCAGTTAACTTTTTTCAGAAATTTTGGGAAATCTGTTCGGATGATCTTCTCAGGGCGGTGAATGAATTTTATAGAACTAGGGATCTTTTGAAAGAGTTGAACAACACCCACATTGTGCTTGCTCCAAAAAAATGGATGCTAAGGATTTCAAAGACTTCAGACCCATCAGTCTAGTGAATGTTATCTATAGAATTTTCACCAAGATCATTGCTACCAGATTACAATTCATTATGAATGATCTAATTTCAAAGCAGCAAAGTGGTTTCATTAAAGGCAGGATTATTCAAGATGGTGTGATTATGGTTCATGAGACCATACACTCTATGGATAATAACAAATAAGCAAATATGGTCCTTAAACTTGATATGAAAAAGCCTTTGATAAAGTTTCACAGGTCTTCTGGACAAAGTGTTGACAAAGTTTGGTTTTCTAGCTAGATTCGAGAAAAATTGTTAAGGCATGCATCACTACGGTCCGATTCTCAGTGGTGGTCAATGGAGAGCCGGTGGGATTTTTCACAAGCAATAGAGGGTTGAGGAAAGGGGACCCGATATCCCATTTTCTATTCATTCTTATGGCGACAGTCTTAGCAAGAACAATTGATAAAGTAGTTATAGATGGTCTTTTGAAAGGCTCTAAACCCACTTCCACTAGCCAAACATCTTCTCATCAGCAATTTGCGGATGATACAATCCTTATTTTAATGGCTTCCATCCTTGAAGCTAAAGTAGAAAAGTCTATTATGAAACTTTATGAATCTACTGGGCAAGATATTAATTATGATAAAAGCTCCATTTTCTTTTTAACACCCCGATGAAAGCATGATTAAAATTACAAAAATTTGGGTGTAAAATTAGTTCACTTCCCGCTACTTATCTAGGGCTCCCCCTTGGTACTAAAAAAGTTTCAATCAAAGTTTAGAATGACTCTGTTGAGAGAGATTCCAAAAGAAAATGGCTGCTTTGGAAAGGAGCCATTTTGTCTAGTGTTGGTAAAGTGTGTCTGCTCATAAAAACACTCTTCAAAATCTGCCTATTTATATTATGTCTCTCCATAAAATCCCTCTCGCTTTCATAGAAATAATTGAGGGGATACAAAAACTTCTTATGGTAGGGCATGGAGGATAAATTTAAATATCACTTGGTTGCTTGGGATCAAGTTTGCATTCCCAAAAAAATGGGGGCCTAGGTATAAAATACATAAAGAAAATGAATGAGGCTCTTATTGTGAAAATGGGATGGAGAATGGTCTCGAGAAACAACCTTGGATTGAACTAATTAAGGCCAAATATCTAAATCAACAAGCAGTCATTTCTTTTCTTGAGGATGAGCATCTTCCTTATGGTTCCATTTTCGGAATAATTTAGTTCAGATCAGGAATTTCATCAAACAAGGAAGCAAATGGAAAGTGGGGAATGACAAAGATATAAAATTTTGGGGGATAATTGGTTTAAGCGTAGTCTTATTGATATATTTGGTGTAGCTATGGACAAGCTGGAAAGTAAGTATGGCAAAAGAATCATGGATTACATTGAAAGAGATGACAACAAGAAGAAATGGAAAAAGCTTTCTGTGGATAGAGATGATCTGAATCAAATTATTTCCTCTTTGCAAGACCAGTTGGACCTTATTCCCTTAAGTCAACTGGATGTTAAGGATGAATTGGTATAGAAAATTCTATTGATGGTGAGTATTCTGTTAAAATAGGTTATAATTCTTTCTTTGAAACTATTCAAAGTGAGTTCAACTGGAGCAGGATTTGGATGACTGAGCTCACTCCCAAAATAATTTTTTTCTTTTGGCTTGCTCTTAGGGGCAGAATTCTCACCATTGATAACTTGATAAGAAAAGTTTTTATAATGCCAAATAGATGTCATCTATGTAAAAAAGAATCGAGTATATCGACATTTGTTTATCCATTGTGAGTATGCCATAAAAATATGGAATTTTGTCTTTTCTAATTTCAAAGTTTCGGACTGTACATCAAAATATTTCATTCAGTTTTGGACCAAATGGAGCCCTCCCTTTAAACAATATGTTGTGAGAAGACGGTAGTTGGTAATACCTCATACTATTTAGAGGATATGGAAAGATAGAAATGATATCATCTTTAGAAATAGTAAACAACAGTGCAAGCTCAGCATTGTTAAAATCTCTAATGTTGTCAAAGAAAACATTGTAAGATTTAAACCTCCTAAGAACAAGAGTTACCCTGAAAATGAAGAACATATCTTGTCCCAATGGAAGATTGGAGCCGATAAAGATTCGTAATGGCATCGGTTGTAACATTGATAGATCTTTGATATATTGGAACCCTCCTGATCTTAATTGGCATAAGCTAAACTTTGATGGGGCCTCTAAGGGAAATCCTGGGATAGCTGTTGGGGGAGGAGTGATTCGGGATCACAGAGGTAGTCTCATAGTTGCTTATGCTGGTAAAATGGGGATACAAACGAATCATTATGCTGAAGCATTGGCTGCTCTATGGGGTCTTAGAATTGCTCAGACTCATAATGTTCAAAATCTTATTCTGGAAGGAGACTCACTGAATATTATCAACCATCTAAATCAGTCTTCGCCACCAAGCTAGAACATCAAGGATTTCATCATGGAATCCATAAGTATCTGCCAAACCTTCAACAATATCTGGATCAAGCATACATATAGGGAGGGAAACAAAGTGGCCGATGCATTGGCTAATTATGGCATAAATATTAATTTTAATATTTGGGATAATGGTAATTACATCCCTGAGTAGGTTCAAAACAACATTCATGCGGATAATTATAGACACTCAAATACGGAGTAAGGATAATGATCTTTTGGAATGGGCTTTTGTGGAGATTAAATTTGCACATGTGGGGCATCTCATATATAAAGAATCTCTTAAGCGGATCTTTGAGTGCACTCAAGTACGCAGTAAGGAAAATGATGACTTAAAGTGGGATTTTGAGGAGTTAAAAGTTCACACATGCGGGAAATCATAGATACAAAGCAGCTTTCATGCAGTCACTTGTGGGAACTCCCATGTAAGTTATGGCTGCATTAATTATCATTACTCCCATCATGTGAGAGGGCTCCTTAAAAATAGAGAAAGATAGATTGTTAACTGCATTTCATCCAGTAGTTCACAAAAGGGTTTAGAAGAAATTAGTATCAAGCATTCTAGAAAGGATAAAATGGGAGGAGCACCTTGTCAGATTGAGCCCAGCAGAGACCCAGATTGGAAGAGTAACAAGGTGCTTTGGAATCTACTTAAGTAGGGAGGAATCACAAACTTTATTGATAGGATCCAGGGGCATGATCAGAACATATCTATTCAGTTTGCGATGGAGTGGAAGGATCGAAAAGTTGAATATGGTGGGCAAAAAATCTTTGTTAATGAGGAACTCATCGCTGAAGCTACAGGCCTTGGGATGGATGGATTCCATTTTTTCAACAAGAGGATTGATAAAGTGGTTGAGGAAAAGAAGTTTGTTGCTGGCAATGAGGAGCTGATCTTCGTTACTGTGGGTTTGAAGGTAAGCTCCATACCCTTGCCATTTGATGAAATAACCCGCATGATGGTTCATTACATCTCTCTGGAGGGGAGATATGTCACAGTTCCCAAAACATCTGGTGTTCCTCAACCATTTCTATAGGAATATCATGGTATGTTTCCCACATTACCTTCTATGCTCTCTCGAATGCTCCATTCTGGAGTTGAGAATTATACCCATGTAGTCCCCCGCATCAAGGTTTAATTTTCTTGTTGCAAGAGCTTTATGTCTTAAAGTTTCTTAGCTTCCCTTCTTACCCTAGCTCTCCTCCTTTGCATCCCACCACCAATACCCCGCTCTCACCCCCATCCCATCCCCTTCGTCATGGCTCCCACCCCCATCACCTCTACCATGGCCAAACCTAAAACTAGGTCTCAAAAAACACCCAAGATGGATATCCCTATTTTGGGAGAATTCTTCGCAGCACTCAAGAATTGGAGGATGTTCAAAACCTCCTTCATATTAGTAGAGTAGGTCATCAAGAGGCTTCACACATAGAGAGTACTACCCAAAAAGGAAGCCTTAGAAAAGATATGTTTAGCGAAAGAAGAAGTACGAGAACTTAACTATGCAAAAAGGTAAAAGGAAGAGGGAAGAGGATTGTGATCTTGACAATACACAAATTGAGAATATATATAAAAAGTTAAATTCCTGGACAACCATTTGGGAAAGCTAAGGATCACCATGATCACAACATGGCAATTTTTAATGCAATTAGTGACTTCCTTGAACAACATATTCGTAGTGTCTCTGTTCTTAGTGAGATCCTCGAAACTCTGTGGGGTACGGATAAAGAAAGAAGTTAGACCATTAAAAAGCTGGATGCTAAGGATCCCACTCACATGAAAGTGTTGTTTTGTTTACCTCTTTGCAAACTGTCAAATCCAAAATCAACAGAGCCACTAAGAAGTAGAGATGTTCTTCACTTCAGATGTTGACTTCCATCATGTTTTTTGCTGTTTTGTTGCTGTTTTTTGGCTGCTTTGTTGCAGCGTTTGCTCTATTTTGTTGTTATGTTGTAACTCTTTTTTGGTTACCTGTGGATTCAATGCCTATTTTGGATTCCGATCCTTCTATTTTGTGGAACTTCTTAGTATATTATCTGGCTTTTAGGCCATCATTGTAATCAGGGTATAGTCCCTTCAAAACTATTTACCAATAATTAAAAAATATCAAAAAATAAACAAAACATCTATATTTTTAGTATGATTCCTTCATTAAAAAATATTTACACATCAATTCATTAGGGTTAATATGAAGGGTATATGAATAGTGAGGTTGATTACTTTTTCCTCACATATCTATGGGTCCATCTTGATCTTTGGAATTGCGGATATAACACAAACAAATTTCACATCAAATGAAAGTACTATAGATTCATCTTTTCATAGGGATTAAATTTATCACTTCACTGAAGTTTCTAGCAATAATGGATCTTTTTTTTAGTACATGATTGATTATAAGAAATGTTTGAATTTTTATATCTATATTTAAAATTTTCTTTGATGGCCAAGTTAATATATTTTCTCAAAAAATTTAGGCCCACCTTCAAATTTAAATCCCTTCCCTCTACTTCCTTCCACATGTGTGAAGCCATCGAATCCCATCAAATTTGCATATTATTAAAATCCTAAGTTTATTCTATGATAAGAAATAAGTTTTCAAGATATGTCAATAGGAACACAAAATATGCACAATAAGTACAAACACACTTTACCAAGAAGTACAAGCACAAACACCATGAAAGTCAAAATGAAAAATAATTCAAAAAAAAAGTAGGGATGTATAAACAAAGAAGACAAATACCACGAAGAATGAATGCTCATAAAGCATGAAGATGGTCTCATAGAGAGCAATGTTTTCCTTTCTACACAAGCTCATTTATATATACTCCCCCTTCTCATAGAATATTTTGAAAGAGTTGACAAATCGTATCGGAAACTATGCACCATGATGAAGTTGCACTCTAGTTGAATTGTAATGGCTCTAACGTAATCACAAGGAAGAATCGATCAATAACTGAATAACTTGCATAACAAAACAAATCTTGCACATGTAGAGAAAAACAAAGTGGAGTGTCTTGGCATGCTCATAAATGTCAAATGAAGGGATACATATAGGGTGCTGAGTAACCCTAGTGCATGACTCAATAGCAAACCCTAAACCTAACCCTAAACCTAACCCATGTGAGATGACCCTCCATATGTGAGTGGAGGACACATAGGATAACTCACACCAACACCCCCCCTTCATTGAAGTTGGGGTAGCAGCTATGATGAGTTAGACGAAAGAGAAGACACTCCTAAACAACTAAGAAAGATGTGTCAATGGGGCCCAACAACTAAAGGCCTGATAAGGTGCCCATATACAAACAACATCTTCCTAGAAGAAGAAGAAGAAAAAGGACTACATAGCCCAAAGAAGATGAGCAGCTGCAGAAGACCTCACCCCAAGAAGAGACCATAAGTGAAGAAACTTCATCTCAGTGAAGGGCTTGGTAAATAAATCTACAATCTGATCAGCTATCTGAATGTACTAAATGTCGATGATACCATCATGAATAAGCTCTCGTATGAAGTGCATATGGATCTCAATGTGCTTCATCTACGTTGATGTTGAACTAGATTTTTGTAAATAGAGATAGTTCTCATGTTATCACATTAGATAATGGTAGGCCACCGAAGGTGGATACCAAACTTTGATAGAATACCCTGTAACCAAATAGCTTATGTGGCAGTGTTAACTACTCCTCTATATCCTGCCTCTATAGATGATATCACAATTGCATTCTGCTTCTTACTAGACCAACTAATAGGACCCAAACTAAGAGAGAAACTATAGCTAGAAGTAGATTTCCGATGATCTAAGTCACCGGCCCAATCAGAATCTATGAACCCAATCAAGTCAATATCTACCCCTCCATGATAGTGAATGCCATCAAGTATAGGTGCCACGAACATAATGAAGGATCCATTTAGCTACTTTTTAATGTAGCTCATGTGGCTCTGTATGAATCTAGACACGATCCCAACAACATACGATAAATCCGGTCGAGTGTGAGTCAAGTAAATCAATCTCCCCACCAACTATCGATAAAGGGTACCATCAACCAAGGGAGTAGAGAAATCAAAAACCAACTTAACCCTAGAAAGAAAAGGAGTAGGAGAAGACTTGCAATTGGACATCTGAAAATGAGCTAGAAAATCAAGAGCATACTTAGGTTGCGATATCAAAATTCCCAAGTCGATTGTTAAATCTAGATCCCAAGAAATTAATGAAGCGGACCTAAGTTAGTCATGGAAAACCTATTGGCCAAGGTGGTCTTCACCGAATCTATAATAGAGGAAGAGTTTCCAGTGATCAACAAGTCATCAACATAGAGAACAAGAATGAATATGGATTCACTTGCCATAACAAATAAACATTTGGTCGAGTGCCACCTAGTAAACCCCGATGTAAGTAAGGAGTCCATCTTGGCATACCAAGCTCGAGGGGCTTGTTTAAGGTCACAAAGAGACTTCTTTAACTTACAAACGTGGGAGGGATCATGGAAATAACCCGAAGGTATTTCCATGTAGATCTCTTCCTTTAGGTTCCCATGAAGAACGGCAGCACTCTTAACATCTATTTGATGGAATTTCCATCTGTTTGTTGTGGAAATGGCAAGGGTCATCATATACAAGTCATCTTCATAACCAAATAAAGGTTTCAATATAATCAACCCCAACTATCTGGGAGAAACCCTTAGCTACTAATCATGCTTTAAAAATTTTGACATCTCCATCTACTCCATACTTTGTTCGGAACACCCACTTACACCGAATGGTTTTTCTTCCTTTCGGAAGAGGGGTGAGATCCCAAGTATCGTTCTTCATAAGAGAGGAATACTCCTCATCCATGGTAGAATCCCTCGGGAATACCGAAGCCTCCCGAAATACTATGGATCGAAGTAGAGGTGAATAAAGAGTGGGGTCCAATGAAATCGAGTGAGTACGTCTCATACCAAGTATCTCCAACTAGATATCCAACACTTTGTAAAGTTTTCCTATCCCAAAGAGGACTAGGAGGATCAAAGCTAAGAGTCGAAGATTATTTTCTTGAGTGAGAAGGGACATAGTCCTCATCATCACTACTATCAAAATCAAAAGACTCAGAGGTTTGATCGTCAGGAGGATCAGGAAGAGGAGCACGCTTAATAGCATCATCATTTGATGAGTCAAAATATGAATCGGTGAGTGAAGAACCTCAATAGGTGGAGAAGTAGAAGTTGAAGAAGATTAATCAAAATTAACACTTCTCTCAATATAAATCTCACGGGAAGTAGGATTCATCAATCAATATCAATTCACACCATCGGGATACCCTACAAAGATACAAGGTTTGGATTGTGGTTCCAAAGCGCTTGCATTTGTTCTTAGAAATTTGAGCCATAGCCTTGGATCCGAAGACTCGAAAGTGCTCAACATCAGGTTTGTGTCTAAACTAGGCTTGAAAGGGTGTTATCTGTTATGTTGTGGATCCTGTTTTCATGTGTGAAAGTGTTGAAGACTATACACTAAGAGTAACTGTGAGTACACTTTTCATGTAAAAATATTTTGGGCCTTAAAACATGCCCGATATATTGGGAAATGTGATTTTCTCTTATGGGCGGGATTTTGACCCATAGGTTTATGGGACGGTTTTTCCCATGGTTTTAATATGCATGGTTTTGTAATAATGCTTAAGTAGTTATCTATTTATATGGTTGTATGCATATTATAGATGTATGAAAAACATTGTAGATGTGCTTTGAATTTGGGTGTGAATTCTGTAGAGTTTGTTGAGCATAGCTCCAAACAGATCTAGGTATTGTATTGAGAGAGTGGTGGCTTGTAATAAAATATAAGCAAGTGATTCTTTGTGGACGTAGCCCAAATTGGGTGAACCATGTTAAATATTGTCTTGTTGTGTTGTATTATTTTATTTTACACTTTTATTTGAGATCGTAATAATTTTCGCATATTAGTTTCTCTTGTTGTAATTGCAGTGAGGGATTATCTCGCATATTTTATCCCTTATTTCCTAACATTATCCCTCTTCTTGCTTTGTGTGGAACACGGTTCTGATTGTAGTTATCACAATTCACGGCTTCAGCCCAATTTCTGTGGAGGAAGAAATGTCGAGTGAATCATACAAGTGGCCATCTCTTTAAGAGTGCGGTTCTTTCTTTCGCTTACTCCATTCTCGTGAAGTTTTGTATGTAATTATATGCTACGAGAAGATCCCTTGAAGTGTAGAAATCCATGAACCTATTGTTTACATATTCACCTCCATTGTTGGTTCAAAGAACCTTGATAGACCGTTCCACCTTTTTCAAGAGCCTTAAAGTCTGAAAATATTCAAATAATTCAAACTTAAGCTTACGAAAATATACCAAAGTATATTGCGAATAGTCATCAATGAAGGTTAGCACATAAAGAGATCTAGTAAATGAAGGAGACGGAACTGGACGAGAAATATCACTTTGTGAATAAAATCCAAGGGACAAGTAGCTCTCCGGCTTTTCTCTTTGTCAAAGTTCTTTTCGGGATGCTTTCTAAGGTATAACCCTCACAAAGACCCTTAGAAAACTTAACGCGGGGTAACCCGTCGACCATTTTTTTGGCTCAATTGTTCAAGGTAGCGATAATTTAGATGTCTGAATCACTCATGCCATAGGTTACTAACCTCATTTGCATGAGTGAGCAAGGCGATGAGCATAGAATTATAAGTAATGTGGGAAAAGGTATATAACCATGAACGGTGATCCGCCTTTCCCTCGGCCAACTCGTAGTATCATCGTTAAGCTCACGAATAATCACCGATTTAGGACCAAATTCCACTCGCATTCCTTCACCAAGGTGAATAATTTGGTAAACCAATAGGATATTGGTAGAGAGATCATGAATGCTCAACACTTGGTTGAATGTTCCCCCATCCATCTCTACCGATCCACTACTAGAAACCGACATCGACGTGTCATTATCCATTGTGATTTGGGACATTCCACAAGGCTCGATGTTGGAGAAATAAACATTTAAAGAAACCATGTGGTGCGAGGCACCATAATATATAATCCACATCGATGTTGGAAACTATGGATACAAGGGCCTTTCCTTTCTTCTTATCAAATTTAGAACCTTTTGTCTTGGAAGACTCGGCCTTCAAGAATTTTGTTTGATAGACTTAAGAACATCAATTTTTTTTTCTCAAGTAATTGAGTAAGGTGATAAATTTTTTTTCTCATACACATATGCTCTTTATGACCAAGGATTCTTGTAATAGGAACACAAACACCTGTGTTTTTGTGCCTAGGCTCGAAGTCGAAGCATTTGTGTTATTTTTAGAATCGGTCTTGGTTTCAAACTTAGGTTGATCCTTTTTACCTTTCTTATTTTTAGTCTTGATTTCCTTACTAGTACTTTCTACAAGGGAATGTGACTTGGAGTTGAGAGACCCCATTTGAATTAGTTTGTCCTATTCTTGAATGATTTGAGACAAAAATAGTCAAAGGAGGGCATATTCCAAACCTTGCCCAAAGCAACTTTTGTAGCGTAAAGGTTAAAATGAAGATATAATATTCAAGAACTAACTTAGAGAGAATCAAAAAGACCAGTTGAGAATCTTTCTTCTCTACTTGACATTCCTTTAACAATGATCTAGTGTGGACAAAATTCGAGAAGAATGCTTATAGGTTTTCAAAATCACTAGGATTTAACCCTAGTAGTTCATTTTCCAACTCATGTGCTCTCATGTCATCGTGTTGTCCAAAAATTTCATCTAACATTGTCCACGTAGACTTAGGTGTTTTAGATGACTCAATGTGGAAGAGAAAGTTGGAAGAAATGGACATGCAAAGAAGACCTAAAGCTTCATCACTGCGGTTTAACCACTTAGATTTTTCAAGTTCGTCATCTAGTTCAATCTCAGTTCCCATGGTGATGTGGAATAACCCTTTACCCCTTAGTTTCATTATTATTTTCGATCTCCATTTGAAAAATTTGAACGGTGTAAGCAAATGAATTAAATGTGCATCCATAGTGAAGAGAGAGAGAGGTAAGGAATGGAGAAAAGAAACATAACCACCAAGACAATATAACAACCCCGCTACTTTTGGAACTTTATAGTTTAGTGTATTGAATATAATCATGGTCCGAGTGTGTGTCCGGAAACACTTGGTAACTCACCTTGAATCAACATAATAACATGTAAGAGAGGAGACCACAATCGTGTTTCGGGAAGCACAACAAAGTGACACCGTACACAAGCATAATTGCTAAAAACTAGGAAGGAGTTGAAATAGATCCTGGTTGTGAGAAAAAACGTCTCACGTTGCAAATGATAAACCCCCTTGCTTTACAAATTGTGGCAAATCCAGTCACTAGTCGTCATGCAAGCAATAATAAGGGTAATATAAAATGTTTATATGAACTCAGGATGAGTCCCGAGGATCTTCAGAATGCTAAAAAAGCACGTGGAAGACAATAGGTGCTCAGAGTGTCACTGCACACTTGAGCACATGATTAGTAAAAAAATTGACAATAACGCGTTTAAAAAATTTACCGTTTGGAAACATCTGATTTAGCTAATTTTAAAGCAATTAGGACTTTAAAAAATGATAAATTTACATTAATTTAAAAGACGATTTTAAAAAAATTATCTAATCATAAAAATAAATAATTAATTACGATTAATATCTAATTTTAAAAATTAATTAAATATTTAAAATACTTAATTATTAAAAGTATTTTAATATATTAAGGAAAGTTTTTTTAAAAAATGATATCTTATAAAAAGTTTTATTTATATATATATTTTTTTAAAAAAGGAAAGCTTTTTGTGATTTTTAAAAAGAAAGAATTTTAAAAAGAAAACTTACAAAATAACTCTCACGTTTTAAAAAAGTTAAAAAGCTTATGTATTAAAAAAATTAGAAAGTAAAGAAATACTTTACCAAACCGTGAAAAACTTACCAAAAAAGTGTGGTGTTTGAGGTGTCTTTTAAAGTAAGAATTTTAAAACAATTCTGCGCAATTTTTTGCTGGAGGCTTTTGGTGAGGCCACGGTAGGTAGAGGGTAGGGAGGAGACACGAAAAACTCCTCCAACAAGCGAGCATGTAGATTTACGTGTGGAGGGTAGACCAGAAAATCCCTCCAATGAATAGCCAACGAGGAGCACATAGCAAAGAAAAAATGCAAGAGATTTGGAGACCTCATGTCCCACGTCCCCCAGAGACATCACGTCTAGCAGAGGTCACGGCCTCCATTTTTATTGATATGCTAGATGGAGAGTGGTAGGATCCGGTGGTGAAACACCATGTAAACCAAAATTTTAACTCATGTGTAAAACCATTGAAATACAAAGAGACCAAAAAATAGAGATAAAAAAATGCTTCAATCTAAAAATTTAATTAAAAACTAGAATAAGATAACCTCTTGTTTTGCTTGATCTCAGATGTAGTCTACAACTAAATTTAAATTTAGCTGTAAAACCCCTGAAAGATTCATGAATACTTGCACATGCACACTGTGAACACAACAAACTGACACACTTTCCAAGAATAGCTTGGTAATAACGTTAGCAATAAAATCCACAATATAACAATTAAAAAAAAACTTGCACAAGGAGTAATAAAAAGACACCAAGAGTAATCGCAACTAAAAAATGAGTGCACGTTTACCCGATCTCATCTCTAACACCATGAAAGAGTTGACAAATCGTATCGGAAACTATGCACCATAATGAATTTTCACTCTGGTTGAATCGTAATGGCTCCAACGTAATCACAAGGAAGAATTGATCAATAACTAAATAACTTGCATAACAGAACAAAGCTTGCACATGTAGAGAAAAGATAGCAAGTGGAGTGTCTTGGCATGCTCATAAATGTCAAATGAAGGGATACATATAGGGTGTTGAGTAACCCTAGTGCATGACTCAATAGCAAACCCTAAACCTAAACCTAACCCATGTGAGATGACCCTCCATATGTGAGTGGAGGACACATAGGATAACTCACACCAACATATTTTAATTAGTATACCTATTTTGATATTATATTTCATAAACCTTTCCGTAATGAAATATGAAACCTTCTTATAAGACCCTTACCACCATTCAATATACTCATGTATGTATGCATATTGATTCTAAACATCAACTACAAGCATCTCCTACTCCTAAATCTTGTACGTGTAAAAAAACATCATATCTTATCATGTTTACTTAATGAGGGTCTTATCACACTACCACCAATCTATATTTCCCTACATATTCGTTATAATGATAACACATGGAGAGAATAAATATTGACCAGAATTGATCCTCATTTTTGTCTATTTTATCCACTAATAGATATTGTAATTTTATATTATATTTGAATTTGTTTTTCATTTTACCCTAAATAATAATTTTTCAATATATGATATACTTATATGACAATACTTGTTAAATGTATTCGTTTATTGATGATTTAGTATCATATATCTTTATCACTATTTTAGGCATTATTATGTTGAAGGCATTCCCCTATGGGAAAGACCCTTCGGTTTTTTGGATATAGTTTTAAATTTGATGGCCATTTGGATATTTTTTCATTGCGATTATTTTTGACAATCATTTGGATGTTTTTCAAAATTTTTGGTTGTTTTTAATAGTTTCTTATTCATTTTTGTTGGCTTTGGACATCTAGGGACACTTCCGAGTTTAACATTTCTTAGATTCATTTTTGTTATATGTAGAAACATGTAGTTTGATCAAAGCACTATTATTTCTAATATTGCACTTATTATTCTCTCGCAAATTTATGACATCTATCTAACTCCCCTCTTACGACACTCTTGTGGTTGTATTTCCTCTTGTCAAATAATTAAATATGTTATAATAAACTCTTCTTGGATAAATATTCTCTTCTTTACTGACCTCTATTAGATCCTTGGAATATCAATTCAGTTCATTAGATTGATTAAGCCTTTCAAAATCCTCCCGGACACCTAATTACTCTCTAAATAGGATTAATTACCCTCTAAACATGGTTAGCTAGTCTTAACCATGATCAACCTCTCTCTAAAACTAGTCAAATGTTACTTTGACTTGCTAATTTACTTGTTGACTCCTTTTTAGTCCCACATGCACCAAAAAGCCTCCCATTTCCCAAATGGAAAACTATAAATAGCCTACTACCCCCTCTCATTTCTAAGAACACTTCTTCCCTCTAACCTAAACTATAGTATTATTGCTAGGATTAGGAGTTTCATTTCATTATATTGAGCTATTTGATTTTCTTTTGCATTTCTATCACACAACATGGAGTAAATGGGAAGAACCATTGGCCTTGAAGCCATTAATGGTGAGATCCCATTCTCTTGAAGCATAAACTAATTGCTTAGATTCTTTTTGGTTCATTTACTTGAAGATTTCAAGAATAGAGGTTAACATCATTTGTTTAAACTAGTTGTTTACTTCAAGCTAATGAATGCAAATAGAATTCCTTGCTCATTTATCATCATATGGTTTTTTGAGGGAAGTTTTCACAAAGCTTTGGGGTTCTTGAGTGTTTCTTACCCCATTTCAATAGCTCTTACAAAACCTTTCATTGAACACATTTGGCATGCCCAGTGGGACACTTATGTCCATCCTCCATTAATGGAGGTATTTTGAGTTCTTCAAAGTTCATTTACAAGTTTTTTAGTTAAAACAACTTGTTATTTTCTCATTTCTATTTCTAACACTAGCTAAATCACACTTATTTGCATATGTTTTGTGGGTTTGAACTAGAAATAAGATACTTTGACTAACAACTAACTTGTTTGCTCTTAAAAAAATTGATTCATTGAGCTTTTAGGTTTTTTTCATAATGTACGCGTAGGTATTAAAGGGGGTGTCCACGTTGAAACCCTACCATTCCTATCAGAATATGCGTGTACCTGTCTGGATGTACTTATCATTGACAAGTTTTCTCTCTGCAAGGACACACACGCGTCTACGTTAGTGGGTCCACATCACCATCTCTTTGGCTATGTTTGTGTAAATAACCCAACTTTGTAAAAATTTGAAACTATCTATTTTATGCTTGGGTGCATCTCCGTTGAACCCTAAGTGTCCACGTTGAGTTGTAAGTGTCTCTGTCTTTCTGGATGTGTCTATGTCTTTTGGTATAATGTGGGATTTTTTTTTTTTGCAGGCATATCCATTGAGTTAGATGCGTAGGCGTTTCTGGGGAATGTTGGTGTCGGTTTGGGCATGCAGGTGTCTGTGTTAAAATTGAAAATTTTTCTATAATCTGTAAAATATTTTTTTCTGATCTTTGTTGTAGGTTTCTAGGACTAACAAATTAAATACAAAGTTTTCTTTGGTATTTCAGTTTGCATAGTTAAGTGTTTTCGGTAGGTTTGTAAAAGTGCATATGCTCTCTCCTCGTGCCTTCAAAAGAAATCTTGGAGATCAGAAACACTTATACAAAACTTGTATCGAATGTTCAAAACACTTGTTTTATAAAGGATAAAGTAAACTTTCATGTGATTTAGTAGGATTTTTCACATTGTGTATGCTCTTCCTTCGTGCCTATTGGTGATCTTAGGAATCAAAAGAAAGGTGTAAAGTTCTCTTTCTTGACATCAATCTAAACTGGAAAATTACTAAAACTTTTTTTCTATAGTACCCAATGGTTGTAGAAGAAAGGCGTCAAAAATAAGACAAAAATTTCTAATACATGCATTTTATGCAGGTTGCCAAATGGTGTGCTACTTAAATCCACATTAAGTTAAGCAAGATAAAAACACACCATTTTCATCACATCTTGTATTGTAGGTTTGAGAAAAGGGTACGTCCCTATCCGCTTAAGCGGAACATAACCCTTTTGGCATCACACCTTAAGCTAAAACAATGGGGGTGGTTCAAGAACCCTAAAGTAATCCACCTTTGAGTAACCTTTTGGATGAAATAGGAAGAACTCCGCTTACCCACATGATTAGTTTTTCCTTGTGAGTTAGCATTACGGTTTTCCATATGGCGGCCCTAATGAGAGTACACATGGATGCATTTATCGTACCAAGCGTGTGCTTGAAGGGGGTAAAGTAAAGATGAGATACTCCTAAGATATTCAGGGTGACTATTTGAGTAAATTGTGCTTACTTAAGACAACTTTTTAACACTTGGTTGAGAGAACTTATTTAAGGAGGCCATTTTGTCTTGGAGCCCACTTTGCTAGTCCATTTTTGCATCAAGCCATCATGAAGTGACAACTCATTTGGAATCTCAGCCTTGTGTTTAAAACAAGGAAAATAATCTTATAAGTTTTATCTAAGTGTCTTTCATCATGAAATTAAACTACGTCCCACTTTACCTCAATTTTATTCTTTTCTTTAGATGAGGTGAAACTCTACCCAAGTGGCACTTAGTTTGTTTTTCACCTTTTGATCTATACCCTTGCATTTTCACTACCCATTCTTCGGGGTGAGAAAGGTGCATACCTTGCGCATTTTTATCAGAGATAGTGCTTGCCACTTTTTTTCCGTTTATGCCCATCCATGTTTGCGGCTGGGTTGTTAAACGTCTAAAGTACGTGGTACATTTTTCATATCTTTTATCAAAGTCCTTCAATCTTAATTTCAATATTATCTTCACCACTTTGTGAGTTCGGATCATCATTTTTATCTTCTTGAGTTGATAGTTTTGTTTGCATTCTAGACACATAATCTTGGTACTTATGTCGTGTTCTCATTTTTTATGAGAAAATAGTATAAGTCCCTTTATTGTGTGGTTACACTACTCACATAATTAAAAACTCCTTGTTGTACTTATCACTTGGTTTTAGTTTTGACATCATTTAAGTCTTTTGAATAGTTTCGCTAATGCCTATATATATCGTGATAAGGTTTTCATGATACTAACACCTTGCTTGCTTGGTTAATGTATCACGATGACATTGTTACGCTATATCTAGTCGCGACTTCCATTTTTAGAAGGTTTGGCTTTCATCGACATTCAAACTAGTTTTAGTATACCTCATCGAGGGATTGCATCAACACCACACATTAGTACTTAGGCCTTGTTAAATTTTAACTTGACCTACTTATTGATATGATATTGTTGCACTATCTATTTTAGGGCATAGGCTTGGTAGCAAGAAAACTAAGTGATCATTACATTTTGGTGTGCATATGATTATTCCCTAATAAAAAAATGACTACATAACATTGCATCTAGGATACACTCTGGTATAACTCAAACATCACCTTGAATGGCTTGCAAAAACCATACACTTAGGGATCATGCTAGCTATATACAAATGTTGACTAGTAATGCCTAGAATCATAAAGGTGGTAACCAAATCAAACAACATGACATAGGAGAAAACCCTTTTGAAACCTTCCCATTTAGCAGCAACAATTTATCACCTCTCTTTTCTCAATTCAACGATGTAGAGCCATTAATTGATCATAGCGGAGAAGATTTGGACTCTTTCAGAGAATAATCAGAGGTTAGACCTAGGTAGATTTGATGAACTCCTATATTATAATAAAGATCAAGTACTCACAAGAGTCTTAGAATTAGGAGCTAAACTTCCACAAGAGTGTAAAGAAGAAACAAAGGTCATTAACCCTAAACTAGGAGAGTGAAGATTCCTCTTAGACATAGATAATCCTTTTGATGTGGGATATGCTTCCACTTCTGGGCAACATAAGGCCACCATCGAAGGGGGACCCATCATGAAGACCTCACTATAAAGCTTCACGTAAAGTGAAAATTGAGTGTAAAGCTTCCCCTCCTCTCGAAATTTGATGAAGAAGAGGACCCCCTGGTTGAAGAGGAGATCCTTCAAAAACATATCTTGAAGTTGAGCCAGAAGCTAGCAAACTTAGGCTCTTCAAGAAGAAACATATACAAAGACAAAGACAAAAATAAACCTAGCGAGTTTCAATTTGATCCACACATGGACCATACCTTTAAAGTGAACTCAGGTACAAAGACCAATGTCACCTACTAAAGAGAAAATCATTCAGAAAGAGTTACAATCAATGAAAAATACACTTACTACATTACAAGAGGGAAATGTAGGTCAGAATAGAAAATATTCGTATGAAGAACTATGCCCTTACCCCTTTGATAAGGACATGTTACAGTAGCCTTTCCCAAAACACTTTACCATTCCCAAGTTTGATAAGTATAAGTGTAAAAGTGATCCTTGTGATCATATAAAAGACTTTTACATGGCTTTCCAAGAGGTCACATATAGCGATAATTTCTTAATACGACTTTTTCCTCGTAGCCTAGGAGCCATGGGATTGGAATGGTTCTATAGCATACCCAAGGGCTCCATTACAACATGGCCCACATTAGTAGAAAAATTTATAAGGTATTACTCCTATAATATGGAAAGTGACATCACAATGAATGATTTATGCAATATAAAACAAAAACCCAATGAGACATTTGCAAGATTTTTACAATGATGGCGTAGGTTAGCCAATCATTTTCCTTGTGCATTACGGAAAAATAGCTAGTGAGCATATTTGTTCCTAACTTAAACCAGAAATAGCCTTTCATTTACAGATGCACTATGGCTCAAACTTTGAAGAGGTCATAGAGAAAGGTGGTCAAATTGAGAAAGCCCTCATTACAAAGGGAACGCTTAAGTCTATCGTTAAAAACAAACATGAAGCCAAATCCATAGAAAAACCTAAATTCTTCAATAAGAACAAACATGTTGTTGGTGATGGCATTACTGAACTCAAGAGAGTCAAACCATGCGAACATGCCCACTTTCAAATCTTTCACAAGGATCTCGTCCCAAAGCACCTACAAAACATACATTTACATCGTTAACGAAATCCCTATATGCCACCCTAAAACAATTATATGATACAAAAATGGTGGAATATCCAACTATGATGGTACTATAACTAAAGGATGCTCTAAAACCTAGTTGGTTCAAAGACCATGAATATTGTGACTTTAACCGTGTTAAAGGACATAAGCAGATAGGTTTTGAGAGGCTGTGCCATTACATACAAGATCTCATCGAGGAAGGAAAGATCATTGTGGATTCTCCCCTGAATCCGAGAAAAGGTCCAAAAGAGAAAATGGGTATCTACAAAGAACCTTTTCCTAATCATGCAGATAAAAAGAAAAGGAAACCAGATCATGGGAAAACCTCCAACGACTATAGAATTTCCACTTATGTTTACCCTATAAATGATAGTCCTTTTGATTCTCTCATAGGATGTATTAGCTCATCTAATGAACAGATCAACACCATCTAGATTTTAGAAAAAAGTTACACAGTAGGGACGAGATGTGCCCGCTTAGTCATACCATATCCCATGCCTATCCCTCAGGAAGGTCAGTATAATTTAATAGATCAGTTAGAGAAAACACCTGCTAGGATATCTATTCTCAATCTCCTCAAAATATCTAATGCCCATAAGAACATACTGTATAAAACATTGCAAAATTTAGGGGTTTTGATAGATGTAGACCCCACAAACCTCCAAGCCATGATTGCACGCCTAGACTCCAATGATCATATTACTTTTGATCACATTGCAATCCCATAACAACCCAGAACATAACTTACCCTTGTATCTCGAAGTGGTGGTTACACGTCGTAAAATCAAGAGGGTACTTATGGATGGTGGATCTGGTCTAAACATTTGCACTTTGAAGTTGGTTAAGAAGCTAGGTCATTCAGAAACAAATCTAGGAGCTAAGACTATCACAATCATGACTTATGACAATGAAGAACGAGAATCAATGGGTACTATAGTAGTTCCCATGGAAGTAGGCCCAACTTTTCATGACACAACGTTCCATGTCCTTGACTTGGATCTTCCATACAACATGCTCCTGGGGTGCCCATGGATCCATGCCATGCAAGCTATTCCATCAAATTTTCATCAGTGCATCAATTTATGTCATGAAGGTTAGGTGGTTACCATTCTGGGTGACCCAGAACCATTCACACATTGTAGGGCATTACACAATTTTTCTTGTGCAGCTTATGAGTGTCCTTATGTGGATGTTGTTGTCCCCCTACAAACAGAAGCTATGAAAAAACAAATAGATTCAGAGTCCCTCACGCCTTACAATCAAGAATTTCCTTCATTGGTCAACCCATTCTCTTCATGGGAGGAAATGTCGGTAAAATATGGCCCAGGTGAGCCATTCACTCTTGAACATGATTTGTTAATATCATATTTATCAATATCTCCCAAAACAAGGGGTAAGCCTTATTTTTAGTTCAAGAGCACTCGCGAGTAGTGTCCTAAACCATTGGAAAAGTTTTCCATAGTGTTCTCCTATGAAACCACGAGGAGAAAATGTTAGAAGATCCTACCAGTAGAGTGCTAGAAGGCACCATGGCTTCATGCCATCAAGCACCCAGTACATCAAAGGTCATCGCATGATGTTTTTCATGGGCTATAGTGGGTTTGGATGTGGCATTAATGCACAAGGCCAGCTAGAGCCTATTCCCATCCCTCATTTTAATTTTGATAAACATGGCCTTGGGATAAGGCCTCATAACACTCTACCCTCTAAGAATGATGCCACCTCTTCTAAACATGAGGATGTTTCATCTCATTCTGATAGTGACGTAAATTCCCAATGTAGCCTCTACAAGGATCTTGCTTCCACTAACCTATTCCCAAATTCAACGGTCCTTACCTTATCCGAATCCATCCCCTTAAACAAATATCAAGTAGCCCTTGTATATCCTGAACTTATAGATTGGGATCAACAACTTCATGTGCCCCTATATTTCTTTGAAAATGATGAGGCATTTGCAGAGTTCATGGGACTCAGGGATTCTATTCCAGCTGGGGACCACAAGAAAGGATTTACAATTCAACTAGACACCTATGCATACTTTGGGGAAGAAGAAGATATGTGTGGACGTTTGAATAAGAAGATAGTAAATAAGAGTACAACCACTTTTGAGAAACTTGGCAAAAAGGATAAATGGAAATCTCACAGTGACAAACTCTTTGAAAAACTCATAGATAAATAGAACAAAGAGTCTAAAGATGAAGTGATTTATCCATTTAAAGATGATAATGAGCTACCGTAGGAGGTTGATCTTACTCTTCCCCTAATCCTAAATGGATGGAAAATGATTCTAAGATGCTTGTTGAAGAAACCATCAACGACAACATCAGCTTAGAGGAGCAGCCTAGAATAATAAAGTTTGGGGCTTCACTCTTAGCTTAGGAACAAAAATATTTATAGAGCTCTTAAGAGAATACGTGGACATATTCACATGGACATATGTAGATATGCCTAGTTTGGACCTAGAGCTAGTTGTGCACAACCTTTTTGTGCACTTGGATGCCAAACCCATCAAGTAAAAAATTAGAAAGATGCATCCTACGGTGGTGCTCCTTGTAAAAGAAGAATTGGAAAAGCTGTTAGTTGGTGATTTTATTTAACTCATTGACTACTAAGAATGGATCTCTAACATAGTCCTGGTATAGAAAAATCCTATCGGGATAAGAATCTTCTGCATTGATTTCAGTGACATTAATAAGGCATGTCTTAAGGATGAATTTCCCCTACCTAAAATTGACATGATAGATGATTCCACTTTGCTGGTTATGAAATGTTGTCCTTAATGGATGGCTTTTGGGCTATTTAACCAAATACAAATTGTATAAGAAGATCACCAACAAAAAGTCATGCCGAACATTTTCGGGCTCAAGAACGTTGGGGCTACTTATCAGTAGGTCATGACTGTTATCTTTGATGATATGATAAATGACATCATGGAAGATTATGTTGATGACATCCTAGAAAAATCCAAGAGTAGAAGAGAGCACCTTGAAGTACTGAGGCATATTTTTCAACGTCTACGAGACTATAAGGTTTGCTTGAACCCTAAGAAATGTGTCTTTGGTGTTTTATCGGAAAGCTCCTAGGGTTCATTGTTTCACAAAGAGGGATTGAAGTAGACCCTGCAAAGGTTACGACTATCACAGAAATGCCACCACCTACCACTCTCAAGCAACTAAGGAGTCTATAAGGGAAAATTTAGGCAATCCATTGCTTTATTTCACAACTTACGGATAAGTGCCACCCCTTTACCCATTTTCTCAAGAAAGATATCTCATTAAATTTGGGACTTGACTGTCAGAAGGCCTTCGCACTACTAAAACAGTACTTGGTCATCACACCTGTACTCATGATGCCTACCCTAGGTGAACCTCTCCTCTTATAAATTTATGCTACCTAGTTTGTTATCGGTGCATTGCTTGCCCAATATGACTTATGTCATAAAGAGAGAGATTTTACTATCTCAGTCACACCTTGATCACGTACAAGTTGAATTACCCTCAAATAGAAAAGGCATGCTTGGCAGTTGTCTTCACCTTCCAAAATCTTTTCCATTATCTCCTGAACAATAAAACCAAACTCATATCTAAAGTTGACCCTCTCAAGTACCTTTTATCCAAACCTTCCCTCACGCACCGAATGGCTAATTGGATCATTCTCTTGAGTGAATTTGATATTGAGTTCGTGAACCAAAAATCCTTGAAAGGAAAGGTGTTGGCTGATCAGTTGGTGGAAGTGCCTCTCCCAGGGATGGAACCTTTGTGCCTAGATTTGCCATATGCATCTATGATGTATATTAAAGAGTCTATAGAATGGCATATCCATTTTGATGGATCTTTCACCTTCCACATGATCTGGAGTAGGCATGGTGCTCATCACTCCCATAGGCGATGTCATACCAAGAGCATTCCGGTTGGGATTTCCGTGCACCAACAATATTGTAGAGTACAAGGCACTCATCATTGGCCTCAAGATGGCTATTACTTGGAACATCCAATAACTAAGAGTCATTGGAGACTCTCAACTTATCATTAAACAAGTTAATGATGAGTACAAAGTTAAAGATGAGAAGCTTATTCCATATAAAAACATCATGAAACCTTGAAGGAATACTTTACACATATCATATTTGAGCAAAAACCAAGGTCACACAATAGATCCGCATATGTTTTGGATACTATTATTAGGCCTCATGTTATGCATTGCCCCTCAAGAAAGTAAGATGCCTTTCTTCGTAGAGCATTTACAAGTGCCAGACATATGATATGCCAGAGTCATGTTTGGCATGTGAAGTTGTTGGTCCCTTATCCCCTTGGTATGATCTAATCTTTTGATACCTACAAGATGGAACTTTTCCACCATACATTACTCATTCTGAAAATAAATCCCTTATCCACCACATATCCCATTATACCCTCCTAGGAGGCACCCTTTATCGTCATGGCTACGACGGGAATCTTCTTGAGGTCTTTTTAACGCTTAGATTCATGCTTTGATTCTATCCACACCATTAAGGAAGTACATGGTGGTATTTGTGGAGTGCACACCAACAGCATAGTCTTAGCTAAGAAGCTATTAAGAGTAGGCTATTATTAGCCTACCATGGAATGACTATTACTGCAACTTTGTAAAGAAGTGTGACCTATAGAAATATGAAACTTAATACATGTGCTAGCACAGGGCTTACAACCTATTGTAATGCCTTGGTCATTCTCTAAATTGGGCCTGGATCTCATAGGGAAGCTCCATCCTTCTTCTTCGTGGATGGTCATACTCACACATCACTACCACTGAATATTTTACCAAGAATATTTACCAAATAGGTAGAGGTTTTCCTCTTATCATCATGAACCATCTCATCAATCGTTATGGGATCCCTTCATCCATTATCACCTGATAATAGTAAATCCTTAAAAAATATAATGGTTAAAAACTTGAGTCAATGCTTCCATATCCAACTCAAGTGGTCGACCCCCTATTACCCC
This sequence comes from Taxus wallichiana var. yunnanensis, assembly GCA_018340775.1. Classification (NCBI taxonomy): domain Eukaryota; kingdom Viridiplantae; phylum Streptophyta; class Pinopsida; order Cupressales; family Taxaceae; genus Taxus; species Taxus wallichiana. The sequence goes on along the minus strand of CM031239.1, from coordinate 394,935,975 downwards.
CAAGGTAATGGATAGGAAGAAGCTACTAATAAAAACCTTATATGGATTATGGAGAAAATGGTTAGTAAAACTGGCCGTAATTGGCACTTATAGATACATCCCACCCTCTAGGCCTATCGTACTTCCATCCATACTCCTACGGTGTAACCTCGTATTCACTCGTGGTCCATGGCACTAAAGCCATCATACCTCTGGAAGTGGAGCTTCCTTCCCTAAGAATATCTCTCAGAGACTATCTTGATAAAGATGAGGACTACATAGTTGCTCGCTTGGCAGAGTTAGAAATATTAGATGAAAAGTGTATTAGAGCACTCAATCACCTGAAAGTATATCATAAAAAAGTGTCCAATGGATATAGTAAACACATCATTCATTGGGAATTTGATGTAGGAGATCTAGCTCGAAAGAAAATCATAAGAACACCATCAAATATAGAGAAAAGAAAGGTAAGTTTGAGGCTAACTGGCTAGGTCCTTATGTAGTAATTACAAAGTATGGATCAAGAGCCTATAAACTTGCATATTTAGATGGTGAAGAGCTTCTAGAACCTATGAATTCCATGCACCTCAAGTAGTTCTATGCTTAAGCATGGCGAGAATATCAGATAAGAACTAAAAAATAGAAAAACAAAGAAAAAACAATCAAAAATGGAAAATTAAGAAAATAGTAAAGATAAAGCAAGTTGTCCACATGTGAAAACCACATAATTATGGGGCAGTGGGTAGGTCTTTAGGTGAAAACCAATTTTGAGCACTCAAAAAATATTTCTTCAGAACAAGTTACTCTTATCAGCAGGATGGGTGATCATAACCACTTTCTAGATATGACTTCCTTTGTTGGGTCTAAGAAACCTATTAAAGTCACCTTTGTCACACCATGATCTAGCTTATTTACTCTTATATCTGCATGAAGGACATTTCCTTTGCATACTCCCATCTCATGTTGGGGGCACCTACACATTTTCACCTTCTTGTACATACATGCGTGGCATTCTACCTTTTGTATATTCCCACATCACACTAGGGGCATCCATGCTTCTTTGTTCTTGTACATTACTTTCAGAACATGACCTTAGAAAATGCAAAAAACACTCAAAAAAGGATACACAAAAAACCTAAACATTTGGAAAATATCCCTTTTTAGGGATGAAGCTACGACAACCGCACAACGTTGTTTTAGAAAACAATGTGAACAGTAGCCTTGAAAACTTATCTTTTTAGATAAACCCAAAAACATTAGAAAATATATCAATGTTGTCCCACAAAAACAAGGTAATGCTTTAATTGCTTTTAGTTATTGGTTTGTATAGTGTTGATTGTGAATACCTTTTCATGTGATGTTGTGACTTATTTTCTTAGCATAGGTTGGATCTTGTTTGAAATAATTATGTATGACATTTGATTCATTTGTAGCTTGTATGCATTTATTAGGGTTCATTTTACTTAGATTAAAATGTCAATTTGATCTTTTTAGTATGCTTTTCAAAATCATGTGTTTGCATCATAAGTTGTGTTGTGTTATATAGGTAAATTGTTTAAATTTGTTAATTTTTGCTTGTATATTTATCTCTTGCATATTTGTTTGTTATCACATCTATCATCAATCATTCATCACATATAAAACATCATCCACTACATCATGTATACAAAACATGCTAAGTATTACATCATGCATGTATGTTAAGTTAATCATCAGATATCATATCATCAATGGGGGCAAAAGGGGTTGTGCATGATCACAAATCTATCCCCCACAACAATATCATCTAGTATCATCCCAAGTGATAGAATATGAACTCAAAATATTGTATAAATATAAAAACTTGTGGTCCTATTTACTGAGATACATCATCAATATGAAAGCATGAAACATACACATCTCTAAATCTAAGGTATGTCACATACATAGAGGAAAGGAAAATCATACATCATGATGCAATGATTACAAATCAATAATCATACAAAGCATAATCACAGTATAACATGACAAAATCATCATCAAAATGTCCATATAATACATGTATAACTATCCATGTCAATGCTCAAAGTGTACATCATCAATACAATATGCCATCTAAAAAGGGCATGCATCAAAAGAATCAAGCCTTCATCAAGAGGCATCATCAAAACAATGGTACATACAACTATACATCAAAATCAGCCTTCATAAGAGGCATATATACAATACATATGTACAAAAGGAGAAGTAAAGAGCTCAACCACAACTCTCACCCTCGCCAGGGGATCCCAGGTCCATGACTTGGAGGATGGAAGAGTGGTGGCTATGATGAACCAGCACTGGGGTACCACCCTTCTATCTCGGCTAGCTGCTATCAAGACGAATGCTCTACAATGGGCTACCAAACTGATCTAACTAAACACTTTGATTCGCCGTGACCTAGAGCCTGTCACACTCACATCTCGAATGCTCAAAAGAACATCTTGTCTTGCTTTATCGGGACCCCCAAGTAAGCAATCCTATAATATAAATCCTCGCCGTTGGACCTCATGGCATCACATATCAAATCAGCATCTCAAAAGTGATAGCTGCCATGGGTGGCATCTCACTCCTATCAACTTGCCACTGTCATCTTGATCATGTCTAGAAGCAGCGGCCTCTCAATCTCTATCTGTAGTAATAACCTGCACCTGGGCTCATGCCTGATCCCTCTGTGTAATATAACCTTATGAATGTGCATGGGCATGGTCCCTCTGAGAAACAACCATCTACACCTAGAGTCTAAGACTAATGTAAAAGACTCAATATCTGAGCCCCTTATGCAGCCATCTCACTAATTGGACTCTACCATAGGGTACTATCACCGAGTGGGTGGCCTGTGCTCTAGCCTGATCTCTCTCAATGTCAAAATCTACACCTGAGCATGTTCCTGATCTTGCTCTACTATGAGGCATGTACATGTGCCCTGGCTGCATCTCTCTCTCTAGCCACCTGTAACTAAATGACAATCACCACTTGTAGTTGTTCTTTGAAGGGCAGCCAGTTATCCACCATCACTACCACCCCCTGGAGCATGAGGTGGTGGGCCCTGCTCTAGAAGTACCTACTGAAGAGGGGTGTATATCCCCATTGGAATGCCTACTAGGGGAAACTCTATGTCAGCTGTCCTAAACACATGTCTCGGCCTAGGCCTAGGGCCCTGTCCCTATGGCTTTTGTAATATTGGACCATGTCCCCTACCCCTGACATACCGATGTGATTCGGGCCCATTGTCATCATCATCATCACTGTCATCACCGCCAATGACTCCACCCTAGTCACCACTACGAGGAGGACCCACTGGAGGAGCTCTCATGCCGACATTATACGTCACCCTAGAAACATTCAAACGACATGGAAGCACACCATGATACCATGATGTATACTCAAGTGTAGTAGCTAGATATTTAATTTGTCTCAGTGGCACCCATATAGTAGGTACCACTTTTCATAAATTGGTCGTGCTCTATCATGGGTGATCTGTGGACCCATATCAAAGTACTCTCAAGCCCTATGAGAGTATCACCTATCTAGCCCAGGAACATCTTGGGTACTGCCAAACTACCTCTTACACTGATCCACCCTGTATAACTCCCGCATATAGTTGCGGCTTACTAAGATAAAATGTTCCATTATGGCGTATTTGAGATCTAAACCATCCTAGGCCCTTTGGAAATGTTTGTACGGCCTCCAAACCATGGAAGCCTACTATAACTCATCAATCTTGCAGTGATAATGATATGCATCCCCAGTATATGGCCACACATCATCCCTTATTGGACCCAACCCATCGTAGAGGATCCTTAGGAGCCTGAACTCTCAAAACACCTAAGGGGTGAACCAATGGGAATATGGTCCCATGCCCAAATTTAAAGCAAGTGAGCTGGTCCTACCATCTTTTGATGGTAGTACGTAATCAAATGAAGGTCTCAGTATAGATGTGATAAAATCACCGACCCAAAGATAGTAGGTCTCTCCCTCTACCAAACCATGTATCACTCCAAGGAGGCCGAGCAGAAATGAAGCATCGGTATTGTAATGGAGTAAGAATATACTGGCGAAGCTCATCATATAGACTATTACTGGTCTAGCTCTAAGTCTTAAATGCACCATGGTAGCCTAATGATCATCCCACACTTTGTGGTATTTTAGGACACCAAACAACTCTATGATATATCGTTGAATATAAGTCCAGCGGATCATAGACTAGGTGAGATGACCTTGAATCAAGACTTGCATAATACGCCACACATCCTCAAGAGTAATAGTAATCTCCCTGGTTGGGAGCTGGAAGCATTGAATAAATCATCGTGCCATCTTTATTCTATAGCTATCAAAAGGCCATGATCTAATGTGATCTAGGGCATCTCATTAACATGAGCCAATATCTCATATAAGGTTTCAAAGTCACTCTATCATCATCGTCGAATTGGGCCTCTATCATCACTAGCCAACCATATCACTCACGGGTCTGGAGGACGGGTAGTATACATTGTAAACAAGAAAACACACATGTATTAGTTAATATTTCTATCTACTTCTATCTAAAAATTGTTGGTAAATCGCCATTCTTCTATCTTATTTCCTGAAAATTTTCACTTTCTTCTAAGTTTGCCTTTTTTCTCCTTGGCCAGTTTTCCGGAAGGATGTTCTACTTCTTCAACACATGTGTGTGCCTCCTCTCGATGCCTATGTGCCCATCCCAATGTATATGTGCCTATCACCATGCATACCCACCCCTCTTTTTTTTCTGCACCCATACCCCGACACCTACACGTGTATAACGCTAACACACCTATCTCTATGCTTGTGCGCACGCATGTCCCTATTCCCCACCCCGAATGTGCATACGTAGCCCTTTTGATGGAAATGCATTCATCCAACCATATTCCTCCAATGCATGTACACATATACATTTTTTGCTGGATACACGTAGGTGTACCCACTAGTTTCGATGCATGCATGCGCATGCATGTATTGTGTGCATACGTCAAAATTCACCTACCTAAAAGACCCTAAAAAATGCATTAAATGTGTAAATCACAAAGATGGATAGGCCACTCACGTAGGGTCCATCCATTGGGTCCCACATGAACTCTCGGATGCGCTCTGCTCATCTCCTCCTCGATATTCTTGCCATCTCACTCCAGGGATTTTGCTCTCGTGGTAAAAATTCACAAAAACTCTAGTAGAAATGAACTAGTTGTGATTGATTTATCCCCCGGGTAGGTATATTAGGTTGCCACGATGCCTCATGGGCATGTTTTCTCCCGTGATCATTCTAGCCCTTCTTTTATTCACCAAAATGATTATTTTTCTATTAAAATAATTATTTATACCCATTTTTCACATGTCGGGGTGCTTAGTGCCACCCTGTGGTCACTTCTTTATTACTCTGGAATGATTTATGCATTTTCTAGGCATCATTTCTTATTTTATTTTTTTTTCTTCTTTTTTTCTCTATTTTTCACCTGTCGTAATGATTATTTTATTAAATAATTATTTTTGGCTTGTAATTCTTCTCGACTAGGCCACTTTATGTGCTCCTCCGCAACTTTTCCTTTACACAATTGCGCATGTTTTTACGAGAATTTGATCTCTTATACAAATTATGCCGACCAATCAAAAAATCTAAAAAATTATAAAACCATTTAAAAAAAAAAAACATTGAAATACTTTGAAATAGACTAAAACTTGGTAAACCATTCATCTACAACTGAAATATGTGTCTCTCGCATGACACTCATCCCATATCTTGCTGACATTTTAATTTTTTTTGAAACAATGACTCATGAATCATCTAAATCTTCAATCACCTACACAAGCTACGAGCTTACTTTTTCTATACTCTAGGGCACTATTAGTTTACGTTACTATTTTCGTTGTTTACATGCTTTTTCACCTGGACCCAAGTATTCTCCATATTTTCCTTGAACTATACACATTTCTTGGGGCATCATTCTTCACCCTTGTCATTTATTAGAACATTTGGGACTACATCTCGATAACAAAATATTTGTGCAACTATCTTGAATGTTGTTGGTTTAAGTGTGTGTAATTGTACTTATTTCCCTATTAAGTGGGATTGTTTATCTCTCGTATTGCATTGCATTCGTGTATGTTGCATAGAGTTGGTCGTTTTTAGCACAGGACGGTTGTTTGTATCTTGGATTTTCATGTCATTTTACGCCTCTGTCGTATGCTTACATTTTAATAAGGACCAATGATGAGGATTCTAAGCAAAATGATGATTATGTATTGTTTCTATAAGGCATTGGTTTGTGGATAGCTCAATATCCCTTTTTACTTTCTCATCTCCTTTCTTCTCACTTTCTCTCCTACTCTATTTTTTGATCGATTGATCGAGTTTCTCCATCACCCCATCGACACTCGAGGGGGCATCCTTCATCCTTCATCCTATTAATTTTTCTTCTACCCCTTCAAAAATTTCTACTCGTTTACATTTGTCTACTTTCTTTGAAGTGACGTGGCTTATGTCACCCCAAAGAGGGGAAAATGTAGACACTTGTAGTTTGATCAAAGCACTATTATTTCTAATATTTCACTTATTATTCTCTTCCTCACAAATTTACGACATCGCATCAGTTAGATCTATCTAACTCCCCTCTTACGACACTCTTTTGGTCATATTTCCTCTTGTAAACTAATTAAATAGGTTATAATAACCTCTTCTTGGCTAAATATTCTCTTCTTTACCACCTCTATTAGCTCCTGGAATATCAATCCACTTCATTGGATTGATTAAGCCTTTCAGAACCCTCCCAGAAACCTAATTTCTCTCTAAATAGGATTAATTACCCTCTAAACATGGTTAGCTAGTCTTAACCATGATCAACCTCTCCCTAAAACTAGTCAAATGTTACTTTGACTTGCTAATTTACTTGTTGACTCCCTTTTTAGTCCCACATGCACCAAAAATCCTCCCATTTCCCAAATGGAAAACTATAAATAGCCTACTACCCCCCTCTCATTTCTAAGAACACTTCTTCCCTCTAACCTAAACTATAGTATTATTGCTAGGATTAGGAGTTTCATTCCATTCTATTGAGCTATTTTCTTTTCTTTTACATTTCTATCACACAATATGGAGTAAATGGGAAGAACCATTGGTCTTGAAGCCATTAATGATGAGATCTAATTCTCTTGAAACATAAACTGATTGCTTAGATCCTTTTAGGTTCATTTACTTTAAGCTTTCAAGAATAGAGGTTAACTTCATTTGTTTAAATTGCTTGTTTACTTCAAGTTAATGCATGCAAATAGGATTCCTTGCTCATTTCTTATCATATGGTCCATTGAGGGGATTTTGCATAAAGATTTGGGGTTCTTGAGTGTTTCTTACCCCATTTCAATAGCTCTTGCAAAACCTTTCATTAGAATACAATATGCTTCTAGAGGTCTCCAGTTTAATTCCCACTAAGCCTTGGTATTTTCATTAAAGAGGGTTTTATCTCTTCCCTGCAAGGAAGTTGATGGTTTTCACCTAAAAGGGGTTTGAATCTAAAACTCTTATTCTTAGAATTATCTCAAATTTTGATGGTGTAGGGGGATGCAAGAAAATCTTTCCCATTTTTGGGAAAGATCTATTCAATCCCAACAATTGACACCTTAGATGCTCATTACAATGTTAGATAAGAACAATAATGTTGATGCATTATAGATAGGTTGCTTATTTTACCCAATTGATGTTTTAGTTCTATTATCAACTAGATAATAGAAGTTCATCTCATAGAAGACATAAATGACAATTATTTCATGAATGCATTTGAAATTTCTTTTGAAGTATGAGATGCAAGTGTTGGTCAATGATGAACATGATAAATTGTGTTGATTCTATATTTGTCTATTATAGGAATATTATGATGTAGCCAAAATTGAGATCCAACGTAACATTCAAGGTGATGTAGTCCTTGAGTGCATTAATATGGATTTTGATACGGGGTGGGAAGAGATGATGTTTAGGATCATGTTTTGTACAACATTCATTCGATCAATATTTTTATGTTAAACTGGGACAGGACATTGATACTCTATGAAATGCAAAAGATCATTTTCCAAAGGACTTTAGAAGTTGAGGTCATACTTCCATGTCATATTTCATATTCAATTAATATAATTAGTTTTTGGAAGCATTTTCTTGTAGCAAGGTTTTCTATCGACAATAGAAATACTCTTATCGGGTGTTTGTTTAGTTTCCACACATTGAGTTTGTATATGTTATTGGCTACCAAGGAGATGTATTAACTCACATCATCTCAATCAAATATCTTTACAAATAGAGCACTTTCAAAGGAGGAACTAATATGAATTTGTTACAAAGTTTTGAATTATTTTTAAGAGAGTAATTGAAATATTTTTTGAATTTTATTGGTCAAATAAATTAACAAGTTATTTTTTTCTACATGGATACTTCATCTTCTCCTCTAATTAATGTGGCAACCCTTGGTAGAGAGGAAAAGGAGGTTTTCAATGGAATAATTTGTAAAGATGCAAGAGATGTTCCCATTGCAGTGTAAACCGAGTAGATGGGAAGGGAGATATTGTACATTGTATCCTTCAGAAGATCAATGAATCAAACACCCTTCCCATCTATCCTAGAGATTATTATTTTGCTAGGTATTACTCTAAACTCTAGATTGGATGCAGATTGGGTGAATTTTTTACATTCTTTACCTAATGCCCTTCTACGGATGACTATCTCATGATGAGTCTCATGTTCAGCATCAGACATCTTTCTTACAGCCACCTCTGTAATTTCACCACGTAATTCACTCCTTGATGCTTGAGAAGATTTATTTGTTCCATTTCTGTTTGTATGTGACCTATCCCTAGAGATCGACTTTCTTGTTTTGCAATTGGTGTCAGGAGATTCTGAAACTGGTATCTGATTTTTTAGTGTTATTTCTCCTGATGTACAATTATTTTCAAATTTCTCGAAATCCTTATACATTGTAGGAAATTACTTGCATTCATTCTTTACAATTTGTTGATGAACGAGAGATGGCCATTTGTCTAGTTTTCATTACTACTTTCTTTTGTAACTGGATGTACAGTTTGTGTTGATTTGGCTTCAAAAAGTAAGTTATCATGATTGATCTACTTCTTGGATTCATTGTTTTCCTTCATACTTCTAAAAACATGATATTTCATGGCACTCTTCTTACCCTCGACAGAATATTCATTTTCCTGAGAGTGAGAAGTTGAGATATTTCCTCAACAATTTACTTCCAAATTCTATCAAATTGTCATCTCTGTCAAAGCGATCATGAGTTTTTGTACCTAAATACATTTTCTCTAGAGTCATATCTTCCATTTTTATAGATGTAGTGTCACTACCTAATGATAATTTATAGCTAGATGTAGTTTTTGTGCTTGTTGATATATATACAATATGTGGAAGCATGCAAATGTCATGCAAAGTCTTTAAATAAATGCATGTAAAACAAGTGACCTCGTGGATTGTATTGCTCATAAGATATGAATAAAATGGGTTTGTTCCAAAGGCCTTGGAACCATTCTAGAAATTACATTTAGCAAGTATAATGCCAAGCCCTAGAACCTTTATAAACATCCTCTAAAACACGTGAAAATGGAAGCTTTATAAAATGGCACGTGAATTATTTGATAGAATGTTTTGATGAGATGTGGTCTTATGACATATAATGAATCCAGAATACACACAAAATGATTTTTTGAAAAGGCCTTATAAATTTTAAAGAAAATGCATTTGGCAGTGATGAAGTCGTTTCCAAAATGGGATCTTTAAAATAGGGTATGAACATCCATCAATGTATAATGTAAAGTGAATTGACTTGACATCACTTACATATGCGTATATTTTAGCACATATAATAGATTTAAATTAGGTAGGAAAAATTTGCTTCATGAAAATGGTATGGGACATGGAGGTATTCTATTTCCCACTATTTAATTTACAACATTCTAACTTTTTGCATAACTATTCTTGAGTAATTACTTGATCTCAAAACTAAAAAGGGAGTTCTATTAAGTTTTCCTCATTTTTAATTTGGCCTCTTTAAGCACAAATTGCATTGATGTGAACAAAGAAAGTATGATCAAGGGTTTTTGGTGTTATGTTTTATAGCACAAGGTCCCTTGAAGATATTTGAAGTCAAGCTATAGTAAAAATATTTTTTCCTAGAATGTAGGACCTCCAATATTTGTGGAAATCATTCCTATTCCTCAAGAGCTTAGGCGGTGATAGAACTTAGTCTCAATATATGTTCCTTTCAACTATACCTTAAATGTAAATTTTTGGCTAGGCTTGTGTTGATGTTCAAAACATATTGGAAGTGGATCATATGCAGGATACTGAAAAATAACAAATTATCACGGAAGGTGCCATTGTAGTTAGCTATCTATTTGATCCTTGCTACATTCATGAGGATTGCTTTTTCCACCTATTTCTTTGTGAAATTTTGAAAGATATGATTTGTAAATTTGATTCTAAGATGATACTATAAATGGATCTATTTCTTTTACAGAAACCTCTCCTACAACAATTTGTCTAGGGACATTCCTGTCATTAATTTTTTTTCAAGGTTTCCTCCAGACAGGTGTAGATATAACCAAAAAAATTCTCTCAAGGCCAATTCACTTTTTTTGGCATGTCACATGAATGTTGCATGTAATACAACTTTCATTTGAGAGTCTCTGTAAGACCTTATGAAAGTATTTCAAGTATGGATATAAAAAATACTAAGGAAATTTTGATGTTGATTTTCTATTGCGGCTAAGTTTTTTGGCCATCTTAGGAACATTTTGGAGTTTAGTTTGTGCACATTTAGAATTATTATAATACTATGTTTAGACTAGTTGGTGTTAACATTAGTTGTGTTGTGTTGCAGTATGCTTGAACTATCCAAAATCTAGGGTTTCCTACTCATTTCAAGGTAATACCCTCGTGAAGGATTTGATCCTCTTCCATCAACAACATAATCATTTGAAGCATGCATTTTATTTCACATTTGTTACAATGATTGGATCTAAATTGTGTTGATATGCAAGACTTTAAGATCCACAATATTGTCTCGATCATGTAATGTAAAATTTCCTATAAGATTGGAAGATCTTGCATCTTCGTATGTTGGCTTTTCAAGTGTAAATTGTGTGGGCACTTGTTAGTAAATTTGTCTCTATCTTGATGCTACACAATTGTATTGATATTTTATGTTTCCTTCTATAGTATGAGCCAGAATTGTTCCCAGGCTTGATTTATCGGATGAAACAACCTAAAATTGTTCTTCTCATTTTTGTTTCTGGAAAGATTGTCCTTACGGGAGAAAAGGTGCCTTTACCTCAACTTATTACATCTTTTGGTTCTTGTGTTGTAGTATTTGTTTTCTCATTCTCATTTTGAAATAAAAACCTGACTTTTAGCTTGTCCTCCACATATGTAGGTAAGGGATGAGACATACACAGCCTTTGAGAATATATATCTAGTCTTAACTGAATTTAGGAAGGTCAACAATGGTAAGCTTCTATTATGGATTTGTTATCGGGAATATGGTCTACGTTTTTAGATAGTTTATAAAATCTATGTGAGAATAGTAGAGTGATTGACCAAATACTTTCCTTCTCATCTTGAGACATGCGTCAGGGTTAATCAACACTTCACAAGCTATGCAATTCTTGACACTGAGATATTTGTGGCCAACTTTATGCTAAGATCATTTTCTTGATCGATTTTGTTTTGTTTGACCTATCTTTTATTTACTTGTGAAGGGATATATCGGTTGTACATAATTTGATCTTCCATGCACAATCATGGAAAATTTTGAATAGGAGACATCTATGCTTCTCTTAAAATGTTGGCATTTCCGTGCTCATAAAATTTTTGTGCAATTTGTTTCGAAAGGCCAGATTGTTCATTTTATTGGTGTTATCCAAGATTCTTGTAATAGTGCCTTGTTTCTGGCTTAAAGCCTGGAACAATGCTTCTCATTGATTTTATACACTGACATTTCAATTGTATTCCTACAAGTTAAATCAGAAGTCACAACGTGTTTGTGACAAACATTTTCTAGTAATGAGTGATTAGAAGATTGAGCAAAGATGATGTTAATTGGAACTGTAATCCTCGAAAGGATACAGAGAAAGCAGGTAGAAGTTTCTTTCATTCCAAGACCTTAGTAGAGAAGTGTTTAGAGGTAGTAGATATGTAATTTAGATATTCTTGAAACACACTGAATTGTCATCCGGCCATTTGTTTCTCACCATTCATGCATGTCACTTGTGTTGTGAAGGGTTTCCAAAAATAGGCCTGTGTGTTTGGCATGGAAGCTTGTGATTATTGTGATCAATAATACATAATAAATGTTTATTTCCATGGTCATATAATCCAAACACAATACAATACAATAGGGTTAACTTTAAGGAAATGACACAATAGAAACAAAACAAGGATTCCTAAACTCTGATGATCTCTATGACAGTGATGATCAACTATTGAAACATACAGTCTCGGGATTTTTACTAATTTTGAGATTTTTAACCAATATAACACAAAGTTGTGTATTAAGGAAATTGATGCAACTTAATAGGAATTCCTAAAATATTCATCTCTGAACAAAACACAATGTATTGGAGGCAAGATAGTGAAGGAAGCAATCAACTAAGCTAGATAAGTTCTTTAGTTAAATGCAATACTTCCTGAAGGGTGTATCTAAGTCATCAAAATTCGTGAATAGAAGTATATGATAAAAATTAATAAATAAAACCATAAATGTCTTGAACGATTGATAATGATTGATGAAAATATAATAATATGTGACAAAAAAATGATCCAACAATTAGGCCTAAACTACTAGAACTACTAATCAAATAAAGGCTTGCCAATGAAATAAATGGATAAAAAGTGTGTTTCTTGTTCCTATACATATCATGATCATACGGATTTTTCAGCAGGCTTGTGTTGATGTTCAAATAATATTGGAAATGAATCATAATTAGTATATCGAAAAATTAAAATTTATCATGCGAAGTGCCATTGCAGATTAGCCAATTGTTTACTTTTCTTTACATTGTGAGGATTCCTTATAATTTTTCCTACATTGCAATCAATATTTTTTGTAATATGATCCTAGCTAGTGCCAAATTTGAAGCCTTCCAAAATAACAAAAAAGGAGTAAAAAACAGGTCTTATTGTTCTATGTATATTTGAGTGGTTTTGAGTGCATGTAATTGCACTTCTATTCGAGTACTAAAAATTTTAAAATTGGTTACAAATTTCACTTCAATCCCCAACTATTTTCATTCTTGACTTCACAAAATTAATACAATAATCAACTACTATACTTTTTTTGTTATATTAGTTCAATCCTCCAACCATGTGGAAGTTCATCACAAGATTAATACTAGACCTACATTTATGCTTTTCCATGTCACCATAAGCATATTATTCTTGTCATTTATCTGTAATTATATCTACAATTAATTTTAGAACAAACACTATATTTCTACCACATATTTTTCCTTATAATTCTTAAGCTCTAAATAATCCATGACAAGAAATGGCATCATAAGTTTTCTTGAAGGTAGAAACACAATTCATGAATAATCATACCATAACATGTCGGTAGCTTAACTGGTAGAGTGCTCAGATGTGCCAGAGGGAAGTCCAAGCTCATGTCCTTACTAGTGCATATTTTTAATCTTTGCATCAAAGGCAAGATAGGATAACTTGGTATACAAGAATCACACAAGAGAAGAACATGTAAAAATGTGATAGGTCGAAAGAGAGACCTATCGAGAAGAAGGGTTTCCCTCTCCATCACCGACTCATCAAGGACCTTTAGAGTATGATTCATTGATTTAGTATGAGGTAATTGGTAGGGGTTCACAATAGGAGAAGAGACCACCCAAGGGTGTCTTGAAATCGAATAAGGAACCATAACAATAGGGGATCAATGGTTAAGTGAGAAGGGAGAAAATGAACCAAAAATGTAGGATTGGCCCCCTTCTCTTTTTAATCGACCACAATCCCTTGAAAAATTACCTATTTCAAAACACATGTGACATCGAAAGGCTAATCTTTCAAATTATAGTCTTTGTTTGTAGACTATATCACCAATCTATAAATTTATGCTCGGTAGAAGGTCCTGGTGAGATCTAGGTCCACAAGAATCATAGCATAAGTAGTATGAAGCTGAAAGGAGGTAGCATTGTCAAATTTTCAAAGGCGCCCATCTTATTCGCAATGTCTTCAAGGCATGATTATCCCATAGTTCCAGGGGAGGCATGGGAGTCTCGATCCAAATGGGAAATGTGTCAAAGGATTCTTTCAATGGATTGAATAGGGATACCAGGGTTTAGTTATAAGCATGTATAGTTGTACCCAAACCCAATACCTATTATGTATGTTTTCATGATCCTCAATAGATTTAAACACAACAATGAAATATCTTGAAGAAAAGAAAAGACTTGATTTTACCATGAATTTTGAGGATCCATTAAACATTGATCCATTCATGTAACCGAGATAGCTTTGGCTAAAAATTGTTGAATTTGCACATGAAACCATCTCGCAGTATGCATCTTCAAAATCTCAGACTTTACTTGAGCAAATCATCTTCCAGTTTCAAGAAAGGGGTGTCTTTAGTTGGTAACAAGGGTTTTTGGGTGCTTACTACAGTGGCCACACCGTACCCCTTTTTCCTATGTGTGTTACTTCCCACGCACTCCAATAAGGCATTCGCAACTGAAGATGATTTAAGGGCTTTACCCTTATCCGCAACAATCATAGGCTAACCCCATCAACATCGGTATGGTGCTACCTTCACCAAATTTAGCATATTGTGCAATCGAGGCCATCGATTTATGTCCCTAGCAACCATGGCCCCATGTTTCCACTTAATGTATCCATCGGTGAGAAAAGAAGAAACCAAAGTATCAGATCCATCCACCACAGGCACATTATGATCACTATTTTCTTGGTGATTCTTTCTACCTCCACCGACTTTGTCATTGTTGGGGTGTGGAGTCTATTTTTGGTCTTCTTGAATCACTGTTGAAGTCCTGAGCTCGAAAGCAGATTAAGTTTGGAGACTTTAGGAGCATTCGTAGTCGTTTGCTATGCGTTGTTGTGTAGTCACATTGTGTCATTTGCTGCGACGTTGCTATCACGATCACTATGTCGTTGTTGCGACATATTATTATTAATGGTCATTAACATTGGGACTATTTTTCCAGGTCATGGCAAGTTGAAAGATTGTGAATTTTAATCTTCTAGGGTCACTTTATGGCTTCTTAGAAGGATTGTAATCCTATAAATAGAGGTTTTAGGGTATCTTGAATATATCCGGAGTGTTCAAGACGTCTTGAGTCTTAGAGATCAAGAGGTGATCATGAGTGATCAAGGTTAAGCAATTGGGTGTCAATTGTGGTTTAGCATCTTTGGAATTTTTTTGTGAGTTCATAACTGAGAGAAGACTGTGAGAGTTGTTTTAATCTTGTTGATAATAAAATGCGAGAAAGTTCTTGGTGAACATAGCCCACATTGGGTGACCAATTTAAATCTTGTCTTGTCTTCTTTTGTGCATTATTCATTTATGTTGTTATATTTCTACAAGTATGATTACGCTATATAGTTTCCCTCTTTGCTATGGTTTAAGGAATTGTTTCACATATTTCTTCTCTAATTCCTAACAATTGGTATTAGAGATTTGGTGGTTTTTTGCTGAAGTTGTAAATCACATGGAAAGTTTAGCTTGAGTGGGAGCTATAAGGTGAGGGCATATCAAGGGTTGAAAGTTCAATGGGTAGAAATTTGGTTTGTGGAAGATGCAAACAAAGGATTACTTATATCGAAGGACCTCTATGTTACTTTGGCTGGAAAAGAAAAGAAACCTACAGTCATATCAAATAAGGATTGGGAGTTGCTGGATAGAAAGGCACTCGGGGAAATTCACTTATGCCTTACATCTTCGGTTTATTTCAACATATCGCAGAGAAGACCACGGAAGGTCTCATGAGTGCGTTAGGAAGTTATATGAAAAACCCTCTACCTCTAATAAAATATTTTTGATGAAAAATTTATTTAATATGAAGATGTCTGAGAATGGTTCTATTGCTTTGATCATTTGAATGAATTTAATACGGTTGTGAGTATGTTAAACTCAATAAAAATTGACTTTGATGATGAGGTTAGGGCTTTGTTGATTTTGTGCTCCTTGCCAGATAGTTGGGATAGCTTGGTTATGGTTGTAAGTAATTTAGTCTCTAATAACTCAAAGCTGAAGTTTGAGGATGTAATAGGTGTGATCCTAAGCGAGGAAATGTGAAGGAAGAGCACCGGAGATTCTTCTACTTCTGGAAATGCTTTGATAGTGGAGAGCAGAGGGAGACAAAAGAACAGAGGGAAAGGTAACCATGGGAAGTCGAATGATCACGGAAGGTCAAAGTCCAAGAGTAAGATAGAATGTTGGCACTGTGGGAAGGTTGGTCATGCTAAGAAAGATTGATGGGCTCTTTGAGATAAGAAGAACAAGAAGGAAGAAACTAAAGAGGTAAACTAGCGGTAAGAGGTGATGTTTGTTAAGATGCCTTAATTCTTTATTTAGATAATATTGTTGAATCTTGGATGTTAGATTCATGGGATTCTTTCCATGCCACCCCACATAGACATTACTTTCTTGATTTTGTTCTAGGTGAGTTTGGACATGTATATCTTGGTGATGATGAACCATGCAGCATAGTAGGGAAAGGTTGTGTTTGGGTGAAAATGTGGAATGGGAACATATGGATACTTAAGGACGTCATGGGGGCATGTGCCTAAATTGAGGCGCAACTTGATCTCGGTGGGACAACTAGGTAGTGATGGCATGTACGGTCAGTTTTACAACAAATTCTTGGAAGGTTACCAAGGAGCTCATGTAGTTGCGAGAGGTAAGAAAAATTGTACTTTTTATTTAACCGGTGGTGCTGATTATTGAAATTTAGTTGCTGCGAGATGGAGATGCAACTTTGTGGAACCAGAGACTCGGTCATATGAGTCACGAGGGCATGTAGATTATAAAGGACAAGATGCTGGATTAAAGGAGTTAGATTGAGACTTCGTGAGGAATGTGTTTATTGGAAATAGAAGCGGGTGAGATTCCTCAAGGTTTGACCTACCGGGAAGGAGGGTAAGTTGGAGTTAGTGCATACATATGTATGGGGGCCCCTAAGGTAAACTCTATTGGTGGTTCATGTTATTACGTCACTTTCATTGATGATGTAACTAGAAAAGTTTGGGTATATTGCATTAGAAAGAAATATGATGTGTTTGAAACTTTCAAAATATGGAAAGCCTTGGTTGAGAATGAAACAAGTCTCAAGTTGAAATGTATCGAAGGTCGGATAATGGAGGGAATATTACAATAATGAATTTCTTGATTCTTGTTGGTAAATGGGATCCATAGGAAAAGAACACGGATTCAAATACTCCACGAGGAAAATGGAGTGTCGAAAGAATGAACAATACAATCATGGTGTGTGCTAGGTGTATGAGGTTACATGTGGGGCTGCCACTCATGTTTTGGGTGGAAATGGTAAGAAAAACTATTTATCGATTAACATAGGACCCTCATGGTTTGGATGGAGGTATACCTAAGGAGGCTTGGTCAGTAAGAAAATTGATTACTCATTTCTTGGAGTATTTGGATGTGAGCTATTTGTTCACATTGATAAAGATGATAGGACCAAGATAGAGGATAAGTATGAGAAATTCACCTTTGTTGGATATGGTGAAGATGATTTTGGTTTCCATGTTTGGAATCTTAAAGACGGGAAAATATTTCGGTCTAGAGATATTTTCTTTAATGAAAAAGTCATGTATAAAGATCAGTTGTAGGAACAGAAAGAAGAATCAAAGAAATAATACACAATGTTAGAGGACATTGCAGACAACAAGGTGTCGAGGGCCGGTTGGGTACAACATGTTCCGGCATAGCATAGCGATTCAGTACTCTACTCATCGGGAACCCCAAACTCCCGAGATGAGAAGGTCTTCTAGGGTAAGAAGGGAACACGGACGATTTACTCCATCCTTGAATTATTTATTGCTCATTGACGGTGGAGAGCCAAAGTGCTTTGAAGAAGTAGTGTAGGAGGATGCCGAAGAAGAAGTGGGAGCAGACCATGGATGAAGAGCATAGATCTCTTATGGTAAACTAGAATTGGGATCTGGTGGAGCTACCCCGAGGAAAGAGAGAGCATTGCAAAACACGTGGTTGTATAGAATCAAAAGAGGAAGATGGAGGAAGGAAATGATACAAGGCCCGGTTAGTGGTCAAAGGATTTGCATAGAAGAAAGGTATAGACTTTGATGAAATTTTTTCTCCGGTTGTTAAAATGACTTCTATTAGGATTGTTCTTGGTTTAGTTGTAGTAGAAGACATACACTTAGAACAGTTGGATGTGAAGACTGCATTCCTTCATGGTGAGTTGGAGGAGGAATTGTACATGCAAGCAGCCATAGGGTTATGAGGTCAAAGGGAAGGAGAGGTTAGTGTGTAAATTGAAGAAGAGCTTGTATGGCCTGAAACAAGCTCCATGGCAGTGGTACATGAAGTTTGACAATTTTATGCAGGAGCAGGGTTACTCCAGGTGTCACTTAGACCATTATGTGTACATCAAGAAGTTTCTTGATGGTAGTTATATTATTTTGTGCTTGTATGTAGATGATATGCTTGTTGCAGGGAAGAACATGCAGGAAATAAAGGTACTCAAGAAATAGCTAGGTGACTCCTTTGTTATGAAGGATTTGGGGACAACAAAACAAATCCTTGGTATGAGAATAACTCGGAAACAGGGAAGGAGAGGAAGCTGGTATTATCTCAAGAAGATTACATAAAGAAGGTCTTGGAGAGGTTTAGTATGCAAGATGTTAAACTGGTTGGTACTCCTTTGGCAGGTCACTTTAAATTATCAAAGGAGCAGAGTCCCAAGATTGAGGAGGATAGAATCTAGATGTCTAAGGTATTGTACTCATCAATAGTTTGTAGCTTGATGTATGCTATGGTATGCACTAGGCTTGACATTTCCCATGCAGTGGGAGCAATGAGTAGGTTTATGAGTGATCCAGGTAGAGAAACCGTAGGCAAAAGATAAATTGGATCCTTCGGTATTTGAGAGGGACCATGGGAGTAGCATTGTGTTTTAGTGGATCAGACACTACATTACGTGGATATGTAGATTCAGACATGGCAGGAGATTTGGACAACAAGAGGAGCATGACAGGTTATGTATTTACGGTTGGTGATACAACGATATGTTAGATTTCACAATTACAAAAGGTTGTGGCTTTGTCAACCATAGAAGCTTGAGTATATGATCTTGCCAGAGAGAGGCAAGCAAAGGAGATGATTTGGCTACAATAGTTGCTTGATGAGTTGGGTCATAAGTAAGAGGAGGAAGTTGGGAGACTACACAATGATAGTCGAGAGCGTTATTCATTTTTGAAGAACTCCGCTTTCTACTCTAGGATGAAGCACATTCGGCTAGGATATCATTTCATCAGACAAATTTGGAAGAAGATAAGTTGAAGTTGGAAAATATTAATACCAGTGAGAATCTATAGAGATATGATGACCAAGGTGGATACTGAGGAGAAGTTGAAATTGTGTTTAAACTTGATTGGCCTTTATGGTTGATAATGAAGGGTTAAGAACTTTGCTCGGTGGAAACATTCTCCAAGTGGGAGATTGTTGGGGTGTGGAGATTTTTGGTCTTCTTGAATCGGTGTTGAAGTCTTTGGGCTCGAAGCGGTTAAGTTTGGAGACATCGAGCATTCTGCAGTCATTTTTGTGATCTTGTTGTGCGATCACCTGCGTCGTTGCTATGCGATGTTGCTTTGTTAATTGGCGATTAACGTCCGGGACTATTTTTCCGGTCGTGGGAAGTTGAAAGATTGCGACTTTCAATGTTCTAGGGTCAACTTTATGGCTTCTTAGAAGGATTGTAATCCTATAAATAGAGGTGTTAGGGTATCTTGAAGATATCTTGAGTGTTCAAGAGGTCTTGAGTCTTAGAGATCAAGAGGTGATCAAGAGTGATCAAGGTTAAGCAATTGTTTGTCAATTGCGGTTTAGATGTGGTTTAGCATGTTTGGAATTCTCATTTGTGAGTTCATAACTAAGAGAAGACTGTGAGAGTTGTTTTACTCTTGTTGATAATAAAATCTGAGAAAGTTCTTGGTGGACATAGCCCACATTGGGTGAACCACGTTAAATCTTGTCTTGTCTTCTTTTGTGCATTATTCATTTATGTTGTTATATTTACGCAAGTATAATTCTCGCTATATAGTTTCCTCTGCATATGGTTTGAGGAATTGTTTCCGCATATTTCTTCTCTAATTTCTAATAGTCGCCACCACTAGACTCTCGGCCTGACACGTTAGGGTTCTGTGGTAGGCATTAGGGCCTCAACATCATCGACATCATATAGTGAAATATATTCATAAGTCATAAACTGATAATAATTTTATTACCAAGTGACTTTGGCTCAAATTTGTGTAAAAATCCTTTACATTCTATATGAGTTGGAGGGTTTGGATACAAATGATTTAACATTCATAGTTATATTAATCATTATGATGACTACTAGTCTTGGATGTAGGAATTGAAAGAGTTTGAGAAAACCAAATGTACTAAATGAAGCAAAGAGATTTCTCAATTCGGTCATGAACATCATAAACTCGTAAAAACTTATTTTAATAAATTTTATGTATTTTCTCTTTAGTCTAATATTGAAAAAGGGTGGATGTTGTTTGTAAATTTGTTAATTAGGATAAGGATGTGTAGGAAAGAAACTAAATGGGACCCAAAAGAGAAAAACTTCGTTAGGGAGGAGGTGTGTAGTATAGGTAAAGACATTGAATTTAAAATAAATGTTCATCTATCTATAAATACGAATTTAAATAAAAACATAAAATGGATAGGATGAGGGAAGCATGTAGATCCACTAGAGAGTGGAAAATGACTAGTTCCATTGAGGATGACTAAAACATGAGAATCTTCCATCTTAATTAGATCTTTTCCATAAGGAGTGACTATTCTATCTACCATAATTTTAATTGTAATACATCACCATAATATTAACTAAATCTTGAGTCATCATTTGTTATGAATATATGTCATTCCGTGTACGTTACATACAATTAGTTCATGCATTGAAATCTTCTAGTAGACGAATGTCTCCACTAGCCAAGAAAGTTGTTATTTCATGTTGCAAGTGTAGTACAAAAGAGAATCATTAATATCAAAAAATAACATAAGGTGGTGAGGTTGGTAAAAAAATGACGTCCACCAAAAGTATTAGAAGTGGGTTTCCTTTCTAAATATACCCAAAGGACGTGGCGTGGACATACCATTCTTTACTATAGATTGATCTAGATATTCTTTGTGAATGCATATTAATGTTCCACTATAGCATCTCAAAGTCGAGATGAAGTTTAGGTGTATAAAATGAAATAAAAAATTATCCTTGAAGAAGGTAGTGAGCGAATTCTCACGTGTTTCCATAAAGAAAATCAATTCTAATAATTGAATCAAATTATTTGAAGATATCGGTGAGAAGACAAGTGCGCCACCACAATTCCACACGATTAGTGAGAGAAAAAACCTGAGACATAAAATCCGGTCTGTGAGGAGGAAGATGGGGAACACCATAATTTTGACCATTCTTGAGGAGGCCATCTTGGATCCAATCTCTTTCTCTTCACATGACAACCCATTTTCCACACTTCCTTTCCACAACCATTTTATGTATGTTCTCTTTCAAGTCTTCCTATTGGATCTTAGTCAGGTCTTCATCAATGTAATTTATTTCAAAAAGAGTGAAAAGAGTTTTATTAGATCAGAATACTCGGATTCTATCCGGAAGGTTTTTAAACTTGACAATAAGAAAGCTCATGGGTATACCACACCCTCTCAAACAGATTTTTATTTTATTTTAAAGTGTTACGTACAAATTCCGCACGTTAAAGAGAGTTGTCATGTTTCCCAAGACTCTAGGCCTCTAAACTTCAATTATCATCTTTTGTTATTAATTGATCTATTGAGGTGTGAGAGGCGCCCTTTCAATAAAACCAGTTTGCTTGATTGTTCTTCGTATGATCATCTTCAAGTTTTAAATACATTTTATCTAGTCCTCGAGTTGTTTTTGAAACTGGGTCAATCTTAGTTTGCATCGAGTTTTCAATGGCGAAGCCATGGTGTTAGGGATCGTTATTCTGGAAGCCCCCATCATTTGGGAATTTAAGTAAAAAGACCAGTGTTGTTATGTAAGAAACAAGAACGTGCGAGGTGGAGTTTTGTTATACAAAAAAAAATAATGGTATGGGAAAGCAGTAGATGCAAGCATGAGTTTCAGGCGTCCATGTTGGTCTTTATCAGAACACGGGGCATTTCATGATGAGACATTGGTTTTACTATTAAATGAGTGGAAGAGTATGTTAAATGTATCAAATCCTCAGACATGACCTGCAGCGATCAGTTCATCTATGGACATAATTAGAATCTTGGACGATTACCATACATAATTATGTCGCATCTGCCAAAGGAAAAAAATGAAAAATTTAAAACGCTTTGTTAATTTCGTCAGTTTTGTCATTCATTGTGTCAGGGCTTTTTTTTTTAATGTTTTGATGATTTTCATCGTTATGTTAATGTTTAATTACTTCTACTTAAATCGTTAAACGTTGATTTTCATGGTAATATGTCGATGTTCGATTATTCTTCTTTAATCATTTCAAATTAATATTACAAAAGAAAGTCACACGAGATAAGGCATAATGTACATAGGATTAACATCATAATTGAATAAACGGTTTTGGAAGTTTCAAAACGATAAACTTTCTCACGATGCGAGAAGCATGGCATAAACTTGTTTAAGATGCATGTCATACAATTTTGAGAATTTGTTTTTGTTTTTGTTTTTGTATGAAAAGTAAAATTAGAAGGGAAATCGAATAGGTTATAGTCCAATGCACGGTATATGATGGTGTAAGTAGCGACCCACCAATGTTCCAATCCTATGAGATATATAAATAAGGGACGAGGACACGATCACGTCTTAGGTAAATTTGACAAAATGACATCCCTCAATGCTTGGCACCTAAGCATTAAGAATTTTGTGCACTTGACACGTGTGCAAGCTTGATTCAATCAAAAATAAAACTAGGGCAAGATTAATGTTTTAATATTGATATTTGTTTTTAACTAGAAACATGTCATCATATGAATTAGTCAAATAATAGAGCATTAAAGTACATAGATGCTTTATCAATGAAAATGTCGTTGGTTGGTATTTATGGTCCAAAATGATCAACTTATAAAAATTAGAAGATAAATCAAGAGAGTTTGGGATATACATTACCCTCATTTTGAAAGCTTGAGAGAAACCAAATAGGATGACTCTCCCAATAATAGATCTTTCACTAATCGGCCAAATTTCCTTGGATATTGTATTATTCTTGGCATAAACCCCCAATGTTCATAACTAAGAGAAGACTATGAGAGTTGTTTTACTCTTGTTGATAATAAAATCTAAGAAAGTTCTTGGTGGACGTAGCCCACATTGGGTGACCAATTTAAATCTTGTCTTTTCTTCTTTTTGCATTATTCATTTATGTTTTTATATTTACGTAAGTATGATTCGCTATATAGTTTCCTCTTGCTATGGTTTAAGGAATTGTTTCTATGTATTTCTTCTCTAATTCCTAACAATTGGTATGAGAGCTTTGGTGGTTCTTTGCTGAAGTTGTAAATCACATGGAAAGTTTAGCTTGATTGGGAGCTATGGCGGTGAGGGCATATCAAGCGTTGAGCGATTCAATAGGCGAGAACTTTGGTTTGTGTAAGATGCAAACAAAGGATTACTTATATCAAAAAGGGCCTCTATGTTACTTTGGGAAAAGCAAAGAAACCTACTGACCATGTTAGATGAGGATTGGGAGTTCTTTGGATAGAAAGGCACTCGGAGAAATTCATTTATGCCTTGCATCTTTGGTTTCTTTCAACATATCGTAGGAGAAGACCACGGAAGGTCTCATGAGTGCGTTGGGGAAGTTATATGAAAAACCCTCTACCTCTAATAAAATATTTTTGATGAAAAATTTATTTAATATGAAGATGTCTGAGAATGGTTCTGTTGTTGATCATTTGAATGAATTTAATATGGTTGTATGTTAAACTCAATAAAAATTGAATTTGATGATGAGGTTAGGGCTTTGTTGATTTTCTGCTCCTTGTCAGATAGTTGGGACAGCTTGGTTATGGTTGTAAGTAATTTTGTATCTAATAACTCAAAGCTGAAGTTTGAGGATGTAATAGGTGTGATCTAAGCAAGGAAATGTGAAGGAAGAGCACCAGAGATTCTTCTACTTACGGAAATGCTTTGATAGTGGAGAGCAGAGGAGACAAAAGAACAGAGAGGAAAGGTAACCTGGGAAGTCAAATGATCACGGAAGGTCAAAGTCCAAGCGTAAGATAGAATGTTGGCACTTTGTGGGAAGGTTGGTCATGCTTAAGAAAGATTGATGGGCTCTTTGAGATAAGAAGAACAAGAAGGAAGAAACTAAAGAGGTAAACTAGTAGTAGGTGATGTTTGTCAAGACGCCTTAATTCTTTATTTAGATAATATTGTTTAATCTTGGATGTTAGATTCATGGGATTCTTTCCATGCCACCCCACATAGACATTACTTTACTGATTTTGTTCAGGTGAGTTTGGACATGTATATCTTGGTGATGATGAACCATGTAGCATAGTAGGGAAAGGTTGTGTTTCGGTGAAAATGTGGAATGGGAACATATGGCTACTTAAGGACATCGGGCATGTGCCTAAATTGAGGTGCAACTTGATCTCGGTGGGACAACTAGGTAGTGATGGCATGTACGGTTAGTTTTATAGCTGATTCTTGGAAGGTTACCAAGGGAGCTCTTGTGGTTGTAAGAGGTAAGAAAAATGGTACTTTGTATTTAACCAGTGGTGTTGATTATTGCAATTTAGTTGCTGTAGATGGAGATGCAACTTTGTGGCACCAGAGACTCGGTCATATGAGTCATAAGGGCATGTATATTATAAAGGACAGGTTGCCTGGATTAAAGGAGTTAGATTTGGACTTATGTGAGGACTGTGTTTATGGGAAACAGAAGCGGGTGAGATTCCTCAAGGTTGGACCTACCAGGAAGGAGGGTAAGTTGGAGTTAGTGCATACAGATGTATGGGGGCCAACTAAGGTAAACTCTATTGGTGGTTCATGTTATTACGTCACTTTCATTGATGATGCAACTAGAAAAGTTTGGGTATATTGCATTAGAAAGAAATCTGATGTGTTTGAAACTTTCAAAATATGGAAAGCCTTGGTTGAGAATGAAACAAGTCTCAAGTTGAAATGTCTCAGGTCGGATAATGGAGGGGAATATTGCAACAATGAATTTCTTGATTATTGTTCGGTAAATGGGATCCACAGGAAAAGAACGGTTCCAAATACTCCACAGGAAAACGAAGTGTCGAGAAAGAATGAACAATACAATCATGGAGTGCGCTAGGTGTATGAGGTTACATGCGGGGCTGCCACTCATGTTTTGGGTGGAAGCGGTAAGAAAAATTGTTTATCTGATTAACATAGGACCCTCTATGGCTTTGGATGGAGGTATACCTAAGGAGGCTTGGTCTGGTAAGAAAATTGATTACTCATTTCTTAGAGTATTTGGATGTGAGGTATTTGTTCACATTGATAAAGATGATAGGACCAAGTTAGAGGATAAGTATGAGAAATTCACCTTTGTTGGATATGGTGAAGATGACTTTGGTTTCCGTGTTTGGAGTCTTAAAGATAAGAAAATATTTCGGTCTAGAGATATTGTCTTTAATGAAAAAGTCATGTATAAAGATCAGTTGTAGGAACAAAAAGAGGAATCAAAGAAATAATACACAGTGTTAGAGGAAATTGTGGACAACAAGGTGTCCAAGGGGCCGGTTCAAGTACAACATGTTCGGCATAGCCAGTTCAGGTACCTACTCATCAGGAACCCCAAACTCCTGAGGTGAGAAGGTCTTCTAGGGTAAGAAGGGAAACTGAACGATTTACTCCATCTTTGAATTATTTATTGCTCACTGACAGTGGAGAGCCAGAGTGCTTTGAGGAAGCAGTGTAGGTGGATGCCAGGAAGAAGTGGGAGTAGACCATGGATGAAGAGCATAAATCTCTTATGGTAAACTAGAATTGGGATCGGTGGAGCTACCCGAGGGAAAGAGAGCATTGAAAACACATGAGTGTATAGAATCAAAAGAGGAAGATGGAGGAAGGAAATGATACTGTCCTTGTTGGTGGTTAAAGGATTTGCATAGAAGAAAGGTATAGACTTTGATGAAATTTTTTCTCTGGTTGTTAAAATGACTTCTATTAGGATTGTTCTTGGTTTAGTTGCAGTAGAAGACCTGCACTTAGAACAGTTGGATGTGAAGACTGCATTCCTTCATGGTGAGTTGGAGGAGGAATTGTACATGCAAAGCAGCCACAGGGTTATGAGGTCAAAGGGAAGGAGAGGTTAGTGTGTAAATTGAAGAAGAGCTTGTATGGCCTAAAACAAGCTCCACGGTAGTGGTACATGAAGTTTGACAGTTTTATGCAGGAGAGCGAGGGTTACTCCAGGTGTCACTTAGACCATTACGTGTACATCAAGAAGTTTCTTGATGGTAGTTATATTATTTTGTGCCTGTATGTAGATGATATGCTTGTTGTAGGGAAGAACATGCAGGAAATAAAGGTACTCAAGAAACAGCTAGGTGACTCCTTTCTTTATGAAGGATTTGGGGACAGTGACAAAACAATTCCTTGGTATGATAATAACTCGAACGGAGGAAGGAGAGGAAGCTGGTATTATCTCAACAAGATTACATAAAAGAAGGTCTTGAGAGGTTTAGTATGCGGGATGTTAAACTGGTTGGTACTCCTTTGGCGGAGGTCACTTTAAATTATCAAAGAGTAGAGTCCCAAGGCGAGGAGGATAGAATCTAGATGTCAGGTATTGTACTCATCAACGAGTTAAGTAGCTTGATGTATGCTATGGTATGCACTAAGCTTGACATTTCCCATGCAAGTGGGAGCAGTGAGTAGGTTTATGAGTGATCCAGGTAGAGAGCACTGGCAGGCAGTAAAGTGGATCCTTTGGTATTTGAGAGGGACCATGGGAGTAGCATTGTGTTTTAGTGGATCAGACACTACATTACGTGGATATGTAGATTCAGACATGGCAGGAGATTTGGATAGCAAGAGGAGCACGATAGGTTATGTATTTACGGTTGGTGATACAACGATGAGTTAGATTTCATAGTTACAAAAGGTTGTGGCTTTGTCAACCATAGAGGTTGAGTATGTTGCTGCCACAGAGGCAAGCAAGGAGATGATTTGGCTACAACAGTTACTTGATGAGTTGGGTCATAAGCAGGAAGTTGGGAGACTACACAATGATAGTCAGAGCATTATTCATTTTTGAAGAACTCCGCTTTCCACTCTAGGACGAAGCACATTCAGCTGAGATATCATTTCATCAGGACAACTTTGGAAGAAGATAAGTTGAAGCTGGAAAAGATTAATACCAATCAGAATCCTGCAGATATGATGACCAAGGCGGTCATAAGGAGAAGTTGAAATTGTGTTTAAATTTGATTGGCCTTCATGGTTGATAATGAAGGGTTAAGAACTTTGCTCAGTGGAACATTCTCCAAGTGGGAGATTGTTGGGGTGTGGAGCTATTTTTGGTCTTCTTGAATCAGTGTTGAAGTGTTGGAGCTCGAATGGTTAAGTTTGGAGACTTTCAGGAGCATTCTGCAGTCATTTGTTGTGATCTTGTTGTGCGATCATTTGTTTCATTGCGATGTTGCATTAATTGGTACATTAACGCGTCGGGACTATTTTTCAAGTCGTGGGAAGTTGAAAGATTGCGACTTTCAATCTTCTAGGGTCAGCTTTATGGCTTCTTAGAAGGATTGTAATCCTATAAATAGAGGTGTTAGGGTATCTTGAAGATATCTTGAGTGTTCAAGAGGTCTTGAGTCTTAGAGATCAAGAGGTGATCAAGAGTGATCAAGGTTAAGCAATTGGGTGTCAATTGTGGTTTAGATGTGGTTTAGCATTTTTAGAATTCTGTTGTGAGTTCATAACTAAGAGAAGACTGTGAGAGTTGTTTTACTCTTGTTGATAATAAAATCTGAGAAAGTTCTTGGTGGACATAGCCCACATTGGGTGAACCACGTTAAATCTTGTCTTGTCTTCTTTTGTGCATTATTCATTTATCTGTTATATTTGTGCAAGTATAATTATGCTATATAGTTTCCTACTGCTATGGTTTGAGGAATTGTTTCCGCATATTTCTTCTCTAATTTCTAATAGTCGCCACCACTAGACTCTCGGCCTGCAGTGTTAGGGTTCTGTGAGTACGCATTAGGGCTCGAGCATCATCGACATCATATAGTGAAATATATTCATAAGTCACAAACTGATAATAATTTTATTACCAGGTGACTTTGACTCAACTTTCAGGTAAAAATCCTTTATATTCTATATGAGTTGGAGGTTTGGATACAAATGATTTAACATTCATAGTTATATTAATCATTATGATGATGACCATTACTACTAGTCTTGGATGTAGGAATTGAAAGAGTTTGAGGAAACCAAATGTACTAAATGAAGCAAAGATATTTCTCAATTGGGTCATGAACATCATAAACTCGTAAAAAACTTATTTTAATAAATTTTATGTATTTTCTCTTTAGTCTAATATTGAAAAGGGTGGATGTTGTTTAGTAAATTTGTTAATTAGGATAAGGATGTGTAGGAAAGAAACTAAATGGGACCCAAAAAGAGAAAACTTCGTTAGGGAGGAGGTGTGTAGTATAGGTAAAGACATTGAATTTAAAATAAATGTTCATCTATCTATAAATACTAATTTAAATAGAAACATAATATGGATAGGATGAGGGAAGCATGTAGATCCACTAGAGAGTGGAAAATGACTAGTTCCATTGAGGATGACTAAAACATGAGAATCTTCCATCTTAATTAGATCTTTTCCATAAGGAGTGACTATTCTATCTACCATAATTTTAATTGTAATACATCACCATAATATTAACTAAATCTTGAGTCATCATTTGTTATGAATATATGCCATTCCGTGTATGCGTTACATACAATTAGTTCATGCATTGAAATCTTCTAGCAGACGAATGTCTCCACTAGCCAAGAAAGTTGTTATTTCATATTGCAAGTGTAGTAAAAAAGAGAATCATTAATATCAAAAATAACATAAGGTGGTGAGGTTGGTAAAAAAATGACGTCCACCAAAAGTGTTAGAAGTGGGTTTCCTTTCTAAATAAACCCAAAGGACGTGGCGTGGACATACGATTCTTTACTAGATATAGATTGATCTAGATATTCTTTGTGAATGATATTAATGTTCCACTATAGCATCTCAAAGTCGAGATGAAGTTTTGGTGTATAAAATGAAATAAAAATTTATCCTTGAAGAAGGTAGTGAGCGAATTCTCACGTGTTTCCATAAAGAAAATCAATTCTAATAATTGAATCAAATTATTTGAAGATATCGGTGAGATGACAAGTGCGCCACCACAATTCCACAGGATTAGTGAGAGAAAAAACCTGAGACATAAAATCCGGTCTGTGAGGAGGAAGATGGGGAACACCATAATTTTGACCATTCTTGAGGAGGGCATCTTGGATCCAATCTCTTTCTCTTCACATGACAACCCATTTTCCACACTTCCTTTCCACAACCATTTTATGTATGTTCTCTTTCAAGTCTTCCTATTGGATCTTAGTCAGGTCTTCATCAATGTAATTTATTTCAAAGAGAGTGAAAAGAGTTTTATTAGATCAGAACACTGGATTCTATCCGGAAGGTTTTAAACTTGACAATAAGAAAGCTCATGGGTATACCACACCTCTCAAACAGATTTTTATTTTATTTTAAAGTGTTACGTACAAATTCCGCACGTTAAAGAGAGTTGTCATGTTTCCCAAGACTCTAGGCCTCTAAACTTCAATTATCATCTTTTGTTATTAATTGATCTATTGAGGTGTGAGAGGCGCCCTTTCAATAAAACCAGTTTGCTTGATTGTTCTTCGTATGATCATCTTCAAGTTTTAAATACATTTTATCTAGTCCTCGAGTTGTTTTTGAAACTGGGTCAATCTTAGTTTGCATCGAGTTTTCAATGGCGAAGCCATGGTGTTAGGGATCGTTATTCTGGAAGCCCCCATCATTTGGGAATTTAAGTAAAAAAACCAGTGTTGTATGTAACAAACAAGAACGTGCGAGGTGGAGTTTTGTTATACAAAAAAATAATGGTATGGGAAACAAGAACATGAGTGCGTCCAGGTGGATGAATTGGTTTTACTATTAAATGAGTGGAAGAGTATGTTAAATGTATCAAATCCTCAGACATGACCTGCAGCGATCAGTTCATCTATGGACATAATTAGAATCTTGGACGATTACCATACATAATTATGTCGCATCTCCCAAAGGAAAAAAAAATGAAAAATTTAAAACGCTTTGTTAATTTCGTCAGTTTTGTCATTCATTGTGTCAGGGCCTTTTTTTTCTTAATGTTTTGATGATTTTCATCGTTATGTTAATGTTTAATTACTTCTACTTAAATCGTTAAACGTTGATTTTCATGGTAATATGTCGATGTTCGATTATTCTTCTTTAATCATTTCAAATTAATATTACAAAAGAAAGTCACACGAGATAAGGCATAATGTACATAGGATTAACATCATAATTGAATAAACGGTTTTGGAAGTTTCAAAAACGATAAACTTTCTCACGATGCGAGAAGCATGGCATAAACTTGTTTAAGATGCATGTCATACAATTTTGAGAATTTGTTTTTGTTTTTGTTTTTGTATGAAAAGTAAAATTAGAAGGGAAATCGAATAGGTTATAGTCCAATGGAGTATATGATGGTGTAAGTAGCGACCCACCAATGTTCCAAAGTCTATGAGATATATAAATAAGGGACGAGGACACGATCACGTCTTAGGTAAATTTGACAAAATGACATCCCTCAATGCTTGGCATCTAAGCCTCGAGAATTTTGTGCACTTGACACGTGTGCAAGCTTTAGATTCAATCAAAATAAAATCTGGGGTCAAGATTAATGTTTTTAATATTGATATTTGTTTTTAACTAGAAACATGTCATCATATGAATTAGTCAAATAATAGAGCATTAAAGTACTATACAATGAAAATGTCGTTGGTTGGTATTTATGGTCCAAAATGATCAACTTATAAAAATTAGAAGATAAATCAAGAGAGTTTGGGATATACATTACCCTCATTTTGGAACGCAGAGAAACCAAATAGGATGACTCTCCCAATAATAGATCTTTCACTAATCGGCCAAATTTCCTTGATATTGTATTGTTAGTGGCATAAACCCCCAATGTAAGTGGTAGAAGAGAATGTACTCTAGCATTAACATAATTCTACTTAAACAAGCACAAGTGAGAAGGCCCATCGATAGACTTTTCCTAATAAAGTGGGCTCCATAGCCAACCAAAACCCCCATCATCTCCCACAACTCCCTCCCCATCGCCCCTAAGGATGAGAGACAAAATGAATGCATAATCTACTATGTTGTTGCAACAAAGGTGACAAGTAAATAATATTTTTTAGTGCCAGGATATTGGCAGAAACCTAGTGATGCTGCAAGGAGCACTCCCCCAATGGCTTATCATCTATGTAAGTGTTGTGATTCTAGACAAACATTTTCTTCTCATGCTTAAATTTTAAAAGAAGCCAAATGTGAGCACATAGCTTTTGTTATCAGCATATAATTACTAAGAAATGTCTTTGATGCTGAAAATTACATTAGCATCCTTACAAGGTTGGAAATGAATGGTAGTTTGAATGAAATCCAAATGAAAGAAATATATTCCATCCAAAGAGTCATGTCTTCGAACAAGGGTAATGTGTCTTTACTAATTATCTAGACTACTATGAGAGACTTCAAAATTGATATGTTTGAATGTTGGAGGAAAGACAAAACAAATGCAATCTTGTATTGATTGATTCTATCAATAGATGATGATTATTTCATGTACATGTCTATGCATATCTCTATCTCTATCTATATCTATGTTTCCATACAAGTTACAATACATATTTAAAATTATGATGGTAGTTACTAACAGACAATGGTATGCAAAAACTATTATAGAAAGTTCCATCTTCCTTGGTCATGTGAAAATTGTTCTTCAACATGGCATGCTTTATGGAGATGATTTGAAATGGGACTATGTAGAAGCTCCATCTGAAATATCACATTGAAGTTGAAATGGTGAGAATAAAATGTTAATGTAAACTAGTCCTATGTCATTTGTTAGGAAATAAGGGATAAAATATGTGGAACAATCCCACTCAGAATCCCAATAGTAGAAACTAATATGCGTAAAGATATTATAGATCTAAAATAAAAGTACAAAAAAATAAAAAAACACAACACAACAACAATATTTAATGTGGTTCACTCAATTGGCTACATCCACCAAGAAGAATCAGCTGCAAAATTTTTATTAAAAGAAACCTCTTTCTCTCAATACAATGCACAGATCTGTTTGGAGTTATGCTCAACAAACTATCCCGAATTCACACCTAAACTCACACATCTACAATATTACATCAACTCTACCATATGCACAAAATCACATACATAGGCAATCGCTTAAGAAGTTTTACACTACCATGGATATCAAAACCATGGGCTAAAACTGCCCATACACCTATGGGTCAAAAATACTACTCATATGAGAAGAGCACATTTCTTGAGATATTGAGTATGTCTTTGGACACATTTCTCGACCCCTAGTGAGAAAATTGTGGAGAGTGTACAATACTTTTAGTATCTAGTCTTCAACACTTCCACACATGAAAAAAACTCGACAACATAACAATCTCCAACTTGGAGACTAGTTTTCTCCGAGTGAGCTTCTCAACCCTTCACCATCATGTCTGTGAAGACCAATGAAATTTAAACACAACTTTAGTTTTTCACTTGTGACAACCTTGGTCATCATGTCTACAAGAATTTACATGGTATCAATATTCTCTAGCTTCAAATTCTCTTCCTCCAAAGTTTTCCTAATGAAATGGTACCTTAATTATATATGCTTCATCCTGGAGTGGAAATCAGATTTATTAGCTAGGTGTATAACACTCGACTATCACTATGTAACTTCCTTCCTCCCGCTTATGCCCCAAATCCTCAAGAAATTAATGTAGCGAAATCATCTCTTTTTTACCTCTGTGGCAATAACATACTCAGCCTCCATGGTGACAAATACAAAATCTTCTGTAGTCGTGAAATCCGGCTCATTGTTTTCCCACGTATAGTGTCAATATAACATGTCATGCTCCTCTTGTTATCTACATTTCTAGCCATGTCTCGGATCTATATAACGACACAAAGTGGTTTCATATCCATTGTAACACAAAACTCTACCCATGGTCCCTCTCAAGTATTGAAGAATCCACTTTACTACCTACCAATGATCTTTACGTAGATCACTCATAAATCTACTCACTGATCCCACCTTTGCATGGGAAATATGAGGCCTAGTGCACACCATGGGATACATCAAACCGCCAACTCTAATGAGTAAGGTACTTGGGCATATTTTTTCTCTCCTTCTCTGTCTTGGGAAAAATTCCTTTGATAACTTGAAATGGCTTGCTAAGGAGTCCCATCCGGATTAGCATCCGGCATATTAAACTTCTCCAATACCTTCTTTATGTAATCTTCCTTAAATAAAGTCATATTTCATTACTTCCTATCCCTAGATATCCTCATATCAAGGATTTTTTGGCTGCCCCAAAATCCATCATATCAAAGGAGTCACTTAGCTTTGTCTTGAGTACTTTTATTTCCTACATGTTTTATCCTGTAACCAACATGTCATCCACATACAAGCACAAGATAATATAACTATCATCTCGAAATTTCTTTGTGTACACGTAATGGTCAGAATGGCATATAATATAACGTTGTTCCATCATGAAGCTATCATTTTTATTATACCATTGACATGGATCTTGTTTTAGGCCATAAAGCTCTTCTTCATTTTGCACAACATCTCATCTTTAACTTTGACTGATAGCCCTCTAGTTGCTGCATATGTATATCCTCCTTGAAATCACCATGGAGAAATGCGGTCTTTACGTCTAGCTGCTCTAAGTGCAAGTCTTATTCTACCACTATTTGAAGAACAGTTCTAATATAGCTCATTTTTACTACGAGAGAAAAAATATCATCAAAATATATGCCTTTTTACTGTTCAAACCCCTTGACCACCAATCAGGCCTTATACCTTTTATTTCCTCCTTCCTCTTTAACTATGCATATCCACTTGTTCTCGCTATGCTCTCTTTTTCCTTCGGGTAGCTTCACCAAATCCCAAGTCTGGTTCTCCATGAGAGATTGATGCTCCTCATTCTTGGCTTGCTCCGACTTATTCCTGGCATCTACTAGCATTGCTTCATCAAAGCTCTCTAGATATCCACTATTAGTGAGTAATAAATAATAAAGAGAAGAAGGAAAACACTCATATTCACTTCTTACCCTAGAATATCTCCTCGATATAGGATTTTGGGGTTCCCATTGAGTAGGTTCTTGAACTGATTCATATGTCACTTTCAAATCCAAAATATCCTCTATCACTGTATATTCTTTCTTGGATTCTTCCTTGTTTTCTTGTAACTATTTATTATACATAACTTTCTCATGAAGACCACATCCCTAGATCAAATCATTTTCTTTTCCTTAATACTCCAACATTTAAATCCAAAGTCATCACCACCATAACCAATAAAAGTGCATGTTTATGATTTAGATCCTAGCTTGGTCCTATCATCCTTGTTAATGTGAACAGACACCTCACATCCAAAGACTCTAAGAAATGAGTAATCATACTTCTTACCATACCAGGACTCCTCAGGTAAGCCTCCATCGAAGGCACTTGAGGGTCCTTTGTTTATCAAGTACACAACCATGCTCATCGCTTCTACCCAAATAGAAAGAGGAAGTCTTGCATGTAACCTCATGCTCCTAGCTCATTCCATTCTTGTCCTGTTAATCCTTTTGATATCAATTGTGTCACAGAGTTCTTGGAACCATCTTTTACCTATGGATTCCATTCTTAAAACAATAATCATCAAACTAATTTCTGCAATACTCCCCTCCATTATTTGACTTGAAACATTTTAGCTTAAGACTTGTTTCATTCTCTACCGACGCTTTCCATTTAACAAAAGTGTCAAATACATCATACTTATTTCTAATAAAATATACCCAAACTTTCCTTGTTGCATCATTAATAAAAGTGACATAATAATTTGACCCCAAGAGATGATACCTGAGACGACCCGCTTTATGGAAAATTCACAGTACCCTTGAATTTTTGCAAGTGAATAACTTGGGAGTTGGTGTGATTTGTGAAACATGGAGCTATCCTAAATTGTGGAACTTTGCAATCAGGATATCTCTCCGGAGAAGGCCGACTTTCTTTCCTAACATAGTGAAAACTACTACAAAAGCAGAGAATGGCAAATCTTACCGTACTCTAATTCTTTCCAAGGGGACAAGGATAAAAGGATTCCATGAAATTGAAATCTGCCATAAGGGAAGGTGATTCATGAAGAAGGAATGTTGGACAACTTTCACTACATGAGAATGAAAACTAGAAAATGGGGATGTTGGTCAAGCCCTAAAGATCATAAACCTCCTACAAACCCACTTTCCAATAAAGACAACACAATCAAGAACCTGCAATGACAATAATAATAATGCACAAGAACCTCTAACTGTAATAAAAGATCATATAAGATGTAATAAAACACAAAGGAGGGTTGAAAACATCCACATATTTGATTTTATTTCTCCAATAAGTTGATACAATACATTACAATAGGGGCTAAAGGCATGAAATTTTTGTATTACAATGCTCAAAGGGGAGGCTTGAAGCTCCACATATTTCTTACAAACAAGAAAGAAGGGAGGGGTAAAATGAAAAGTGTCCAACCTTTTGATATGAACCCCTCCTTATAATTTATAGAAGATTTTTTTTGGATGAGAGAGAGAATGCAAAGCTCCGAAATGCTCCAAAACTCACAAAAATCCTCATTTCTCCTACAATGGCTGTGGGAAGATCTATAAATATCCACATTCTCTGTACCCGCCTTGTGTTTGAAGAAATGGAATCCATGATGACACCTAGGTATGGCCTCTAGCCTTGTAACTTCATCATCATTTTATTCCCACAATACTCATTAATTTACCATTTTTGAACATCCCATGCTGTAGAACTCTAAACACACCTTTCCAATGAATTTTATTTTGTCAAAATCAAGGCGTGTAATGGAAGGTATCATAATTTTTCTTCAGGTTGATTCTTGAGCTCATACTCCACCTACCTCGCTAATCTCTAAAATTTGTCCCTTCCATTAAATTCCTCTCTGAATTTCATTTCCAACAAGTATAATTTTGTTTTTATTTGGCTAATGAATACTCAAGTTATTCAATTTTTTGGTTCGGGCCACGCTTTTAGGTTTGAAACGCTACTTACGTAGCTCCTCCCTCATAACTGGCCACATGTCTCTCTAGACAGCTTGGCGGCCAATGTTTCTATCTACCTATTAATCATCGCTCGATGCATCTCGACATCCAATGTAAATTCGGTAGGTTGGTTTTCATAATTTTGAATTATATTGCTTGGCAGACTTTGGAGTTTAATTCCACCCACTTCAAAATTTTACCACCCAAAACCCCAAAGTAAACCTCCAAAATCTACTCAGCAACTACCCCCAAATTTTGGGATTTCCATTCTTCAGAGTTCAGACCTTCCGGCTTTGGAGATTGTAGCTTTCTATTTTCAGACTGTTTCAGCAACCGAGCCCAAAATTGGTGCCCCCAAATCCCCAAAAATATCTTGTCTATTAACCCTAAAAGGAGTTAACCCTAAAATTCCCCCAAGCCCATCAAACTTCGGGGTCATTAGGTTTTTAGAAATTTTTAACTTTTCGAGCATTTTTCCATCGACCGAGTTCCAAAGATGCACACCTATGATGTCTGAAATGTTTAGACTTCGGAATCCATTCCATCTTGAACTCTCTCAATTTACGAGCCTTCACCAACCTTGTACTACATTCTCATGATCTCGTGAGCCAAGCTATCTCCTTATCCATTGAGCTCATGGAGCTTGGCCTTTCCTTTACTTTACAACAACTGCCTTTCCCATAGCTTGTCTCCATGCAAGCTCTACACTTGCGAACCCCATCTCATTCGGTCAAGCCAACATCTTCTTCCCACCTCATGAGTTCCCAATCATTCCAAGCCCAATGTTGAGCTACTTGACTGCGCCCGCCACAAAAATTTCCCCTCATGCACTATGCAAGATAGCTCGCCTTCTTAATCCCTGACTTGTGATGTTTCCATGGCCGAGTCTCCCCCAATTTTTCCATGCACTAGCATTAATATGAAGTGAGATCCATTCAATACTCACATGAATCACCCTCTGGTTACGCCCGAGCTATCTCTAAATGCGCCGAACTCGGCCATATCCTCTTCACTTTGCCGATGCGAATGAGCTCACCCGAGGTTTGTGAAAACCTCCGCTCTCCATGTGGTGCAAAGAGCTCGACCGACCACCTTTGTAACTCGATCACCAAGTAGATTTCGAGATACTTGGGGATCTCTCCATTAAATTTTCCCCCATGCATGAATCTAGCTCGCCGAGTGACTTTTGGCTCAAGCACCTCTTCAAGGCTCATTTGGGAAATTTTATTTTCTCTAGATTTTTGATGATTTTTTTTATATGTGGCAGCCGAAGGGGAAACACTAGGGTGTCCCAGTGGTAATTTTCACATTTTTACTCTTTCACCTGTTTTTACTAGGTATGGGCCCATAGGCCTCGTATTTCATCATTTTTAAAGTTGATCCTTAAGGGTCAAAACCTTAAGAGGAAAAATTCTCTTATGATCCCAAAACTCCAAAAATTATTGAATGTTCTCCTTGAAACCTTCAAACTACTAGAACTCATTTTCATCCTTAGATTCCCTATTCAAGTTGTTTAGGTCCTACCTACTCCTCTTGTTGGATTTTCTTGGGGAAAATGGATAACAACTGGTGACTCGTAGGGACATCTTCTTGCTAAATGTTTGTGGACTAGTATCCTGAAGCCTCCATTGGGAATGAAGTCATGATGATGGCCTGAAACCGATCAAATTTTGATCTTGATCCCAAAAACCACTTG
This sequence comes from Taxus wallichiana var. yunnanensis, assembly GCA_018340775.1. NCBI lineage: Eukaryota > Viridiplantae > Streptophyta > Pinopsida > Cupressales > Taxaceae > Taxus > Taxus wallichiana. The sequence goes on along the minus strand of CM031239.1, from coordinate 394,897,612 downwards.
CAACACTACTAATCTTATGTTGACATGTTGTTTGTACTCCAAATTTTTATAAGAAAATTTTGAAGTTAAAATTGTGAGAGTATAAAATTGTTTGAACCTTGAATTTTCACCCTTTTCCTTCTGCAATCATGTTCTACGGTGTCGAACATGAACTTCTGAACTCGTCTCGAAACCTTATTTTTTCTGGTATGAGCACACAAAATCTAATGATTATTTCGAAAACATAGAACTCTACGGGATTTTGAGCAAGACATTTGTTGTTTTCTAGACATCATGGAACTCTATTAAATTCTTATTTTCATCTTCTTCTGAATATCCCACTCATGCGACATGCTACTTGGAACCTAACTTAAGTCTAAAGTCGAATGAACTAGCAGAGGCACTAGAAAACTTAAACTATGGTGATCCAAAGGAAAAGAGGATACAAACTCTAAAATTTACCCTTTAATATAATTTTAGTTGCTCTGCATTTGAAACCTTTTGAGGATTACAAATATCCCTAACAACTTTGAATTTCTTGTTTCTAATATTTTTTCTTGAGGGGAATATATATTTTTATAATGATACAATTAGGAGAAATAAAACTGTGCCAAGGCAATTAGGGAAACTAAAACCTAATCTACAATAAGAAAAATGTACATATTTACTTAGAAGAATTTAAATTCATAAGCTAATATATACAAGGGTGAGAATATTCCTTTCACTAACGATACTTGAGATAGATTCCATTGACTAGAATCGGAATCTCCTCTCCATTTAAAGTGGATAATTGAAAGGAATTGCTACTCTTACATGCTATGACCATGTAGGGGCCACTTCAAATTCCAGCCAACTTAGAATTCCTACCCGGCTTAGCCCAATCCACATCCCATTTAAGAACCAAGTCCCTCTCCTGGAAGGCTCTTTCCTTGGCTTTCTTGTCAAATGACTCTTGATTAAGGCCTGATATTTCTCCATGGTTTGTATTGCATGCTCTCTTCTTTCTTCTATTTCCATAAGTTTCACATATATAAATTCCATATGCTTGAACTATGATAGTTCCAACTTCTTTAGGCGCTCCAATGTTGGCAAGTCAAGTGATATGTGCAACTTTGCTTCCTTACCATAGACTAACTTATATGGAGAGCTACTATTGAACTTTTTGGTGTAATTCTATCAGCCAACAAGGCTGATTTGAGCTTGGTATCACATGTCCTTTGATTTATATCCGAGTCCTCCGATGATTCTTAACAAGTTATTATTTGTGGAGTTTGTTATCCCTTACCCTAGGGGAAATATTTTGAGGAGATTCCCAAATAAATTCCATTCCTAACAGCCCATTCTATGATCTTTGTGATGATGAATGCTAAAACATTGTTTGATAGATAATGGCTGGTACATCGAACCTTGTCACTATCCTTCATAAAAGTCTAGTATACTAGACTTATTGGCTTCCTTAAGTGTTACCGCTTCAGTCCACTTGGTGAAGTAGTCTCAGAGTCGTAAAGACCCACTTATGGCCCAGGATCGAGTTTAGATTGATGACCCTAATGAAGTCCAATCCCCTCTACATGAATGGTTGGTCAACTCGATTTTGGATGTAATGGAAGTTCTACTAGCCTCTCCTTTCTTGTGAAGAATGCACACTTTTAACACTTGTTCATCCAAGTGTAGCCTCACTAAACACTATGGGCTTATAATAATCTACCTTCATTATCTTGAGAGTCATTACCCATGGAGAAAAATGACCTTCGCCTCTCCATTATGAAACCCGTGTAGTACCGTTTATTATTCGAATACACCTTAATAAGACTCCATTCATGTCTTTCTTGAATGAAACACCATAAATAAGCACATACCAAAAGGCTGGAGCAGGGATAATTTTAGCGGTGAATATTCGTAATATGGCGAAAATTTCATTTTATGAAAATTTGAAAAGGCGAATGATTCGGAGTGGGTCGGTGTCCTATTCGCCTAAAATATATAGTATATTTTTTTCTGGGGTTTCATTCATCGCTTCATTTGAAAACATCTCCTATAAAAACCTAGCTGATTCACCTGCAAAGATACCTCAAGTAGCTTAACAAATTACCAATACTATGAAATTTTAACTCGCATACCCTTAAGCACCGAGAGATTGGGACATCGTTAACCCGTGATTGTTGACGCGGCGACAACAAATGATCGATATCATGGGCAAAGGGTGACGCGCGACATGGGCAGTGGTGACGCGCGACAGAGGTGGTATTGACGCGCGACATGGGCAGTGGTGACGCGCGACAGAGGAGGTATTGACGCGCGACATGGGTAGTGGTGACGCGCGACAGAGGAGGTATTGCCAGCGACATAGCAGGGTGCGTGGCGACGCGATAGAGGAGGTATTGACGCGCGACAGAGGAGGTATTGACGCGCGACATGGGCAGTGGTGACGCGCGACAGAGGAGGTATCGACGCCGCAATGTAGAGTGTATTGACACGCGACATGGGCAGGATGGTGATGCGCGACACAGCAAATGGGGTGACGCCGCGACGAGGAGGTATTGACGCGCGACATGGGCAGTGGTGACGCGCGACAGAGGAGGTATTGACGCGCGACATAGGAGGTATTGACGCGTGACATGGGCAGTGGTGACGCGCGACAGAGGAGGTATTGACGCGCGACATGGGCAGTGGTGACGCGTGACAGAGGAGGTATTGACGCGCGACAGGAAATGGGTTGTTGACGCGAGACAAGTGCAGAGTTGATGAGAAAGCAGAGGTCGAGGCGCTAGCCGCACGGCTGGATATTTTACTATCACGCTGCCAAGAAAATGCGCGAAACGCACGCCAATAGACCTTAGTGTAGCCGCCTAAAACTATGGGCTTATAATAATCGCCACCGAGGTCATTGATCGCCACCGAGGTCATTGACGCTGGACCTTAGTGACGTAAGCGTCACTAAGGTCTATTGACGCGCCTTCGGCCTCTCGACGCGCGATAGCAAAATCTCCCCGCCGCACGCCTGCAGCGTTTTTATTGCACCACTTGACAATAATAGCTAAATTTTTTCATACAACCCCCAAAAATTCACCTTCCCGCAAAACCAGTTTGGGGATAACGAGTATTCTCCACGTCCGATTTCCAAGAGGTCTCTTAAATGAACCTCGGCTTGGAGTTTGAAATATCTCCTCTTTTATTTACTCATCTCTAGAGGGCATAGACATGTTTGTAGGAAATGTATCATATCATGAGTCCAACAAGTAGTAGGAATAATATTGTCTTATTGTTCATGATTATCTTGTGACACCAAAATAACTTCTTTTCATTATTTCTATTCACATGTTGTCTTAAACCTAGTTGCTCACACAATCCATTTCCACAAACAAACTTAGTGACCTTGATCCGCATGTCATATTCCATGACACGATTGATTAAACCGACCTTTTTCATTCAATTATTTATTCAAGAGGAATTCCTTGACTCCGTCATGGGACACCAACAACTAAATTCTATTGTTTAAGACCAACTATTTTATTTTTTACAAACTCCTAATAACTGCGAGGACATGATTTTCAATGAAGGAGTACCTTACTTCATAGTCCTCCAATCTTTGACTGAATGGTAGAAATAGTGTTTGAAACATCGAAGGCATAGAGCATGAAGTTCTTAGAAAAACGAGTTAATTAGGGATGAAGCTTGAGATATAGCATTCTTGATAGGTTTGAAACTTTCCTTTCCCTCCACTATCCACTTTAATGCCATACATTTTTTCAACATCATGGTTATTTTCTTAACAAGAGCTGCAAAATATGGCACAAAATTACGGACAAAATTGATTCTTCCAAAGAAAATTTAAAGAGACTTCTTATGACTTGGTATTGGTAGAACATGAATAGCTTTGAATCTCTTCAGATCAATTGTTAATCCCTCTTTAGATACAATGTGGGCTAAGATCTGTTCTTCATGAGCTAGGAATATGTATTTATTTGGATTTAGGGACACTTTGAATCTCCTACATGTTTGGAACACTTGCTTGATGTGGAAGAGGAGACTTGCTACATTCTTGGACAACAGAGTAATGTCATATAAGTACACAAGAACTATTTATTTTATCAACCCTTGAACGCCATATCTATTTCCCTGGAATGTAGCTCCATTGTTTGACAATCTGAATGGAATTTTCCTATAGGCATAAGTGCCCCATTTGGTGGTTAAGGTTTTTTTAATTGTAATCTTATTTCACCATAATTTTATTATATCCCAAGTATCCATCTAGGAGAGATAATATTTCTGATCTTGCTACCACTTGTAATATTTTCTCCATAGAAGGAAGCAGATGGTGGTGCTCTATAGATGCCATGTTCAAAGTCTTAGAATACTAAAAACAACATGATTTCCCCATTTATTTTCCCGACGATTAAGACCATATTGGAAACCCAATTTGAGTGATTGGTTGTAATATGATGCTTTCATCACTGATTTTGTTTAGCTCCTTCTTCATGGGATGCTCAATATGAGGGTTGACATGTCTTTTATTTTGTCTAATAGGCCCAACTTTTGGATTCAGTTCAATAGTGTGTTGTTTTAACTTCGGAGTTAAACCCTCTCAAGTCTACATAGCTCCAAGATAAGACATACGGGAAATCATGTAAAATATGTATGAAATCACACTTCTCTTGTTTAGTACTCATATTACCAATTTGTAGTGCCTTGCCCTCTCTAACCAAAGTAGGCTCCAAATATTTCACTTTTACGTGGATATTTTCCTTTTCCTTCCAGAATTTATCATTGGGGTTGAAGATTGAATCCAATGTCACTAATCCTTTTAGAAGATTTTTCATCCTTAATTACACCACATGATCCCCATATTGCTTCTCTAATTTATCCTAGTTATTGATGGATAATTCAGCTTTTCTCCTATAGGAAATAATGATTTATTGATCATTCTCGAACACTTGTCAGCTTGTGTTGTTATTTGAAACTGTTGGCCTCACAACTATGTTGATATGGGATTACGTTTTATCCCTTTTAATACTATTTTGCACATCAAATGCTTCCCAATCATTGTAAGCCTTTCTGTAGCCTCATTTTCCTTCGTTGGAATGGAATCAGTATTAAATGCCTCAAAGTCTTCGATGAGATCCCATACCCAATTCCTGTAACTCTTTACGAGATCATTCTTGGCTTTATTCTGCCCTCTAATTTTATTGATAATCAGTTCACTATCTCTGAATACCTACATGTTCTTGATGCCTCTTTTTCTTGGCCAATGAAATCCATAGATGAGAGCTTCAGACTCAATTGTGTTGTTTTGACAAACAAACATGAATAATAAGGATGCATAGTATTTGATGTTTTATGGTTACACCAACATTGCACCTCCTCCAAAACCTTGCCTGCTCCTTAAGCCATCAAAAAATAGTTTCCATACTTCATTGTCATCCTTATCTTCTAGCTTGGTGATGCTAAGGAGAGGTGGATTCTCTTCATGCAAGCAATATATGCCTAGTTCAGCTTCTTCCATCTCCTTGTATGGATCAAAAGCATGCCTTTTGTTTTCCCATTCATCTAACATCAAATACGGAATGCCCTCAACTTTAGTACTTATTTCTAGAATGCTTGGATAATTTTCTCGATCAAAATATGAGCAATTGGCATTAATTAGACTTGGCACATGAGTCTCATTGTGGATGTTGGCAATCAGCTTAGATCTGATTTTTTATTTGACTCTATATCTCATTGTAAAGAGCATATGTGACTAGTCTGTGGATAGGTAGCCTCCAATCTTAGAAATGAAGTCCCTTGATAAGCACAAGGTAAAGATTTGTGGTTAGTTAATAACTGATACATCTTGAAAAACCCGACATTGGGACAAACATGCAGTGTAAGAATTAATCCTTTGATGATCCCAGTTGTTCCTACATATGTCTCATCCAATTTAACTACTCCCTTAGAGACTAGTTCATATTGTAGGCCTAATTTAAGTACTATCTATTTTTGAATTACTAAACTGCTTTCCCCTAAATCGATCATGAAATTATGCACTAATTTGTTCCCAATTATCAATGACACATACAATGGTGGAGGATTCAATTTTTTTCATGGTTTACCTCCTTCTTGGTGCAATGTATTAGTGAGAATCTTCCCTTGATTTTTAGATGACTGTTTGAGGAGGACCCATTGGCCATTGAAACTTGCAACAAGTCTCATTCCCTAGAATTGCCAATGATTCCCACATGGAAATACTAACATTAGTCTTCTTCATTTCATCAATGATGTTGAAAGGGGATGGTTTGTACTTTTTATTCCCCTTGACGAAATTGTTTCTAACACTTGGATGGGAACATGTACTACTGCAATAGGTGCCTTAGGTTGATTTTGTGTGTTTGTGGTTATTTTTGCATTACTAAATCCCTAGGGCATGAGCATGGGTTGAGAAAAAAATTGGGATAAATGACTGACACTCCTCTATGTTCCTCTTATTTAACCTCATATTGGAAGCCACAACTTTGAATGGAGGTTGATTAACTCCACAAAAATATTTTATTTTCCAATTTACCAGTGTGGTCTCAGTTGGAGGTGCCTTAGTGCACTTACTTGCTGCTAATTTTCTCTTCATTTGGCTCTTGGGACACACCGATAGTTTTCACCACTAGGGCCTAATTTAAAGCACCATTGAAGCATGTTTCCTACTTGTGAGGTTTATTACATGGGAAGAACTATTCATAATCTTGTGCAAGATTATTTTGAGTTAGACCCAAGGCCCTGGATGTTGAAACTACATTTGGATTATATAGTTGAAATGGTAGGAAAACTTGAAGTTGACCTTTGTTTGCATTTTGATTTTTAGCTTGAGTTGGGGGCCTATTTGGTTGATATAGAGGCCTATTTTTTTGAGCTTGAGGATGATATGGTTTGAATCTCTAGCTTGTTTCCTCCTAATAGTTACTAGCTCATTTCCCAAATTTTGTAGCTACTTCATAACATCTTGAAGTTCCTGGAAGTGGTAGAAGAGATGGAGGCCTCATTATTACTTTTTTATAGGGTCTAGACTGGGATTCAACTCAACTATTTGAATAGATGTGGGAGTTCCCATTTCGAATATAGAGGTATAGGTGGCCTGGGAAAAAGCTTTTCGACCTAAATCAAATAGTTCTAGCTCTAATTTCTATGTTGTAGGCTTCTCAAAACATTGTTCCTCCCATTCACCGTATCATCATAGCTATTTTAGAATATAGAGCCTTCAATAAAAGAGGAATACACCTTTGGCAGCTGGTTTTATAAGCATTTGAATCTTGTCCCATGTATACTTGGGGCCCTCTTGATTCCTATTTGTAAACGAAACTTATTCTAATAAATACATATTATCTTCCCTTTCTTCGAACTGGATGTAGAGATCTATACATAGTTTATTCTTGTTTATAATAGAAGACATTGTTAATATCCTAAACCACTGCAAAAATTTATCCTTGAAAGAGGAAGCTAATGATTTAAATGCAACATTCATTTCATTGATCTCGTGAATTTAAAAACATTTTCAATGTGTTGAATGTTGTCAATAGGGGTTGTATGATTCTCTCCAGTGAAGTAGGGGATGTTTTTTAATGCTGCCACTAGGATTGGATTCGAGCATTGAGAGAAAGTGGACTACTTCCCATGAAGTTGAAAAAAGGATTTGGTGGCGCTTAATGAGCCATTATGATTGGTCTAAGGAGCCTAGTTGACTGAAGGAAGGGTCTACCAGGTGGAGGTGTAGAAAAGTTCCTATTAGGTGGAGATGGTGATCTTTTTGGTCTTCTTCCTCTCATTCCTCTTCCTGGAGATAGTTTTAGGTAAACATATATTCCTCTTCTCTTGTCTCGAGATCTGGTTCGAACTCTTCTTAGCAACTTGGGAAACTTGGGCCACTACACCATTGATTTATAACCATAGGAGTCACTGATGTGTTTGGAATGAAACTCGAAAGGATAAAAAATTTCCAAGTCACACACCTAAACTTGAAAAATTGAAAATGGAAACTTTACAAGGCCTTGTTACTAATTTTAGAGGTTAAAACTTGTCTCTGTAATTAGGAGTCTCGAAATTATGAAAATTAGAGAACTCCAAAATCTAAAAACTCTAAACTCTAAAATAAAAAAACTTAGAAATCCAAAAAGAAAGAAATCTTCAAAATATGAATCATGAAACCTCTAAAGTCCATTTTCCTAAAAGTATGAGTTCCAAAACCGAAATGTCCAAAATTGAAAATTTCAAAAATATGAAAGGTTTGAATTATGAAATCAAAAATTTTAAAATGTCTGAAATCTAGAAATTGCAAAACCAAAAATAGTTTGAAATCCTAAAATTTGAAATTTCAAAATGTAAAAAAATCCAAAATTCAAGAAAAATAGAAATTTCAATTTTTAAGAATACCCTTTTGATCTTCTACCCCGATCTCTATTTGTGTGAATTTTGGGCTTGTTTCGCTCATGAAAAACCTTCAAAAATTTATGTTATAACTATAACCCTATGGTGCAAACCTCAAAATTTGAAATCGGGAAAATCAGAAGTCTCAAATCCTTACAAATGTCTCCAAAGTTTTGAGAATGACTTCCCATCCCACTAGGTGTTCCAAAGCTGTTGTGAAAAATCACAAGCACCCTAAATGCTTCCAAGTGAGTAAATGGGAAGTTAGTGTGATTTTACAAACATGGATCCATCCTAAAGTGTGGGACTTTACAACTAGGATAACTCTTTGGAGAAGGTTAGATTCCTTTCCAAACCTAGTACCAACTACTCCAAAGTACAAATAATTGAAAATACTTCCCTACTCTAATTCTTTCTAAGGGGACAAGGATAGAAGGATTGCATGAAAATTAAATCTACCCTAAGGGAAGTTGATGCACCAAAAAGGAAGGATGAAAAATTGTACTACATGAGAATAAAAAGAAGAAATTTAGGGAGGTGGTTAAGCACCAAAGATCCAAACACCGCTATAAAACAAATTTCTAATAAAAAAACACCAACAAGACCTTGTAATGAAAATAAAAATAATACAAAAGAACCTATAACTATAATAAAAGATCAAATAAGATGCAATAAAACAAAAGGGTTGAAAACATCCACAAATTTGAAATTATTACTCCAATAAGTTGATACAATACATCAATATAGGGGCCAAAGGCATGAAAGTTTTGTATTATAGTGCCCAAAGGAGAGGCTTGTGTTATGTTGTGGAGCCTTTTCTATGCGTGGAAGTGTTGAAGACTTTACCCTAAAATGAGTATACACTAACTTTTTTGGCCTCGAAAAATGTGCCCGATATCTCAAGAAACGATCTCTTCTCATATAGGAAGGATTCATGATCCATATTTTTATGGGATGGTTTTGGCCCTTATTTTTGGTACCCACATTATTGTAATACTTCTTAAGCAATTTCTTATTTATGTTATTTTTGCATTTGGTAGGGTTGATGTAACATTATAGATGTGTGTGAGCTCAAGTTTGAATTGTAGAGTTTGTTAAACATAGCTCCAAATAGATCTCGGGGTATTGTATTGATGAAGAGGTGGCTTGTAATAAAATATGAGCAAGTGATTCTTTGCGAATGTAGCCCAAATTGGGTGAACCACATTCAATAGTGTCTCTTTGTGTTGTGTTCTTTTTATTTTGCACTTTTTGTTTCAGATCTGTAATATTTTCTATATATAAGTTTCTACTATTGTGATTATGTATGGAATTTTTCCTCATATTTTATCCCTTATTTCCTAATAATCGGCATCAAAGTGACGTCTGGTTTTCTGAAGTGTTTAATAATAGGGAAATTTTTATATTGGGTGGGAGCTATGGCTGATGATGGAAGATGAAAGGTGGATAAATTCAATGGGTAGAATTTTAGTCTTTGGAAGATGGAGATGGAAGATTACCTTTCTCAGAATGATCTTTATATTCCACTTTCGAGAAAGGGAAAAAACCCTCAAACATGACAGATGTGGAATGGGATTTGCTGGAAAAGAATAAGAAATAACTTATTGATGCATAAGGGAAGTTGTATGAAAAACCATCTACCTCTAACAAGACATTTTTAATGAAAAATTTATTTTATATGAGGATGTCATAGAATATTTCAGTAAGAGAACATTTAAATCATTTTAATATGGTTATGAATATGTCAGCTTTGGTTACAATAGAATTTTATGAAGAAGTTAGGGATTTATTACTTCCATGATCTTTACCGAGAGTTGGATTAACGTGGTAATGATGGTAAGAAACTCTATTCTTATTGAATCAAAGTTGAAGTTTGAGGATATTTTAGGGATGATTCTAAGTGAGGAAATGTGAAGAAATGGTTCTAGGGAATCTTCTACTTCATGGAATTATTTGACAGTGGAAACTAGAGGGATACAAAAGAATAGAGGAAACTATGGAAAATCGAATGATTGGGCAAGGTAAAAATCTAAAAGAAAGATGTCATGGTAGCATTGTGGAAATTCTGGGCATGCAAAGAAGGATTTTTGGTAGCTTTTAGATAAGAAGAAACAACAAGAAGAAAACAATGAGGAAAATGTGGCAATGAGTAATGTATACGAAGATGTTTTACTTCTTTCTTTGCATAATATTGTTGAATCTTGGGTTTTAGATTAAGGGGCTTCTTTCCATGCTAATCCACTTAGGAATTATTTTTTTGATTATTTTGAAGGGGATTTTGGGCATGCTTATCTTGTGATGATGATCCTTAAAGCATAGTTGGAAAATGTTTTGTTCGAGTTAAGATGCAAAATGGGAAGACATGGATTTTGAAGGATGTCGACATGTGCCTACATTAAGAAGAAATTTGATATTGGTGGTGTAGCTTAGAAGTAATGGTTATACTTGTGGTATTTATAATGGACTCTTGGAAGGTTACAAAGCATGATCTCTTTGTGGCAAGAGGTAAGAAGGTTGGAATCTTGCATTTAACCACTGATATAACTAATGCTTGTAATATTGTGGCTTTAGACGTAGATACAACACTTTGGCAATATAAGCATGGTCATATGAGCCATAAGGTCATGGAGATCATAGAGAATAATTTTCCTAGATATATAGAAATAGGTTTGGAGTTTTGTGAGAACTGCATATATGGGAAACAAAAGTGAGTGAGATTTCTCAAGGTTAGACCTACGAAAAAGAGAGTAAGTTAGAGATGGTAAATTATGATGTGCGGGGGTCAACTTAGGTATTATGTCTTGGGGTTCAAATTATTATGTCACTTTTATTGATGATGCAATAAGAAAAGTTTTGATATATTGTATTAAAAATAAATTTTATGCATTTGACACTTTTTTAAAATGGAAAGCCTTGGTAGAGAATGAAATAGGTCTAAAGCTAAAATGTCTCAGTCGATAATAGAGCAGATTATTGGAGCAATAAGTTTGATGAATATTTTTCCATGAATGGAATCCATAGGAAAAAGACAATTCTAGGAACTTTTCAACACAATGGGGTGTTAGAAAGGATGAATATGACAATAATCAAACAAGCTAGGAGCATGAGGTTACATGTAGGAGTGCCTCTTTCATTTTGGGAAAAAGAAGTGAGAAACATTATGTACTTGATAGATTGAGGACCCTCAAGTTCCTTGGATAGAGGCATACCTTAGGAGGCTTGGTATGGTAAGAAAGTTTATTACTCATTTATTAGAGTCTTTGGATGTGAGGTGTTTGTTCATATTGACAAGGATGACATGAGTAACCCGTAAGATAAATTAGAGAAATGTACTTTTATTGGTTATGGTTATGATGAGTTTGGATTTAAATGTTGAAGTATCAAGGAAAAGAAAATCATTTAACTGGGAAGTGGTCTTTAATGAGAAAGTTATGTATAAACAACATTTGTAGGAAAACAGGAAAAATAAAAGAAATAATATGCGGTGGTAGAGGATATTCCGGATGGGAAAGTGACACATGAATTAGTTTAGGAACCTATATAACACGAATGCCAAACTCCTATATTGAGGAGGTCTTCTAGGGTAAGAAGAGAACATGAGTATTTTTCTCCTCTTTATTATTTATTACTAACTAATAGTGGAGATTAAGAGAGATTTGATGAAGAAATGTAGGTAGATTTATGGAAGAAGTTTGAGAAAGCTATGAATGAGTAGCATCGATCTCTCATGGAGAACCAAAATTAGGATTTGGTGAAGCTACCCAAAGGAAAATCAACATTGCAAAACAAGCAGGTGTATATATTTAAAGAGGAAGAAGGAGGAAATAAAATATACAAGGCCTAGTTTGTGGTTGAGGGGTTTGTATAGAAAAAATGTATATTTTTTTATGAGATTTTTTCTCTTGTAGCAAAACTAAATCTATTAGAACCTTTCTTGGAATAGGGGCAACAAAACACTTGCACTTAGAGAACCTAGATGTAAATACTACATTTCTCCACGATGATTTGGTGGAGTATCTATATATTTAGCAATCGAGAGGGCTTTGAGGTAAAAGGTAAATAGAAGATTGTGTGCAAACCGAAGAAGAGCTTGTATGGCCTGAAACAAGATCCACGTCAATGGTATAAGAAATTTGATACTTCATAATGGAGCAAGGTTATATTAGATGCCATTATGACCATTGCGTATATACAGAGAAATTTTAAGATGATAGTTGTATTATCCTATTCTTGTATGTGGATGACATGTTGGTTACAGGAAAAAACATGGACGAAATAAAAGTTCTCAAAAAGAAGCTAAGTGAATCCTTTGATATGAAGGACTTCAGGGAAGCATAAAAATCCTTGGTATGAGGATATCTAGGGATAGGAAGAAATGAAATTTTACTTTATCTCGGAAGAGTACATTAAGATCTTCTTGGAGAGGTTTAATATGCAAGATGCTAAACTAGTTGGGACTCTTTTGGTAGGAAAGTTTCAAGTTATCAAAGGATTTGTGTCCCAAGACCGAGCAAGAGAGAAACCATATTTCTAAAGTAACTTACTCATCAACAAATTCCAGTTCGAATTATGTCATGGTGTGCACTAGGCCTGATATTGTGCATGAATTGAGAGAAGTGATTAGATTTATGAGTGATCCAGGTAAAGAGCATTGACATGAAGTAAAATGGATCCTTTTGTATTTGAGTGGGACCAATGAGGAAATTTCTTTGCTATAATGGATTGGACACCACTTTGCGTGGTTATGTAGATTCAAACATGGCAGAAGATTTAGAGAGAAGGAGGAACATGGAAAGTTATATTTACACTATAGGTGGGACAATAGTGAGTTGGATTTCACGACTATAGAAATTGGTGGTATTTTCAACCAGAGGTAAAAAAGAGATGATTTTTTTACAGAAATGCTTGAGGATTTGGGTCATAAGGAGGAGGAATGTAAGATGCATAGTGATACTCAAAGTGTTATAAACCTAGCTAAGAACTTTTCTTTGTACTCTAGGAAAAAGCATATACTATTAAGGTACCTTTTAATTAGAACAACTTTGGAGGAAGAGAAGTTGAAGCTAGAAAAGTTTTATACCAATTAGAATCCTGTAGATATGATGACTAAGGTGGTCATACGGGAGAAACTAAAGTTGTTTTCATGTTTGGTTTATCTTCATGGACAATAGTACAGGTTAAGAAGCTTTCTCGAGAGGAAAACTAGTCTCCAAGTTAGAGATTGTTATGTTGTGGAGCTTGTTTTTTATATATGGAATTGTTGAAGACTATACACTAAAAGTATCCGTACACTATCCATAGTTTTCTCACCTCAAAAACATGCCCTATATCTAAGGAAACGTGTTCTTCTCATAAGCATGGGAGTTTCTACCCATATGTTCATGGTATAGTTTTATCCCATGGGTTTTGTCCCCATAGTATTGTAAAAATACTAAAGCATTTTCCTATTTATGTGATTTTGTGTATATGATAGGGTTGATTTAACATGCAGATGTTTGTGAGTTCAAGCATGAGTTTTGTATAGTTTGTTGAGCATAGTTTCAAACAGATCTAGGTATTGTATTGAGAGAAGAGGTGGCCTATAATAAAATATAAGCAAGTGATTCTTGGTGGACGTAGCCCAAATAGGGTAAACCACGTTAAATATTATCTCTTTGTGTTGTGTTATTTTTAATCGCACTTTTATTTCAGATCTGTACCATTTTCAACATATTATTTTATACTATTTTTTGTCTTTGTGAGATTATTCCACATATTTTATCTCATTACTTCCTAACAGGATTAAGCTCCACATATTTCTTATGACAAGAAAGAAAGGAGGGGGAAAATTCTAAGTGTCCAACCATTTCAAATAAGGTCCTCCTTACAATTTATAGAAGAATTTTTTAGATGAGAGAGAGAATGTAAAGATCCACAATGCTCCAAAACCCATAACAAATCATTATTTCTCCTACAATGGTTGTGGGAAGATCTACAAATATCCATACTCCCCGCACCTTACTTTGTGTTTGAAGAAATGGACTTGTTGACCAAAATAAGCTCACACTTATTTTTGGTCAACTAACACCATTTTCCCCCTTTTTTCTTCAACCTAAATTTTTACATAATTTACACACTTAATGTTTTCGGAAAGCATTTCCATCACATAGTAAATTTCTTCCCCTTTCAGAAATATAAATAACTCCTTCTAACTCCTCATATTTTGAAAATGGCAGGCCGACGGGCCTTGGAAGGATTTTTGCCAAAAGCGGGCGGCGGGCTGGGAAGATTTTTTTTTCCAATGGTAAAATTGTGGAATGGCGGGGTGACAAGAGATATTTTGGCATTTTAACACTTTTCACAAAAGGAATAAGTTATAATTGTGGGCCCACAAATGCGGAAGGATTTCTAATAAAAAGTGGAAAAAGCGGGCGACAGGACATGAGGATGACTCTTCACCAAATGTAAAGTTACTGGGGGTTATGGAGGAAAATTGGCCCAAGTGTAAATGCGGGCCGACAGATCTGTAGGGAAATTTGGAACTTTTTCACTAGTTGCTACAAAATGGCACAGTTTTCAAGTGCAGGCCCACGAGCCGCGGAGCCTTTTTTTGCCAAATGTGAAGTCCTAGACCCGCAAAGGTGCCACATGCTTCAATGTCGCAACTCCAAAGGTTAAGCCCAAGAGGTAGTCTCAAAACAAGCATGGGATCACCACGTGGTCAGAATAAAAAATTAAGATAGAGTCAGACATTGAAGAGTCTAGGACCAATGGAAGGAGCCAAGTGTAAACTCGGTGCAACTTTAAGGGGCAGATCCAAAAGTGGTTTCACAAATGTGCATGGAGCTTCCACGTGTGCTAGGTCTGAAAAAGGGATAGATTCGGTCATTTAATAAAATAAGTATAAGAGGGTCAGCGGAAGATGCAATGTGTCTCTTTGGTGCAACATCAAAAGTGAGACTTAAAGTAGAGAATCAAATGAGCACCAACTCTCCACGTGTCTAGGGTCCAACAAAAGTCAAATGGGTAGCAAGCATGAATTGGCTAAGTATGAAGGAGCATGTGGAAGCCTCCATGTGTCTCATCAACACAAATTCAAAGATGTGACCCAAAGTAGAGACTCAAACAAGCACTGGCCCTCCACGTGTCTAGAGCCCGAAATGGCGTAATCGACTTTGAAAAGTCTAGATAGAGGCAAACCGGTGGAAGGTGCCATGTGTGAGCACGAGGCCACTTCAAAGGAAGAATCAAGTGCAGGTTCCCAAATATGCACTGAGCCTCCACGTGTCCAGTGGTCGATATATGGTCCTGCCAAACAAAATAGACTTAGCCAAAACACAAAGAAATAGGGCAAAGTTGCGGAAGGTGCCACGTGCCTCATCAGTGTAATTTCAAAGGTGTGGCCCAAGAGGCAATCCACAAATGAGTGCCAATCCGCCACATGGTAAAAGTCCAAAAAATCAAGGTTGGTTGTTGAAAAGTTAAAAAACCTAAAGAAGCCTCCACATGTTTAGTCCACACAAGTTCAACAAGAAAATCTAGGGGGGGATAGTTTCCAAATGAGCGTGAAGCCTCCACGTGTCTCAGGTCGGGCACAGTGTCTCTGCCAATAGGAGGAACTCAGGTAGAATAAAAAGAACATAGAGAAGCTCATGGAAGCCACCACATGTCATTCAAAGGTGTAATTTCAAGAGTGAAAGGACATTTTGGAAAGCTCTCAAGGTCGGCTTCTCACCCGCCTCCGATGAATGTTTCGCCCGCCATTTTCAAGGCTATCAAGTTTCCTACTTGCCGCCATGATGAAGAATGGGTCTCTTTCTTTCCTAGTAAGGGACAACAATGGGGGCATGGGTGTTTCAATGAGACTCTTCATTGTGGTAGGTGGATTCAATTCTCTTCCATGGGTGGTTGGATTAGGGTTTGAATTATTCCCTCCTTTCTCTCTTATTCTTCCTATATATTGTAAAGGAGGGGCATTTTCTAAAAGGTTGGTCATTGTTTTCTCTCCTGCCCCCCTCTCTCTTTCTTCCCTAGGGAATAATGTGGAGTCTAAGCCTCCTCTCATGGCTCTATAATGGCATTTTCTTTCCTCTTTCCCATTGATGATGTACTATGTGACTTATGGAGCAATAAAATCTGTTTTGTGATGCATCTTTTCCATCCTTTGCTTATTTTATTATCTCTTCTTGCCTCTCATCATTGTAGGGTATATTGTGCATACTCTGATGTTTATTGCAGGTTCTGGGAGCTATGTTTAATGGGTTTTGAAGTGGTGTTTCATGTGAACTTCATCTCTGGTCTATGATGCATCTTTCCATCCTCTCCATTACTCACCTCTCTCCATTTTAGGCAGCTAGATTTGTGATCAACCAATTCCTTTTCTAGTTTATCACCGCTTAATGTATGCTCTCTTTAACTTTCTCTCTCCCTATCTTTTGGAAGGTGAGATTAGGATTAAATAGGTTTTTCCTGCACTAGAGTAGCTTGTGGTAGGTAGTTTAGGAAGAAGGAACCAACCTTCTTTGGAGGTCCATCTCAAGTCCGCAAGTCCCACAGCTTGAGAGATGGTCCCATGTTGTGCAATCACACCAAATTCCCCACTCATATCCGAGGCCATTTGGGAGGCTGTGATTTTTCCTCAATAGTTTTGACATGTCCGGTGTGACACCGATGTTAGATTTTCTCATCTTTCTAAGGTGTCTCATTATCAATAACAAATCTTAAGCCACCATGCAACCACTAAATAGTTTTGGTACACCTAGTGGGATAGGTATGAGGCACTCACTACTTCATTTCATCAATTTGATGTGTTATTTGTGAGATTCAACCTTTGGAGGCACATGTAAAGAAAATCTAGTGAATCCATCTGGTCAACAACCTATCCTCTAAGTTGCAGACCTTCTCTCATCCATTTTCATCTATTATTCCTTCCATATCTTTCATCTTCTTCCATCCCATGAAGTTGTGCAATCATGACTTCATTCCCATCTTGGAATTCACACTTGCAGCAGTAGTAGTGCAATCCACCTCCAATGTATTTCTCAACTCCTCTAGATCAGCATTATGATCAGATCTAGAATAATCATGCTTACCCATATGAGTAGTGCCAAAACTAGTTTGGCTATGGAGCTTATCAAGAACAAGGGTATGCATATAATGATAATAGTTACATGGAAAATGCTGATCTGCTAGAGAAGGTCCAAGGGATGGAGGCATGAATGGTATAATAAAGGGCCACAACTCAAATGAAAACGCTCGTAATTGGCTATAGGGCACCTTGTTCATGTGACAACCCTATGCTAAGACATTACAGCCCTCAGGAGGAGGTTAACTTCATGGTGAAATGTTGCCTCAACTTGCACAGTGGATTGAGGATATTGAGGCATATGAGAAAAGTGTGAGACAACCTTGTCAATGGGTAAGTCAATCACTAGCTCCTTATGCTCCCTTTTCTCCATCCCAAACTTTATCATTTCAGCATGGTCAAGAGTCAAGCTTCCCATCTTCCCCCTAGTGCTGAATTCCCTTCTCCATCCCCTAGCCTTCTATCTCACCTCAATTCTTCTTCCCTTTTCCCTTCCGATTCAAGTCTCCTCTGCCTAGTTGTACCATAAATGAACATCCCCCTACCAATACCCATTCCCAAGTGAACATCACCATGTTTGACAACTGTAGGATAGTTGAAGAATGGCGTGACTCATGTGAATTTGAATGGGAAAAGGAAATCATACGGGCACCTGTTCTAGATAAAAATCAGTTAGCTCCAAAGGACACAGTTCTAGAGGAGACTAAGTTGCTTGTATAGGAAAAACCAAGCGCATAACAACTTTACATGCCAAAAACTACAAGCGCCCCCCTTCAGAAGGAGAACCATACAGTTCCAAAGGCTCCAAGTGTAGAGAAGGCCATAAAGAACCTTTAGTTCTTACTCCCTTAACTTTGTCCCCTTCAAGCTATAATGTTCAAGAAGAGTTTGAGATTTCAAACTTCATGTTTGAAGATGAGGGAAACCATGGTGAGAAAAAATCACAGATCCAAAGGACACCTTGGAGGAGGTCGAGTGCATGCAGTAGGACAATGAGGAGGAAGAAAGGATTTCAAACTTGGAGGATTTTCTTGATGAAGAGGAGCCCAAGGAGATAACATCATTTTATCCTCCATCATCCACCTCAAAAGAACATGAGCCTACTTCCATGAAGGAGAGCATTCAAGTACAACAACCTACACTTCATAACACCCCTCTGGAACCAAGTTTTGAAGATATGAATCTTCCATGTTCTTCATAGGAGAAGGAAGGGAAAGAGAAAGAGGATGTCATCATATCTTCTGTGCCATTCATCTAAGAAGGTCCGCAGGAAGACTCCATCCATGGATTTGAAATTCAGAGAAATGGTCACATCCATCAAATCAGATCATGCCCTATTAGGTACTTGGCTTTATTGGAGCCAAGGGAGAAGCCAAAACTAGTCATGCCCACTTCAGGGCATGAGGATGAGTATCAAAGCACCAAGGGTCACCATCAACACCTCCAAAGTCAATGCCAATCAAATTGAGAAGGTATTTTTGTCGATGTTAATACCTTTATGATTTTGGTGGAAGATTGGCTTATAGTCAGATTTTCACTCATACAAGTAGCCATATTTAGTGTCAAATCATTTTCATGGCTGCCTTTTGTGAGGAAGGGAAGCTACTTCTCCCTTCCTATTGCAGGTTTTACTTGAGTGCCATTTCCTCTGGTTAGTTTAGGTTAGTTTAGATTTTGTTTTCAGTAAAAGAAGTGCTTTTACACACTCTACATGTTCCACTTGGAGCATGTATGATTTCCAGTTTTGTACATAGTGTGTTGTGGTTTTTGTTGCTTGTGCACAGTACATTGGAAGTAGCCTTTAGTGAGATCAACTCCAGTTCCAATGGTGTTCCAAGTGGCTCAGGGATCAAATTTACAAATTTCAGATCAGATTTTTTTTACCAGGAAAAATCCACGCCCAATGGATGCTTCAAGGAAACTAATCATTTCAACTAGCAGGTAGGTAATCCCCACCAGTTGCCAAATTGTTGACCAAAATAAGCTCACACTTATTTTTGGTCAACTAACACATTCTTTTTCCCCTTGTTCTTCAACCTAAATTTTTACATATTTTAATCACTTAAGGTCCCTTAAAAGTGTTTCCATCAGATAGGAAATTTCTTCCCCTTTCTAGAAATATAAATAAGTCCTTTTAGCTCCTCATATTTTGAAAATGATGAGCCGACGGGCCTTAGAAGAATTTTTTGCCAAAAGTAGGCCAAAGGGCCCCTGGGGAAGATTTTTTGCCGATGGGAAAATTGCGGACCGGTGGGCGGTGGGATATATTTTGGCATTTTTACACTTTTCACAAAAGCCACAAGTTATAATTGTGGGCCAAAAATCCCAGGAAGGATTTCTAATGAAAAGTGAAAAAATGCGAGCTAGTGGGTCCGAGGATGCCTTTTCACCAAATCTAAAGTTATGGGGCCACGGAGGAAATTTTTCCTAAGGGTAAATGCGGGCCGGTGGGTCTGTGGGGAATTTTGGAACTTTTACACTTTTCGTAAAATGACACAGTTTTCAAGTGCAGGACCGCGAGCCAGCGAAGTCTTTTTTCACCAAATGTAAAGTTGTAGACCCGTGAAGGTACCATGTGCCTCAATGGCTCAATTCCAAAGGTTAAGCCCAAGAGGAAGTCTCCAAACTAGCGTGAGGTCGTCACATTGTTAGAATTGAAAGAGAAGATAGTTTCAGACGTTGAAGAGTCCAGACTGCAGAAGGAGCCACACATCAACTCGGTGCAACTTCAAGGGGTGGATCCAAAAGTAGGTTCCCAAATGTGTGTTGAGCTTCCACATGTCCCAAGTTTGAGAAAGGGATAGATCTGACCATTTAATGGACTAAGTATAAGAGGGTGAGTGGAAGCTATCATGTGTCTCTTTTTGTAGCTTCAAAAGTGAAACCTAAATCGAAGACTCAAATGAGCACTAGCTCTCCACATGTCTAGGGTCCAACAGAAGTCAAATGGGCAGCAGGCCTGAATCGGCTAAGTATGAAGGAGCAGGTTAAATCCTCCATGTGTCTCATCAAAGAAAATTCAAAGGTGTGACCCAAAGTAGAGACTTAAAAAGGTGTTGGCCCTCCATGTGTCTAGAGCCCGAAAAGGTAGAATCGACCATTGAAAAGTCTAGAAAGAGGAAAACCAGCAGAAGGAGCCACGTGTTAGCATGGCACCAATTCAAAAGAAGAATCAAGAGTGGGTTCCCAAATGTGCGCTGAGCCTCCACGTGTCCAGGGTCAAACATATGGCTCTACCAAACAAAAGAGACTTAGCCAAAACACAAAGAAATAGGGTAGATCCGTGGAAGGTGCAACATGCCTCATCGGTGCAATTTCAAAGGCATAACCGAAGAGGTAGTCCTCAAATGATCGCCAACCCACCACGTGGCTAGAGTCTAAAAAAGTAAGTTCAACCGTTGAAAATTCCAATAACCTATGGAGGCCTCCACATGTCTCATCCGCATAACTTCAAAAGCAAAATTTTGGGCAGTTTCAAAATGAGCGTGAAGCCTTACGTGTCTTGGGTTAGGCGTAATGCCTCTCGCCAACTTGAGGAAATTAGGTAGAATACAAAAGAACATAGAGGATCTCTGAAGCCGCCACATGTCACTTTGGTGTAATTTCAAGAACGAAAGAAAGGGGCTGAATCTTCATAATGTGCGAGGATGTCACGTGGGCCCCGTATGGAATTTCTTTTTTAAATATTTAGAGCACACATTAATCGCCTACCCTTGACCTTTAGATGGCCATATCTTTCGACTGGAATCTCGATTTTGAGTGGGAAAGGAAATTTTTGAAATCTCTCAGCATCGGTTTCTCACCTACCTCCATTAATGTTTCGGTGTGCCATTTTCAAGGCTGTCAAGTCTCCCACCTGCCACCATGATGATGAATGGGCCACTTTCTTACCCAGTAAGTGACATTGACGGGCATGGGTGTTGCAGCGAGACTCTCCATTGTGGTAGGTGGATTCAATTCTCTTCTAGGGGTGGTTGGAGCAGGTTCAAATTCTTCCCTCCTTTCTCTCTTATTCTTCCTATATATTTGTATAAGAAGGGAATTTTCTAAAAATTTTTCATTGTTTCTCTCCTACCCCCCTCTCTTTCTTCCCAAGGGAAGAATGTGGAGTCTAAGGCTCCTCTCATGGCTCAGTAAATGAAATTTTCTTTCCTCTTTCCTATTGATGATGTATTGTGTTACTTATGTAGCAATAAAATTTGTTTTGTGATGCATCTTGTCCATCATTTTCTTATTTTATTGTCTCTTCTTGCCTCTCATCATTGTAGGGTATATGTGTATACTCTAATGTTTATTGAGGTTCTCAGAGTTGTGTTTAATGGGTTTTGAAGTGTTGTTTAGTGTGAAATTCATCTTTGGTCTATGTTGCATATGTCAATCCTCTCCATTTCTCACCTCTCTCCATCCGAGGCATGGATTCGTGATCAACCACTTCCTTTTCTGGTGTATCACCACTTAGTGTAGGCTCTCTTTCACTTTCTCTCTCTCCTATCTCCTTAGGATGTTAGATTAGGATTAGATAGGTTTGTTCTTGCACTAGAGTAGCTTGTGGCAGGTATTTTAGGAAGAAGTAACCAACCTTCTATGGATTTCCACCTCAAGTCCCGCCCCACTCGGATCTCGAGGTCACTCGATGGTGTTGTGATTTTGATTCAACATGACTCTATGATGGCACCTAGGTATAGCCATTAATTTCCCATTTTTGATTATCTCATGTTTTATATCTCCAAAATACCTTTCCAATGATTGTAATTTTTTTAAGAAATGGAGGAGTGTAAGGGAATTTATGATACTTTTTCTTTAAGATGGTTCTTGAGCTCATTCTCTACTTATCCTCCTCGATCTCTCGAAATTTGAACCTTCTATTAAATTCCTCTTTGAATTTACTTTAAATCATGTATTATTTTGTTGGAATTAGCTATGGAATGCTAGAGTTATTGAATTTTATGGTTTGGGCCAATGTTTTGGGTTTATAACCCCACCTACAAAGCTCCTCCCTCATAACTCGCCATAGGCCTATGTAGACAACTCAATGACCAATTTTTCTATCTAACCACTACTAACCAAAATAAGCTCTCTCTTATTTTGGGTTAACTTACTCCCTCTTTGTGCCTTAGTCCAAATTTCACAAAGTTTAGGCACTCAAGGATTTCTAGAAAATACTCCATCAGATAGAGAATTTCTTCCCCTTTCTAGAAAGGTAAAGAGTTCTTTCTAACTCATTGTATTTTTTGAGTTATGACTCGGCGGAGTTAGAACCGAAGTTTTTCCCAAGGCACACCAGTGGGCTTAGGAGAGGTTTTTGCCAAGGAATCTTAGACTGGTGGGGAATCGGAGGAAAAAGTGAAAAATTTCCCTTTTCTCAAAAAGGTGAAAATTAAGTGTTGAGCTGGCACATCAAAAAGTTAATGCGGGCCAATGGACCTTCGGAGGTAAATGATAATTTTTGAATTTTTGTCAAAAAGTG
Source organism: Taxus wallichiana var. yunnanensis (assembly GCA_018340775.1). Lineage (NCBI taxonomy): Eukaryota > Viridiplantae > Streptophyta > Pinopsida > Cupressales > Taxaceae > Taxus > Taxus wallichiana. The sequence goes on along the minus strand of CM031239.1, from coordinate 394,874,717 downwards.
TAAAATGGAAAAAATAAGCCCCTACCTCCACCGACCCCAATGGATACCACGTCATCAACGGATTTGTAGGAGAAAAGTTCAAAATTTGCCCGAGCTATTTTTTGCCAAAAACGTTAAGGAAAAACTCAGAAGGCCATATCTTTTGATCCAAAGCTCCATTTTTATGTTCTTGGTACTAATGGAAAGATTTGAAGATTCTCTTCATCATGGAGTCTTCAATTTTGGATTTTGGTGAAGATTTGGGGAAATTTTTTTTAAAACATGTTTTGGCATGGAAAAGACAAAAACGAGTTCCAACCCCTAGCTTTAATGAAGTATGGGTCATTTTCTTTGGTCTCGCATGAAGTAGATACATGAAAATATGAGATTTTAAATCGAGACCATCAATAGATGAAGATTTAAAACACATTTTAAAATAGTTTAGAGAAAATCCCGTTTTTTCCCTTTCCTTCTTGCATTTTTCTATTTAATGTAACAGAGGCATCACTTTTCAAGAGGTTGTTCATTTTTCTTCTCTGCCTCTCCCTTCTTTCTTTCCCAGGGTCGAAATGGAGTTCAAACCTCTTCCCACACTCTATAAATGGAATTTTTTGCCTCTTGCTCGTGAATGATGTTCTGTGAAAATGTATGAAGCAATAAAACATGTTTTTGTGATGCATTTGTCCATCCTTTTCTCGTTTTTATTGCATCTTCTTGCCTCTCTTCATTTGCAGGGTATCTGTGTATGTTTTGAATGTTTATTTGCAGATCTGGGAGCTATGTTCATGGATTTTGGAACATTTTCTATGTGAAATCCATCTCTGGTCTATGATGCACTTGTCCATCCTTTCCATTGCTCACCTCTCCTTGTTCCATGGCAGTTTTGGTAGATGATCAACACTTTCCTTCTCTGGTGTATCACCGTTTTAGTGTAGGCTTTGTTTTTTCTTGTTTTCTTTCTCTCCTTGTCTCCTTGGAAGTTAGATTAGGATTATATTAGCTTTCATGCACTGGAATAGCTTGTGGCAGGTAGATTAGGAAGAGGAATCAGCCTTCTCTAGAGGATCGGGTCCCATTTACAATTCCCACACTTGGGAATAATCCGATGTTATGTAAATCACACCGAATAACCCTACCTTAGAAAATTAGACCTTATAACTCATTTAGAGTGTTGTGATTTCATACTAATAGTTTTAGCACGCCCGGTGGGACCTTAGAGGTCTTCACTTCATTACAACAAGATCAATGTGCACTTGTTGCAATTTCCAGCTTTTGAGAAGCAATAGTTTGCACATCTGGTGACTCCATCTAGTAAATAACTCATTCTCTGAGTTGCAGACCTATTTTCCATCCATTTCTATTCAATATTATTTACATATATTTCATTTTTTCCATCATTCCATGAAGTTGTGCAATCATGACTTCATTTCCATCATGGAATTCACATTCACAGTAGCAACAGTACATTCCACCTCTAATGTGCTTTACAACTCCTTCAAATCAACATTTTGAGTAGATTCAAGATCAACATGTTTACTCCTATGAGCAGTAGTGTCAAAATCAGTTTGGCTATGGAGCTTTCCAAGAGCAGGGGTATGCAAACAATGAAGACAATCAAATGCAAGATGCTGGTCTATGGAGAAGATCCAAAAAATGGAGATTGGCATGGTGCAATCAAGAGCAAAAACTCAAATGAAGGCATTCAAAATTGGTTGCATGACTCCTTGTCCATGGGAAGGTCCTTTTCCAAGGCACTATAGCCCTCAAGAGAAGTTGGACTTCATAATTGAAATGCTTCCCAACTTACACAATGGATTGAGGAGATAGAAGCATATGAGCAGAGTCTGAATCAACCTTGTCAATGGGTAAGTCATTCAACAGTTCCTTGTATTTCTTCTTCTTCATCTCAAGCTTTACCATTTCAACAATGTCAAGTTGTAAACCTAGCTAATGCTGCTCCAGTTGTGAAAACCATCCCTCCATCCCTTAGTCTTCCATCTCATCTCATCTTTTCTTCTCTCTTCTCTTCCAAATCCAAATCCCCTCCACAAGAGCAAAAAGAAACACCTTCCCCTCCAAAGAAACAAGAAGTTCCATCCCTCCCACCACCACCAAAAATGCATAAATGATTGAATCCCAATCTTTTCTCCTCTTGCCTTCCCAATTCCATGTAGGGAAGAAGAAATTACAAAAATCAGTCATGAAGGATGGGAAGAAGAAGAAGTGAAAGAAGAAGAAATGATTAAGAGTTTAGTGAACTTGGCTCTCAGATTTGGGATTACAAAAATTCCTTTGTTGGTTAAGCCTATAGAGGAGGTAAATGTTGAAGAACTAGAGGTTGCCAAGGTTGAGTTTGTAGCAGCAGCAGTGGAGAAAGAAGATCATCTTGTTTCTCATAATGTAGTGTCCTTGTTTGCACTCTACTTGAAGAAAATGCTGGTCCAATTCAAGTTGCACAATCAGCCATGGAAGAAGAAGGAAAATCAGCTCAAAGTCCCATTAGAAAGGAGAAAATGGGTGAGACCAAATCTGAGTTTATAGTAGCAAAAGAATAAGGTATCATTGATAATTTGTTGCTTTCATTCAAAGGGTCTATTTTGGTTGATGAATCCACCATGGAAAGGAGTTCTGAAGAAGATCTTGTAGTCCCAACTTGTCCTCTAGAGTAGTAGATTGAAGAGTTTGATTTGGAAAACTTCATGATAGAGAAAGAGGTCATTCAAGAGAAAGAAGGTCTTCAAGCAATAGAGGAAGGAGAAGCTGCTCCAAATCCAAAAGAAGAGGAGAAAATTCTAGTTGTGGTGGAGAAAACTATAGATCCAAGAGCTTTGAACTCAAAATAGGCTATAGAAGAACCTTCAGTTCTTCCTTCCACTTCATCTCTCTCAAGCTCTAACATTGGAGAAGAGTTTGATCTTTCAAACTTCATGTTGGAGGATGAAAGAAACCATGGTAAACAAGTTTCGATCAAGAGAACACCATGGAGGAAGTTGAATATTTGTTGCAGACAACAATGAGATAGTTTATCTGTTTAATTTGGAGGACTGTTTTGATGGAGAAGAACCAGTTGAAATCACATTGTTTTCTCCTCCTTCATCCACCTTCCAAACATGCATACCTGCTGTCATGGAGGAGAGCATTCATTTGTAGTAGTCTGTACCTTATATCAACCTTTTGGAATCAAGTTTGGAAGATTTAAATCTTCCATGTTCTTCACAAGAGGAAGAAGAGAAAGAGCAGAAGGGTTTCACCACTTCTTCCACACCATTCATCCAAGAAGGTCTACAAGAGGACTCCATTTTTGGAGTTGAAAATCATAGCAATAGGCACATCAATCGGACCAGACCTTGCCCAATCAGGTATTTGGCTTCATTGGAGCCAAAGGAGAAGCCACAACTAGTCATGCTTGCTTCAAGGCATGAGGATGAGCTACAAAGTACCAAGGATCAACTATCATACCTCTTCAATCCAAATGTAGAGAAACTAAAAGAGGTATTGGATTTGTCTTCAGTTGATACTTTGGTCATTTGGGTGGAAGATCATCTTGTAGTTATTTTTTCACTCATCCAACCAGCCATGTTCAGTGCCAAATCAGTTGCATGGCTGCCATTTTTGAGTAAAGGAAGCTATTTCTCCATGTTAATTACAGGTTTTGTTTGAGTTCCCTTTTCCCTTGGTTAGAGTAGTGTAGGTAGGTTTGGTTTCAGCATAAGAAGTGCTTTTGTACACTCTACATGTTCTATTTGGAACATGTATGATTTTCAGTTTGTATATATTTTTTGGTGCTGTTGTATTGCTCATGCACAATCCATTTTAGTTGGATTTTGGTGAAGATCAACTCCAATTTTAATGGGTTCCCAAGTGATCTAGATGTCATATTTTTAGAGTTAGATCAGAAAATTAGTTATCAGGCTTGACTCCATGCCCAATGGATGCAAAAAGGCCACTGATCATTCATCTAACAGGCAGATGACCCCTGTGAGTCACCAAAGTTGTTAACCAAAATAAGCTCCCTCTTATTTTGGGTTAACTTACTCCCTTTTTGTGCCTCATTCCAAATTTCACAAAGTTAGGCACTCAATAATTTCTAGAAAATACTCCATCAGATAGAGAATTTCTTCCCCTTTCCAGAAAGGTAAAGAGCTCTTTCTAACTCCTTGTATTTTTTGAGTTATGGCTCGATGGAGTTAGAAGGGAAACTTTTCCCAAGGTGGACCTGTGGGGCTTGTGAGAGATATTTTTGCCAAGGAATCTCGGACCAGTGGGGAATTAGAGGAAAAAGTGAAAATTTTCCCTTTTGTCAAAAAGGTGAAAATTAAGTGTTGAGTTGGCACATCAAAAAGTTAATGCGGGCCGGCGGACCTTTGGAGGCAAATGAGATTTTTTGAATTTTTGTCAAAAAGTGTAAAATGGAAAAAAAGGAGCCCCTACCTCCACCAACCCCAATGGATGCCACATCATTAGTGGATTTGTGGGAGAAAATTTCAAAATTTGCAAATAAGTTGCATGTCTACCATTTTGAGGAAGGTAAGCTATTTCTCCATGCACAAAGCTTGTAGTTTTGTTTGAGTTCCTTTGCCCTTGGTTAGAGTAGTGTAGGTAGGTTTGTTTTCAGCATAAGAAGTGCTTTTGCACACTCTACATTTCCATTTGGAACATGTATGATTCTCAATTTGTATATAGTTTTTGGTCTGTTGTATTGCTCTTGGATAGTCCATTTCAAGAGCGATTGGCTTTTGGTGAAGATCAACTCCAATTTTCACTTTTGATGGGTTCCCAAGTGATTCAAAGGTAAAATTTTTATAGTTAGATCAGAAAATTGGTTATCGAGGCTTGACTCCATGCCAAATGGATGCAAAAAGGCCACGATCATTCATCTAGCAGAAGATGACACTGTGAGTTGCAAAGTTGTTAACCAAAATAAGCTCCATCTTATTTTGGGTTAACTTACTCCCTTTTTGTGCCTCAATCCAAATTTCATAAAGTTCAAGCACTCAAGGATTTTTGAAAATACTCCATCAAATAAATAATTTCTTCCCCTTTCCATAAATGTAAAGAGCTCTTTCTAACTCCTTGTATTTTTTGAGTTATGGCTCGGTGGAGTTAGAAGGGAAACTTTGCCCAAGGCGGACCTATGGGGCTTGGGAGATATTTTTTCCAAGGAATCTTGGACCGGTAGGGAATTAGAGGAAAAAGTGAAAATTTTCCCTTTTGTCAAAAAGGTGAAAATTAAGTGTTGAGTTGGCACATCAAAAAGCTAATGCGGGCCGGCAGACCTTCGGAGGCAAATGAGATTTTTTGACTTTTTGTCAAAAAGTATAAAATTGAAAAAGAGGGCAACAAGTGCCTCCGCTAACCCCAATGGATGCCACATCATTAGCGGATTTGTAGGAGAAAATTTCAAAATTTTCTGAGCTTTTTTTTGGCAAAATATTTAAGGAAAAACTCTCGAAGGCCATATCTTTTAATCCAGAGCTCTATTTTTTATGTTCTTGCTACCAATGGAAATATCTGAATATTCTCTTCATCATAGAGTCTTCAATTTTGGATTTTGGTGAAGATTTAGGGGAGAAAATTTCAAAGTGTGTTTTGGCATGGAAAAGACAAAAAACCAGTTCCAACCACCAGATTTAATGAAGTATGGGTCATTTTCTTTGGTCTGCGAAGTAAATACATGGAAATATGAGATTTTGCATCGAGCCCATCAACATATGAATAATTAAAACACATTATTTTGAAAAGTGGTTAGAGAAAATCCCACATTTTTTCCCTTTCCTTCTCACATTTTTATATATAATGTAACAGAGGCATCACTTTTCAAGAGGTTGTTCATTTTTCTTCTCTGCCTCTCCCATCTTTTCTTCCCCAGGGTTGAAATGGAGTTCAAATCTCTTCCCACACTCTGTAAATGGTGTTTTTTTCCTCTTTCTTGTGAATGATGTTATGTGCAAATGTATGAAGAAATAAAACATGTTTTTGTAATGCATTTGTCCATCCTTTGCTCGTTTTTATTGCATCTTGTTCCCTCTCTTCATTCGGCAGCAGGTATCTGTGTATGTTTTATATGTTTATTTGCAGATTTGGGAGCTGTGTTCATGGAGTTTGGAACATTTTCTATATGAAATCCATCTCTACTCTATGATGCACTTGTCCATCCTTTTCATTGCTCACCTCTCCTTGTTCCATGGTAGTTTTGGTAGATGATCAACACTTTCCTTCTCTGGTGTATCACCATTTTAGTGTAGGCTCTGTTTTTTCTTGTTTTCTTTCTCTCCTTGTCTCCTTGGAAGTTAGATTAGGATTAGATTAGCTTGCATGCACTAGAATAGCTTGTGGCAGGTAGATTAGGAAGAGGAACCAGCCTTCTCTGGAGGATCATTCCCATTTACAATTCCCACAGCTTGGGGAATGATCCAATGTTATGAAAATCACACCAAATGACCCTACCTTAGAAAAGTAGACCTTATAACTCATTTGGGGGTGCTGTGATTTCACACTAACAACCACCACTCATCACTTAATGAAGTTAGGAATCCAATGCAAACTCAAGTGGGCTAGTTTTTAGACTTTTAGAGTCTATTGCTTAGCGGAATTTGGATTTTAACTCCACCCAAGTTGAGACTTTGGAACCGAAAACCCTAAAGTTAACGTTCAAAATAATCTCAACAACTACCCCCAAATTTGGGCTTTCCACACTTTGGAATTGGACCTTTCTAGCTTCAGAGATTTTAGCTCACCAATTTCGAACATTTTCACCCACCAAGCCCAAAATTGGCGCCCCAATCTCAGAAAAAAAAATTCTTCATTGACCTCTAAAGGGAGTTGACTCACAAAATTTCCTAAATCCCATCACACTTTGGGCTCATGGGGTTTTCAAAAAAAAAATTCTCACCAAGATTGTTTTTATTGCTCAAGTTCCTAATGTGCACATCTCGTGAAGTCTAAAATTTTTGGACTTCAGAATCCATACCATCTCAACCTCACTCATTTGAGGAACCTTCACCAACCTTAATGTGTATTCTCCAAAGTACGTGAGCCATGCTAGCTCCTTATCCATCACACTCATGGAGATTTTCCTTTCTCTTTCTTGGCAATGAATGGATTTCCCAAGCTCATATCCATGTGATCTCTACACCTGTGAACCCCATCTCATTAGGCCAAGATGACCTCTTCTTCCCACATCGTGTGTTCCTAATCATTTTGAGCCCGATGTCGAGATACTTGACCACCCTACCACATAACATTTCCCCTTGTGCACTATATGAGATAGCTCGCCTACTTAATCCCCACCTTGTGATGTTTCCATGGCTTAGTTACACCCTCCGGTTTGTCATGCCCTATCGTTGAGCTTAAGTGAACTCCTTCAATTCTCACTTGACTAGCTATTATTCCCAAGATATCTTTATGCATGCCAAACTTGGCCATCTCCCCATAAATTTTCATATGCAAACGAACTTGCTTGAGGTTTATGAAAACCTTGACTCTCCATGCGGTGCCAAGATCTTGACGAGCACTATAAAGGGCTCGACCAACCACCTTTGTAACTCATCGAGTAGCTCACGGAGCTACTCGGCGAGCCCTCCTTTGACTCGTCCCTCCTATACATGACTCCAACTCATTGAGCTCCTCGCCAAGATTTTTTTAAATTAGTGCCTCTTCAAGGCACATTTTGGAAATTTTTATTTTCTCTGTATTTTTTGATGAATGTTCCTAGATGCGGGGGATAAAGGAAAACAATAGGGTGTCCTAGGGCCATTTTCACCTTTTTATTTTTCACCCAATTTTGTTAGGCGTGGGCCTATGGGGCCTACATTCCCTCATTTTAAAAGTTAATAGTTAAGGTTTAAAACCCAAAAGAGGAAAAAATCCTCTTATGATCCCAACACTCCTAAAATTATTGAATGTTCTCCTTGAAACAATAGAAACTACCTGTAACTCAATTTCATCCTTAGATGCCCTATTTGGTGTTTGGGTCCTACCTACTCCTAATGTCCATTTTTCGCATAGGAAAAAAAAAAAGAATATCCCCACACATCGAATGTACTAGCTCTAGCTTATTCTCTATCTCTCTCGTAGGTCCTACCTTGAGAAAAATTACTCGCTTCTATTTACCATATCCATATTTCTCATAGAAATCCAAACCTATTTGCGTAAATGGGAAAATTTTCCTTTATGATTTGAATTCCCTTATGACTAATATGACTGAGCCTATAGTGCCATGATGTTTAATATGCATTAAAGCCAAAAAAATATAATCATTAGTACTACTAGTGGTTAAATATAAGGTTCCAACCTTCTTACCTATTTCAACCTTGAGATCACCCTTGGTAACCTTCCAAGACACCACTATAAATATCACAAAGATAACCAACATTTCCCAACTACCACCCCTATACAAATTTTCATCTTAATGTAGGCACATGTCTAAATATTTCAATAACTATGTGTTTCCATTATGCATCCTATGTTGAACATAAGGTTTTCAAACTATGTTGTACGGATCCTCCTCACCAAGAAAAACATGCTAAAAATCCCCTTAAACATAATCAACAAAATAATTTCTTTGTGGAGTAGCATGCAAAGAAGCTCCCGAATCTAAAACCCAATATTTAACAATATTATTCAAAAAAATAATCAAAGCATCCTGACGGACATTACATGTTTCCATATTCACCTCCTTGTTTTCTTCCTATTGTTTCTTCATTTCTCGAATGTCCCAACATTCCTTCTTTGCATGCCTAGACTTTACATAGTGCAAAGCATACCATCTTGCATTTGGATTTTGACATTGATTGATCTTTTTAGTTTCCACATCTTCCTCTATTATTTTGTTTCTGTAGTTTCCATTTTCAAATCCTTCCCTGAAGAATAATTTTCCCCAAATCTTTATCTTTACATTTACTCTCTTGGAATCACCCCTAAAACATCCTCAAACTTCAGCTTTGAGTTAGCTAGAACCAATTTTCTTACTTTCATTACAAGTTATTCCAACTCTTAGGTAAAGAGCAAAAATTAATAAATCCTTAACTTCTTCATCAAATTCTATTGTAACAAAATCTAGCATAGTCACAATTTTATAGAAATAATTCAAATGATATGATAGTAAACTATTCTCATACATCTTCATATTAAACAATTTTTTATTAAAAATATGTACTAGAGACAAAGTGTTTTTCGTATAACTTACCTAATGCATCCATAAGTTCTTTTCTAGTGTTTTCCTTTGAAACATTAAATAATGATGAAGATGCAAGAGGCAGATTTTTCCAAGTACCTTCATATTGATAAATCCCATTCTATGTCCATCATTATTGAGGGTTTGTTCCCTTTCTTTGATAGTGGAATGTAGAGATACTTCTGATAAAAGTAATCTTGCATTTGCATCTTCCAAATACTAAAATTCTATCTGTTTAATTTATCATCCTTAGATCTTCCATCACCACCATAATCGCCACTCAAGCCCAAAAAAATTTACCGTGATTCAACACTTTAGAAAACCAAACTAGGATTTGATAACAATTTTTAGGAAATAAGGGATAAAATATGTGAAACAATCCCACTCGAGAATCGCAATAGTAGAAATTAATATATAGAAAGATATTATAGATCTAAAATAAAAGTGTATAAATATAAAATAACATAACACAAAGACAATATTTAACATGGTTTACCCAATTTGGGTTACGTTCACCAAGAATAACTTGCTCAAAAAATTTATCACAAGCCGGCTCTTTCTCACAATACAATACCCATATCGGTTTGGAGTTATGCTCAATAAACTCTCTTGAATTCACACCTGAACTCACACATCTAAAATGTTACATCAACCCTAACATATGCACAAAAACACATAAATATACAACTTCTTAAGTATTTTTATAATACGTGGGTATCAAAACCATGGTCTATAACCACCCCATAATCCTATGGGTCGAAAATTCTTCTCATATGAGAAGAATATGTTTCCCAAGATATCAGTGCACGTTTATCCAAAACTATGGAGAGTATATAATAATTTTAGTGTACAATATTCAACACTTTCACACATTAAAACATGCTCCACAACATAATATGATTTACAAGTTGTTATTGGCATGCAAAGAATTGAATCACACATTGGCCAATGTAGGAAAATGTTGTAATTTGTATGTGCTAAATTTTTTTGAGATATATTAAAAATATATGGATGAAGCATGGTAACACATGGTTAAATAAAAGTTATTATTAGTCTGGAAAGGGTTGTGCAAAACTATAGAATCAAGAAAAATTATGTAATTATAAAAAAGAAATGTAGATGTACTTGTGTGCGCCATGAAGAGTGTGTGTGGATATAAGGATATTAAATGGAGAAATGCACCAAGATACTATAGTACATAGCAGAAGACCATAAGCGTCGATTAAATTGTACTAAATATAGGATTTATGTAGAAGGCTTATCTAAAGAGAGTAGTTTATACAAAGATGTGAGTAGACATGGACCATCAAATTTTATTATAAGGAGGATTTTTTAATGAGATATGATGCCAAGGAAATGAAAAGAATTTCTATAATACAATTGAAAAGGTGTGTATGGCTATAACATTTTGTAAGGTAGGGTGTAACATTGCGTGTAAATATTTCACACTTTTTTGAGACGTAATGGTGTTTATTGACTTTGGAGGTTGTCCATAAAAACTACACCAAAAGGTATGGATGGTTGCACAAATTTTCTTGATTAACACATTGCTAAACTCTAATCACTCAAAGGAATACATGACTTTCAATTGTGATTGCGTATAATGTATATATATTTGCTAGAGATCCTTATATTTAGGGTGTAAATCTTCATGATCTAAATCAAATGGATGTATTGGTAGACACCCTAAATATAACACAACATTAAATCACTAACTCCCATTTTATCTCAAGAAATGTCTTGACCAATTATTTAATTAAAATTCATCAATATTAACTAGGTGATCATATCATCACCTAATTGAATCTTATAACAATTATTTTAAAAAGTAATATCAAAATCCACCTCATGTTATTCACCTCGAATCCAAATTTATTTTCAATTTTCACTGATTTACCAAAAAATATTTAAATTCTTCACCAACTACCATTACCAAACATAATAATTCATTCAAATTCCCAATTTTCAAAATATCCTCCACTAGTTTCTCCAAGTTCTTCACACAACTCCATCATTAAATAAAATAATCCTTCAAATCCGACATTTTCAAAAGATTCTCCACCAACTTCTGCAAAGTTTCAACCACCACCATACTAAATAAAATAATCCATGTTGAAATGCATCATTTTCACATACCATCCACTAAGTTCTCAAAATCTTAAACCATTGAACCCCCTAGTATCTCCATGAAATTAATTATGTATTCCACCTCCAAACCCTATAATTCATCTTAATAAATCTATAAATAACCCCCGTATCCTTGAAATCTAAAAGGAAATTTAATATACTTGTATTTTGTAGGTCCACTCATAAAATATTTCATCCAAGAAAACATCCGAAGCCTCATTGTAATGATATATTAGTGGTATTATTTTGTATAGGTATAGAAACATTTATGTACATAAAAGGGAAAATCCATATTGTTTCCTAATTAGAGGTGACTAGCTACAACGAGAATAATTCCTGCAATGGAATTCAATGTTGTAATGGAGTGCATTGTTCACTTTTATAGTCAAAATTAAATTTTTCATTCATTTGATGGTCATGTTTCATTTCATCAATAAACTTGACTTCCATCAAATTGTCACTTAAATAGTTTATTTATTTTTTATTTTTTATTAGAGAAGTCAATCAAAAAAATTGTAATATCTTGGCCATGTAGTAATATTTTTGTCATTTTTTCTTAATTAGAAATTTTGAGACCAACAAAATCACGTAACTATATGATTCTATTTTCCACAAATTGATGTGAAAGTGAAACAAATTTTAATGATGTTTTTTATTAAAACATTTGGTATGTGAAGAATCTAATATAAGAACCCGAAATTGATACAAATCGATGTATTTTATAAAGATACACTTATTATAATATATGTATTATATGATATTTATTTTAACGCTTATATTTTTACATACTTATACTAAACTAGCTTAACTAGATATGTTCCTTAAGATTGATATATCTGAATGTATTTTTGATAGATGTATTGAATATATCTATACTAGTATATCTTGGCTAGGATTTCATTTATATTTGTTTTGATTTTTAGTGCTAAATTTTCTTGTGTACAATATCATTGTGTTCTCATCAAGTTGATGGAAATAGAGCTTGTGAAGCTCCATATTAAATACTATGTGCATGCCAATTTACAATGGACTATCAACAATAAATATGTTAATTCTAACTTTGCATAAAAATGACATAAGGACCATATTACATTGGTTTGATCTTCTGGTGTGAACCATTAAATAATTACTTCTAAAGATGCAACCAATATTTATTGGTGGATTCAAATACATAAGGTTTGTAATGTGTTTTATGGCCATATTTATACATCTATTTATAACACGAGAGAATATGATAAGACTATTGAAGAACATATTGTGTGTTGTTGATACATTTTTCCTTAATTTTCTTCTTTTTCATGTGTGTGTGATTTAGTTGTTCTAGAGCACAATAGGGATTATTTATCTTTTCTTTTGATTTGAAACCAAAACTTGTCTACAATGGACAATGCCTAGTAGAAATGTGAATAGATATTTTGTAGCCATGTGATATATAAATTTTTTTATCATCGCAAGTGTTACCATGTACAAAATTGTACATACATATATGATAAATAATAGTGTGGTTGAAAATTTCCATTTGTAATGCATTAATTACTGATAATAGTTGTTATATTATTAAGTTATAATTGTAAACCATTATAAATAAAAAGCAAAAAAAAATAATGTAATTTAGATGTTATTAATAATTAATTAAAACATACAAGTCTACATTCATTAAATATTTTAAGATTTGTAAATTTCATGATTAAATTAATTTGATTTCTTAATTTTTTAAAAATCCCAATACATAGACAAAAAAAAAAAATAAAAAAAAAAATTAGGAAAAAAATATAAAAATAAATTTTGACACAAAAATGTATCACTAATAACTAAATTTTGATACATCTTATTCACATGGTTTCAAAACTTGCAACACTAAGGATTTTACGAAACACAAATTTCTAGGAAATTGAAAGGTACATAAGGTTACAAAGCCTCATTCCAAGAGGGTCCAACACTTTGTGAAAAAGGGTCAATATTATAAAATTATTATCGACTGAGTTATAATATTCCTAACCATGGTATTTCCTAGTTATATTCTTAGAAGTGAAGCATATTTAAGTTCAATAATCTCAAATTCTCTTGCCTATGCACCCAAATAACCATTGTAGAATTATATATATCTAATTGTATCTATCTCCTTGTGTTATTAAGATTGTAGTATATTGTTATCACTAGTTGGAAGTATTAATGCATGGTTATTATATTGCATGACTCATGTTCGAAGTTAATCAATCACAATAAACTCTTGTAATGGACCTTACATGCAAGTTACTTTTTGTGCATTTCCATAACATATTATATTAATTTAGTGTGTACAAACATCACATAGTCATCACCATTACAAGAATCATTAGAATGTGTATAATGGGTAATATCATGGCTAGGTTTGATCACTAGATCACTATTAAGTGGGGAGGATAAACTTGTAATGGTGAAAATAAAATAAATAAATCATTAATAAGAGATTGTAAATAACGAATCTATAAGAAGAGTAACCTTTTTTAGGCCAATGACTTTAAGAATACATATTTGATTGTGAGTTATTTTTTCATTAACTATATAAACGGATCAATCTCAATATTAGTATGATTTTTTTCAAACCACCCCCATGAGAACATCCAGTAGATGTATGTTTGTTCAATCATGTGATGTAAGAATATCTTTCGAGGAAGGTTTTGCCCATAATAGAGGATGATGGTTGATTACAACAATATGTATGATCAAATGATAGGGAATACAAATGTTTTGAGTGATGGTATCCTATGTTAACTGGAAATTTTAGACCCTTGACATTAGCATTATGTGAAAAAACCAACTAATACAAGACCACAAAGACGTATAGTCAAAAGAAGCAAAGGGATGAAATTATAAGGAACATTCTCATAGGATTTGCAAGAAAACCTAGGAAAACTATGTTAAACAACAAAAATGTGTTCCTAAAAATATTTAAGATAAATTGAAATAATTTTAGATTAATTCCTTTAATATATATTCATTTTATTAATTTTTTAGAATAGGTTGTACATTAAGATTTATTAATCATTCATTAACATATAAATTTAAATATAACTCCAATGAATAGAAGATGAAAATCACAAGATGTGATTTCTTAAATCCTAAGAGGGTAATAAAATTAGTTGAACATATATATAAAGAGGTCATTGAGGTGTGCATAATTTATGTATGTGATGATAATAATATGAAAGTTCTTCGTATCTAGAACTATGAATTAAAACTAATCCTTTACAAATCTATACAATTTCTAATATGACATAGTATAGTTAATGTTTTTGTATGGACTTGTAATAAAATATGATAGGGGTTTACAACTTCTAGTGGTCATTAATAGCTTTGAAATATAGTTCAATGTCAAATACTAGGGCCTGCAACTCTACAAAACCTTCCAATACTTACCTATTTTAATTCTAAAACACTATAATACCTCCCCAAAAGTTTTACCCAAACATTAAATTACAAAATGAGAAAGTCTTGTGTGGTGCAACTTTACTAAACATAATGGTCATCCCTTGTTGAATTAATCTAGGAGCTACAGTACATCTCCTCAAGTGGTCTAGGAATCCTCATGTAGTTGTCCTAGTATAAGTATGAGTATAAATTATAATATAAGTTATCCCTCTAGTGTTCTATTGATTCGCTTGACCCAAAGATAGAGGAAAAACTACATATAGACTTAAATATTCCCTTCACAATTTTTTATATAGTGCCAATGTATGCATATCTATAAGTAGTTCTCTTGACCCTTAAGATGTTTAGAAATGTGTATCGTGGCTTGACATTTCATATGGATTGTCTTTTTGTATGTGGAGGATAGAATATTTTAATTGGTCAAGTGATTTTCATTTGATGTAGGGGTGGATCCTAAGAATGTGATACTATTATAGATGGAGGGAGAATAAATTTATAGGTATTTATAATATAATATGCAAGAATGCTATTAAAAGGGCTAGATGATTTCTAATCGTGAATCATACTTCGTTATATTGGTTTTGCTAGGTAAATTTATCATTAAGGTTGACCGACGAGAGAGAAAATGACCCATAAAAATCTAAAATTAAGAACAACGTATTTGGGAAAGGGAAACTAGGACCATTTTATTCTTCCCTTACCATAGTACGACCTATTCAAGACCTATATGGTTTTGGACAATAAGTTTTTATATACATCTAATATTTTAGATGAGATGTCTTGGAATGACATATAGATTTTGATAAATTAAAATAAGTATGTGAATGACTAAGTATTGTATGGAATAGAGTAATTCAATTGGGATAATGAAATATAAGTTGATTTGGTCAAAGATGTGTGGACATGAAGTAGTGTAGGGATGATACAAAACTTGTCATTTCTAATGGATACATTCCCAAAATTGTGTACCTATTGATTTAATTTAATTTGAACTAAATATAAGTATTGCAGAGTCATTCTTGAACTAAATGATGTATAAATAAAAAATATAGTAATTATATAAGAGAAATAAAATTTTAAAAATGAAACCGTAAGCAAAGAAGAAGTAAAGAGGACTTAATTGATTTCCATGTAGTTTTGAACTGATCTCGAATTGGGAAAAGTGATGAGCAAAGTGGGAAGAGTGTTTTTATTGTTAACAATAAATTATGGAATGCAAGAATGATGTTGGACATGGGTGATGGATACCAATTTTAGGTGTCGTTGAAACTACAAATGCTCATAACCTGATTTTGCGGTTTCAAAAGATTTTCATTCTTGATTCGTAATGATCACCAGTAGTCACTCCTTGAATGTTGAAGGAACGTGTAGCTTGAAAAATAGAAGCCCACAAACTGCATCAAACCTAAAAATAAATATATAATATGGGGAGTCGAATGACCTCAACGGTCACCCCGAGTGTGAACTTACATCGATACACTACATCTAATACTTCACATATTTCTTTTGAGTGTGTGTAGAAATGATGGCCTAAGATGCCCTTGTGCAAGTTGGACTTTATAACTGGATGTGGATAGAATGTTCCAATGTAGTAAAATGTGTGGATATAATAGATTGAACTTCTCATTCCTAACTTGTTTATGTAGATTGATACAAACCTTGTCCCTTGAATGGATAATAGATGAATTATTTAGAGTGTTTTAGGTGCCTTTTGGATGCAAGCTTAGGTTATGCTAGTAATTCTTAGTGCTTGGTTCCTTATTTTGAATGTATAACTATGTATTTATATGATTCCCTTATTTTTATTTCATAATAAACAACTAGAAGGACTACCCATAAGTGAAAAAGATGACCAAAATATAAAATACATCCTTAAGAAGTGATTAATGTGAGAAAGGGTCAAGAGTGCCCATAGGAGACAAGGGCGCCTACACACTTTGATCTGGTTGGACGATGGTGTCTACGAGACTATAAAAGATAAATTAGTAAAATCCCAATTGGGCTATAAGGTGTGAAGGAACAAATAGAAAACAAGTAACAAAGAAAAGATTCCAAATGATAGTCGTTAATTACTAGTTTTCTTTGTTAAGAATCATATGAATCCTAGTATGTATATAAGACCTATAAATGTACCCAAGTGTGTAATTGTTTGTCTACATTTTCCCTACTTTATGTTGTTGAGTGAATAATCAATAACATAAAGTAGATAAATGTTTTTTACCTGATAAACATGTAGACCATGTGGCGAAATATGTTAGAGTGGACAAGTGAGCGTGGAAACTAGGAAGAGAAAGTAACCCTAGGGGTGAAGCATATGAGATTCTTGTACCTATTGTTCTCGCTTGCTATAGGTTTCTTCATGTTGCATATTAAGGTTGGTCCTACAAAAATAAGAACAAAAGAGTAGTCAAACTTATGAATATAACACATTTGGACAAGTATGTAAAAGTGTGTAAAAAGGAAAGTGTGCACCTGATTGAGAAGAATGTAAAAGATAACAAAGTGTTTAAAAATGGTGCATAAAAGAGTTTTTTGGGAGATATCAGGCCAATACCAATTGTTTTGTGTGATCTAACATCAAGTGCATGTTTTTGGGTGATCTCATGCCAATTACATGTTTTTGGGTGATCTCAAGCCATGTAAGTTTATTTTAGTGATCTCATGCCAAAGAGTAAGTTTTGGGGAGAGAGGTCTAGTGTTACTCTCCATCCACGAATCTTCTGGTAAGCACCATTAAATATGGTGCATCCCTAATTTTTTTATTATTATCCAAAATCAGTTCCAAATTAGTTCAGAATGTATTGGTTGTTCGATTGAATGAGATAGAATGCATTCTTTTCTTTGGAGGACTCTCGTAGTAATTCTATAACTACTTTGAAGTATTTTGTGATTTATGATGATTTGATAAGACGAATGTGTATGCACCTAGAACATTAACACCTAGGGAAGGACACAAACACCTAGATGGTACTATATGAGTTTGGGAATTTGTATCTATTTTGTGATTCTAACATGAGTCTGATTCTAAGAAAGTGTTGTAATCAGTAACCTTGTCAACTATGTGCTTTATTGTGTTGTGATGTATCTCCGTACTACCGTAGGGTTTTTTTCATCTAATGTATGCCCCCTCGTTTGGGGTACATGCCATGACTGTAGGAGTGTGCGGACAAAACAAGTGGACCCAATATTGATCTAAACTAGATATGTGTAGGTGGTAACGAATTTTCATGGTAGAAAGCAAGGCACATGCAAACAAAGTGGCTAGAAACATGTTTTAGTATAAAATTTGTAAGTTTGTAATAGAACACTAATGTGATAAGAAAGTGTGAAAAAAATTAGATCACAAAAATAAGGTTTCAAACATGGGACATCACTCACAATGTCACAATAAAATTAGGGCCAAAGTAGACAAAAACATACAAACAATGATTAAATGAGACGTATGGCATAGCCCATAAACAATGGCATACAATATAAAGTAATGGAAAGTAAAAATATATAAGAAAACCATGGTGGAATTTGGTGTTGCAAGGAAAATGTTGCATATAAAGCACCCATTAGCATGTTGGAAAGATAAATACCATCTCAAAGAATGTATCTATCAATGGAATAAGAAGTGTGCTAGTAAGAATAGGAAGTGGTAAATGATGAAATGATAACACATGAAATGTGTAAGAAAGAATATTCCACTAGAAGCTTTGGTACGAATGGTAAGAGATACAATGCCAAGCACCATTGTGGCATGTAAATATTTGTAAGACATTTGCATTCACTCCAAAATACCAAGTGAACATGCATGTGTATATAGAATAGATATTTAAATAATAAGTATTTGTCTAATATATAAGATGAATAAGCTTGAAAGAGTAGATGCAAACAAGATATGCAATATGCAATGTATGAGTGAGATTGAATGGTATGAAATGTGTGAATATGATAGGAGTAGTATTCCTACCAACGGATGTGTATAAGTTTAGGTTCATTTATAAAATACCCCTCAAAAATCATGAAGGAACCATATAAAAGAGTGCGTAATCGGGAAATGGTTTTAGAATGTATGCTAGAAAGATAGATAATGAAACATTGAGTGTGAATAGTGAATATGGTGAGGTTCATTTTAGATATTGAAGCATTAAGTGTGAATAGTGAATATGAAACAATTGAGTATGTACCATGGAACTAGAGTGCGTCACGGGGTAATGATGATACAAGGTGTGTATCAAGATGTGTAAGAGCATTGAGAAAGGATAAGTGTGATGCACAAAGTGTGATAGTATATTTGATAGACAACAAATAAGGTGAGAAGGGAAAATAAATCACGATGCACCCAATTTTGAGAAGGATAGAAGGCTATCCAACAATGGTGAAGGGTAATGGCCCTCCACTTGATGTCTAAGGATATAATGTTATGTGATGATGTTCTAATATCAGTGGAGTATGAGAGTAATGAGGTGTATGTAAAGGAAATGGAGGTGGTGAAGGAGGTGGTTAATTCCTATATGAAGGGATTGACCAAGTATGGGACTTATGCCAATGAGATGGAGTAGTGAACTATGAGGACAACAATGTTGTGAAGTAGGATGTGTGAAAATGGGATAAATAGGTGCTAAATGTGCCTTAGATTTGAGAGGTCATGGAGGAATATATATGCTAGAATTGGTGGGAGGATATCATTAAGACCACGCTTCGGTAATGGTGTACATGGTGAAACTCTTGGAAGAGTGAAAACTAGTTTATTGTGAATGAACTTAAGTCACAAATGATTCATGGAGGAATAATTTGATTGAGAGGAAGCAAATGAAGACCTAAGATCATGTCATAGTCTTAGATTGAATATTCCACAACTAATGATACAAGCATGGTAAGAGGCCCAACTATAATGGGAAGCCTTATGTAGCCAAAATAGTTAGGAACTAGATATGTGATAGCATATATTGGAAATTTTAAAACCATAAGATGTGCAATTGAGTACACACTAATAGGATCTGCTAGATAGATCATGGTGTTATTGAGAGTGTAATAACTAATAGAATCATTGATGTGTAAAGAATCATAAGTGAACATTGCATGATAATCATGATTTGCGAATAAAATTATAGGTGGTGATGCATCAACAAAAGTGATAAGGTAGTCAAGGGAGCTGATGATGAAAGGTGCACAATGTGATATGTATGATTACCAAAAGAATAAAAAGCTTGTGTGTCGTGCTTAGGAAAAGGGTAATTAAATATTTGAATGAGATGCTTGAATTTTAATCAACAATAAGTAAAATTCCTAATGCATTGATGATAGTCACAATTAGCATTTTTTCATAATCATGGCCATGGGGTATAAATGGATGAAAATTAAGCAAAGTGGTGGAGGAGTGATTATATTGCTTTCGAGAAGTTGAGACCATAAAAATAAGGTACATAGGGTAACTTGGTGAGATCACACTTTGGAGGTTACCATTGAAGCTTTTCGAAGGAGAGACGAAATTGACAATTTCCTTTTCTTTGGTAGGCTCGGGAGATGGCTTGAATGTTGATTTATCTTGAAACCTATTATAAGTCAATGAAGAAGAATCATGATACTTGATTTTTCCCATAGATATAATTTTGAATTCGTATAGTTTAAGTATATGGAATAATTCATCAAATTAAGGAGAGGTATCAAAGATAAAAATCTCTTGAAGTGGTGGTAAGAGGCTTTGAAAAAATAGATCTTGTAATTCTAAATCAATAAGCACATTTTTTATCTTATCTAGGTTGTTTTATAAAGTAATAGATATTCAGCTATATGTTTATTAGATTTTTGTTTGATTTGAGATAGTGTGAATAAGATATATTTTTTCCGATATTGATTAAAAAGTAAGAAAGAAAAGCATCGGCTAGATGTATAAAATAATTTACCAAATGAGCAGGGTAGATCATAAAA
Organism: Taxus wallichiana var. yunnanensis; assembly: GCA_018340775.1. Lineage (NCBI taxonomy): Eukaryota > Viridiplantae > Streptophyta > Pinopsida > Cupressales > Taxaceae > Taxus > Taxus wallichiana. Next base: position 394,854,109 of record CM031239.1, on the reverse strand, counting down.
CCAACACATGGCATAATCTTTAAGACTCCTAGGAAATAAGTTAGCAAGCAATGTATGAACATCTACATAGTCAAGACATATTTATGAAAATCTTGTATGCCATTAAAATTGGGAAGCTTAGGGGTGACAAAATTGAGAGGAAGGTAATAAGTAGAAATGGTAGGTGCAAAAGAAGTGTGGAAAATTAAGGAGAAATCAGGAGATGGAGAGGAGCGTGAAGTATCTTGTCAGAATCGATGGATTTGAAAGCTGCAGGTTCGATATAAGGAAGCTATGACTTGGATTCCATAAGAAGAGACAATAAGCCAAGTGATATGATTTGTAGGAGTAGGAACGAACATCAAAACAATAGAAGTAGGTGGAGGGTAGAAGGAGGTTGTGTTGCAATAAGAATGGAAGAAATATAATAGGTGGGAGGGTTAAGATAAACTAGTTTTTGTGGCCTCCCCATGAGAAGTGAATAATAGTATATTTAGTTCTTATGGATGTTCGAAATATAATCTTGGAGATCATGAAGTTTTTCATTAGTAAACGGTGGATAAATTTCAGCCATGTTAAAAAAATGATAAAATGCATAGACGATAGGTTGGGTTTGAGTGATGGCTTCACCAAATGCTTTAATTTAATTTGAATTAAATCTAAATATTTTGAGTAACTACTTAACCAAATGAAGCATAAATGTAGAAATACAAAAATGAAAGAAGAAAAATAAGATTTAAAATACGAAACCCTTAGAAAGAAGAAATAAAGAAAACTTAGCTGATTTGGGTAGTCCGGGAATGATAGGAATTGGGAAAAATGCTTAATAAGTTGGATATTGTCTCATTACTAATCACAATAAATTTTAGAATCCTAGAATAAGGCCAAACATGGGAACCTGGTGTTGGACAAGGGTGCGTGGGTGATGGTGACTATGTAAATGCTCGAAATTAATTTTTGTAGTTGTCATCCAATTTTCCCCCAGAGAAAAATTGATCAAACATGACCCTGTATAGATGAAAATCAAAGCATCGATTCAATCCTGCGAGCTCACATTCGATCCCAAATCAAGAGGCAAGTGGGATCAACAATGGAGGTTAAAGGTTGGAGAATGAGGCCAAACAATGTTAAAGGAGATCAGAATCTCATCAGGAGAAAATTGGAGAAGGGGCTCAAAGTTTTGGACTTCACATACGAGTCGAATGGGGCAAAGAAACGATCTTGTGAAAGGTGCCACGTGTTAGCTTGGTGTAATTCCAAAAGGCACTACAAAATAGAGACCCCAAATGAGCACTAACCTTCCACATGGTCATATCCCAGAAAAGTTGCATCAACCATTGAAAAGTTGAAGCAAAGTAACAGAGCCGCAGAGGGAGCCACGTGTGGATCGATGTAACTTCAAACGTATGACCCAAAAGGAAGGTTCACTTGGGCCCAAATTAGTTAAGTATAAAAGGGCCAATAGAATCCTCCATGTGTCACCTTGGTGCAACTCCAAAGGTAAAATCTAGAGGTAGACCCCAAACAAGAGCAAGATCTCCACTTGTCTAGGGTCCAGAGAAGTTACACCGGCCATTGAAAAAGTCTATAAGCTAGTAGAAGAGGCCATGTGCCTCATCAACACAACTTCAAAGGAAGAATAAAAAGTGGGTCCCCAAGCGTGTGCAAGCTCGCCACATGGCCGAGTCCAAAAAGGTTTCACCGACTGTTGAAAATTCCAAGCTTGGGACAGGCTAGCGGAAGCTTCCATGTGCCTCATCACTCGGCGTAACTTCAAAATAAAAATATAGAGGCAGGTCCAAAACATGTGCCAACCCTCCACATGTCTAGGGTCAAACATAGTGTCTCTACTAAACCAGGAGGGGGTTAGCGTAACCAAAACGAATGAAGTAGATAGTTTTCACTTGCGTCCGAATTGGCTAAGTGCAAAAGGACCAATGGAAGCATCCATATGTCAAATCGGCACAACTTTAAAGGTAAGAACCAAAGGCAGTCCCAAAACAAGCCCGTGGTCTCCACGTGTCTAGGGTCTGGCGTAGTTGTTCCGCCAAAAAGAAGGGACTTAACTAAAAGAAGAAGAAAGTAAAGTACGCTCATTGATGATGCTAAGTGTCTAATCATTGCAACTTCAAGAGTGAAAGGTGGCGGTGAAATCTTAAGACACGTGGGGCTGCCACATGGACCTTATAAAAATAGAACCCAAACCCAAAGCACCTTCAGATAGCCATATCTTTCTACTGGAAGCTTAGATTCGAGTGAGGGGGGAATTTCGGAAATCTCTTAATGTCTGCTACCAACCTACCACCATTAATGAAGAATGGTAAATTTGGTCCACCATTTTTGAGGTTATCAAGTCTCCCACCTACCACCATGATGAATAATGAGCCTCCTTTCTTTCCCACCAAGGAACATCACATGGAGGCATGGGCTCTATTAGGGGAAATCATCATTGTTGCAGGTGAATTTCAATGCTTCCTAGGGTGGTTAGAGTGGGTGAATTCAATGCAATCTTGGGGTGGTTGAAGCAGAATTAAAAGTTTTCCTCTCTCCTTCTCTCATTCTTCTATAAATTGTAAAGGAGGGGCATTATTCAAGTTGTTGGTCATTCTTATTTCCTACCTCCCTCTCACTTTCTTCCGAGGTTCGAATGTGGAGTTTAACCTCCTCTCTTGGCTCTGTAATGGAATTTTCTTGCCTCTTACCCACTGATGATGTACTATTTGAACTCATGGAGCAATAAAATATGTTTTCTGATGCCTCTTGTCCATCCTTCCTTAATTTATCATCTCTTCTTGCCTCTCATCATTGCAAATTATATTGTGCATATCTCGATGTCTATTGCAGTTTTGGGAGCTTTTTTTTTAATGGGTTGAAGTGGTGTTATGTGTGAAATATTTCTTTGGTTTGAGATGCATCTATCCATCCTCTCCATTTCTCCCTCTCTCCACTATAGGCAGTTGGATTTGTGATCAAGCAACCCCTTTTCTTGGTGCTATCACCTTTGTAGTGTAGGATTTATTTACTTTCATGCTCTCTCTCTCTCTCTCTCTCTCACTTTGTCTCCTTGGCATTGCTAGATTAGGAGTAGATAATCACATTTCCTTCCTTATAAGTAGTTTAGCATTAGGATCAGGAAGAAGAATTTGGATTTCTTTGGAGGTCCATATCAAGTTCACAAGTCCCATAGCTTGAGAGATGGTCCCATGTTATGTAGTCACACCGGATGCCCCACTCAGATCTGAGGCCATTTAGGGCATCTTTGTTATTTCACACTAATAGTAGTGTCATAAGATCTTCATTATTTTTTCCTATTGGTCACCCCGTAAAATCTAAGTTCACCTATACGGGCCCTTAAACCACATCAAACCTAAAAATAAAGATGCAACATGGGGAGTTAGACTAACCCCAATGGTGACCCCAAGATTGAACTTACAGTGAGCACCGAACTACATCTCACACTCCATGTAGTTTTGGTGAGTGTGTATAGAATTGATGCCCCAGAATTCCCTTGTGCAAGATGCACTTGATATCGGGTTGTAGCTAGAATGTAGTCATGTAGTACAATGTGTGGATGGAATAGAATGAACTTTTCCTTCTTATGTTGTGTATTTAGAGTTGATACAACCATTTTCCCTTGAAAGGATACTAGATGGATGATTTAGAGTGTGTTAGGTGACTTTTCGATGCAATCTTAAGTGATTCTAATAATGTGTAGTGCTTGGTCCCTTATCCGAATACATAACTAGGTATTTATATGATTCCCTTGTATGAATTTCATAATTGACAACCTGGAAGTATGACCCGATAAGTGAAATATTTTTCCAAAAGATAAAAGAGACCCAAAAGAAGCGAGTAAGGTGAGAAAGGGTCATGGGTTCCCATAGGGGACATGGGAACCTAGGAGATTCTTTCCTATGCTCCGGTCAGCCGTGTCCTGGAGTAATAAAAGATAAATAATTAAAATCCCTACTCGGTTGTAGGGAGTGAAAAACCAAATAGAAAACAAGGAACAAATAAAAGTGGCCAAAAATAGTTGTAAATTATTGATTTTCTTTCTTAGGAGTCATATGAATGGTAGTATGTGTATATGACCTAGAAATGTACACAAGTGTGTGATTTTCATCTACACCTATATTAAGTAAAATTATGAATTTGAATTATTAAAATCAACTAAATTTGGTTTTTTACAAATTTATAGGAATTAGTAGAGAATTAGTTAAAAGAAGCTATTAAATAGAACATGACTAATGCTCTAAGTCAAGGAAAAATGGATTCTTAGAAAATAAATAAACATAATTAATGTCAATACGAATCCCATAATTATATCATAGATTGGAGTAGAGAAGTCGATGTTGTTCATGTGAAAGAAAAATAGGTCCTATCGAGCTTTAAGATTTGTTATTTTAGCCACATTATATTATATATACACTTTAATTTGTAAAAGTTTTCATCTAAACATAATATTTTTTATTTTATTTTATTTTGTAAATAGTAAATTTAATTTAACCATGACATTTAAATAGGGCCTTCTTTCTTATTGCACTTTTCATGGATATATTAAAATTTTCTATTTTAGGTTTTCAATAAAATAACTATGTTTGAATTTGTTTTTATTGTAAATATAAATAATTCCTTTTAAATTCTTATAATTTAATGTAATTATTTACCTTTGATAACTCTTAGCCTATTTTACATATATTTATCTAATATAGGTATGCTAGTTATGAAAATGTCATATCCTCATCAATCTACAAACATACATGGTGCCTAGGGTTGTTTAGTAGAGTGAATCACCTCTTGAGTCAATACTTCTACAAAATGGAGAGTTCAGCTCTGCTAGGGTTTTATGCATATGCTTGCGATACTCTATTGCTTGAAATCGCCACTTTAGCATTTATAGGGTTCTCCATTCAATCCTATTAAAGTTAAAATTGAATATTTTCCCATCGCTAAGGAAATTATTTTCATATAAATGGAAAACTCACATTCCATTACAATGACATTAGAAATTGGTGGTGAAAATGGATCCTAAGCATGCTTAAAATTTCATACCGAAGCTCTATGACGAGGTATGGATTCTAAATCATCCTTGAATGTTGTTACTTATAATTAATGTTTAGACCATGTGGTCAAATGGTATCATAAAAATTACCTTATTGCATGTTTTTGTGGCCGCATCCCCTCGGAAAACCCACCTACAAAATTGGATAAAGAACAATTGAAATTCCAATGGTATCCTAGTTTTGGGTATTTGTAACATCACCAAAGTTTTTATATAATTGTCATTTACAAGCCTTCGCAGCTCCAAGCTCTCCTCCTTAAGATGACTTGTTGGTTTTTGGAAATACCTTTTTAGTGCTTTCTTAGTGGACTCCTAATTTAGCCCTACTAGCAGGTTTCGTTTAAAATTCCAATTTAGAATGACCTTCCTAGACTCATTTTTCATCTTCTATCTAACCTTCCAGAGATAGAAAAACCCATTGGCATTGTGATATGTCATAAACAAGAGCATTTTTTTACACTTTTCCCATGTATGTAGAAACTTGATATTCAAGTTAGGTTTTCTGTGTATCTATCAAAAGGTGTTTGATTTCAACCTTTAAAACATAATATTTAGCTATCAATCCCATGACCACCACATTCATGATTTTCATCTTCTATCTCATTCCAAGCTAGTGGTGATGCAACCCTTAGTTTCAAGGCTAAAAGTGATATGTCGATTTATGGTTAGACTACGGTTTATGATGAGAAGGTCTCTAGTGTGAAATCGACTCTATGGTGATTTCTACCCCATATCCTTCCCCCAATCAATCTAAAGATGAGTCCGGATCAGATCCACCCCATGCGTCATTTTCCATTCCTTCTAATCCCTTAAAGAGTCAAGTTTTTTCTTCACAATCAAAGAATACCTGGTATATCACTTTAACATACCTTCCTCTACAACACTATCGTATTTCACCTCGGGAGGTGTCCCATGGAGTGTGAGGAGATAATGGGGTCAAACGCTTCTCCATTCATGTGGAGCCTTCTAATTCGGACAAGATGCAACTTGTTAATAAATTTTCCATTAGTGGTTAAGAGGATGATGTACTAGATAGGAAAGGAGAGCTTGATATTTCTAATTTTCATGAATTTTATATCATGGAATGTTAGGGGCTTTATAGAGCCCTCTCAAAAATATTTTGTTTGATTATGTTAATGAATTTAAGCTGCCTTGATATTATTTGTCTACAAGAAATTAACATTTTTAAAATTCAGAATATGCTAAATTTTATGGCTCCATCTTTTCACATTTTCATACTTGGTAGATTAATGGAAAAGGTGGCGCTAACACTAGGGAAAATTTTAGTGGTGAATATTTGTTAATTCACGAATATTCTAGTTTTGAAATTTGAAATTGGTGAATTTTTGGGGTATAAGTTAGGACCAGTTCACCAAATTATTGTAGGTACAAGTTATTTTAGGGGTGAATTCACCATTCCCACAAAATTGAATCTTGTAAAATTATCCGAATATAGTCAATTGATATCATATTTTTATGTTATTAGTGGACAATATATAGTATGTTGTCGGCCGATAGCATAAAAAATGCTACCAACCGACAAAAAATTTATGCTATCAATCGACTACATTATACTTATGTTGTCAATTGGTAAAGCATAGAAATGTTGTCGTCTGGTAGCATTTTTATGCTTCCGCCAACAACATACTATATGTTGTCCACCGGTATATAAATATATGTTACCGATTGATAGTAGATAAAAATATACCATATGGTAACATTTAATAGTGATGTCATGATGTCTTGATATTATCCTTTCATGTGAAATATAATTTTCCTAGATTCTCTAAATATTTTATAAGGATTTTTTCAGAGGGACCCTTACAATTTTCCCGGCTAGATTTTCCTTATTGGTTGCTGTGTGGTGAATTTAATATGATATAACATTCAGATGATAAATATGGAGCCCTCCCTATGCGCTCTTTGTGTCCACAAGTGTTCATCTTGGTATATTTTAAAAATCCATTAGGTGCTTTCGAACCTTTTCTTATATGACGGAAGGATTTAAGTCTCAAGCTTGGAATACTAAGACCAATCTTCGATAAGGATGTGATAGGGTATTTAAAATACTTGATCGTCTACTTATCTCTCAAAATTTAATTTTTTTATGACATCCAAGTATTCTCCCCTATAATGGTGTGGTGATATGTTCTTTTGTGAAATAATCATCCAATTTATTTTAATATTATTTAACATGGGGACCAATTCAAAGTCCCATATTAATGGTTCCTTTCGACTCACCTAGTGTTGCTCCTTATTATTACTAAAGTTTGGAACATGATGCCACATCTACATTTTTATTCCATCTGGAATGAGTGGTGGGAAGTTATGATTCAAACACACCACCGGTTTGGTAATTAGGTTGATTGAGTGTGTAAAAGGGTTAAATCGGCTGCAAAAAGAATTTAGAAGGATAGAAATTCTCATTGAGTTCAATCCTTTCGATATACCTCTTGATTTCATGGTGTAATTTATCTTGCAGATGAAAATTTGATGCTCCTTTGCCATATCTCCAAGCAAAGAAAGTAATGTCGTAACCCCAAATTTGTCATGTTGAAGGTTCTTCGAGATCATTCTTTACAATATCAACCTGATCTTCTAAACTTCCAATGATCACAAGATCATCTACATACACAACAAGAATGAAAATTTATTTTCCTACCTTCTTTATATACAAATTTGAATCTGAGGGGCTATGAGTGAACCCATGTTGCAAAAGGTGATTTTTGATCTTGATATACCATGCCCTTAGAGCTTGTTTCAGTCCATACAATGATTTGATGAGATAACATACCTTCTTAGGATGTTATTCATCAAAAAATACTTTAGGTTGGCTCATATACACTTCTTCTTTCAGATCACCATTTAGGAAAGCACACTTGACATCCATCTGCTGAAGTCTCCATCCATTCTGTGCTAGCAGTGCACAAACAACTCTGACGGTCTTGATCGTTGCAGTGGGTGCAAAGGTTTCTTCATAGTTGATGGCCTCTTTCTTAGCATATCCTTTTGCTACAAGTCATGCTTTATGTTTTTGATGGATCCATCTACCTTATACATTGTCTTCAAAACCCATTTGTAGCCTATGGGTTTCTTTCCGTAGGCAGTGTTGACAATTTTTGCACCCAGTGCGAAGAGGTCAACTCAAAACTTTTAAAAGTTTCTCTCATTGGTCAATTACGAATCTAGTTATGTTTGGGAAAACCACCTCGATTTAAGATACGCTTTTATTGTTTAAATCTGGAAATACTTGGAAGTCATTTGGAATCAAAACTACAACTTGAGTACAGTTTAAGTTCACCATGCCTCATAGATGCAGCCATTCCATTTGAAACCCTTGTCAAAACTATGCAATAGTTGTAAACAACCATTGCAAGGCCCTGAGGAAGGTAGGAAGGGCAACATGTATCAGACATGATGTTCTGAAGCTATAGATGGGTGGTAGTTTTGAAGGACAATTTACACTTTTTACAAGCAGTTTGCATTTTCAGTGAGTGACAATAAGGTACACTTGATCGTTTACTTATTTCTATGATTAAGTGAATTATTTAAGTGTTTTGAGTTGTATAAGTTCATTCATTATCCATACAAATGAAAGAAAGTATAGAAAGGAAGGACATACATCTCATAACATGAAAATATTTTCATTTATTCATGAGGAATAATAGTACATATTTTTCTCACACAAGCCGTGAGAAATAACTGAAAGGAAAAAAATGCATATATTTATGAAGCTGAAAATGTAAAGAGGTAAAAGAAACCCATCATTGCCTCGAGGAGTGTTCTTATCTTTTTGAAACTATTGTTCCAGCTATCCACTGCAACTACATCATGGTACCTGAGAAGGGAGAAGCAAACGATCATCAATACTGAGCTCAGGGTTTAGTTTAACTTTTTATACTTCCAACTTCATAAATTCATGCATTGAAAAGTGTGACAAAAGTGAAGCAGAAGAAATAGAATTTAAAGGCTGAAGTCACTAAAATGAGATAAAATTGCAGCTGAAACATAATGAAAAGAGAATTCTGGGAAAATTTTGATAGGGCTTTGCCATGTAAAATGGACATTTATGAATTTTTAGCATGCATATGAGAGCTGTAATAAAAAGAAATATAGTATATAATGCAAAAAAGAAATGGAACTACAACATTTGACAAAACTCAAATGTTCAACATGCAGGAATTTGTGAACAAAAATTCTAGAAAAAAATATGCTCTTTCAGGTTCTCAAATAAAAGTAAATTTTTAATTTCATACAACTTTCAGAAAGGCAGATTTTCTGATTATTTCAGCAAGAACAGTCAACATACTAATGTTGTTATGTTCATAAATGTAAATGAACAAGTTGTTTGAACCTAGAAAAGAGCTCTTAGAAAGGAGCATTTCAATGTCAGCTATGAAAGCACAAGGTACATGAATGATCATCATATAACAGTCATACAAGAAAAGATCAGATTAAGCTATAGGTCTTCATGAACTCAACTCAAGCAAATGCTTCCGATATCAACACATCAATAGATGGAATGCAAAGAACAGTCAAGAATATCCAGGGTTTTACAAAAGGCTCAATGATTGACCAAGAAAAACTTTGAATCAGAGACACATGTAACCCCATGAAGATATAGTGGCCATGAATATAAGCACATTCAGAATAGAAAGAAACTCCTCAAGTAGAAGGTAAGAAAACCATTTTTCAGCTAGTTATTGCAAACAAGATCAAATACTCATGACATGCCAAAGATTTATCATATGATCCTGAAAAAAAAAGAATAATGATAGAGAATCAAAACGTCCTTCCAACTAAGAGCATAGAATGTGATTTAAAGCTGAGCGAAAGGATAGAAATAATATCTTGAATCACATTATAAAATAAATAGATCCGGCCGAGAAAGGAAGACCCATTGATGGGTAGCAATGAAAGTTTTAAAACATCACGTCACCTACCTTCTGAAGACATCTATTAAAAAGAGGCTCAAAATAAAATTTCAGTACAAAAAGCCAAGTCTATTGAGATTTACGAATACAGAGCAATACAACAGTCAAAACCCTCACAAGCATGAAAGGTTGTATGAAGCTCAAATACAGATACTCAGAACTCAAGATACGCTAATCCATAAGTCATGACTGCAGATTGAAGCAGGAATGAGCTTGAATGATTCAACATAAAAGAACAATGATCCATTTTATAAGGAAACCCAGAAAGGTAGCATTCAAAATATGCTACAGGAACTACTTTGCAGAAACAGAGCCATAGAAACCCTCAAAGATGATTGAATGCAAAGCAAACAAGAAATACTCAAGTTTAAAATTCTCTGAAATCCGATGCTTTATGATCAAATGATTAATACCCATTTTGGGTTTTTATAAAAGAGAAAAGCAGAGCAGTTCCTTACCCTCAAAGTGGTGGCCATAGCAAAGTGGTGAATCAAAACTCAAAATCCTAGCATCTAAAACTTCGATAGATTCGGTGTCAAGTAATGTTGACTCTGCTAAAGAAATCAGAGGCTACGTACAAATTCTCAGAGTAATCTCCATGAACACCATAGTCACAGAACACAAAATAAAGAAAGGGTCGAGCCTGCTCAAAACCCTCCAGGTTGAGCTCAACATAGAACCAGAAATCACTCAAGGCATGATCAAGGATCAGAGATATATGAGCTCCACTTTCACTTCCCACGACTGTCTTCGAAACCCATATAAAATAAATAACTCCCATGGTTTTTCTCAGAAGATCGGAGACAGAAAAAAAAGAACAAAGAAAGGTTGAGCTCGCAAAGCTCATCATGGTGGCAATGAAATCTAAGCAGAGCTTCACTAGATCAAGAGGAGCTCAAGTGAAAAATTCCAAATGATAGGGTTTTGACCCCTTTTCCTCCATAAACTCTTGTAGTGAGTTAATTAACTCGATGAGGGTTAAGGTACATGCGTGTCAAAGCCACAAAAACCCTAATTCCACTTGGGTTAGTTTCGAAAAATGGGTCACCGACACAATCATCAGAAGGGTCGAGCTATCATTCAAAGGGGACAAGTTTAAAGTGATTATTACATAAACTTTGCAAAGTTCACAAATATTACCCATTGCTACAGTGAATAATGATCACCAAAAAGGGTAAAGTCCATCATAGTCCAACTTGAATAAAATGCAAATCCGACCATACATGCCAGCATGATCACCAAAAAGGTGAGTCTTTTAGGTGTAATCATTGGGTCCTTTCAAATACAAAAGCCGACAAAGAAATAATAATCAAAAGTGGCCGAGTATTATAATTGCCATGTAATATTAATCAAAGGGGGCCGAATGATCAAGTATTGATTATTTTCAAACCATGGTCTAAGAGAGCCATGTGTGTTATCAAAGGTGGTCCCCTCATCTTATATCAAGAACCATGGTAATATGCTAAGTCCACAAAGGTGGCCAAACTCAAACAAAGACAAATCCATATATCAAAGGGTGGTCCCCACATGGAACTAGCACAATACAAAGGAGTATTTTTGCATGCCTCACAAGAGGTCAGAATAGAGAAGAAGATGAAATTGCATGCCCATGGAGAGAGACTTGCCTAGCAAGCAATCTTATTTATAGAAATTATTCACCTTCTTTTCTTAAAAATAGAATAGTCAACTTCAGTTTGATTGTATTGTAATTAAGGCTATTAATGCCTATTTGTAATTGCATGCTCTATTTTTATTCCTTTATCTATTATTAAATAAAGGATAAAAATAGGATGCATGGGTGAGTACAAGCCTTAGGCTATTTTTAGGAAGAGGGTGAATTTTATTTTTGCTATATATTGTGTGCCTTTGCAAAGCACAAGGAGATTCTTTGGAGGACTTTTGGATATTGGAGTACTGAAGAAATTTTTCCAGTTTTTCCTTCTGTGTGTGAAGTATTTTCGCCTTTCCAATTATTTGTAGTCTTGTGTATGCAAATTCCTTGACCAATCATCTTACCCTCCTGCAAAATTTAGTATTTTTTGCTAAATTTTAATGTGCATATTAACTTATCAGTATTGTTGTTATTTTCCCTCAGTACAACCAAGTGTTTGCCCTTAAAAATTCTACAAAAAACTGTTGGCTCATGCATCAAGAATCCTTCTCATAGAAATCATGCATATACTTAGTCAAAGCCCTCATATAAATTTGGTGTATCACCCCAATCCAGTTATTTCACAACCATTTTTTACCCTTAATCCTAGAAAATCAATTTAGGATACATCAATAAGGAACCGGCCTTTTAATCGCAGAGACTGACCTTAAAATAGGTATACCCATAGACATGAGGTGTTTCCATTGTATCTACGAAAGAGAGATCAATTTTTCAAGACTAGAAAACTTGCAGCCATCTCTCTACAAGGTGCACTTTTGAGAGATAACACGTAGATCAACAAGTTCCCATGTTTGATTTTTTGATTTTTCAAGAGTGAGTCAAATTCTCCATCCATGTCTTACTTCCACCGAGGTTGATTGAGTGCTTCAAGAATATTATCAGGCTTAGAGATTTTAATCAATGAACTCATGAGGTATAAACTAGGTCAAGTTTTCCATGAGCTCGAAATGTACTCTTTTGGAATGAAGCTTTGTGTTGTTTTTCTGCTAGCAGTAGTGAGGACACTTATCTATATCCTTCAAGAGATGATAGCCCATGTACCATATTACATTAGTGAAGTGTCTCAAGATACTTGAAACATACATGACAAAGTCTCTAATGCCACAACTGTGCTGAGGTGGAGTTCTTAGGCATAAGTGCTTGATCGTCTCTATGAATAAAATCAAGTTGGAACATGCGTCCCACATTAGAGTCTTTCACAACTATTTTCAAGCCTCGTGATTGATCTCGAATCAAACACGTTTTCTTGCCTGGATTACTATTAAAGTCAATTTTTAGATTGTGATCAAGGAGTTAACCGACCGAAAGAAGATTCTTTGTCAACCCAAGGACATATAAGACATTTGAAAGTCTACATATTCATGAACCAAGGAGTAGAGAAATGTTCCCAATCCCTTGAATGTATATGAAGAATCATCTCCCAACAAAACTTGATTTTTTTATGGTGTGTCCCTCATTGAAATAAACCAAGTATGTGTGGCGGTCATTTGTCGAGTGTCCCCAAATAAAAATACCAAACATCACTAGATGACATGGATGGTTCACTTAATCGAGAAATGAACAAGTAGCCTTCATTGTTTGAATGTTCTTGTTGCTCGGTAATATTTCCTTGTAGATGGGATCTTCTTTCCAGTTTCCCTTTTTATGCCCTTGACTATAGTTAGAATTTCCCTTTTTAGATTTTTGTGGAGGTCCAGAGTTGCTTGATGAACCTTTTTGTAAGTATTATACCAACAATCTTGTAGGTTATGTCCTCTTTACTGATTAGACATTGCTTTTCCGTTGTTATCCCCTTGATATCGATTTGGATTTTGGAAATTTTGATAGGAATTAGGTTTTCCTTTACCTTTTCCTTTCCATTTTTGATGTGAATAAAGTGTTTGTTCTTTTTCATCATCCTTATTGTGCATTGCTTCCTCTTGTTGCAATAAGTTTACCAATTTGTCAAAACTTACAATCGTATCTGACAAGTTTAGTGTTGTTACAAAAATATGGTATGAAGAAGGGAGTGCTCTCAGAATAATGGGAATGAGAGCATCATCGAGAACTCTTCTCCTAAGGCTAGAAGTGAAGCCCTCAATTATGTAACTCTTCTTAATAAATCTTCTATTTTTTCATTCTACTTGAACTTCAATGTGTGTAACTGAATTTTCAAATTCAATATAACATTCTTGTTATTTTCCTCATATACCGTGCTCAACTTATCCCAAACTTCTTTCACTGTTTTGGCATCTCGAATGTGGGGTTACACATTATTATACACTCCAAACAAGGTGATCAGTTTGGCCTTTTGATTTGCTTTATCAAACTGTCATTGTTGTGTTGTATCAGTAGTTGATCTGGTGATAGTACCATTCATGTAGAAGGCTAGATCTCTTCAAACTCAAGATGTGTCTTAAGTTTGCTCTTCCATGCAGCATAGTTATTTCCTCTTAGTAGTTGTGAATTCGGAAGAAACAATTTAGGGACATTGGTGCCTATTTTGCAGAGATCACCGACAGGTTTTTCTCTTATCACTCCATGCATAAGTTCACCAAATCTATATAGCGTCAATCTGATATACCAAACCTTTCTATATGCGTGCCCTTCTGATATACCCGGTGTTATGTGGAAGAAGGTTGCCCTTTCTATATACTTGGCGGTACGTGAAATAATTCATTATGCGGTACTAAGAAAGTCTCAGGCAATTATTGACATGGTCTTAAAGAAATATCCTCATACGTGCGCTTAACTTCACTACATAGTTGGATAATATCTCATCTGGATTTATATCATGCAATCATTCACAGATGGATGGGATGGCTCATAGTGTGTGCACTGTGACCTTATTACTCCCCATCAATTAATAGGGATGATGCCCAAACAATGTTGTTGCAACTATATTAGCGTTAACTACAGTAGTAGTCATGATGGCTTTACCCGTAAGCGCTTCCCGGAGGAACCATATACCGAATGCTGCGAATGAGATCTAGGATATCATGAGTGTTACAAAACCAATTTTTTTGCTATTTTTGACTATAATTCTACCAGTTTCTGATCAGTTACAAAGTTTACAGTTGACTTATGGCAACCTATAAATTAGTACAATATATTGCAAAGCATGTAATTACAAAAATCTAGAAAAAATTAAATGGCAGGGATGGTGGCCTCTAGAGCCCAAAATGACCCACTACGAAAAAAATGCAAAAATATAGCTGAAAATGCAATTTCCGAATAGGTGTCCTTCAAGTAAAAATGATGGGAATGAAAAAACTTGCGTAGTGGAGAAAAACATTTTTACCCTAAATTAGGGATTTTCTCACTAAAAATTTGGAGGCCTATTTAGCTATAACTAGCAGTTTAGAGATGATGTTTCAGCTAAAACTACCTCTAAATATGACGGTTTCTCCAAATTTTCCGCCAAATTTCAAAAATCCAAAATCTTGTGTTGGGGGTGGGATTTGAACCACAAACCTCCCGCTTCTAAAGCTAATGCGCTATCCACCAAGGCGCTTAGACTTGTTTGAATATAAAACGCAACATATTTTATTTAAATAAGTGAAAAACAACTAACCTTGTAAAATGGTGGCATGGTGCATGCAAGATCCACGTGGCTGAGGATTGAGATGGATTTCGGGTTCCATTGGCATAAAAATAGATCAAAAAAATTTCCTCCGTCGCTTTCTGACTTTTGTCATCTCATATTTTTTTAATTTATGTTTCTCACGGCCACCGTATTATCTCCACGTTTTTGTTTGGTTGCAGGTCCACTCACCAATCTCCAGCACTTTGCTCAACCACTTCATTAATTTATTCCCTCGGTTTGTTTCTTTGTGCAGGTTTGAGGGATGTGAGACAAATCTGCTCAATTTGAAGGAGTCCTCCAACTCATGGAGAAGAGGAGTTCATACAAAGGCGTTATTGAAATTCACCATGGAGAAATGTGGATCGGGGTGTGTATGTAGGTCAGACGTTTCTTGGAGTGCCAAACTCAATGGGTAGAGATGCATGGGGCTTGTCCAATCCCTATGGTTTGATCTATTCAAAAATAAATCAAATGAAAATGCCTCGATTAAAAAAAAACGTTTAGCTCGGCCTCGATGAGCAAAACAACATGGTTTCCTCCATGTATGATATATATATATATATATATATATATATATATATATATATATATATATATATATATACCATGTAACCTTGAGATCGGTGAAGAGCTCTTCAAATGTAGCAGACTGTTAATATTAATAGTGAATAAAAGCTCCTCTAATATTAGAGGTAAAACCCTTGATGGGGAAAAAGATTTTTTTTAAATAGCATCCAGGAGAAAATTTTTCCAGTGTGTAGAGGCACTAAGTAAAAAAAAATCCTTACAAATACCTAGAAAATGGCGGGAGGTTGTGGAGAGGTAGAACATTTTGTAAAGTTGTTAGAGGCAACACAGGATCTCCTAGAGTGTAGAATCTCCTCCAAAATTGTATGCTTCCTCTCTCCAACATTCACTGCTTCACAGGTCCAGATTCTCACTCTGGTACCAAATGTAAATTGAGCAACAGGGGTGGAATCCTGAATATCTTTATTAAAATCAATCAACCAAGTTTTAATGGATGGAATGCAATACTTATAGGTATTGTACAGTCATGTGCAGACAAAAGAGAGGTTGCATAGGTATAACCAAAAATACAACTTCCATAATACATCCAGGAAGCAATAATTAAATTAATACAAATAAATGATTAAGTTGCAACTATGCAACAAATAATACTATAACTATGGAATAAGACCAATATGGTTTTAAAACCATATAAAAACATTATTTAATTAATACAATTAATTAAATAATTAATATATACTATGCATAATTAATTAACCTAACAAAACTTTCACTAGATTATATCTATATATTTCATATAAGCTTTGATAATTAACATGTCATAACCTTTCTAGCCATAATTTTGAATTATTCAAACTTTGAGATATAAATCAAGATGCGAAGAGAAATCATAAAAAATGTACATACAATTTCTTTAAATTTTTTAGCTATTGTACTCTCATTACTATCCTTGATATACCAAGTATCCTTCATACATGGATTCTAGTTGTGTCCATACCTATTTCGGATGATCAATATTACAAATGTGTAGAAGGTACTCATTATTCACATTATGTCGAATCATAGAAAGAGTCTCCTACATTCGTTTTAAGAATGTATTCATGTTATTCTGTTGCTTGACGAATGATGGGAGAAACCTCAGATCCTGAAACAATCGTCCAAAGTTTTCTCACCATAAATTTTGTTTTGATCCAAATTTTGTAGTTGGTTTCATTCAGGATCTGGGTTTTGTCAAGACAGAAATAGCTAGACGCCATTGTTTTCCTAAACTTGTAAAACACACCCCATTATAATATACAATGTACCACAGAGTTAGATACATATTTATTGATAATAAAAACAACACTTTTAATAGAATCAGATCTAAATTTTATAGATCTAAAGAAACTATTTGATCATAACTAATTTTGTCATTACAATGCATATTAATTAACCTCCCATGATCAAAATAATAACCGCAATATAAAGGGCTCGCATTATACCCCAAATTTATATAAACAATATTTCTGACCAAATAGAAGTGAAGAAGAGACCCCTAAGAATGCATTACAACTTCAAATTTTTGAAAAAATTAATGTCAACTTAAATTTGATGTCTAAATGACCATCATAATGGCTTTTTTGTCTGTTGTGACGGTCACTTGACCATCAATTTTAACACAATGAATGTTGCTTGGAACCTATAAGCTTAAATTTGACATCTAAATGAATTTCATATTGTCTTATGTTTCATCTCTCTGTGATGTCATTTGATCGCCAAATTTAATGAATCCAAAACTTGTTGTGTATTTCGAATGTGAAATTACTAATTTTTTTCTTCATATAATATTAGGAAGGTTATATTTCAACACATTATAATAACCTATTTTAATTTATAATGTAAATATATATACTCTTTTTTTTTAAAAGGTATATAGTTTATAGAATGTAAATAGAAAACAACATATAGTTCATAAAAATTATAAACTATAGTATATTTTTTTAATAAAAAAATGCATAACCCTTTTCAAAGGGGTTTAAAGGACATAGACCGGGTTAAAATATTTTTACCAAGTGCAAGTAGATTTTTGAGAGTATAGATTAACCTGCATATTTTATAGAGGGGACAAGTAATTTCACCCGACCAATGAAATAAATTGAAATTTCTATTTTCATGAACCTTGTCTCCTCCCTTCATTTACTCTCAATTTTACCTACACACATTTAAAACTATGAAAATATTGCAAAATATTTTATATAATTCCTATAAACTAAAAATTTTACAACTTTTATGTGTCTAAGTCATGACTACCAATATTTTAATAAATATTTACCATACTTCACGTGGGCCACCAATAAGCTAGCTTTTTTAAAAAAATTTCTCCATTTATACCTAAGATATTATCTCATTTTATTATCCACTCTCACTCTTATATGAAAGAAAACCTTTAAATAGATATATTTATATAATTTTTATAAACTATAAGATATAAATGAATGGGGTTGCCCCCTTACCTAGATAATATAAATCATTAGGGACACATGTTAGGTTTTATTTAATAAGTATTAATATTTGAAAAGTAATCTTCATAGCTAAGCAATAAACATGTCCCACCTTCCCAAAAAGAGTAAGCACTTAGGATTTTTATAAAAATATATATATAGACCAAATCTAATAAAATTTATATTTTTAGCGGTTTTAACTAACCATATATATAAAAGATGATTCAAACTTAGGTTTTTTTTTCTTCTTTTTAAACTATATATGCATAGATTTATAAGTTAAGTATAAATATGATATAAACTTAGGCTTAGAATATGGTTCGTTGACTCTTCTCTTAATCCCATCTAATTTTAATATAGTTTAAGGCTTTCAATATATAATTTTTAAAAAAACCTATATCAATTTTAATATGATGTTTATATAAATTATTATATAAACCTTATTCTATATTCTATATATTTTTATTTAAAAATAATAATATAGTTTTCAAATTATATAGGATATAGTTATAGATTAACTATAAACTATAGTTTTTCAAATCGAATCTTATTAAAGGAGTCCAAAGGACACACATAGATTACTTTTGAAAACACAATAAGGTTAAAATAGTAAATGAATTTTACCAAGGGGCATGATTCCACATGAAAAAAATACAAGTTAACTTAGATATCTATAGGAGAATTACTTTAACCCTACCAATGAAATAAATTAAAAATCCTATTTCTATGGAGCTTGTTTCCTATTTCTTGTATTTAATTTTTTGTTTTTATTTTGAATATCTTTTTAACTATCAGTAACCTGACAGAGATTTAACTATTGAATTGTTATGAGCTAGAGAGCTAGATTTTGTTGACCGTGTGGTGGTTGCATGTATCAAGACTTGTAGGAGGTGAAGTGTTACTAAAAATATCATTTTTACATGTTATTTGAAACAATGTAAATTATAGAGGTTAAACCAAATTTTTTGTAATTTATTGAAAGACTTATTATGGAAATTTGAAAATATGTATGAAATGTTAGTTTTAGGGGTGCTTTGAGAAATGTGCATTTAACCATACGTGTCTTCGATTCAAATTTTCATATGGTAGAAAAATGGGGATAGATATATATATCTTAAATGAAATTATAAAGGATAATTCAACATTTTTGAAGTATTAAAATATTTATTATCAAAGTTTTTAATATTTTTAAGATGCTAGTATTTAGGAAAATGTTCATTTAAACACAAGTATTATTTTTTCCAAAACTTTTCATTGTAAAAGACGGATAAATATGATAAATGAAAATGAATTAGAAACCTTATATTGCATTCTCGTTGTAGAAATTTATGATGATTTTTCTAGAGTGTTATGTTTTTAACAAGAAAATATAGAAAAGAAACCTAATTATAACATTCAATCTTATTTTAAAACTCTTACATAAATACCCTTCTCATGTGATCCTTCTTAATATAGAAAACTAAAACCACGGGTTGAACCTAACTCATTAAACTTGACAAAAGATTCTAACTTAAGTACATAAGAGCCCAAGTTTGAGTTTATCATCATAATTTATATACTTAATGACATCATCGTGAACCCAATGGTTATGAGTGACATGGTGAAATATTATCCCGAGTATGTGGTTCCCTCCTAGGATTGGTAATGGTGTGTGTGGTAAGGGGAATGAGATCTATTAAGGTATTACTCCATGGGGAAACCAACATTAAACATAATGTAAAACCCTCTTGGTCGGGCACACATGTAGAGTGAAGAGTGTTATGTGGTAAATATCTCCAACCACCCTTGAAAGTCACCCTTAAGATTTGGGATTATAAATGAACTCGATACCTAATCTCAATTGTCATTTAGGTTCTATGATGCAATACTAAAAGTTAATGGTTAAAATTAACAAATTTTTAGTGTATGATTAGTTTGAGAAAATGTAACCATAATATGGTGTGCAAGGAGAAAAGTGAATTTCAGATCATTCAGATAATGTGTTTAAATCATTCTATGCTAAGGAACTAAATCCATGACATGTAATCCTTAATGTGAACCATAATCCTTTAAACGAAAAGTATTCCCCTCGGTTCCCACTTCTCCTATTGCATCATGAATGTAAGTTATGGAACCAGGTAGTCATGTTATTAAGGAATTTTCCTAGGACAAAATTTAGTAGTCTCGTGAGAATGTAAATATCCGTTATTAGCAAATGAGTTACTCATCAAATTTCAAAACAATTTTAATATCAAATTAAGTGAAATCATATTAATATGAATGTAAATGATTCGAGAGGGTCTTATGTTTTAGTTACCTACACATGAGAATACTGAGTGTGAATCCCCTTTAAACCCTCTCAAACAAGAGTGTCACTTGAAAAGAAGTATCAAATGTACCTTGAGTTACAAGATGATTGTTGGAGATAAGGGTGTTCAATCACTCTAATTGTGACCTTAGTAAGGTGTGTAAAATTTATAACTGAATTCTTCTTGGTATCACGCATCTAATATATTTTCCCTAAAGTGAAAATTTGGTTAAGTTTGAAATCATACTCCTTAGGACCTTGATGACTAAGCATTTAAATGAAGAAGATAGGATACATAGTTAGTTGTAATTACTTAAAACATAAATCAAGTAACCTTAGTAATTAAATTCTAATATGAAAAGAATGTGTAATATATTCACTCTTGAACTAATAAACCTCACTAGTTTCATGTGAACCTTCCTTGTGGCAATTGAGATAAATTGTCAAAAAAACAAACATGCAACTTAAAAGACAAATCCTTAGAACAAACATCAGTGGCTTATGTGAGAATATATGTTCCTATCAACAATTTGGCCACATCATTCTATTGCGATAGTGGAAACAAGAAAAATTAGAGGGTGTAACTACAAGTGAAATGTTGAGTAATGTAGTGCCCACTTCCTTTGACACCTTTTTTGACATCGATAATGATATTGCTGATTATATTATGGACATGATTATGAAATTTATTATAGTATCATGTTAGATGTTAGATCATGGATTATTGTTGACTTTATTTATTTATGATGCATGATGATTATTAGAGTCATTTTAGATATTGATGTTGATATACTGTTTGAGATGGTTATACTATGGATGTTGTTTGGACATGTGATATTTGGATATTGTGAGTAGACCTAGAAATGAAAATTATTTGATGATGATATAGTTGTTGAGTAAAATTGCAAATGATCTTATTGGTTGCTTAGATGTTGTTGTGATCCATATATCTAGATGATTTTTAAATTTTATTTATATTATTTTGGATGTTCTAATATGGCCACGAGGCCGAAGGAGGTATTCATGTTTTGCAGGTTAAAATATCACAACAAACATCGAGGTATTAGAGACCAACTACATTGGAATTCTAGATGAATTCAACAAGGTCACCATGGTAACTAGTATTTGTTTGTGCGTGTTTTGTGTGCGTTAGGGATTTCCATGGGGGGGATCACCTGTAAATATGACCAAGAGGTTAGGTGTATTTATTTATTTGTTCATTTGTTTATGTTTTCATGTGTTTATTTTGTGGTGCATTGATCCTTTCATTATTAATTAAAATATGTGTAATGTTGTGAGTAATCATGTTGTTAGGTTAATTAATTAAAATATGTCATAAGAAAGTAATTAATAGAGTTTTTGGCCTTGAATTAAAGTATTATGAGAGATGTGTAAGTTAACTTTTGAGTGTGAAACACTTCATCTTCTTGGAAATTCAAATTTGTCCTTGAAGGCTGATTTTAGAGGCTTGTGGGACAAGTTAAAATTGCCCCATACCTCTTAAATTAATTTACCAACCATACCTATGGTTGGAGAGTTGATTTAAGACTTTTATAATACATTTCGTAACTCAAATTGTAAGTTTTAATTGCATTTTTCTTACATGGTTTAATTTTAGTTCTTTGGGGTGTGGGTTGGATTTGAGTATGTAAGTAAACTGTCATATTATTCACCCACCTATTTCTTATGCATTGGAGAATGAATTTGAATTTTGGGGTCGGGGTTGAGGATGTGTGATGTGGCATCCTACATGGATCCACCTCATCCTCTTCCCTTCCCTCTTCTATAAAATTCTAATTCCTTGCCTTGTTTTTTGGTTGCTTCACTTTGGGGACTTAATTCTTGGGTGAATTCCTTGTTGTTTTGGGA
The DNA here is from genome assembly GCA_018340775.1 of Taxus wallichiana var. yunnanensis. NCBI lineage: Eukaryota > Viridiplantae > Streptophyta > Pinopsida > Cupressales > Taxaceae > Taxus > Taxus wallichiana. The sequence goes on along the minus strand of CM031239.1, from coordinate 394,831,733 downwards.
TCTCTTGCTTTTGGAGAAGTTTGAATATTGTTGCATGCTTGTTGTTTGGTGGATTTTGGATTGTTTCTTGGAAAAAACTGTTGTTTGGAACTTGGGAAACTCCATCATGGAAAGGTAGGAGCTTGGCTCTTGAAAACTCTTCTTTTATGAATGTAAATGTTAATTAATGTGTGAATGTTTTGACATGTTTGTGGGTTATTGGGTAGATGGCCTAGGAATGGTGTAGGAGAAGACTATGGATTTACTTTACGGGAGGCACAAGTGTGTTCTAGGGAGGTATAAGGGTGGAGGGAGTTAGGATTTGGGTTCTACCTTACAAAGAAATAGCTTGCATTTCTTTACTCATTATGGGGTGCCATAGGAGGTTGGGAGGCATAAGGAAATGAGAGGGAATAAGGGGTAATTAAGGGAGGCATAAGGAATGTCGGTGTTTTGATATACTATATTTTGGTGGTTTGTAATTTAGGTTGTGATACCCATTTCCCGTTTTTGAAGGCATAAGAAGCATGCCCCATAGTTTCTTTTTATTTGTCTTTCTTGATGGAGCCTCAGTAATGTTTTTCATGCTTTAATGTAGTTGTAAACTACATTATGTTTTGGACTATGTTTTTATTGTGAAAATGTTGCTTGTGTGTTTTTGGAAGCCTGTTGTTGCCATGAGTTGGATCACATCTTTTATTGCATTATGGTTGGGGCTGGGGCCAATGAAGAAGGATGGCTTCTCCTTTTCATTGGATGTCTTGGTTGGGTGGAGAGCATTTCCTTTCCCTTGCTCTTGTGGTGATCAAATTAGAAGAATGTGAAATATGCTTGTTGCTGTTCTGGAGCTAAGAAAAAGACAGTTTGATAGTTCCTTGTGAAATGAAACCGTATTGTAACCTTTCCCACTTGAAGTGGATGAACTTGTAAATGTTTGTAATGGAAATATGTTGTATTGATTTGAAATTTGTATATTGTAATGTGAAAGAGATAAACTCTATTTTTAGCATTTGAAGGAATGTGAAAGAATTGTATTTTGTATGAGGAATTTGAGGAATGAAAGAAAATTTGTAAATTTTATTTGAAATCAATAAAGGATTGGAATACTTTCCTCAAATTGCATCATTCTATTGAATTTTATTAGCTAAATGTGAGTTGTAATCTCTATTTAAAAGAAAGAAATATGTATGAAGGAAGTGTAATACTCTGTCTTTTGAAATATGTAAAATTTGGAAATTAGAGATGTATTTTAGCTTTTGAATAGTTTAATTGAATCAAATAAATGTATTAGATTAGAATTGGAATGAATTCTAATACTTGGAAGATGAAAATGGTGAATAGATCCTTTAAAATTTGATCTTTATTTTGTATTTTCAAACTGGCAAATACTTTATCCAAAAATGCACAGTTCAAACTTGCAACAATGAAATAACAAATTAAATGATTAAATTGAAGTAGTATGCCCTAAAAAAATCAATTGGACAAAAATACTTAAGGAATTCCTTAGAAAACTTAGCAAAATTGGGCTCAAACCGTTTTGCTGTCGTTTTGCTATCAAGGTTGTTTTTTTAAAATTGGGAGTCAATAAAACAAACTTACCTTCCAAATCCATCCTAAATCCATCTAAGAATAGTTCTCCATGTCTAATTGACATGTTGAGAGAGGAAGAAGGACAATTGATTAAAATTTCATAAGTTAAAATCTACTAGCTTGCCTTTTAAAATACTGCAGATTATTTTCTTGAAATTGACTCAAAATTTCTCAAAATCAAAATTTAATGATTCCTGTGTAAAGAGGATGTTGAGATATTTCTAGAAAGTCCTTGTTTTCAAAAAACCAAGCTCTCTATCAAAATTTATGGCCTTTTGAACTTTTTCTTCATTTGGCGTCAAAAAATAATTCTAACTGTCAAACAAAAAATTTGGGAAATTTTTTCTAAGTTTCCACACCACCCCACTAGCCCATAGCCAATCAGAGGCTACCATGTGGCACCATGAGGTGCTGGTGGAGGAGCGGGTCCCTTTTTAACTTAGCCCTTTAGAAAAAAAATTGGAGAAAATTTTCCTAATTTTCCCTACCGCCCCATCGGCCCGTAGCTTCAATCAGAGGCTACCATGTGGCACCACGAGGCGTTTGCAGAGGAGTAGATCCCTTTTTAACTTAGCACTTTGTAAATTTTTCCTAAATTTTCCCACTATCCCGTACTCCAATCAAAGGCTTCCACATGGCACCATGAGGTGTTGGTGGAGTAGTTCCTTTTAACTTAGCGCTTCGGAATTTTTTTGAAAAATTGTCCTAATTTTCCCGCTAGCCCACAACCAATCATATCTCGACACATGGTTTCTTGGGCATCGTCATAGGTGCATACCGTTTTGACCCTAGCACTTTTCATTAGAAAGACGTAATGTCTTAAATTGCTCTAACGGCCCGATTTTCTGTCGGGCTATCAGAATCCGACACATGTCCTCTTCGGGCTCGCAGAACACGAAGGTAAATTTTGATTTTTCCCAAAGAAGGAAAATGTTCCTAATTTTCTCCCGCTCCACCAGCCCACACATAGTAAAATTTTCTTGCCTAGGACCGCAAGCCCGCTCTTGGGAAAATTTTCCTCGCAAGATCCGCTGCCTATAACTTGAGAAATATGAGTTAGAAGCACTTCTTTATATCATTAGAAAGGTGAGAAATTTTTCTATCCAATGGGAATGTTTTACGAAATTTTTAAGGGTGTTAATTTTGAGAAAAATCAAGTTGAAGCTTGTAAGCGGTTAGAGAGTGGTGTAGTGTGAAATTACCCTCCTAACCTAAGAAAACTTTCTATCCTTAAATTTTGAACTTGTGACCTTAATCATTTTGAATAAAGAAAAAAAACTAGTAAATTAGTATTGACTCTGGAACCTTGTTTGTGACAAATGTTGTCCCGTAACCTGGTTGAAGATACTTTTAAACCAAAAAAATATTCCATAATTTTCCTATCTAATCCTAGTTGTTCCTTGGGTCCAAGTGGCGTTGTTTTTATGGGCATTACAACTAAAATAAGCAGAAAAAAGTATAGTTTTAATAAAATGAAGGACCACATGATAAGTGATTTTCAACAATTAAGGCCAATAACGAAAGATAAAGGTAATAAAATTGTAAACCAGGAAAGTGTTGTGTCATGGATGGTGCCTATACAGACGAATTAAATTGTAGTTGAATTAATTGTTGTGCCTTGTCATTTGGGGAAAGGTGGTCTTGATGTGCAACATGTATTTTCATGTCATCTATGTGGGATAATGTTTGTGCAAACGTATCATGTGTTATGCATTGTCTTAAGCAATCCCTTGTGTTGTCATGTATCAAGCAATGTAAGTAAAAAAATCCAGTATTTTGTGTGTGTAAAATGTGGGCGTTACATTTGATATCGAGAAAGGTTAGTGCTCTCAAACCTCTAGGATGGATTGAGTTGTGATATTTGAATGGTGGTGGTGGATATGGGAAGAGTAATGCGATGTATTTTGTGATGTGAAAACATTATACTTGCTATATTATGAATTTACATGTTGTGTATGTCACTTAGTGAGTATTTTTATTGTGTTGATGTTCTTGTGATGAGAGTATTCACACTCCTTTTTGTGGATTTAATGTTGATTTCATTTGTGATGATCTTCCTTTTGTGTTTGAAAATAATGTTATAGTGGATTACATAGTGTTGATGGGTCTTGTTACTCTTGGATATGTAGGTGTGATTATGTGTTGCATGAAAAATTAGTGTATAGTTAATTTAATTGTATCGTGATGTGGCAACCATATTATAATTAATCGTTGGTGTCACCATGTTATATTGTAATTGATTATATGTTGTAATGTTAGCCAAAATTTTCATCTTTCATATAATTCATGTATTATGTGATGGTTCATGTCATGAATTAGGGGAAATGGTGTTCGTATGCCCCTTATTGTATAGTAGTTGTACCTTGAGTTCATTATGTGGAAACGCGCGATATATTGTAACCCGTTAAATTAATGATTATGACATACCATGTATATATACAATGAGTAAGATCTTATGATAAATATGCTTTAATCATCATTGTGTTAGTGATGTAGTTATGTGTTATGTTGTGAACCTTACACTAGATGACCCTAAAGGAGGCAATCATTAATATAGTATATATGTGGAGAGAGGAGGCGTGGACTAGGTTTTCATAATCTTGAGTTGAGTACGAGTTAGGAAGGGACTCTCATATAGATTTAAAACCCACTTCTTTCTATTTAGTATACTTTGAGATTGCTCAGTATATTATGGATGTGCACCACCTTAGGCTCAACTTATGCAAACTAGCGTTCCCTACTCTCTCCTATTAGGTTGTCTATCGAAAAATCCTATGTGATTTTGACTATGTTGAGCCTTGTGGGAGTATAAAGGGATGATTCGAGAAAAATATTATGACACTTGTATTATTGATATGTTATTTGATGAGGCTAGACTTGATGAGTACCCCTTTGGTTTCCATATAAGGACACATAGTGGTTGTGATGTGTTATTTCTCTATACGTATTTTATTCATAAATTTTAACATTTCTTTTCTCTTCCTCTTTTGGAACCAAAGAAACTGTTCTTTGTAATTTTTGATGGATTTGTTGCAATGTTGGGCATTTTATTTGATTGTTTCACTAACATGCATATTTTCTACTAACTACGACTAATTATACATTTATTTTGCTTTTATTGAAATTTAAATTTAAGTTAAAATTATTCGTTAAATTTTAAACTATTTTCTGCGTTTTGCCCAAAGTGATTGATTTTGATGTCACTTGATAGTTTTATTTATTATTTTGGCATGTTGGTTGTAACGTTGTATATGTTTTGGTATGGACATGGGTTCCCAAGGACTAGTAGTACCTATTGGCCCGCTTCGTTGTATGGGGATACTCCCAAGGAGTTCTGAGATAACTAGTGGGTTTTTGAACCATGTGTTATTATGTCACTTGGGTTAGAAGTGTCTCAAATTTATGTGCCTAGGGCCATAAGTTGAATGACCTCTTTGGTGGAGCTAAAAGGAAAATTTATCTTTATTTTATTTCTTGGGAAGTATATGGAGTTGTTTTGTGATACTTCTAGAGGTATATGGGTTTGTTTGTAATAATCTCGAGAGGTATATTGATTTTTTTTTGTGATGCTTTGGGAGGTATATGTATTTGTTTTTTGATGCTTGGGAGGTATATGGTGTCATTTTGTGATGCTTTGAGAGGTAGATGGAGTTGCTTTGATTATTTGGGAGGTATATGGAGTTTTTGGTAATGTTTTGGGATTTGGTGTTATGATTTATGTGTAAACATGTGAGTCTGGTTGTCATTGTTATGTTGTTGATATTCATCAAGCCATGCATTAAACAATCATATCTAGAGTTGTAGTAGTCAGTAAATCACAAATACCATGAGACACTCTTCAAGTTGCATATCAAGGTAAAGAGAAAGTAAAAAATGCCAAACTTCAATTACTTCAAAGGTATTTTGAAAATATGTCAATGAAAGATTCATATTCCGTCGAATCATTATTTAATTTTGTGGTTGGTTTATTCAATCAAATTAAATCCCATGATGAAACTATTAAAGATAGAAGGATTATTGAAAAGTTTCTTATAATTTTTCTTACAAAGTTTCATCTAATTTTGGTAATCGGTATTGATGAAATTAAGGATATAAGTTAGTTTTTAATTGATGAGTTACATGAATCACTAATAAATCATAAAAAAAGGTTGAATAAATCACATGGAGTTGTAGATCTACAATTTTTTTATCACGGGTTTAAGGAATTCATGGAATAGGAAGAGGAAGCTTTAGTCCTAGAGGAAAAGGAAGAATTTCATCTAGAGGATGCAACAATGAGTCCATCAAACTCAATTGGAAAAGAAAATAGTTAAGATCAAAATCATAAATAGTTTTTTTTTTTTTCGAGACAGGATAAGTCATATGTGCAGTGTCACTTATTGCAAGAAATATGGGCACTATAATTATTATCATAGAAACAATAGTATAATTAGAACAAAAATAATTGAAATTTGGTAGGAGATCTACTCCAAGCTCCATATTTAATGCATGAACAAATATTGTCGAATCAATTCCTTATTTATCACTTATTGAGTTTAATCTATCAAAAGAGAGGCTTAATGATGTATGGTATTTGAATTCTAGTCGTAATAATCACATGCCAAGTAACTTAGATTTATTTTCCAATTTGGATGAATCAATATAGACAAATGTTACCTTTGGGAATAATAGTACTATGTCTATAAAATTAAAAGGAACAATCAACATTCTGACTAAAAAAGGGGGAGCAAAAGATTATTTGGGATGTTTACTATGTTGCAAGTTTGAAGCACAATCTTATGAGTAAAAGAGGATATAAAGTTTACATTCAAGACAATGAATGTTTGATCATGGATAAATCTCAAATTACTCATTTAAATTCTAATGTGAGGATGACAAATAATAGAATGTTTCCTTTGAATATTAGACCAACCACATTCGGAGCACATACATCGTAGATCACCAAGAGCTAAATAAATTAAATCATCTTTTGAATTGTGGCTATGACATCTTAGGTTTGGTCATTTAAATTTTGGGTGGTTTGAATTTATTACAAAGGAAAAATAGGATAAAAGGTTTTCATTTGATTCAAGAGCGACAGAGAGTTTGTGAAGGTTTTATTTTGGAGAAGCAACATAGAGAGTCCTTCCCAGTTGGAAAAATAGCAAGAGCAAGTGTACCACTTGAAATTGTTCACTCAAATTTATGTGGACTTATGCAAACAACTTCTATTAGAGGTTTCTCATATTTTATGACATTCATTGATGACTATAGAAGGAAGACATGGGTGTATTTTTGAGACACGAATCATATGCTTTTGATATATTTCAGTGGTTCAAGGTCTGAGTGGAAACTAAAAATGGGCATTATATCAATGTTCATAAGATGACATAGGAGGTGAGTATGTTTCCAATGCTTTTCTAATTTTTACAAATATCATGGTATACACAAGAATTTTACTACCAGGTATACACCATACAAGAATGGTGTGGCAGAGAGGAAGAATAGAACCATCATGGAAATGGCACAAAGTATGATGAAGGAAAACAATCTTTCAAATCAATATTGGGAAGAAATAAGAATAATTATTGTTTAAGTTTTAAACAAGTGTCCAACAAAAATCGTATGAAACATGGTTCCTCAACAACCTTGGACTAATAGGAACCGTAATGTTTCTCATTTTAGAATCTTCAGTTGTGTGGCATTCACACATGTGCCTAATGATATAAGGAAGAAGTTAGACAAAAAAAAAGATAAAAATGCATATTTGTTGGATATTCGGTGAATACAAATGCTTATAAGTTGTTTAATCTAGTGACCAAAATATTCATAATCAACAAAGATGTGCCGTTTGTTTAAAATGAGAAATGAAATGAAATTATTGGGAGAAGATTCGGTGTAGCAACAACTATTCCTTATGATGATATGGAAAATGAAACTATAGAGAAGCAAGGTATTGTATCTTCTTCGAATCTTGGACATGCACCACAAATTAGCATAAGCTACACCTCCATCTACAACTAAGAGGTCTCCAAGATTACAATAATCTTCAACCATGCAAGAGACATTTAAAATAACACCGATTCAACTTCTATAGTACAAAACATTCCATCATCAGATAGTCCTTTGTAGTGGAAAACAAGGAGTCTTAGTGAGATTTATGATGTTGATACAACTAACTCTTTTTCAATTTTTGCATTATTTTCTAAAGCCACAACCAAAGTATACTTTGAAGAGGCTATTAAAAATGAATTTTGGGCTTAATTCATGGATGATGAGATAGACGCCATAGAGAAGAATCACACATGCGAATTGGTAAATCTTCTAGAAGGAAATGACGTGATAGGAATGAAGTGGGTCTACAAGACCAAGTACAATGTTGATAGTAAAGTACAAAAACATAAAGCAAGGCTAGTTGTAAGATGTTTTTCATAGAAATATGGAGTTCATTACAGTGAAACATTTTCACCTGTAGCATGTTTGGACAACAAGAAGTCTATGAGATTGAAGGTCATGAAGGAAAGATTTGACAATCAATTTGTTGATAGGTTTACAAAGGCTTTGGGAAATGAATTTGTTGAGTATTTGAATTTTTTTTTAGGATTTTGTGATTAGGAATATCTCAGATCCGAAAGTGCACACTCAGCTCCAAAATAATAAAATTTTGAAGGTGGAATTAAGGGGGAGTGTTGGAAATAGATAATTTCTCGCGCTGTTTATTTATTTATTATTAAGAAAAGTAAAAACTATTTTCTTTTCCATGCATAGGTTATTTTTAATTAGATGTCCTATTTTTAGGATAAAAGAAAATAAAACAAATAGATTTGTTTGCATGAACAAAAGCATGCACTATTTGTAGATGATAGTTCTATTTTTAAGATGTTCTATTTTCAAAGTTGAGTGTTCTATTGTTAGATGAACACCATCTATATATTGGAACCAATTGTAAGTAGTTTTACAAATAAATCGTATTGAGATGAAGCTTTTACAAAGAAGAATACATATATGCAAGAAGTGCTGATTTGAGTTTGGAATACTTTGTTTATTTGCAATATTCTTTATTTTATTTCTATTATTCGTTATTTTGTTTTCCCATTTCTAAATGAACATGTTGAGAATGGATAGAGGAGACGAGTTCATTCAGCATGGATTTCTAATTTTACTCAATGCTAATGGAATTAAGAACAAATTTACTACTAAATATTCAACATAAACCAGAATAAAATAATGTTATTAAATAATCAAACAAGAAGAGAATCAAACAAGCAAAGTAAAATTGCAAGAATCTTGGAGAAAGAGAAAACATCGTTTGGCGTATTTGGTAGATTTTAGGTCGATTGCAGATTCACATGTGATGGAATAATAAAGAAAAAAGAATTACAAATCGGAATATATTGTAGGCTTGGTACTACGCAATCCAAAGCTTACAAAATTTTATTTCAATTACAGAAGAAAGTATATGAGAAGATATGTAGTGTTTGATTAAGTAGAGTAATGGAATTCGAATGAGAGATCCAAACAACATCCGGCAAAGTATATTGGCTTCGGAAATTGAAAAAAAAATTCCCAATAACAAATAAGAATTCTAGAGCATTGGAAACATTCATCTTTCACCTTTTACTACATATACAAATGCAAGGAGATCAGTGGAGGAGAATTTTGTGCCATTGAGGCTCATCTAATTGATTTTGATCATGGAATTAATAACGAAAAATAGTTGAAAGAAATAGATGTTCAAATTGAAGTTAAACCTTCCAGCAGGAAAGAATGTAATTGATATTGATGTTAAATTAGTTTTAAAATTAAATACAATGCAAATGGTCAGATTGAGAAACAAAACTTCAGGGCAAGACTAGTTAGACAAAGCTATTTGTAATAGTTCAAAATAGCCTACGATGGAACTTTTGTACCAGTAGTAAAAGGTTGAACATTGGTAGAGTTGTTTTGGGGTAACAGCCCATCCTATTTGGAATGTGTGTCAGATGGATGTAAAATAATATTTTCTAATGGATTGTTGGAAGAACTGGTGAATGTGGAAAACTATTTCTGGTTATGTAAATGATGTTTATCAGATGAAAAAGTATTATATGTGCTGAAACAAGTCCCCACAGTTTTGTATAAACACAATTATTTATTCTTTTAAGCGATGGCCTCAGCAAGATAGTAACGAACCGACTTTCTATATCAATCGAAACAAACGTGTGAGATTTTAATAGTTTTCTTCTATCTTGATGATTAGAAAGATGATTTTGAAAGGAAATTAAAATTTATGAATTGAAAAATTGAGATAAACAATAAAAAAGGAGTTTGATGTGATGAACTTGCGTGTAATGAAATATTTTCTATTTATTAAAATGATTCAAATACATGATTAAATTTTTATATTTTAAATCCAATATACAAGTGATATTTTATAAAGATTTATAACATACAAATGTAAGCAACAGCAACACCAAATACACAAGTAAAATTTGAGTTTGTTTAGGTTGTGAGTTTAATTCCTTACTTATTTGTAATATGTTGAATGAGATATTTATACACTTTCTTATAAAATCATTGATGGTCCTAGTTTTATGTTAGAACCTTGCTCTTCAAAACTATGAGCTATTGGGTATTCACTAATCCCTCTAAATTCTAAAACAGAAAAAAAAAAAAAAAAAAAAACCAACCAAAACAACCGTATCAGCCAACTGCATCAGCCATGTACATCCAACTTGTTGGAAATGAATGGATGGAGCTATTATGTATGCAATGAGTTTACTATGCTCAACGTTCCTGCAAACTCCAAAAGATGCACAAGCAACCTGAGAAGCGAATGTTAAGCCCTCACTATTATGTATGCAGCAAGAAATAATTTTCATTTAGTTGGTTACACAAATAGAGATTTGTAAGTGAGATGTAGTTCCAAATTAATGAGATACTCATTTTTCTTGACTTTTACTAGGTAGTAAGATCGTAATTTTAAAAACATTTTACTCCCAACCTCCGAATATGTTCAAATCCATCCACTCGTTCATCGAAGAACAGCTCTCAATCCTTGAAAAACCTTCAAACAAATCGTCCCCCGAATATCAGAGTCATGAAAATCAGGAGTCTCGATTAATCCTTGTTGCAGAAATCGTAACTTCGAATCATCATCTCCATCGTGTGTACAGCATTTACATTCGGTTCCCAGATTCAAATTGTATAGATCAGACACGGTGGAAGGGCTACTAGACATTGAAACTGCTGAATCACTCTGTACCCAACACGAATTAGAAACTGAATCGGCCGCCGCCTCCCAGGTCAAACATTCAGGCGATGAAATTTCCACTTCCAAGCTCTTCATAATTTTCTTTACCATCTCTTCTTTGCCAACAAGGTTTTTCAAATCTTCTTCCTCGTCACCAGCATCGAAATTCTCCACGTGAAATTCTAGTGACGCCAACAGTGCGTTCTGAGAAATTACATCAGACCTATAATCCATGCATAACCCTAAATCTCTCTCACTGCAATCCATAATACGGATAAAGCAAACATACAAATGCCTGTAATTGAACAAAGATAAGTGGAGGCCGGTTTGGATTTTTATAATACTATCTTTAAAATGGCATAGGAAATCGACAAAGGGAATCACGAGTTTCTGTTGGCAATGGAGGTCTTTATCAGCAAAAGATTTCTCACGTCGGTGTCGGAGGCGTTTCATGGCGGTCATGACAGCGCCGACATTTTTATGCTTGGCATCCCGACCGCCCGAAACATTTGATTTACTGTTAAAATAGCCGAAGAATATGTACACAAGCTACCGAACGTATACTCGATTAAGCTAATCCCTGGACATGACTGGTGCCCATCAATTTCTCCACCAATTCCACTATCTTTGACAATTACCATATAATTATGTCGCTTATGCAAAAATTCGTTGGGGAATCACGGGAGTTTTGTCGTTCAGTGTATCTGGAATCTGCTTTTCATGTTGATCTCTCTAGTAAAGTTTATCAAGAAAGTGAAATTCGAAAGGACCAGATAATTGACCTAGGAAAATTGGAGCCGGAGGGCTTTGAATATTAATGCTCGAAATTTTAGTTTGTCCACGTTGCATAATGCATGACCTGAACGTGTTCAAGGTGCATACGGCATAGCATACATTTTTGAATATTTTTGCTTGAATAGATACCAAGCAAATGTTGATTGGTATTAGAAAGCATGGTCAAATTTGACGGAGCCCCCTCACACTCTCTCTAAATATAATTTTTGTAGTCAGATATTATTTACTTATAAAATTATATTCTACATGGTTTAGATAAATTAGATGTGTTGTATGGGTAGCCTTATTTGAACATAGACTATACGAGTTAAGCACATACAATAGAGCTAGAAAGTAGAGGTGGTGGATCATATTTAGGAGACAAAACTAAAGAGAATTGTTGTCATGACAATCAATCTAATGACACCAAGCCATTTTGTCTCTGTTTATTCATAACCGTGGCATGATAACAATCATCTAGGAAAGGAGGAAGAACTTCATTATTAATTGATTCTTGTACAATCGAGCTTTAATAAGAAGGCCCAATAGTAGACTTTTAGTCTTGAGACAACGGCCTCCTTAGCTCCACTCCCCTCTCGAGGAGGAGAGGAGACAATAATAGGATCAACATCCTCATTGCCAAGAAATGGTGAAGGAGAAGCATGGTGTGATGCTAGGATAATAAGAACAACTCATCTCATGGTGTGATGTTAGGATTATAAGTAAAAATTGTAGTTGTGCAAATAAGACCACTCTTCGAATGGTTGAGAAGCATTTAAAAATTCTTGATTTCCATTTTAAAAATCTGCAACTTTTCTTCAATCCAAAAAAGAAAAACGAGCACAATTTTTTTAATAAACAATAAGTGCAAAGAAATGTCTTCATGGTTCTGCACAACAACATTCATATATTTCCAAAGATAAAAAAAGTAGTTGCTCTAAAGGCATTGCAAATTAAAGCAATGTACATCGACCACTTATTTGAGTTTCATAAAAATCATTCCCCATTAAAAGTGTTTAGGATGGAATCTTGCAAAGAGGTTGTGAATACATTCTCCATATTCCCAATAACAAATAAAATTCTAGAATAGGTCCCTAAAAACATTATGCATTTGATAAAAATTACCCTTAGGGATGAAAAATAACAATATGAAAAGTCTTTCCTCCAGTAATAAACCTTCATTGACAAAATAACCAAAGAAAGTGGAAAGATCTTGGACTCAAATTGGTGTTTCAGATTCAATTGAAATGGAAAATCCATTTTCAGTGAGGAAGGAATAAAATTCCATTGACATTTATCTTATCTTTCACTAAGGATAAGTGAGTAATAAGCTAATATAACACACTAAACGTGTGTGTCTCTAAAATGAAACTTATCTCATTTTTATCACTAGCTATTCCTCTAGAAGAAAGTATATTGCATGCTAGGATTGTGTAGGACAATAGTTTTCATAAGCTATTGAATTTGAATAATAAAAGTCAAACCATAAACAATAAGTTTATATACTTTTTCAAAATTAGATAAAAATTCAAAATTTCACAGAAATGAGATCTTTCCTTTAGGAAGATAGTACCATATTGCAACACATTTATGTAGAGAAGTGGCATTTGTTTTCCTCAAAATGAGAGTTTACATAAGTTTAGTTGATGAAAATGGATACATGAATTTAATTTTAGATGATAAATATATAGATGAAATGTAGGATTTTCAATGTAGACCATATTAAAAATTATTTTTTAGAAAAATATCCATATTTTTTGGGTTAATTTTGCAAGACGTGCTCTAGAATATTAGTGTAAAGAAAGTTGATTGACAAATCAGTGCACTTTCATATGGTAGTAAATTTGTTTTAGCTAATACAATACTTATTTATTTCATAATTTACTTTCAATGTTGTAACAAAACTTACATGTTATACTTTTGGATAATTATGTTTTCTTCCTAATTGTATATATATATATATATATATATATATCATATCTAAATATATATATATTATGATATATCAATAAATACTAATGTATTATGGTCAGATATATAATGTGGTGTCGTGTTGTGTTTGTTTATGATAGATAAAAATAGTAAATATTAGAAGCAACATCAGTTATGTATGTCCCTTAATTGAAAACTTTATCCATCTCTTATAAGTCTTGTTTATCATGTAAATGTCTTTCAGATCTATCTACATGTAAATATATTGTATTCATCTTCTTACAATAAAGTGTGTGTGTGTGTAGTGTTTTTATGAGAAATAAAAGTAGTAAATATTGGAAGAAACATCAGTTATGTATGTCGCTGAATTTAAAATTTTCTCCATCTCTTATAAGCATTTTTATCATGCAAACAAATTTCAGATCTATGTCCATGTAAATATATTGTATTCATCTTCTTACAATAAAAATACTATTTAATATCCATACCTTATTTTATATTTAAGATTACAAACATCATGCCTTTAATAAAGAGTACAATACCATCTTCTAGATCTTTTTATCATGCACCATTTTTGTTATGTATTTGTGTAATATTTGTAGTGTCAAACAATGGTAATTGATAATTTTCCTTTGTATTTATCTCAACCATTAATAATTGTGAATTGAACTAACTTGTTTGGCATGGATAATGCTTACTTTAGCACTCTTGAATAAGATAGATCAGAACTATTACTAATCATTGATAGTTAAAATCTGCTTTCTAAGTATATAAAACATTTTCAAATATTTGGCCTATTAATTCAACTTATATAATTAAATTTACACCTTAGTAAGAAAATTTTGTTAAATATAGAAACTTATATTTAGATGGATCTCCTAAGTCGATGGAGTTATGCTCCACTTTATGAATTGTCAATTTCAAACATAAAAGTTTTCATACTTTCTCTAATGTCAATTAAGTGAGAAACACTTTTGCAACAACCACCTATTTAAAATAAAATCTACCCCACCTATTCAAACGATTAAATTTCTCACATATTTGGGATTACTTAGTAATTAAAAAAAAACATCCAATTTCTAAGTCTCTCTCTAAAGAATTTCATCTAGTACTAAGTCCGTATGTGTCATATATGTGTTTCCTATACCATTTTACAAATTTCTCTTACACGAGAGAACATTTTCCAAGTCGCAGATGTATTACTAGGGTCAACATTTCAAACACATTGTTATTAAACATATTTTACTTATTTTTAATATAAAATTTTAGGACGGTTCGATCAAACTTAATCTAATCAACATAATCCATTTTTATGTCTACAAAGAGGAGAGATAGTGTTTGAAGAAAGAGAACCCTTAAATTATACTTAAAATAGAAATTATAAAATTATAAATAGAAGAAAAATGGATTAAAAAATTAAGTTACATTTCTAGAAGTATAATTCCTCAAAACTCTTTATAGGAAAAAGCCATTAATCGAAGAAAAAATTGTTCGTTGACTTTTCTTTAGACATGAATCTTCTTTCTCCACTTACTTTCAAACTCATATATTTTTTGGTTACTGAAACTCTACATAGCGTTGTGAAACATTTCCATATCACTTCCATTCTTTCTCAACTAATAAATTAGTGGAATCTATTATAACCCTAAGTCACACATTCTTTATCTATATTTTAAGAGATTTTATGGAACTCTATATTTGTAAAACATAAATCTAGTGTATGGGATTTATTCTAATTACTTTATTTATATTTATAAATCATATTTACATAGTTAGTATTTTAATTAGTTTAAAACCATAATTATCATATTGCATTTTGGAGATCATACTTACTTAAATTACACACATCCTAAGGCTTCATGTTTTACCCCTAGGTTTTTATTTTAAATATGTCATTAGTTTCATATTTTAATTATGATTTCATTAGATGATATATATATATATATATATATATATATATATATATATATATATATTTCACTCATATTAGTACAACGAGTGATATAGAAGCATCCTCCTACATAGACGTATTTTTGTAAGTACTCAAGAGGCTTTTATAAGGGAACAACAAAAAATATAAATAAAAATCCCACCTAAAGACCTCATTTTGAACATGCCACCTAAAAATAATCATTTTTTTACAAATCTATTTTAGGATAAAATCAATGTGAACTCTTAAATGATAAGAAACCATGATCTATGGGATATCCTTCCCCGAACAAGTGTAACTACTAAAGCATTTAGTTGACCCTCACCTACACCAAATATTCTAATTATGGGGTCATCACGGGTGGTTCCCAAGACACTACACATAAAACTAATATGGATTCAATAATATGACTTAATAACTCATATATGACTCATATTTATGGTATTTGTTTCTATAAACTATTAGACATACTGTAAAAAATATCTCTTATTTAAAATTGAATTGAATATTACGATGATCTCTATTTGGTAACTCAATATTGAATTAGCACATGACATTCTCAGATATCCATTAAATCAAAAATATAATCCACCAATATTTTTATTATTATAATATTAATATTAATCCACATCAACACATTCCTGATTTTTTGGATTCCTTTATGGACTATATGCATTTTTACACCTTACTTACTAAGATATTTCTATGTAATCTTGAGGAATATGATGTTTATTACCAATATACAATCTTATAGGTTTTTATAGGAAAATTACAATATCTATCAATTAGTTTCCTTGTATATTTATCAATTAATATTGAACAACATCTATCCTTTTTTAAATCCAAGCAACTAAAAAAACAATCCCATGAATAAGTGATGAATTACATATTGTACTCTAATACTTTTATATCATGAGGACATAACCATATTGATGGAAATGAGTTTTTTGAGTTATTTATTGTTATATATATGAAGAATCAACATGAATTTATGTTTTTAAAATTTCTCATCCTTTTATGTCACATGTAAATCAATTAAAGTATATGCAAATAAACTAATTATTGCCAAGAAATTCAATTATAAGACAAAATAATACGTTGTAGAAATAAATTCCAAAAAGTACATCATGAAAGGAAAATCTAAATGATAATAATATTTTATCTCAACTTTGTCTTGAAGAAATTAATACAATCACATTTATGTTGAGCTAGAAGAGAGAGAGAGAGAATTTATTGAATGAATAAACCAAGGTACAACATGTGAATATATACAAGAAGAAGATATAGTCTAGATACCTCACTACCAAGGAATTTTCACATGGGTGGAGGAAAGAATTCCACATAGGCATAGCCAATACAGATAATAAAATTAATTAATTTTGCTAAAATTCCCCTCTTAATACATTTTTTTTACAAATGTACCCCTAAAATAGTTTAAATTTCACCTTCCTAGAGACTTAGTGAGTTTATTTGTAATGTGAGAAAATTTTAGGAATCTTTGGAGCTCGATGTCATGGTTCAAGACTTGTTCTAGAATGTAGTGTTAATAGACCTCAATGTGATTTGTTCTCTCATTTAATATTAGATTCTTCAAAAGATTCAAAACACCCTTATTGTCATGAGTAAATGATGGGTTTTTTGTCTTCAAGAATACCTATATCAACAAAAATGTGATGTAACCAAATAAATTTGCACAAAGCTCCTTGTGTGACATTATAATCTACCATATTGGATGAGATAACAACACCAATTTTCTTCTTAATAATCCATGACATAGGTCTAGAACCGAGATAAAAATATATAACTTTTAGTTTCTTTCCTATCATTAATAGATCCAACATAGTCTTAGTCTATATATCTCTGCAAGAAAATAGAGAGTTATTTTGATGCTCTAGATCATATTCAACGGTACCAAGACATCCTTTGTTTCTACTCAATGTCATTTATTCATATCTTTCATAAATCTTGAAAGATATCTCACAACAAAGCAAACTTTTGGTCTAGTATATGTCAAGAAAATAATACTCCCAACAAGTTGTCCATAATGAGTACCATCTACTTGAGGTGAATCCTAGAATCTATAATTTTCTAAACATTATCCCATTTGATTGGACATGGGTTTATAATAAGATATGCCATAATTTTCTAGGAGTTTCCTAGCGTATTTCATCTAGGAGATAAAAATACAATTCTTCTTCTGTCGTATCTCCAATCCAAGACATTATCAAGTAGGACCAAATATGTGATGTCTAAGGATTTATTTAAATCATTCTTAACATCTTTGAATAGATTATTTGAACTCCATGTGATCCCAAAATCATCCACATACAAATACAAAATGACAATATATGTGACTATAATATATGCATATGAGAATTTGAGGGACTATGAATGAATCCATGCTGCAATGCATGATCATTTATTTTAATGTACCATGCCCTAGGTGCTTATTGAAGTCCATAATGAGAATTAATTAGATGAAATGTCTTATGAGGATGTTGATCATCAAAAATATCTTCTAGGCAGGTCATATAAATGTCTTCTTTGAGATCACCATTCAAGAAATCACTTTTTATGTCCATCTCTTCAAGTTTTCATACTTTTTTTTCCTGTTAGTGCATAGACAATTTGATGGTTTTGATCTTCACGGTGAATGCAAATTTATCCTCATTGTAAATTCATTCCTACTAAGCATATCCATTTGTAACTATCCTTGCTTTATACTTATCACTAGATCTATCTTCCTTGTATTTTGATTTTAAAATCCACTTATAACAAATAGACATCTTTCCTAGAGCTAGATTGACAAGTTACCAAGTCAAATTCTAAATCAAGAAGTCATATTATTCATCCATGACATTCTTACACTCTATCTGACTAAGTATCTCATGAGCTATATCATGTTTAGTGCTATCAACCACTAAACTTGTGAGTGAAATATTTACCTCAATTCTTGCATGTCTTCTTGTTTTGACTCTTGAAGAAGTCTCTACAGGAGAATTTAGGTGGGAGTCCCTCGTGGTGCTTTGGACCCACTTTAGACATTGATGTTGCTCTTGATGTGAAGAATTATTTTCCAAATTACCAAGATCAACAAATAATTCTCCTTGTAACTCATATTTCTTCTATGAAGAATCCTCATGCTCATCATCTAACTATGAGAGTAATCTATGAGAGGAGGTTGGTACTAACTCTTCTTTCTATCAAAATTAATCAAAATATGACTCTTCAAAACTAAATATATATTATCACTATCTTCTTTTTCTCAGGATTCATTAGAAGATATTCCTTTGAGATAGGTACTCTCCGCTATAAATATGCATTAGAGTAACTTTGCATCGGTCTTCTTCCTCTTATTTTCAAAGACATGCATGTATGTTACACAAATAAATACTCTCAAATGAAAAATCATATGATCATTATTACTCCATATCTCTTCCAAAGTGTCTTGTGCTATAATTTGTATTAGGTATATTTCACGTCTATGCTATCGAATTTGAAAAGTACCTAAAACTCATTATATGGCAAAGTTTAGTGATACTTGTGCTTATAGTCACAATGTTGGGAAGAAGAGAGGTGAAAAGTGGATGAGTGCTCATCATTTTTTTGAATGAAGATACATGTAATCAAAGACAAATAAACAATAAATATTATATAAAATAGGATGACTAGGTGCTTAGCAAAGCCTCATTCGAAGAATCTAAAGGGACTTATTTGGAGGACATCAGCAAGTTTAGATACAATAAAGTGAGTTTATAATAATGATAAGATAAGTAATGATAAGGATAAGGATGAAAGCTAAAACTCAAGGTGAAATGGCACATATTTTTCACTTTATAGGTGGCCTTGGATAAAATAGTGATAATCTAGATGGATTCAAAGTAGTCATACCAAAGTAGTCTATAATTTCTTGTTGGATTTCTTGGAGGAACTTGAGCTGTTACTAAATGTCCTCCTTGATAGGTGTGGATATGATAGCGCACTAAGTAATTTCATGAAGGATGTCAAATTGTTCCCCATGAAGGGTTTTGGATGATCCACATATCATAGAAACTCATGATTGGATGAGACTGACCTTGAACATTCATCTACATGATAGACATGCTTAAAACACATAAGTTAAGTCCAAGAATGTGTTAGCTTAATTAGTTAGCTGAGTTAATACATTGTTTTTCCACATATCATATATGGTTCTTTTCATAACGTGTAACTACTTTCACCTTTCATGTGTGCAAGCTGCTCCAGCGCTATATAATGGTGTGCTCTCTGTATGAATGATATAGAATAAATTAATCTCCTTCCAACACCATCATTGGTATCAAAGCCAGGTGGAGACTCAGCATGTATTCTGTGTGTGGAGGATTAGTTGATGTTGCTCTATGCGTGGAGACTCAGAGTGCCTGTTTGCTTGTCTATTCATTTGTTGTTCTTGGCTGGTGCGTCTTGTTGCGTGGAAGGCTGGAGTGACTTGTGTGGACTGCAAACCATAGTGTTGTGCAACACGATTTCTTCCATCAACTGCCGTGAAGATTGGTGCCAGTGAGTACCAGTTTCTTTCATTCCTCTAACCGCTGAAGCTTGGCACATCTGCTTTGGCATTTTTGCTGCGATCTGTTCTTGGCTGGAGTGACTTGTGTGGACAGTGACCAAGGAAGTAGCAGTGAAGAGAAGATTTCATTTGCTACTATCTTGAATCGCACATACGTTTTGACCTGCTTTGCTGAGCAAACGTGTGTAAGCAAAATGTGGAGAATAAAAGGAGCATGGCAGAAGAAAGAAGAGTGCCCAGGAGCCAAGGAGAACGTCAACACCAGCAAAGCGATCTCGAAATGAGACCAGCCCGCGTATGTCACAAATTTTAGATGCACAAAGCACTGCGAGCAATGCACCAAATATTTGGGCATTGAGTGACAACAAAGACACCAATGGGCTATTCTTTGCCTTGGTCAATGAGCTACACAACACTGGGAACATTCTCTTTGATGAGATTGTGCGCTAAGGACTGTTGGAATATTTTTGGTTCAACGTTCGATGTCAAGCACGGTGGATTCGTGTAGAACTTGAACGTGGTTATGATGCAGATGATGAACGTGAAATAGAACACCCACAGGAGCGTCGGCATCTCACTGCATGAGCCTATAGAGCCCATCTTTGGGACAGATTCCTTTAGTAAGCATTGTAGCAATTTTTGAAAATAAATAAATAAAATACAATTTTGAGTTTTTGAAAATGTCTGCTCCAAAAATATTGCTATCCGATGCCCAACTCTTGAAAGGGCCAAATTTCACCACATGGAAAACCAAGATGCGGACGATTCTTTAGTTCGAAGATCTTTGGGGGATCGTTTCTGGAAAAGATGCCCCTCCCACAGATGTTGATCTATTGGAAAAATATGAAAAGGCTGATGTGAAAGCACTAATGCTTATCACCCTGAGCCTTTCTGATGAGGTGTAGCCATACATTCAGGAAGCAACCGCTTCTTCTCAGGCATGGACCACATTGTGTACCATCTACAAAGCTAAGAATCTAACGACAAAGTTACATCTTCAGACAAAGCTTCATATGATGAGTATGCATGATGGCGAATCAGTAGAAGCCTTCTTGCGGTGTGTGGCTGAGTTACGTGCAGAACTCTCTGCTCTCGGTGAACCAGTGGACGACAAGTTGCTAGTCCCACTCACCTTGCAAGCTCTTCCTTCCTGGTTTCGGACACTGATCACCACGTTGACCATCACTCAACAGGAGGTGAGTTTTGCCACCCTAGTGAATTATCTCCAGTAGGAAGAAGCCATGTAGAATGTTCAAGAAGCCTTCGAAGACAAGGCTCTCATCACGAGGCAAAATCATAAGCCTCGAAAAGGGCATCCAGCCCCCCGGAATCAGAAGCAACATCCTTAGCAACCATCTTCATAGTGGCCACCACAACGCCACCCCAGAAGCAGCATAATCACAAGGCGGATCGGTGGTGCCACATTTGCTCCACGGATACACACACGACTATGAACTATTATTACAATGGTCGCAAGTATGGAAACTCTAGTGAAGAGAGCACTTCTGGCTGAGAATATTCCAAGAAATCTCGATGGCATGCTCGTAATCAGAGGCAGAAGGGCCACATTGCTACTCAGTAGGATGCCACCTCCGATGAAGAGGTACCAGACATGACTCATTCTGACATTGTTCTAGTCTCACAGACTTCGCAGCCATCAGAAGATGTCTGGTTGATTGATTCAGTGCTAGCAAACACATGACTGGCAATAAGAAGTTGTTTCATACTCTAAGTGACCAACCCACTGGAGATCGGATCACCATTGCAGAAAATCAAGAGTATATTGCGGCGGGGATTGGTGATGTCATCATTCCTCTTGGAACACGAAGATGTACACTCACAAAGGTGCTATATGTTCCAGGTTTGACCTCAAATCTTTTTCTATAAATCAACTTCTTAACCATCGAATGCAAGTTGAATTCTTTGTTGATAAAGGGGTCAAGTCCTACATCATTTCCAAGGAGATTCAGTCATTGCTCAAGCATTTCTGAAGGGCCGTCTATTTGCATTGGATGCGGTCACTTCATCTAGCATTTCTCTCTCTGCTTCAATGGTGGAGTCCACTACACTATGGCACTTTTGATATGGTCATCTTTCTGCCGGGGCTCTGCATTAGCTCAGTGCTAAGGAAATGGTAAGAGGGCTTCCTCCACTCTCCCATTCCTTACCTGTTTTCTGGGATGTCTTGCGGGTAAACAACATAGAGGTCCGTTCAAACAGAGCTCTTATCATTCTACAGAGCATCTTTAGGTCATTCACACCGATCTATGCAGACCCCTGCCAGCTAGCTTCCAAGGTTTTACATACTTTCAGCTCATCATTGATGATTACTCATGGAAAATGTGGGTATATTTCCTTCGGAAGAAGAGTGAGGCACTTGCAAATTTCCAAACCTTCTACCAGCAAGCCACCAGGTAGTCTGGGAAGCCTCTTCTTCTCCTCCGCTCAGATCGAGGGGGGGAATTTGTGTCAAAGAAGTTCTTAGCATACCTGAAGCAGCATGGCATTCAGCAACATTTGACTACACCCTACACGCCCAATAGAACAGGATTTCCGAGCGCCACAATAGGACTGTCATGGAGATGGCTCGTTGTATGCTCTCGACCGCCAAGTTGGAGGATCAGTTTTGGGAAGAAGCAGTCCAGATAGTAGTGTATCTACTGAACCAGGCACCCACGAAGATCTTGCAGAACAAGACATCGGAAGAGGTATGGACTGGTCGTAAACCTTCTATTCATCATTTGAGAGTTTTTGGTTGTACTACATATATGCATGTTCCAGATAAGAGAAGGAAGAAGATCGATCCAAAGAAACTGCCATGTCTTTTCTTGGGGTATAGTAATACCTCAAAGGCATATCGTCTCATGGATCCTGAGACAAAGAAGATCTACGAGAGTCATGATGTGGTATGTGATGAGTTGTCCTTTGACTCTCTACCACACAATGGAGATCCAAGATCGACCTTAAAGAATGATCGAAGAAATCCTTCGACATGACCGATTTGGGGCTACTTCACTACTGTTTTAGCTTAGAGATATGGCAGAAGAAGAATCATATCTTCGTCTCCCAAATGAAATATGCCAAGAAACTCTTGGAAAAGTATGGAATGTCAGATTATAAACCAATGTCCACTCCTATGGAAAAAGGTTTGCAATTATCTAGATTCCAGGATTCACCGCAGGTAGATGGCACTCACTACAGGTAGCTTGTGGGGAGTCTCATTTACTTGACTTATACCAGACCAGATCTTTGCTTTGCAGTGAGCTATCTCGCCAGATTTATGCAGGAGCCGAAGAAATGTCATTGGATAGCAGCAAAGCATGTGTTGAGATATGTCTGAGGTACAATTGACTTTGGTCTAGAGTATCAGAAGAACACTCAGTTCTTCTTACAGGGATATACAGACTCGGACTATGCAGGATCCATTGATGATAGGAAATCCACTTCAGGATATGTTTTTCATCTTGGATCTAGACCTATCTCATGGATTAGCAAGAAGTAAACTGTTGTTGCTCTCTCATCATGAGGCTGAATACCGCACCGCACGAGGAGGTGTGTGTAAAGTAATTTGGTTATGTCACATTCTTGTAGATATAGGGATTCTTGAAGAGAAACCTCCCATCATTCACTACGACAATCAAGGTGTGTTGAAGCTTGTGAAGAATCCTATTTTCCATGAATGAACAAAGCATATAGAGGTCGAATGTCACTACATTTGTGAACGGTCTTGAACCACCAATTCAGCTCAAAGATCTTGTCCTACTAATTTTTAGGTTGCAGATATTCTCACCAAGCCTCTCGGCAAGGTGAAGTTTGATTTGTTTAGGGGGTACATTTGTAAGAGCAATGTATTAAGGGGGGGAATGTTAGCTTAATTAGTTATTTGAGTTAATACATTGTTTTTCCACGTATCATATACGGTTCTTTTCATAACCGTGTAACTACCTTCACCTTCGTGCATGTAATCTGTTCTAGTGCCTATATAATGGCGTGCTCTCTGTATGAATGATATAGCAATAAATTAATCTCCTTCCAACGCCATCAAAATGTTGATAATATTTGATAAAATGTATTGAATTTGATGAAGGGGCTTAGTTGAAAAAAATCGTAGGTGATTCAAAGGAATCACTTGCAATTTGTGGGAATCATAGAAGATTTAGAGGAATATCTAGAAGTTTAAGGGCATCATGGGAGATTCCTATTAAGTAGACTAAATTCATTGAAAAATGATAAATTGACAAAAAGGAGACTTGGATGGATTTTTTGTACTTGTTATAAGAAAATAATAATGATAAAATGATAGAATATTACATTTCAAAGTGTAGAAACAGGATGAAAAATGTTCACAAAGGCTAGTTGATGTAGATACATTGAATTTTTGTTTCTCGACATTTGAAATTCTTACGAATGCGAAAACGTAATCTATTGTGGCTCCTAGGAGTAACTAAGATTCATTGCAAGACTTAAAAATTTGTTACCTAAGAGTTTGAAGATTCACTAAAGGGAAGGCCAAAAGCCTGAAAAAATAAATCCCTAAAAGAAGAGTTTGTGCTCCTATTTATAATCTTTGGTGATTTATTATAATCATCGAAATTCATGAACATTTAGAGAATCCATTCAAAAGTGGTTTCAACCAATCCCAAAATGGGATTTTTTGTTTTGGGGATGACAAAAATGGTTATGGAAGAGGTTAGGAGGTTAGGATTAAATAGGTTTTGGATGGTTAGAGATGTTGTGTAGGTTTGGGTAAGTAAATATGATTTATGAGGGGGTATAAATTGATATTATCGGTGAGGATGATGATTTACATAATGTTTATAGGTTTTCATAGAGTGATGTGCATATGTCGGGTAGGCACGTGAAAAAAACCCAGTGTCTACATTTCCCCCTTTTTATCAAGTGGTTTAAGATGGACGAATTGTTAGAAAAAAATTATTTGAGATGATTTGACTTGTGCCAGGGATGGGTGATCACACTCAAACTTTGGGTGTTTACCACAAAGTGTAAATAATCACCAATTTGATTGAATTGATTGAATATATTAAAGTGCATGTTTAATTTTTAGTTTCCCCAAGATGAGGTATATAAAAAGGATTATGAAAAGGTGGGTTTGACACTTTCATAGAACCAAATGATATGAGAACAAAGGGTTTCATGTTCTATAGATGTATGATTTGCAGGAAGTGAAGGAAAGAGGATGATCCTTGCTAGGTATGTAATGATGTCACCAACAACGGGTAGGATTTTGAGATCAAGGATCTAAGTGATAGGGGAACCAATGGGTTCACTTCCTATGACATATGGCATACCACTTTGTGAAAGGTAGAAAAACAAATACGGTATGGTTTTTGAAAGATGAAAGTTTTTGATTTTTTTTTTTGTGTGAATAAGGAAGTTTTTATATAATTGGTTGGTTTATTTTTGTTAGAAAGGGTTAAGGGCCCTTAAAATGAGGCACGGTTGGAAAAAAGTTCTAATTTAATAAATATGGTAGTATTTGAGATGATTTGGACGTTTCAATTTTTTTATTAATTTGACTTGAATTGTGTGTAATTTAAGGAAATCACTAGCGATTGCAAGAATTTTCAGTGATTCCAAGCTTAGAAAATTCATTCCTGCAAATAGGTTAATTTACCATTGTAACTTCATTTTAACCACGTGCTTTGAGAAATTTAGAGCTTTGGTTTAGTGCATTTTGAGAGATAATTGAGAGGTGAAGGTTATTGAAGGATCAGGGAGGCAGAGGAGAACCACCTTAGGAGAGGTAAGTACCTTTCTTATTGTTGTTGTGTGTTTTTGTTTCTTTTTAATGTTTTGTGTTCTTAGACTTGCGTCTAGCATCATTGATGAGATTCCATAATTTCAAGATATTTTGTCAAATAAATTGCGATTTGGGTTGAATTTAAGTGATTATGATGAATCATGGCAAGTGTTATAATTTTACTTTAGTGTTTTGATTTTATTAAATGGAATTCTAATACATGTTTTATGTTTTTATTGATGCAGGTGAGATATAAATTGAAGATTCGAGATTCGATTACTTTGATCTTGGAGGATATGCAAGCGTTTTTATCAAATAATTACTAGGATCATTTGGAGGACATTTGTTTGGGTATGATGCATCATTATAGGTGGATCCACATGTGGCAATGGTTGTTACTTGCATTACTGGAGAGGTGGGATCCCTTTACTTGTACATTTTTTTTGTCGATGGGTGAGATGACCATCACCTTGGAGCAAATACACATGATTGTAAGATTTCATGTGGAGAGGGAGGGGATCTACTTTATTAATGAGACCAATAAGCTAGGAGTGATGAGGAGATTATATGGTGGTGATGATAATGGGTAGAGTTCTCATCATGGGAATTTTCATACGAATATTTATATAGTTTTGAGGTAGAGGGTCATGATTTAATGACCTTGATGATTATTGGGATTAGTTTTTATGATTTCCCTAACTCTACCGGGTGATTGGTTTTAATGGATGATGATGGGGGTGTTTGTTGATATGATGGAGCAGTGGGCCATTTTAACATGGGCCCATGCTTTACCTACTAAAATTTATAGAGAGTTGTGGGAATGAAGGATAGGGAAGAGGTTTCAAATTGATGTTGGTTTCCTATTATAATACTAGGCATATAAGCTTATTACGGTGGCTCATCCTAGAGGATTTCTATGAGGAGGTTTACTAGCGTTGGAGGGGAAAACTAGATTTTGTAAATGGCAATCAAATAGAGGTGAGGCAACGCCACTCTATGGTGAGGAGAACTATTGATAAGTCATTTCTATTTTATAGGCTCATTATGTGAGATGAAGACCGTACATTGGATTTTCAATGTGGGGGGGGTGATCTTACGGCCATCCAATAAGATATGTGGGTTTAGGTATGATGGCCAAGAGAGTGGGAGTTTATTAGATTTAAATATATGATGCAATATTTTGGACTAGTTCAAGATATTCGGAGGTGGCTACAGGTAATAGGCATGATTATGGCCACATAAACACATCATTATCAATAGTTATAGTGATTCATGCCATTTTCAATGAG
The DNA here is from genome assembly GCA_018340775.1 of Taxus wallichiana var. yunnanensis. Lineage (NCBI taxonomy): Eukaryota > Viridiplantae > Streptophyta > Pinopsida > Cupressales > Taxaceae > Taxus > Taxus wallichiana. The sequence goes on along the minus strand of CM031239.1, from coordinate 394,804,718 downwards.
GAGGGGGAGATGGGAGTATATGATTAGTATGTACCTCTAGTAGTAGATGACGCCAAGGTTACCGAGGTGTATTCTAAATGGTGGAAGTCTTAGCTCCCACTTTGATTGATGGGTACGTACCCATGTAGAGGCATGCCCTTAGGAAGTAGGTGGTGACGATGAGGGAGGTGGGTTCTAGGACGTCGAGGGTGATGATGACCAGTAGTGCTTAGAGGCTTAGAAGGTTGTGTTATTGGTCGAGCACGCAACTTTGACTATGGAGAGGGATGGTTTTTTGGGTGAGTGAGAAGAGTTAGGCTACAAACTAGAGGGTTTATAAGCTAAGCTGACATAGGCCATAGAAAACCATGAAAGGTATTGAAAGTAGCGATAGGTCTTGAAAAAGGAACTCAATATAATAAGTAGTTTAGTGTTAGGAATGAGTGAAGGCAACGAGGACCCAATCTAGTGATCAGATGGGATCACTTAGTAGTGTTAGCTTATTTAATTACCAGTCATTATGTGAGGAGTTGGGATATAATGAGGGGATAGTCGCGACGAAGGTTACCTAATGAGCCTCCTTTTGATTTGTACCATGGACGGAGATAGGTGGAACCTAATAGTAGTAAAATGAGTATGGGTCAACCACCAAATGTTCTAGATAGAGGTGGTATTACTATAGGACTAGACGAGAGGTGATGGTAGTGATTATGGGAGCAGAGATCAAAGAGGCATATGGTTAATAGATGTTCATTTCACCCAAGTAGATGTGATATGCTTTGATGTATATAAATCATTGTGAAGCGTATATATGATTGTATATATTTTTCAATAAATCTTTGAGACTCCAAATGATGTATAGTGATATATTGATTTGATATATACATTTGATTTTGTGATGTTTAGATATATAGATGTGTAAATGTTGATAGATGTTTTGATTATATTTTACATGATGTTGAGATATATTAGATGTAATTTATTCTAATGTGATGTTTTTAAGATATATATTTGATCTTGATATGAATTTAACATATATGTAAATGTGTCCTATTCTTGGATATGAATACACCGTGAAATGATTTACTTTCAACCTGGATTGGATAGATATGTGATGGAAAAATGTAAAATGAAGGAAATTACACGTTCCAAACATATAAAAATGCTAACACATTACTAAAAATGGGTAGTTAGATGTAGAAGCTTGGATAAGGATGAAATTTAAATGTATACCTTCCTAGAGTAAGGGAAGGGTAGGCATATGTAATATGTGTTGAGAGTAGGTTCTCCTTTTAATGGTTTCGTATGAGGATTCCCCACCTATATATTATTGCTTTTGACACAAACCGATCGATGTTGGAAGTTTTCATTAAAGGAAAGTTGGTCAATGTACCAAGATTTCCTAGGATGTTTTTGATGTTTTGTTGATCCGTAAAGAAGGGTAAAGTATTTATAACTATCCCATAACCCTATAGGAACTACAATATTTTATACTCCATGTATGTTATCAACTTCAAATGGAAAATGTAATGTAAGGTAAAGTACATACACATTGGAAAGAAATTGATAACATAGTTCGGCATTGCACTGTGTCTTTGTACTCATATGAACTCATTAATTAAAATTCAAAGTTGTAAACTATTACAAACATATAATAAAGCAATGAACCTATATGCAGATACTAGGGAATGTATCTATCCAAGTACCCAAAATAATAGTGGCATTGGGATTCTACCCTTATGATAGTGGTATAGTTATTCCGACCTCAATGTTCACAAAGAATTTGAACTAGATAAATATAAGTGATCACGATCTAGTAGAATAATCTGAACCTGGAAATTTGAAGACAAGGTGCTACAAGTCTACTAAGAAGTATAATCTCAGCTCATAGTGACTATCACAAAATTATATGCCTTCAAATAATCTTCCTGGATGAGAGGTACACTCGATGATTACTTGGGATTGGCGCAAGCACCGATGTGACTTCTATTGATTAAAGGGTGTCCAAACACCTCCAAATTAGGAAGATAGATATATTGCTAGGAGCATATGGAAATTTGGAGGATTTTCCCTTCTAACATCTAAGGCCAATTTTGAGCCTAACTCCTTCAAAATAGTGATATATGAAGTCCACTCCTTATGGCCTATGGCCTTGCATCGGAGTGACCTTGCCTTTTAGGCTAGAGCAGACTTAGGAGAGACTTTCCGCCATACAAAACATAGGCCAATGGATAATCTCCACTCAATATGCACCCGATCAATTCCAGTCAATGCATCATGGCCATCCATTTCAAATGGATGACCATGATACGTTGATCGGCATTGACTGGGTGTATATTGAGTGGAGGCTAGTGTCTTCCCAAAACAAATTACAACACTTTTTAAACATGTTCAGCCACTATGGCGTAGCGGTGAGGGGTTATTTTTAGGCATGGGTGGTTATGTGTTCAAAACCCATTAAATTTCCACCATTAAAATTTTGCATGGGCATTTAAAAGCCATATAATTACATGAGGTCTAATAATAACACTAGGCTATTAATATACTCCACCGCTTTACATTTCAATTCCATGTAAGCATAGATTATACATTTGTATGGAGTTTAAAATAGTATTAGGCTATTAATAAAACCTTAATACCTTTACCACAACTTCCACATGGCTTTACGTTTTACATGACAAGGTATATGACATGTCCATTTCATTAATCCCATCAGCACTATTCTCCACGTGGGCCTTTGATTAGTCCTTATGTGGCTTTTTCACTTACACGTACCATGATAACCTCCATTGGCTGGCCACATAAATATGGTCCTCCAAAAATCTCCACATGGCGGCTCCTTTAAATGCTTAGTCCATGGATTTTATATATTCCACATACGTGGGAGGTTGAAGAAATAAATCCTCTTTTAAAGGCTTGGCCTCCACTATGTAGATGTGGCATGGCCGCATACTCTTCTTTTGCCACGTAGGGTGGTTGTTACAAATCCGATCGGTTATATAGTCGGTGGTGGTATAAAATAGCAATCGACGTGATGTGTGCAATGTTAACACCGAAAGCAGACATATTGCTTAAGCGGAAAAGGAAATTGAAATGTAGAACAAAGCACCATAATTCCATCGAATTCAATGGTGAGAAATAAAGGCAAACCAAATGGGTAGAATAATTTGATGTAAAAAGTGTCAATGATAGACCTAGTAGCATCATTTACAAGACAAGTTTGAACCCATAAATTTATGGAAAGCATGAATTTCTGGTTGATGCAAAGAAAAATGTAATGTTGCAATTGATCCATAATCATCTTATCATGAGTCAATATGGTCGGTTGCTCTTAAAAAGAACCCATCATTTATCTTGCTTAATGCACAAGCTCTGCATTCATTCAAAGCATGCAATCGCCATGACTTGTTCAAAAAAATATACCCGTTTAGAGGACTGTGTTTGTGGACTTCACACCACCTCTACCGTAACTTTTGCCATTGACACAGTCCTCGCCACTCCAAGTCAAACATATTCTTCTTCGTTTCTCTTTCTGTAATATTTTCATGCTCGAGTCTTAGGCGGTTTTTGGGATATTAAAAATTCAGATGACTGGAGCTTGCCATTAAACAGGCCTTGGATGTGACAGTGCTCAAGTAATTTGCTTGTTCTTCGTGCTGAGGAGTGTTCAGAAATATGTGATCTTCAAAGGTATATTTTGATTCAAAATTTCATATTACACAAAGTTGCTGATGTTAAATAAAGGGTTCAAAATATTAGAGAAAGATCTCTAGTTAAATAACTTAAGCTAAAATTTTAGGTTCCTCAGAAACTACACGAGGCCCTCTTATGGGTATAAGTGGATTTAAAATTTATCCTTCACTCTTTTCCTATATATGTTCCAATTTCTTTACCTCTTAAGGTTTGAAGCTTTGCAACCAACCTCACGAATAAATAGACCCTTGCCTTTCCACCTATTTCTCCAATAATTATATAGGCCAATGTCTGGGGTGTATTTATTGTTGCTAATATTACATAGTTATCAGGAAACTCGACTGTCATGTACTTACATTTTCTGGTGATGAGTTTTTATACAATATAGGCATACCCTTATTTATTTACTCATTTACCTTGAAACTATGGTATATTTTTTCTATTCAAAGTTTATAGTATTATTTTTCCATTCCCATGCTTCTTTAACTAAATAATTACCTTAATCATTTATTATAATTCCCTTATTTATTTACTCGTTTACCCCAAAACTATGGTGAATTATTCTATTAAAAATTTGTTTTCTTTTGTCATACTCCATACATTTTTCACTACATAATTCTATAGCGAATTCATGCTTCTTTTACAACACAATTATATAGTGAATTCAATGCCCAACCTTTGGGTGGAATGGCGAGGTCTACATTGTTTCTTTTGGTATATGTAGTGGCATGGAGAATGTGTAGAGGATGCTTGTGGATTACCAAGGTCATTTAGAAGCATATTTGATGCTCTTTATTTCTTATTTTCTAAAAAATTCACATTTCTTCTGGTGACCGCATAATTTGCTGCAGTAGAGTGTTGTAGAATTCATTGTAGCCTCTAATGTTAAACAATGTAGTCATTATGGTAATTGAAAATTTGTGCTATTCATTTCTGGTAGGTTTTCATAGTTTTATCATCCATGCTGAGTACACATAAAATCTCTTTATGTCATATCTATTTGATAAAAAGCATAGGTACTAAATCAGTCCTAATATTTATTTGATAAAAATCATAGTTGGTAAATTTGTCCTAATCTATATATGCGGGAATTTTTTTCTCATTTTAAATGTATATAAGGACCTAAGGACACGTTTTAAGTTCACAAGTATATGATTATGAATAATATTAGTGACTCCTTTTATTTAAAAATCATGATTCTTAAGGTAGCTTAACAACCTCTGCCACTTGTATAGCCTATGCAGCCATCAAAGTGCACTTCATCAGTGGTGTAAATTCCATCCTACACATGCATATCAAACTTGTAAAATTGGTGACATTCATTTTGTTGGCTGTAGAGACTATGTTTCCTCTTGTTTATCAGTTGGTATATGTAAAGGTTTTGTAAATCCGAATCATTATTTTTATTTTGAAGATTGCAGGTTGTAGTCGATCCTATAAAAAATCAGGAGACATTACATTTATATAGTAGTCATACAACAATCTAACGCATGTGAATTACTGTTAAATATGTATAGTTATTTACGTGTGTTAGTTCAACCAGAATGCTCCCTACATTGAATCCTGAAAAAATTATAAATATATATATGTTTCAAGGTCTGGAAAACCATTTAGAGACATTTGGGAATGGCTCCAAATTCAGGAATTTGGATGTATTATACATTTGTGTCTGCCTCATTGTTTCTACACTGAGTTACTCAAGGTAGCTTTGGAAGCTCCATTCTTTGTTGGAGGAAAAATTTCATGACTTTCATTTACTATTTTCTACATCAAAGATTGCAATCTCAAAGAAGCCATGCCAAAAAACCAGCCTTTATAAAATTATAAGATTTTATAAATGTATAGTAACTATGTAATGCTTGCAGGTATATGTTAATCAATCATGTTATGTAATTATTTATTCATGTTGTGGGCACATATTTATCCATACATGTAAGCAAAGTGATCTGTGAATGTGCTTCAAGATACCGTGGCAAAATTTATCAACCATAAAGTTACAACTTTGAGAACATACCTGAATGATTTCTGTAAAGATTACAACTTTTTAAGGTTCTAACAACTATAACAGAAAGTGGAAGGAAATGACATGCTTACCTTAGGCAAGCCATGCAATGTATACACACCGAGCCATGTAAAACCCAATTGGAAGAGTGGTGAATTAAGTAAGGTCAACCCATATAGCGAGATAAACAATTCATACTGTTGAGCATCCGAGCACATGATATCTCGAGCTAGTTTTTATACACATGCGAGCCATGAAAACAGAGCCCAACTCAGAACTCAATGAATCATGCAAACCCAAACCAAATCATGAACTCAGAAGTAAAATAACAAATCCTTCAAGGTCCCATATATATGCAATAATAGAGATGTTCAAGACAAAATGAGAAATACAAGATTTTTCAGATCTTTGAATGAGTATTTTAGTAAAAGATTATAGGTGACAGTCAATATGCAAGTAAATCTAGGTATGAAATACAAACTCCAAGCTTCTTTGATTTAAACAAAAGCAACAGAGTAGAACTTAAGGAAATATGACTTACCCCAAAGAGTGGCCGAGCTAGTGAAGCTCATAACAAGTTGGGAAGGGTCGAGTTGGAGAGTGAAGGCCACAAACAATGGTGAGGTGGGTGTAGAGGGTTGGTTGAGCGGTGACATTGATAATGATCAAATGTAGCTGGGCTATGAAAAATAACTCCCAAGCACACAACCAAGTAATATCCCCAAAGGCCTCGACTTAAACCCACTAAAGAACATGGCACACCCAAACTCGTCTTTTCTAGGCAAAGTAAAATGCACAAATGGCAAGATGAGCTCCCTACAGTGAAACCCCAATCGGGCCATACACGAATCAACCAAGCTCAAGCTCTGGATGCACAAAATTTTCTAAGGGACAAGCCAACAAACACTGGTAAACAATGCAAAGGCAAACCCTTGGCGAGCTGCTTGAAAACCTTGAACAACTATGTCAAGCTAGAGTTGAAGATCCGGCTCAAACCCATTAAGTTGGGCTAACCATAAGCGAGTTGTTTAAGAGTGCAGCCTCAACAAGTCAAACAAAGCTTGCTTCAAGAAAGTTAAACATATATATAATCCTGACCGAGATATAAACAAATTAAAATCTCAAACAATGAGTTAGGGTATCACGTTGGCGAGCCATTGGAAAAATACATGAGCCCAAGCTCGAGCCATATCAATGGCCGACCTAACATGTAACAGGAACAAAATTAAAAAACAGAGAAATTGAGTTGCCACAAATCCTTAGTGAGTTGTGGAGGTTAAATCTCACAAGCTCGACCCAACGATGAAACCCACAATGACCAATAATGAAAATTTGAGTAGGAACCTTTAGCTCTACCAAGAAAAGGAAGACCACAAAGTCATGCATCATAAAAGCAGAAGAATGGTGCAAACCCGGAAAAAAACTAGTTGAGCTCAAGAAAACAGGCATGGTGGATAAAAACAACCTAGAAATTAGGTCCCTATAGTTGTCTGCATCCACGTCGAAACAAAATTTTGAATGAGGTGGTTGGTTCATTGGTACAACAAAAAAATCAGCCACGCGCCAGCACAGGTGGTGGATTTCCTCTTTCATCATATTGCAAGCTATCGCCGTGAACCCGGGAAAATAGAAGGAAAAATGCCACCTCCTTAGCCTGGAACACAGAGCTGATGGAAATCTGGAAACCAAGAAGCAAAAGCTTAAACTTGGCAGGAAACTCGGGCACCGTAGTATATTCACACAAAGCTAGAGAAGTTCTTGATTTCTTGACCTGCATGATTATGAAGGCGTAACCTGCATAATTTCACATATCTATTCCTGTCCTTCATGATGGCAAAGGTAGGAATGGCCACATGCACCCAGGACCCTAGACATGTCACTCTCTGTCTAGAGTCATATTTTCCTTGCTTTGTATTTCCGCATGTCAGTCCATACAGTTCCCACCACATGTAAGGCGAGAGATCGGTCCGTGCTTCATTGACCACCATTTCTCCCGCTCTATTCGATTCTCTATCCGATGTCAGAGTGGAAGGAGGTTGAACTTATTTTCCACCGTTTATATTGTCAATGGTGCAGAAGATTTGGATCATTGGATGTTGTCAAAGCCCCCCAGGATTTCTAACAAAGAACGTGCCTTTCAACGTAAATAGTAGGCGGTGGCATTCGAAAGGATGCCACATATAACATCGATCATTGTCAGAACCGATAGGTGGTTCACCTATTCAATGAATTCATCTAATGCAAACTTACTACCCTATGTAATGAAAATACCAACAGAGCTATGATTAGCTTGCCCAATATATAGGTTAGCTTTCCAAACCCAGCTAAATATTGATATTTTTAAACCAATAAAAAACTCATATGGAATATGAAAGGATATCTCCCTGAGATAAATAATGAACTTGAATACCATATGGACTCACCATTGATAATCAGCTTGGTCTCCAATATAGCTCACGAAGCCAATAATAAACTCTTCCATCACCAAGTTGTGTGAGCTCGCTCAAACTGAGTTGGCTCGGCAGAACTGTCTGATTGTGGTGGCGAGCCACATGGTGGTCGAAGGCTCCACCACATGGTGTAATATCAAACATGACAAACCACCCATTCGAATATGAGTGTCTAAGACCGGCGTTGTAAAATAACTCATTTTCTCCTATACACTCACACTCCGCCACGTGTCCTTGGTCAATTTCCTCTCTTGGGTCTTATTTTTCCTAAACTTTGACCGGCTATAACTTGAGCATATAGAGTCTATTTTTCACATTCCATATACCAACGGAAAGCTCATTGAATTCTCTACCGATGTGATGAAATTCTTCTAGATCACACCTCCCCAATGGGAAAGGATATTTATCGCAAAAATCTCATATCTCCGCTCATGTATTATGAACTCTTCTATTGAAGAGATCTTTGCCAAATCTTGTAGTTTCCATCGCTACTTCTTCAATAAGACACTTGGTTTGATCTCAGGGACCTATGGGTTATGGGACCACCATGCTTCTTCCTTTGTATTGATTTCCACATCTTCCTCTAGGGGTCTTACACTTTGACAATCCTTGATGCTTATACTGCCACATTTTCTTGCTAAGGTCTTGCTCTTCAGAAACACGAGAGGAATATATTGTTACATATGCCCCTGTGGGGGTCTTACACTTCAGCAACATATAGTCTGCATGGAAGTAGATATTGCCACATCTTCCCTCTAGGGGTCTTACACTTCGACAACACCCAGAAATATGTACTGCTACATCTACCTTTTAGGAGGTCTTACACTTCAGCAATACTTCGACATCACTACATCGCCCTCTCAGGGTCTTACACTTGAAAGATGTCATGTTCATGATGATCAGCGACCATTTAGATATACGGTCGTAATTCCTTAACACCGAATGAAGATGCAAGCTAATCTTTCGAAGCTCCTCTTGTTGACATAAAATATCGAGTACCATTCTATTGTATGGCCATGATGGCCTCATCACAGAATGAAGATCCGAATCGATGTCGATGATGTTACAGATTATTCTACCATTGCGCTTCACGGTCAAAATTCCTCTACACAGAATGATGATGTGACACCAAATGATCTCAATGTATGCAGAGATGACAAACATATCTCCAAGCTTATATATATGAGTAACCAAGATGTAATAGGAACTCAAAAGAATATTATGAGATATAAGCTGGAGTAATCCAAATGTAAATGTTAGAAAAATATTGAGTATGATAAACCCATCCCTAATTCTATCCCACGGATCTAGCCTTCAATGTATAAGATGAAGCAACCTACTACCAAATCATCCCTTTGAGATATCAACCTACTCAAAGAACAACAAATTCACAAAGCAAGATTAACTAGCTCTAATACAAACTTGATCCGTAAAACTTGTAAAATATTTCTAACTATCATGGACCCTTATAGGCACTACGATATTTTAATTTTATACTCCACAAATGCTATCAACTTCAAATGGAAAATGCAATGTAAAGTAAAGCACATACACACTAAAAACAAATCGATAACAGAGTTCAGCATTGCCTACATGTTCGTGCTTATTTAAACCGATTCATTACACTTCAAAGTTGTAAACTAGTACAAACATACAATGAAGCAATGAACCTATATGTGGATACTAGGGAACATATCTATATGAGTACCCAAAATGATAGTGGTCTAGGGATTCCGTCCTTATGATAGTGGTATAAGAATTCCTCCCTTTATGATCACTTATCCAATCGAATGCACATGAATTTGAACAAAATAAATAAAAGTTATCATGATCCAATAGAATACTATGAACTAGAAATATGAAGACAAGCTATACTAAGTCTTTCTTCGAGAAGAAAAAAAGCTCGAGTTGATAGTGACCGTCGTAGAATTATATGCCTTCAAATAATCTTCCTTGGATGAGATGCACACTTTTTGACGACTTTGGATTGACACTAAGCATTGATGTGAATTCCGTTGATTAAAGGGTGTCCAACCACCTCCAAATTGAAAAGATAAATATATCACTACGAGTATGGGGAAATTATGAGAATTTTCCCTTTTTACACTAAGGACAATTTTGAGACTAACTCTTTCAAAATAGTGATATATGAAGTCTATTCCTTATGGCCTATGGCCTTACTTAGGAGTGACCTTGCGTCTTAGGCTAAGGCAGAATTAGAAGAGACTTCCCTCGTACAAAAGTAAGTACACCCGTCTTTAAAAAGTATAGCCACTTGGCATGGTGGTGAGGGGTTGCTTTTCGGCAGGGGAGGTTACGTGTTCAAAACTCATATAACTTCCACCGTTACAATTTTGCATGGGCATTTAAAAGCCATCTAATTACATGCGGTCTAATAATACACTACTTTACATTTAAATTCCACATAACTGCAGATTATGCATTTGCATGGTGTTTTTTGCATGACAACGTATATGACCGGTCCATTTCATAAATCCCACCGTCACTATTCTCCACGTGGACATTTGGCCAGTCCTTATGTGGCTTTACCTCTTCCACGTACGATGAGAACCTCCATTGGTCGATCGCATAATTGTGGGCCTCCCAAAGTCTCCAGGTGGGGGGTCCTTTAAATGCTTGATCCGTGGCTTTAATATATCACACATAGGGTGGCAGGTTGAAGCTATAAAGCCTTTTTTTTCAAGGCTCGGCCTCCACGTGTAGAAATGGCATGGCCGCGTACTCTTCTATTGCCACGTAGGTGGCTGTTAGAAATCGTCTCAGTTATATAGCGAGGCGGTGCTAGAATAATAATAATAATAATAATAATAGGTTTTGAGTCCATGATGTCGGACGGTCTGTTTTGGGTCTAGAAATGACTTATAGCATATGTGACTACCTCGTACTCACATATGGGAGGCAACTAATTTTTCTACAAATGAGGTGTACATACCCTACCCCCCACAGGATTTGAACTTGTGACCTCGTATTTCAAGAGCACATGTTCTTCACCATTAGGCCAACTCGGGTATAGAATAGTTGGTGGTGGCATTTGGAAGGATGCCACGTATAAACATTGACCATTGTAATTGATAGCTCATTGAGCTATTCAACGAACTCGTCTAATGAAAATTCATCACCCCATGCAATGAAAATACGAACCAAGCTAAATATTAAGCTTTCCAAACTAATAATAAACTCACCAATCCGAGCAAAGGACATCGCCATGTGGCTCATACCGATCCTTGTAATATCACGAACCATGGAATATGAATGGCTAGCTCCTTGACCTAAATAGTGAACTTGAATACCATATGGAATCGCCATGGATAATCAACTCGGTCTCTCCAATATAGCTCACCGAGCCAATAATAAAATCATCCATCGCCGAGTTGTGTGAGCTCATCCAAATCGAGTTGCTTGGTATAACTATTTTATCGTGGTGGGTAGGGATGTGGTGGTCGGAGGCCCCACCACATAGTGTAATATCAAACATGATGAACCACCCATTCGAATATGAGTGTCTAAGGCGGCATCGCAAAACAACTCTTTTGCTCCTCCATGGTCATGCTCCGCCACGTGTCGTTGGTCAATTGCCTCTCGCTAGGTTTTATTTAAGACCAAATTTTGATCCGTTATAACTTGAGCATACAAAGTTCATTTTCGCATTCTATTTACCAACAAAATCTCGCTGAATGCTCTACCACTTTTTATCATTTAGGGAGATTTAGGGAACTCCTGATGTCCTAAAAGTTCTACGGATCATTTTTCATTTTTGAAGTTTGATCGATATGGGAAGCCTTTTTAGAATGACATGGGTATCCATTATTCAAGTGATTGGTCTAAAATCGTTTTATTTTTTGTTTTGGATAGCCATCCTTTGAAGGATCATCCTTCAAATTTGACAAAGAATCATCCTTCTTGAGCAATCAATCTACTTATTTTTTTGACAATATGACTTTTATCTTTTATATTTTTCCTTCAAGGATCAATCTATTTAGTTGGATAAGATGCATCCATAGATATTTTCGATATTATTTTTTATCCGAGGAAATCCTATTAGACCATTTCAAGGAAAAGAAGAGTTATGTGCATAGACCACAGATATGTTCCCCATAACATGTTTTCATTTGGTAGAAAAGGGTGATGGATGTAATCATCACAGGGTCCCTACTAAGGAGGAACTTGTCCATGTGAAATATGCAATGAACAAAGCCATGGTGCTCATCATTATGGTTTTTAGGATAGTGATGGTAAACCGCATACATTTAAATCATTGCAATGATGAAATGATAGGTTGGTGGTAGAATTAAGATCTTTGATGTGACTATTATCATGATGATCGATGTGTTAATAGTAGAAAGGCCACAAGTGTAAGGCATTCAAATGTTCCTTTTCAAGTGTACTATCAAGGGAGGTTAGATGGTAAGCTCCCAAACCATACTTGTGAGTGATGACATATGGACTGATCTAATTAGGGGAAAACTTTCCATGTTTACTCCTTTCCAAAGTAGTGAAATTTTTATTTTATTTGAGGATGAGATCATTTATATTAAAGTCATGGTCTTTGACAAATTTTTGTTATACGTGCACTTGATGGAATCTTGATAGACATGTTGATGTTTGAGATCTATTAGACATCATTAATCTAACAACTCTAATTATGCTAGATACTCTTAATGATAATCCTCATCAGGATAAAATATCGAGGATACCCGAAGTGACGAGGATTTGAACTTCATGTGGTAAAACCACCTTGGATACATAGACTAGAGAAAATGGCATAGCACCTGTAGGATTACAAATGCTAGTATGATAAACCCAAAGGGCAAACCAAATTCGGAGATGTAAATTTTTGTCCGATTGATCGATGGTTTTGACAAGAATTTTTTAAAGTTTTTTGTTAGAAGCCCGACATTTCCATTTTCTTGTGGATAATAAGGTGATGAAAAGATCAATTTGATGTTGAATTTTTCAAATAATTTCTTAACCTATTTATTCTTGAAAGACTTTCCATTATCATTGACTAGTATTTGAGGGATGCCAAAGCGACATAGGATATGTTGATAGATGAAGTCAATGATTTTTTTTCTTTAGTAGAAACTAAGGGATTGAACTATACCCATTTAGTGAAGTATTCAGTAGTTGTCATGATAGAGTGATGTCATTGTGATGAAGGATGGTTGATGAGGCAAATAAGGTCCAAAACCCATTTTGATAAGGGCCATAGATCTCAAGTGGATTATAAATCCCAAATGGTTATGTGAGTGAGGTTGGAATGTTGTTGGAACTTAATGCATTTATCGACATATGAGAAATAGTCTTGATTGAGAGTACACAAGTAGTATCCCATTCACACGATACATTTAGCGACAATTGTCTGTTGAAGTGTCTAACACATATGTCATCATTGAATTCTTGAATGAATTTATTAGATTCATGAGATTTGAGACATCTTAACAAGAGGCCATAAAATCCTTTTTATATAGAACACCACTTATGATGACTTATTAGGTAACACATTAAAGAAGATATTTCTTAGATTTTGTAGAGTAGATGGGGGAATTTTTATTCTAAAACATAGTAAAAAGTCTTGGTACATCAAAGGTCTATTGGATTTTTGTGTGGTTGATATAAGGGAGTTCATTGTTATGAGATGGTTGATCAAGTTTTTATAAAACAATAAACAATTTAGAATAATCGATTAATAGAGGGATGTGAGATGCAATAGAAGCCACAATGTCCATAAACCTGTTAGAATATCATGAAATTGTTCGGATGGTGTAATGATGAAAATATTCTAAGAGGAATTAAACAATGGATTTATATTTTTGTAGAATCTCATTTTTACATTGATAAATTCCTTTGATTTGGTTGATGACAAGTTGTGAGTCTCCATAGATGTCTAAGATTTGAACACCAAACATGATGGTGGTTTGGAGACCCATGATTAGAGCTTCATATTATGCCTTATTGTTAGTATATTGTAAATTTAGTTTTAAAGATAAGGGAATAGGAGTCCCCTAGGGAGGTATGATAACAATGTCATCATCTCCCCTTATTGACACTTAGATCCATCAAAGAAAATATTTCTTTTAATAGGAGTGTATTCATGATCAATAATTTTGATAGATTTGTCGGGAATTGTTTGTGAGGTGGTTGATTGTTAGGAAGAGGGGCTTCGATGAGCTGATAGGTGATGGATTGTCCCTTGATATATTTTTTTGAAATGAATTCATGGTCAAACTCGGTTATGAACATGAGACACCAAGTAATGAGGACAATATGATAGGGGTTGGAATGAATTGTTTTAAGAGGATTAAAGCTAGTAACGATGAAATTTTTGTGATTAAATAGGTGATGATGGAGTTTTGATTTTACAAAGTACAAGGAACAACATAAATTTTAAGCTTCAGTATAATGACTCTCATACTCATGAAGAGTGTCGATTATATAATTAATAGCCTACTCATGACCCTACTCATCTTAATGAGGGAGCATGTCACCAAAGGCATGATAGTAGTGGATATATGGACGTAGAAGCATTGCCCCTCATGTGGAGGTGTAATAAAAATTTGGGATAGGAGGCATTGTTTGAAGTCACTTTGAAGGCCCTTTCACAATTGTGATCCCATTAAAAATGTACATTATTTCGAAGAAGAACATGAAAAGGTTGACAATGCTCTAAAAGATACGAGATGAAATGACATATGGATTGAGGTATACCATAATGGATGCCAAGATATTTTATGTTTGATATAGGATGCATTTCAATGATGTCCTTGATCTTGGTGGGGTCTTCTTCAATGCCCTCTAGAAAAAATGAATCCGAGGAGTTTACTAGTGAGAAAACTGAATACACACTTAACGGGGTTAAGGCGAAGAAGATATAGGATAAGATGGGAAAAGCGTTGTGTCTAGGAAAACGAGATGATCCCTTCATTATTTATATTTACCTAAGAGGTCATCAACACAATATTCTACAATTTTGTTGATGATATATATCATTCCACATTGATAAGTTTCTCCAACATTTTTAAGTCTAAAGGGCATTACCCGATAATAAAAAATTCCCCCAAGGATTGATTGAGGATTTTTGTGTTGATCATCGTGGTGATAAGGATTCTATTATATTTGAATAATCCATCCATGAGGGTGATAATTTCATGTCCGGCGGTTAGATCAACGAGTTGCTCAATGTTTGGAAGTTGAAAGTCATCTTTCGGGAAGGCAAGGTCGAGGTCTCAAAAGTTTGTGGAGATGTGTAGCTTTCTGAGATTTTTTTGAAGAAGGATATTAGAAACCCATTTTGGATAGTTAAGGGTATGATGAAAATGAGAGAGAGAGAAGACATTGTAACTCTTATTTGATAAGAAGAGTTATGTGAGGGTGTATCCTACGTAGCTTTTATTTTATAGGATTAGTGTTAGGATAAGTAACGATCTTGTGAAAAATGATGTTCGGGTGAATACTTGTCATATCGCTATATGACTAAGAAAAGTATTGAATATGTTTGGAGAGGAAAGTGGTGATGTATTTTTAACTATTTGAATCCAAAAATTAACCGAATTTGACTATGTGAGGATCCTATGAATTTCGTATATTAATATTCATAGTTGATTAGTTTAGAAGTTTCCATGTTTCTAGTGGTAGAGGTTTTTTTAAAGAGAGTGGTCCTCTTCTCCCATGTGAGAAAGGATAGATTGGTTTTTGTGGCATTGAATAATGTCAACGGTGGGTGAATCCTCTTCTATCATTTCATGCCAAACGAGAGGAAGGGTTTCAGTACCATGGTTAGTTTTATAATTGAATGGTCCTTTAGTGATAGGTTTTAATAAGAAAAAAATCTAGATGGGATGGAAATAATGTCATCTTTATCCATTGGGTCATGTGTGTATATAGGGAAGATGGTTCTAATTTGATGATGGGTTTAGATGTGGTTCTTGTTGAGGACTCGAGATGCTGGTTTTGAAACATAACCCGTATTTTTCATGAGGTTTTCAAAAATGGTAAAGGATTTGATCATAGATTCCTTGCTCATAACATATGATCTCGAAGCCCTTCCGAAACGACTTGAGGTACATTTTTGAAAATACTTTCTTGTACATGAATACAAAGTTTATTATAAATAGTTTGACATGGCATTGATTAATAGATCATGGGGAAGGGTGATTGATCCCTATGTAGCTGAGGTTGGTTTTGAGATGTGGTAGAATAAAGGAGACAACTTCCCCAAACTTGGTTGTTTGTCGAGTCTTTTGTATATCTTCGACATAGAAAGATAATTAAATGTAACAAAACACTACTCCTTGTGAAAGACATCACATAATATCAATGAAGGAAGTGTCATATTACAAGTTTGATGAGGTGATGGATGAACTAGTTGTGGATTTTCAGAGGAGCCCAAGTTTGTTTCAGGAAATTACACTTCGTTACGTTGATATGTCATTTGACATGATTTGAATAGGTTTGGATACACGAGGACTGTGAAATGTTTTCCCCCATGTTTGTATTTTACACAATGATCGAGTGTAGAGGTAATATAAAAAAATTATGTGTATCAAAAGGTCGGCCTAATATCATCTTATATTGAAAATATCCTGCTTTCTGATATAGAAGAGTTTTGGATGGTTTTAATGTCGAATTTGATTGTTAAGATGACCATGCCTAATGTGGGAGAGATGGTGTCATTAAAGGTTATCATTACGGTGAAGGATAGAGAAACAAACCATTGTTAATCATGACCCTATTAACAAGAGTATCATCGATATGTGAATTGATAAAGAGTGGGAGTTCATGGTGATCGGGTTGTAATTATTGGATTTATGAGTTTTCATCGAGAGATAGTAGTAGACATTCGAGTGTAGCGAATAGGTTTTCAAATTGATGTGGACCATATGAGGGTAGAAATATACATTGTAGTGCTTTGATCATATCTTTTCAATGTTGAGGTGAAGTTTATAGAAGCTCATAAAGGGACATGTTTACTAGATGTTGATGAAGTTGTTTAATAATGGTATAATTTGCAAAAGTAGTGGATGGTGTTTGTGGAGTGACAAGGATGGATAAATTAACTTTGCAAGGAGGTATTAGATTAGATGACTCGGGAGTGACTGGGATGGAAATTTTGGACTAGTTTTTATTAGAAATCTTAGGATAATTGGTATGTGTTCTAGTGGTGATACGTAGCACATCAAATTGATGAAGAGTACATTTATTGGAAGATTCCTTATTCTTGGTGGTATGTGAATGCGGTGATAATTTAGTTGTATTACTAGATGTATAATGGGTTTTTTTTTATGGTTCAAAATCATTAGGAACAAGGCATTTGCTAGAAAGTCTTACGATAGGAGCGTGAAGGGATATATAGTCCTCTGTTGAATGTCTTTGTGTGTGATGGTAATTGAAAAATACTTCAAAATTATACTAGGAGGGTTTCCACCCTTGAGATTCAAATGGCTTAAGAGGAGGTAAAGTGATGATAGAATGTTGGATGAACCTTGAAGGGTTTATGCATAATGTTATTTCGAGGTGGAGGTCAATGGAAATGATGATTCTTTTGATGAGATGGGTTTTGAAGAGACTATTTTCTGTGTGATATTTGTATGTACCTATGGGGGAATGATTTTTTATTTTGTAATAGTGATTGATAATTTCAACGATGAGTACGGCCCTAAGATGGAAGACATAGAGGTTGGATTTTTGTTGAGGAATTCAAATGGTCATGTGATATGATTGTCACTTTTATAGATGGAGGGATGTGTGTTCATGTGATGTAATTTTTAAGAATACGTATATAGCGTTAAGTGACAATGTCATCATAAAATATTTTCTTTGACCGATTGTAAGATAGGTTTCTTTTTAAAATTTATTAAGAGATTGTAGATGGGTATGAAGAAGATGAAATGGATGTGGATGAGTAAGTAAATTTTTCTATGGAAACACCGGGAGATGTTCCTAATTTAATAGGTGCTTCTTATTTGGCAATATCAAATGTAGTGGATAGTTCATTTGAATTATTTATAACGAGAACCATTTTTGGAGGATTCGAATGGTGAGTTAGTGATAGGAGAACTAGATGATAAGGGTGTAGATGATTGATATTTTTTTATGGTTTTATGAGAGATGATGACATTAGATTGTGGTTGAATGGAGGATGGGCCTATACGAGAGAGTTTTTCTTTTCAACTTTAACTTAATAAAATGAAATAACAAAAAAACATGACCTCAGAATATGGTAGAGTTTATCGATAACTCTAAGGATGGATGTCAATAATGATGTGATAAGATATCCTTCTTCTTTCACTGAAGAAGAAAATTAGAGATCAAAGACATTAAAAACATATTAGATAGATAGGTAATGGAGCTTCTCGGCAAAGGATGATTTTAGGATTCCAAAAGGAATTCCTTGGAGGATGTCATCTCATTGTGATAAAATAAATTAGATTGATAAATATAATGAGAAAGATTTGTAAATGAAAATGATTAATAGATAATGGATAATAAGATTTAGAACTCAAGATTGAAGAGAAATTCTTGTGCAGCTTCAAACATGGCCCAAGAAATGGTGGATGTGATCTAAAAAGACTCGAAGTAGTCATTTAAAAATTATTTTGTCTCTTGTTAAATGTTGTGGAGGAACTCAATCTGATCATCAATGTTTTATATATCGGGAAAATCATATTGCACATTATGTCAACTCATAAAGGATATTGAATTGTTCCAAAAAGAAGGGTTAATGAACTATAGGGAGGTTGTAAATGTGCATATGATGAATGGGACAAGCCAAGAACTTCCATTTAATGTAAATATATGCTTGAAGAGAACAATTTAAATGAAAAAATATTGATAAAAATTATAGTAAACTAATAAGTTAGGAAAGAGATCTGATTTGGCGAGGATCGTAGCGATTTGGAAAAATAAGCGACAATTCAAGTAATTTGTGGGTATTACTTTAACATGACCTAATTTAATGAAAAAGATAAACAATGATGTTAAATAATGTTTTTGATTATTTTTAATCTTTATATGAAAGGTAAACAATGAGACAAGATAAATAAATACCTTTTGATGCACTAATGAGTTGAAAAATCCTCCAAACATCGGGTTGAAGTAATTGAAGTCAATGGCCATTTTTGAACTTCTCAAGAGATGAATTATGAAAAATATATCAGAATGATGCACTTATGAGATATTGAAATTGATACAAGTCCTTGATAATCTCTAGAAAAGGCTTAGATTAGAGTGGAGTCGAAGAAGGAATTGTGAGCACAAGAAAAAGGTTTATGAAGATCACGATAAAGGAAAAGAATCGTATTTATAGTCACTAGCGATCGGTTAGGATCACTAACAATCCAATTTTTTCAGGAAAAAAATTTGGTAAGTGGTTGAAACCACTTATAAAATAAGGTTTTAAAGTACATGATTAAATAAAATGGTTAGTGAAGTCTATGGACAAGTTGTGGAGGTTAGAATGTGATTAAATATATATTTGAGTAGTTTTAATATGGTTTAGGATGGGTAAAATTGTAATTTATGAGAGTGTAGTTTTTTTTCAAGGAAATGCGGAGAGGGTGACTTAGGATAATGATTTTTAGGCAGGTTTTAGATTAAATAATGTGTGAATAATATGGAGTAGGCGGGTTGATGAAAACCTGGTGTCTACATTTCCCCCTTTTTGGCATAGTTTGTGATGAGGTGAACTGCTAGACAAAAATGGTGTTAAGTAAAGTTTTATTTATGTTTGGATGGGTGAACCCCTAAACATGGGATTATTGCATTGCGGTGTAAGGATAACTAGTTTGATTGAGTTGAT
This sequence comes from Taxus wallichiana var. yunnanensis, assembly GCA_018340775.1. Taxonomy (NCBI): domain Eukaryota; kingdom Viridiplantae; phylum Streptophyta; class Pinopsida; order Cupressales; family Taxaceae; genus Taxus; species Taxus wallichiana. The sequence goes on along the minus strand of CM031239.1, from coordinate 394,784,779 downwards.
TGGATAGGTTTGAGATGTTTTGTTTTGTTTAAAGTTTCCCCAAGATGAGGTATCAAAACAAAGTGAATACCACTATAGAATCAATTGATAGGGGAACCAAAGGGTTTAGGGCCTATACATGTATGTCCTACCATTTTTGAGTTCATAAAAATATTTTTGTGAAGGATGATGAGTGTTTGGGTTATCTAAATGAGACATATTATTGAAAGATGTAATGTTGTGGATGAAAATAATTATTGGTATTGAAAAATGATGGCTTGTGATAGAACATGATGGATCTCTAGCAATTTATGTGAATCGCGGTGATTAAGGAGATTATTTGGCAATTTGGGTAAATCACCACTAATTATAGGCATCATCGGTGATTCTGCATGATATGTTTTGGGGATATAAATAGTTGATTTTCATAGGCAATTTTATTGGAAATTTGTGACTTTGGAGAACTTAATTAGGTGATTAATGAGTGATAAGTGAGAAATGGCAGCTACCAAATCATCTAGATGATAGAGGAGGCCTACCTAGGTAGATGTATGTATTTCTTTTTGTCATTTTGTTCGTTTTTATTTGTTATTTTTACTTTTTGTCTTAAATGTCCATACTGAGGAACCTTTTAAAATAACCAATATCACCGACGATTATAATGATCATTACCGATTTTGATGGATCGCTAGTGATTTGTATGGATTGATTGAAATTTATACTAAATAGTAAGTGATCAATGTTTTCGATAAAAATTCGATAAAATAATTTATGGGGACTTGTTCTAGTCCATGTTTTTGTTTTTATGAAGGTGACTGCTAAATTAACTATCATAGATAAGATTATATTTATATTAGTGAAGGTGAGGAAGGATATATTGGATTAGGATTGCGTAAATGTAGAGAAGGTGAGTTTTTGGGGATGCGTGATTAGACACTTTCATAGACATCGAGGGTTGTTGTTAGTGTTAACAAAGAGGTTGGATCTTTCCACCTATACTTTTTGGTTATCAATGGGTGAGATGACCATCTCCATAGAGGATGTGCACATGATCACTAGATACATGGAGATGGCATATATTTTATTAATGATATTGAGATGGAGGATGTAATGAGGATATTTTATGGGAATATCTTTGATGATTTTAGATATACTATGGATGGATTCTATTAAAAGTCTTTATATTTTGCAAAGAGGGCAGGTTGAATTCAAATGACTATGATGATGATGGAGATTACATATTTTTCTTTGATCGAATATGGTAGTGGTTAGTTCATTTGGATGATGACACATGTTATGGCCAAAATGATTGGGCATAAGACCATCTTTGCATGGGCCCTTTCTTTAATTAAATAAAATTATAGGGAGTTATGCTTTTGGAGGATCTAGAAGAGGTTTGGGATTGATATCACATTTCTACTAGACTTTTGGACCTTTGAGCATCTTGTTGTGTCTCATCCTCATGGTTTACCATGAAGAGGCGTAGATATGGTTGGAAGATCAAGTACATTTCATGTGATAGCGAGGAAGGTGTATGGAAGGGTGGACCAATATAGTGTGATGATCCCTATGAAGAGATGGTTTCAAGGTTATGTGTGGGGATATGTTATGAAGGCCGTCTGATGGATTTATAGTGTCGAAGGGACAAGATATTGAGCTTAATTCCACTCAAAAGAAGATATGTGTTCGGGGGTGATGAGGAGGACAATGGGATTTCATTAGATTGATCGCATCGAGTAACAATTTCATTTGATATAAGATGTGCTAGAGGCTCCAATGTTGTATAGACATGATGATGGGGATGTGGATACTCCTAAGGAAGTGGTGGGGGAACATTATCTTATTTCTTGTGAGAAGGAGCCATGGGTATGGATGAGCATAGAGATGTGGTTCCCATAGATGATAATGGTGTCACTATCATCTATATTAAAACGTGGATAGGGGCTTATACCGCATGGGTGAGAGTCTGTCTAGCTTAATGGGATAGGTGGGTGTGAGCCCAAGTGGAGGAACACCATGAGGGTGGTGGTGATCATGGTCGGGGATATCGAGATGGAGATAGGGTAGCCTTGGAGGATGCGATTACTGAATTAATGATCGTGAATGTCGTAGTAGAGGTAGAGTGATCTAAAGTGGCCATAGAGAGTGATAGCTAGAGGACTCAACATGATGGCTTGGTAATGGAGAGGGATGGGTTGATTAATGAGTGAGATAGCCTTATCTAGTAGCTGGCATAGGCTATGAATGATTTTTATAGATATAGAAATCACTAAGATACCCTGGAAAAGGGCTCTCGACATGAAAGGGATGTCAATGTGAGTGTTGAGTTGGAAGCCCAAGCTCACGATAGTAGTCATATGGGGTCTCCTTGTATGATTATCTTATCTCATTAGTAGTTAGTATGAGAAGAGTTGGATTATTGTGAGGACTTGGTGGTGCTTGACATGCTTACCACACTTCATTATATGAAACATCAGTAAGTGAGGATAAGGTACTAGTGTTAGTGAAGTGAGTGTGGGTCAGCCACTCGGGGTTTAGATAAAGGAAGATCAAACAAAGGGCCAAATGGAGGAGATGGTAGTGACATGATGGTGCATAGGGTCTTTGGTGGTCGGGGCTACTTAGTTGAAATTGTTTGTGGCGGTGACTTCTTTAATGTTGTCAATTTCTTGGTTGATGTATGATGTTTTGATGCATAGGACACATTTTTGAATCCTATATTCGATGTATATATTTTGATATGATGTAGAGAGATATTTTGAAAAGATTATATATATTATGATGGCGAATTCAATTGCGGATTTATGTGTTCATTATTATGTTTTGATGTGATGTGATTTGTGATTATGTTCAATTATTAATGGTTGTTTAGATGGATATTGTGTTGAACATTGATTTTAATAAATGATGATGTTTATATGTGATGTGTTAGGAATATTGTGACTTTAATGTGATCAAGATGTGTATCAAAATGTGTTTTAACTTTTGAATAAGAATAAAAATGGAATGATTTATTTTACATTGGATTTGATGCATACATGATGAGAATAAATGTAGTGAAGGCACTTGTTTTTTTTTAATTTTATTACAAGTACGGTTAACAAATGACTAATGATGGTAGTCACATGTAGGATCTTGGATATAGATTAAAACTAAAATGTATAAATTTTTAGGACATGGGATAGGTGACACATCTAGGCTATGGGAGAGTAGGTTCTACTATCAATGGTTTCAAAAATATATTCCCCAACTATATATTTTATTTTCGAGCCAATCTGATCCATGCGGGAGGTTTGTTGTGATGGGAAATTTGATCGATGTGGAAATATTACCTAGGATGATTTTGATATTTGAATATTTCAAGGTTGATCGATGTTGGAATACTTTTTACACAATTAGCCATACTTGAGGAGTGGTCTACAATTTTTAATTTTTGAATTTTTTTTTATATTCATCCTTTGAGGATTGGTATGCTTTTCATTTTAGTAATATGAATTTTGATTTTTGATACCTTTCCTTTGGAGAATTAGTCTATATATATTTGATAAGATGCATCCATAAATTGTTTTTGACTTTATTTTTATGCTTAGAAAACCATAATAAACCATTTTGAGGAGGGGAAAACATGTATATATAGTCAACACATTTGTGTCCCATGACATGTCTTTGGTTGATATACAAGGTGGATGAATGTAAAGATCGTGGGGTTTCGGTTAAAGAGGAACTAGCCCATGTGAAAGATGTCATGAACAAATTCATGGTGCTCATCTTTAAGGTTTTTGAGGACATTCATGGAAAACCACATGCCTTCAACTCATTACTATGATAAGATGACTAGTTTGTGGTGAAATAAGATCTTTGATGTGACTTTTATCATGGTGATCAAAATGTTAATTGTTGAAAGGCCACAAGTGAAAGGAATTCAGAGGTTCCTTTTAGGTTTACATTAAGTGAGGCTAGACAATACGCTTATGACCCAAACTTGTAGGTGATAACTTATGGATTGATCCACTTAGGGAAAATTTTCTAGTAGTGAAATTTTTATTTTCTTTCAGAATGAGATCACTTACATTAAAGTCACATTCCTTTACATGTTTTTATATGTGAATTTGATGTGATTTTGGTATACATGATGATGTTCCAGAGCTAGTAAATACTTTTCATCTAACAACTCTAACTTTTCTAGAAGGTATTATCAATATTCTATGTCGAAGATGAAATCTCGAGAGATACATAAAGTGATGGGATTTTTACTTCAAGGGTATAATTTCTTCAAATCCATATACTATTGAGAAGGGTGTAGTACTAGTAGGAGTATAGATGTTAGCTCGATAAGGTCAAAGATAAAAGAGATTTGGAGATGTCAATTCTGCATTCTTTGTCAACGATTCCTGAAAATCTTTGTTTGATGTTAAATGTGTCACAAAGTTTCTTAACGTACTTTTCTTAAAATAATTTCCATTCTTAGTGATGATTTTGTGAGGGTTACCAAAGCAACAAATGATATTTTGATAAATGAAATCGACTATTGCTTTAGTAGAATTTAAGGGGTTGGGTTCTACCCATTTATTTAAGAATTTAGTGGCTATGATGATAGAATGATGTTGTTTTGATGAGTGAGGATTAATTATACCAATGAGGTCCAACCCCTTTATGAAAAAGGCTATAGGTATTAGGTAGGTTGTAAATATTTACTAGGGATATGAGTGATATTTGAATGTTGTTGATAGTTGACACCTTTTTGAAAATATGCACAACAATCTTGATTGATAATAGACCAATAATCAACGAGTCGAAGGAATTGCTTAGAAAAAATGGTGCTTTGTTGAAATTCACACCAAATATACCATTGTGAATCTCTTGAATGGCGGAGTAGACTTTTGTTACATAAGTAATTTTACAAGATATAATTGGAATGGTGTTTGTAGAGAAAACCACACACAATGATGTATCGAGTAACATACTGAAGAAAATAAATTTTTACATTTACGGATAGATATAGAGGAATTTTGGATTTCGAAAGAAAGTCAAGTATCTGAATTTACCAAAGGTTAATTGGATTATTTTAGAAGATGTTGATAGAGGAGTTCATTTTGCGGGATAATTCATCAAGTCTATGGACAAAAATGAAAATTTTAGAGTTATCAGTTGAATCTTCATTCGAGAATGGGAATGATGGATATAAAAGATGCCATGGTGTCAAAGAATTTTCTAGAAGATTTTTGAACTATTTGAATGGTGTAATAGTCAAAGGATTTAAGGAGGAAATCAACAATGGCTTTTTATTTTTGTATAATTTCATTTTTACATTCATAAATTCCTTTGATTTGATTGATGACAAGTTGTGAATCTTCACGGATGTCAATGATGTGAACACTTATTTTAATGGCGGTTTGAAGACCCATGATTAAAGATTTGTATTATGCGATGTTATTAATGCATTCGAAATTAAGTTCATATGATAGAGGGATGGGAGTCCCCTAGGGAGGTATAATAATGATATCATCCCTTCTCTATTGCTGTCATTTAGATCCATAGATGAAGAGATTCATTTTGACATGGGTGATTTCTTTAGTTGAGATGATATATATGGATTCCTTAGCAAAATTTTCATGAGGTGGTTGATTGTTTGGAAGATGGGCTTCAAAGAGATGATCAAAAATAACTTTTCCTTTAATGGATTTCTTTGGGATAGATTCAAGATCAAATTTAGTCATGAAAATGAGCCAACAAGTGATGCGTTAACTATGATAGAGTTTGGATTATATGGCTTTCAATGGATTAAAGATGATAACGACGTAAATTTTTTTGTTAAATAGATAGTGATGTAATTTATAAGTTTTGAAGTACAAGTAACAACCTAACTTTTCAAATTTGCTATAATGAGTCTCATATACGTAGAGAGTTTGTCTAATATAGTAAATGGATTGTTCATGACCCTGATCATCTCGGTGGCGAGCATGACACCTAAGGAATGATTAGTAGCATATATATAACAAGAAAATCACCCCCTTCACATGGATGTGTGAGAAAATGTATCAATAGAGAGGTACTACTATAGGTCATCGAAGGCCATTTGACACATGTGATGCCATCTGAAGTCTACATCTTTTTCAAAGAAGATGGTGAATAAGTTGACAAAGATATGATATTTTTGATATAGACTGAAATATAGATTGAATCTTACCATGAAGGCCATGAAGTTGTTTAAGGTTGGAAGGTGGAGGAATTTTGATAATATTTTTTATTTTAGTGAGGTCTAATTTAATGCCCTGGATGTATATTTTAGATGATTTTGATAGAGGAGTTCATTTTTGTGGGATAGTTCATCAAGTATGTGGATAAAAATGAAAATTTTAGAGTTATCGGTTGAATCTTTAGTTGAGAAATGGACAACGGATGCTAAAGATGCCAAGGTGTCCAAGAATTTTCTAGAAGATTTTTGAACTATCTGAATGGTGTAATAGTCAAAGGATTTTAGGAGGAACTCAATAATGGATTTTTATTTTTGTAAAATGTCATTTTGACATTCATAAATTTCTTTGATTTGATTTATGAAAAGTTGTGAACCTTCATGAGATGTCAATGATTTGGCCACTTATTTTAAGGACAGTTTGAAGGCCCGTGATTAAATTTTTGTGTTATGAAATGTTATTAATGCATTCAAAATTAATTTCATATGATAGAAGGATGGGAGTCCCTAGGGAGGTATAATGATGATATCATCCACTCTCTATTGCTGTCATTTAGATCCATAGATGAAGAGATTCATTTTGACATGGGTGATTTCTTTAGTTGAGATGATATATGGATTCCTTAGCAAAATTTTCATGAGGTGGTTGATTGTTTGGAAGATGGGCTTCAAAGAGATGATCAACAATAACTTTTCATTTAATGGATTTCTTTGGGATAGATTCAAGATCAAATTTAGTCATGAACATGAGCCAACGGGTGATCGTTAACTATGATAGAGTTTGGATTATATGGTTTTCAATTTATTAAAGATGATAACAACATAAAAATTTTGTTGATTAGATAGTGACATAATTTATAAGTTGTGAAGTACAAGTAACAACCTAAATGTTTGAATTTGCTACAATGAGTCTCATATACGTAGAGTGTTTGTCTAATATAGTAAATGGATTGTTCATGACCCCGATCATCTCGGTGAATGAGCATGACACCTAAGGAATGATTAGTAGCATATATATATAACAGTAAAATGACCCCCTTCACATGGACGTGTGAGAAAATGCATCAATAGGAGGTACTACTAAAGGTCATCGAATGCTTTTTGACAAATGTGATGCCATCTGAAATCTACATGTTTTTCAAAGAAGATGGTGAATAAGTTGAGAAAGATATGATATTTTGATATAAACTAAAATATAGATTGAATCTTACCATGAAGGCCATGAATTTATTTAAGGTTGGAAGGTGGAGGAATTTTGATAATATTTTTATTTTAGTTAGGTCTACTTTAATGCCCTAGATGTATATTTTAGAAGATGTTGATAGAGGAGTTCATTTTTTTGGGATAGGCCATCAAGTCTATGGACGAAAATGTAATTTTTAGAGTTATCAGTTGAATCTTCAGTTGAGAATGGGATGAAGGATGCAAAAGATTCCATGGTTTCCAAGAGTTTTCTAGAAGATTTTTGAAATATGTGAATGGTGTACTAGTCAAAATGATTTTATGAAGAACTCAACAATGAATTTTTAATTTTGTAAAGTTTATTTTTACATTCATAAATTCCTTTCATTTGATTGATGAATAGTTGTGAATCTTCATAGATGTCAATGATGTGAACACTTATTTTAATGGTAGTTTGAAGGCCCATGATAAAAAATTTGTATTATGCAATGTTATTAATGCATTCGAAATTAAGTTCATATGATAAAGCGATGGGAGTCCCCTAGGGAGGTATAACAATGATATCGTCCCCTCTCGATTGCTTATCATTTACATCCATAGATGAAGAGATTCATTTTAAATTGGTGACTTCTTTAGTTGAGATGATACATATGGATTCATTAGGGAAATATTCATGAGGTGCTTGATTGTTTGGAAGATGGGCTTCAAAGATATGATCAACAATAACTTTTCCTTTAATGGATTTCTTCAGGATAGATTCAAGATAAAATTTAGTCATGAACATGAGCCAACGGGTGATGTGTTAACTTTGATAGAGTTTGGATTATATGGTTTTAAGTGGATTAAAGATGATAACGAAGTTACAATTTTTGTTGAGTAGATAGTGACGTAATTTATAAGTTGTGAAGTACAAGTAAGAACCTAACTTTTCGACTTTGCTAGAATGAGTCTCATATACGTAGAGAGTTTTTCTAATATAGTAAATGCATTGTTCATGACCCTAATGATCTAAGTGAGCGAGCATGACACCTAAGGAATGATTAGTAGCATATATAATACTAAAATGCCCCCTTTCACATGGAGGTGTGAGAAAATATGTCAATAGGAGGTACTACTAAAGGTCATTGAAGGCCTTTTGACAAATGTGATCCCATTTGAATTCTACATCTTTTTCAAAGAAGTTGGTGTATAAGTTTACAAAGATATGATATTTGTGATATACTTTGAAATATATAGATTGAATCTTACCATGAAGGCCACAAAGTTGTTTAAGGTTGGAAGTTGGAGGAATTTTGATACTATTTTTATTTTAGTGAGGTCTACTTTAATGCCCTGGATGTATATTTTAGATGATGTTGATAGATGAGTTCATTTTTGTGGGATAGTTCATCAAGTTCATGGAAGAAAATGAAAATTTTAGAGTTATCGAGTTCAATCTTCGGTGAGAATGGGGATGAGATGTAAAAGATGCCATGGTGTCCAATAATTTTTAGAACATGTTTGAACTAAGCTGAATGGTGTAATAGTCAAATGATTTTAGGGGGAACTCAAGAAATGGATTTTTATTTTTGTGAAATTTCATTTTTACATTCATAAATTCCTTTGATTTGATTTATGAAAAGTTGTGAATCTTTGTAGATGTCAATGATTTGAACACTTATTTTAATGGTAGTTTGAAGGCCCATGATTAAAGCTTTGTATTATGAAATTTTAGTAATGCATTCAAAATTAAGTTCATATGATGGAGAGATGGGAGTCCCCTAGGGAAGTATAATGATGATATCGTCCCTTCTCGATTGTTTTCATTTAGATCCATAGATGAAGAGATTCATTTGACATGGTTGACTTCTTTAGTCGAGATGATATGTATGGATTCATCGGGAAATTTTCATGAGGTGGTTGATTGTTTGAAGATGCACTCCAAAGAGATGATCAACAATAGCTTTCCCTTTAATGGATTTCTTTTGGATAGATTCAAGATCAAATTTAGTCATGAACATGAGCCAACATGTGATGCGTTAACTATGATAGAGATAGGATTATATGGTTTTGAGTGGATTAAAGATGAAAAAACGTAAAAATTTGTTGAGTAGATAGGTGACATAATTTATAAGTTGTGAAATACAACTACAACCCTAACTATTCGACTTTGCCACAATGAGTCTATATACGTAGTGAGTGTTTGTATAATATAGTAAATGGAATGTTCATGACCACGATCATCTCGGTGAGTGAGCATGACACCTAAGGAATGATTAGTAGCATCTATATAACAATGAAATAGCCCCCTTTCACATGGAGGTGTGAGAAAATGTATCTATAGGAGGTACTACTAAAGGTCATCAAAGGCCTTTTGAAAAATGTGATGCCATCTGAAATCTACATGTTTTCAAAGAATATGGTGAATAAGTTGACAAAGATATGATATTTTGATATAAACTAAAATATAGATTGAATCTTACCATGAAGGCCACGAAGTTGTTTAAGGTTGGAAGGTGGAGGAATTTGGATAATATTTTTATTTTAGTGAGGTCTACTTTAATGCGCTAGATGTATATTTTAGATGATGTTGATAGAGGAGTTTATCAAGTATGTGGATAAAAATGAAAATTTTAGAGTTATCGATTGAATCTTCGGTTGAGAAATGGACGATGGATCTTAAAGATGTGATGGTGTCCAAGAATTTTCTAGAAGATTTTGAACTATCGAAATGGTGTAATAGTCAAAGGATTTGCGGAGGAACTCAATAATGGATTTTTATTTTTGTAAAATTTCATTTTGACATTCATAAATTCCTTTGATTTGATTTATGAAAATTTTGAACCTTCGCAGATGTCAATGATTTTACCACTTATTTTAAGGGCATTTTGAAGGCCCGTGATTAAAGCTTTGTAATACGTAATGTTATTAATGCATTGAAATTAATTTCATATGATAGAGATGGGATTCCCCTAGGGAGGTATAATGATGATATCATCCCCTCTCTATTACTGTCATTTAGATACATAGATAAAGAGATTCTTTTTGACATGGGTGATTTCTTTAGTTGAGATGATATATATGGATTCCTTAGCGAAATTTTCATGAGGTTGTTGATTGTTTGGAAGATGGGATTCAAAGAGATGATCAAAAATAAATTTTCCTTTAATGGATTTCTCTCGGGATAGATTCAAGATCAAATTTTGTCATGAACATGAGCCAATAGGTGATGCGTTAACTATGATAGAGTTTGGATTATATGGATTTAGATGGATTAAATATGATAACAACGTAAAAAAATTTGTTGAGTAGATAGTGACATAATTTATAAGTTGTGAAGTACAAGTAACAACCTAACTTTTTGAATTTCCTAAAATGAGTCTCATATACATAGAGACTTTGTCTAATATAGTAAATGGAATGTTCATGACCCCGATCATCTCGGTGAGCGAGCATGACACCTAAGGAATGATTAGTAGCATCTATATAACAATGAAATAGCCCCTTTCACATGGAGGTGTCGAGAAAATGTATCAATAGGAGGTACTACTAAAGGTCATCAAAGGCCTTTTGAAAAATGTGATGCCATCTGAAATCTACATGTTTTTCAAAAGAATATGGTGAATAAGTTGACAAAGATATGATATTTTAGATGCAAACTAAAATATAGATTGAATCTTACCATGAAGGCCACGAAGTTGTTTAAGGTTGGAAGGTGGAGGAAATTTGATAATATTTTTGATTTTAGTGAGTTCTACTTTAATTCCCTAAATGTATATTTTAGAAGATGTTAAAAGAGGAGTTCATTTTTGTGGGATAGTCCATCAAGTCTATGGACGAAAATGTAAATTTTAGAGTTATCGAGTTGAATCTTGAGTTGACAATGGGACAACGAGATGCAAAAGATTCCATGGTGTCCAAGAATTTTCTAGAAGATTTTGAACTATCGAGCGGTGTAATAGTGAAAAGGATTTTATGAAGAACTCAAGAATGAATATTTATTTTTGTAAAGTTTTATTTTCACATTCATAAATTCCTTTCATTTGATTGACTAATAGTTGTGAATATTCACGGATGTCAATCATGTGAACACTTATTTTAATGGCAGTTTGAAGGCCAATGATTAAAGCTTTTATTATGCAATGTTATTAATGCATTCAAAATTAAGTTCGTATGATTGAGGGATGGGAGTCCCTTAGGGAGGTATAACGATGATATCGTCCCTATCGATTGATGTCATTTACATCCATAGATGAAGAGATTCATTTTGACATGGGTGAATTCTTTAGTTGAGATGATATATATGGATTCATTAGCGAAATTTTCATGAGGTGGTTGATTGTTTTGAAGATGGGCTTCAAAGAGATGATCAACAATAACTTTTCTTTTAATGGATTTGTTCGAGATAGATTCAAGATCAAATTTACTCATGAACATGAGCCAACGGGTGATCGTTAACTTTGATAAAGTTTGGATTATATGGTTTTAAGTGGATAAAGGATGATAATAACATAAAATATTTTGTTGAGTAGAAAGTTACGTAATTTACAAGTTGTGAACTACAAGTAACAACCTAAGTTTTCGACTTTTCTACAATGAGTCTCATATACATAGAGTTTGTCTAATATAGTAAATGGATTGTTCATGACCTAATCATCTCGGTGAGCAAGCATGACACCTAGGGAATGATTAGTAGCATATATATAATAATAAATGGAACCCCTTCAAATGGAGGTTGGAGAAAATGTATCATAGGAGGTAGTACTAAAGGTCATCAAAGACCTTTTGACAAATGTGATGGCATCTGAAGTATACATCTTTTTCAAAGAAGATGGTGAATAAATTGACAAAGATATGATATTTTGATATAAACTGAAATATAGATTGAATCTTACCATGAAGGCCACAAAGTTGTTTAAGGTTGGAAGGTGGAGGAATTTTGATAATATTTCTTATTTTAGTGAGGTCTACTTTAATGCCCTAGATGTATATTTTAGAAGATGTTGATAGAGGAGTTCATTTTTTCAGGATAATCCATCAAGTCTATGGATGAAAATGTAAATTTTAGAGTTATCGGTTGAATCTTCATTGAGAATGAGATGACGGATGCAAAATATTCCATGGTGTCCAAGAATTTTCTAGAAGATTTTTGAACTATCCTGAATGGTGTAATAGTCAAAATGATTTGAGGAAGAACTCAACAATGAATTTTTATTTTTGTAATGTTTTATTTTTACGTTCAAAAATTCCTTTCATTTGATTGACGAATAGTTTTGTATATTCACAGATGTCAATGATGTGAACACTTATTTTAATGGAAGTTTGAAGGCCCATGATTAAAGCTTTGTATTATGCAATGTTATTAATGCATTTGAAATTAAGTTCATATGATAGAGGGATGGGAGTCCCTAGGGGGTATAATGATGGTATCGTCCCCTCTCGATTGCTGTCATTTACATCCATAGATGAAGAGATTCATTTTGACATGGGTGACTTCTTTAGTTGAGATGATATATATGGATTCATTAGGAAATTTTCATGAGGTGCTTGATTGTTTTGAAAATAGGCTTCAAAGAGATGATCAACAATAACTTTTCCTTTAATGGATTTCTTGGGATAGATTCAAGATCAAATTTAGTCATGAACATTAGCCAAGAGGTGATGCGTTAACTTTGATAGAGTATGGATTATATGGTTTTAAGTGGATTAAAGATGATAACAACGTAAAAAAATTTGTTGAGTAGATAGTGATGTAATTTATAAGTTGTGAAGTACAAGTAACAACCTAACTTTTCGACTTTGCTAGAATGAGTCTCATATACGTAGAGAGTTTTTCTAATATAGTAAATGGATTGTTCATGACCCTAATCATCTCGGTGAGTGAGAACGACACCTAAGGAATGATTAGTAGCATATATATAGTAATAAAATGGGCCCCCTTCACATGGAGGTGTGAGAAAATGTATCAATAGGAGGTACTACTAAAGGTCATGAAGGCCTTTTGACAAATGTGATACCATCTGAAGTCTACATATTTTTGAAAGAAGATGGTGTATAAGTTGACAAAGATATGATATTTTGATATAAACTGAAATATAGATTGAATCTTACCATGAAGGCCACAAATTTGTTTAAGGTTAGAAGTTGGACCAATTTTGATAGTATTTTTATTTTAGTGAGGTCTACTTTAATGCCACGGATGCATATTTTAGATGATGTTGATAGAGGAGTTCATTTTTGTGGGATATTTCATCAATTCTATGGAAGAAAATGAAAATTTTAGATTTATCGATTGAATCTTGATTGAGAATGGGACGACGGATGCATAAGATGCCATGGTGTCCAATAATTTTCTACAAGATGTTTGAACTAACCGAATGGTGTAATAGTCAAATGATTTTAGGAGGAACTCAGAAATGGCTTTTAATTTTTGTGAAATTTCATGTTTACATTCATAAATTCCTTTGATTTGATTTATGAAAAGTTGTGAATCTTTGCAGATGTCAATGATTTGAACACTTATTTTAGTGGCAATTTGAAGGCCCATGATTAAAGCTTTGTATTATACTATTTTATTAATGCATTCAAAATTAAGTTCATATGATTGAGGGATAAGAGTCCCTTAGGGAAGTATAACTATGATATCGTCCCCTCTCGATTGCTGTCATTTAGATTCATAGATGAAGAGATTCATTTTGACATGGGTGATTTATTTAGTCGAGATGATATATATGGATTCATTAGGAAATTTTCATGAGGTGGTTGATTATTTGCAAGATGGGCTCCAAAGAGATGATCAACAATAGGTTTCCTATAATGGATTTCTTTGGGATAGATTCAAGATCAAATTTAGTCATGAACATGAGCCAACGAGTGATGCGTTAACTATGATAGAGTTTGGATTATATGGTTTTGAGTGGATTAAAGATGACAACAACGTAAAAAAATTTGTTGAGTAGATAGTGATGTAATTTATAAGTTGTGAAGTAAAAGTAACAACCTAACTGTTCGACTTTGCTAAATGAGTCTCATATACGTAGAGTTTGTATAATATAGTAAATGGATTGTTCATGACCGTGATCAACTCGGTGAGAGAGCATGACACCTAAGGAATGATTAGTAGCATATATATAACAATAAAATGGCCCTCCTTCTCAAGGAGGTGTGAGAAAATGTATCAAAAATAGAGTACTACTAAAGGTCATCAAAGGCGTTTTTACAAATGTGATGCCATCAGAGGTCTACATCTTTTTCAAAGAAGATGGTCAATAAGTTGACAAAGATATGATATTTTTGATATAAACTGAAATATAGATTGAATCTTACCATGAAGGCCACAAAGTTGTTTAAGGTTGGAAGGTGGAGGAATTTTGATAATGATTTTGATTTTAGTGAGGTCTACTTTAATTCCCTGGATGTATATTTTAGATGATGTTGATAGAGGATTTCATTTTTGAGGATAGTTCATCAAGTCTATGGATAAAAATGAAAAATTTAGGGGTATCATTTGAATCTTCAGTTGAGAAATGGATGACGGATGCAAAAATATGCCATGGTGTCAAAGAATTTTCTAGAAGATTTTCTAACTATTTGAATGGTGTAATAGTTAAAGGATTTGTGACGCACTCAATAATGGCTTTTATTTTTGTAAAATTTCATTTTGACATTCATAAATTCCTTTGATTTGATTTATGAAAAGTTGTGAACCTTGCAGAATGTCAATGATTTTACCACTTATTTTAAGCGCGTTTGAAGGCCCGTGACTAAAGCTTTGTATTATGCGATT
Organism: Taxus wallichiana var. yunnanensis; assembly: GCA_018340775.1. NCBI lineage: Eukaryota > Viridiplantae > Streptophyta > Pinopsida > Cupressales > Taxaceae > Taxus > Taxus wallichiana. Next base: position 394,769,660 of record CM031239.1, on the reverse strand, counting down.
GTTATTAATGCATTTGAAATTATATACATATGATAGAGGGATGGGATTCCCCTAGGGAGGTATAATGATGATATCATCCCCTCTCTATTACTTGTCATTTAGATCCATAGATAAAGAGATTCATTTTGACATGGGTGATTTCTTTAGTTGAGATGATATATATGGATTCCTTTGTGAAATTTTATGAGGTGGTTCATTGTTTGGAAGATGGGTTTGAAAGAGATGATCAAAAATAACTTTTCCTTTAATGGATTTCTTTGGGATAGATTCAAGATCAAATTTTGTCATGAACATGAGCCAATAGGTGATGCGTTAACTATGATAGAGTTTGGATTATATTGTTTTCAATGGATTAAAGATGATAACAACATAAAAAAAAATTGTTGAGTAGATAGTAGCGTAATTTATAAGTTGTGAAGTACAAGTAACAACCTAAATTTTGAATTTGCTAAAATGAGTCTCATATACGTAGAGATTTTGTCTAATATAGTAAATGGATTGTTCATGACCACTCGATCATCTCGGTGGCGAGCATGACACCTAAGGAATGATTAGTAGCATATATATAACAATAAAATGGCCTCCCTTCACATGGAGGTGTGATAAAATGTATCAATAGGAGGTACTACTAAAGGTCATCGAAGGCCTTTTGACAAATATGATGCCATCTCGAAATCTACATGTTTTTCAAAGAATATGGTGAATAAGTTGACAAAGATATGATATTTTGATATAAACTAAAATATAGATTGAATCTTACCAAGAAGGCCATGATGTTGTTTAAGGTTGGAAGGTGGAGGAATTTTGATAATATTTTGATTTTAGTGAGGTCTACTTTAATGCCCTAGATGTATATTTTAGAAGATGTTGATAGAGGAGTTCATTTTTGCAGGATAGTCAATCAAGTCTATTTACGAAAATGTAAATTTTAGAGTTATCATTGAATCTTTAGTTGAGAATGGGACAAACAGATGCAAAAGATTCCATGGTGTCAAGAATTTTCTAGAAGATTTTGAACTATTTGAATGGTGTAATAGTGCAAAGGATTTTAGGAAGAACTTAACAATGAATTTTTATTTTTGTAAAGTTTTATTTTCACATTCATAAATTCCTTTCATTTGATTGACGAATAGTTGTGAATCTTCACAGATATCAATCATGTGAACACTTATTTTAATGGCGGTTTGAAGGCCAATGATTAAAGCTTTGTATTATGCAATGTTATTAATGCATTCAAAATTAAGTTCATATGATAGAGGGATGGGAGTCCCTAGGGAGGTATAACGATGATATTGTCCCCTCTCGATTCTGTCATTTACATCCATAGATGAAGAGATTCTTTTGACATGGGTGAATTCTTTAGTTGAGATGATATATATGGATTCATTAGTGAAATTTTCATGAGGTGGTTCATTGTTTGAAGATGGGATTCAAAGAGATGATCAACAATAACTTTTCCTTTAATGGATTTCATCGAGATAGATTCAAGATCAAATTTACTCATGAAAATGAGCCAATGAGGTTGATGCGTTAACTTTGATAGAGTTTGGATTATATGGTTTTAAGTGGATTGAAGATGATAACAACATAAAATATTTTGTTGAGTAGAAAGTTACGTAATTTACAAGTTGTGAACTACAAGTAACAACCTAAGTTTTCGAATTTTCTACAATGAGTCTCATATATTAGAGAGTTTGTCTAATATAGTAAATAGATTGTTCATGACCTAATCATCTCGGTGAGCAAGCATGACACCTAAGGAATGATTAGTAGCATATATATAATAAAAAATTGGCCCCCTTCACATGGAGGTGTGAGAAAAAGTATCTATCGGAGGTACTATTAAAGGTCATCGAAGGCCTTTTGAAAAATGTGATGCCATCGATGTCTACATATTTTTCAAAGAAGATGGTGTATAAGTTGAAAAAGATATGATATTTTTGATATAAACTAAAATATAGATTGAATCTTACCATGAAGGCCACAAATTTTTTTAAGGTTGGAAGTTGACGAATTTTGATAATATTTTTGATTTTAGTGAGGTCTACTTTAATGCCACGGATGCATATTTTAGATGATGTTGATAGAGGAGTTCATTTTTGTGGGATAGTTCATCAAGTCCGTGGAAGAAAATAAAATTTTTAGAGTTATCAGTTGAATCTTCTGTTTTGAATGGGATGACGGATGTAAAGATGCCATGGTGTCCAATAATTTACTAGAACATGTTTGAACTAACTCAATGGTTTAATAGTCAAATGATTTTGGAGGAACTCAAAACTGGATTTTTATATTTGTGAAATTTCATTTTACATTTATAAATTCCTTTGATTTGATTTATGAAAAATTTGTGAATCTTTGCAGATGTCAATGATTTGAACACTTGTTTTAATGGCGGTTTGAAAGCCCATGATTAAATCTTTGTATTATGCAATTTTAAGAAATGCATTCAAAATTAAGTTCATATGATGGAGGCATAGGAGTCCCCTAGGGAAGTATAATGATGATCTCGTGCCCTCTAAATTGCTATCATTTAGATCCATAGATGAAGAGATTCATTTTGACAGGGGTGACATCTTTAGTCGAGATGATATATACTGGATTCATTAGGGAAATTTTCATGAGGTGGTTGATTGTTTACAAGATGGGCTCGAAAGAGATGATCAACAATAGCTTTCCTTTTAATGGATTTCTTTGGAATAGATTCAAGATCAAATTTAGTCATGAACATGAGCCAACAGGTGATGTGTTAACTATGATAGAGTTTGGATTATATGGTTTTCAATGGATTAAAGATGATAACAACGTAAAAATAATTGTTGAGTAGATAGTGACGTAATTTATATGTTGTGAAGTACAAGTAACAACTTTGATTTATTCGACTTTGCTACAATGAGTCTCATATACGTAGAGAGTTTGTATAATATAGTAAATGGATTGTTCATGACCCTGATCATCTCGGTGAGCAAGCATGACACCTAAGGAATGATTAGTAGCATATATATAATAATAAAATGGACCCCCTTCACATGGAGGTGTGAGAAAATGTATCTATAGGAGGTACTACTAAAGGTCATCGAAGGCCTTTTGAGAAATGTGATGCCATCTCAAGTCTACATCCTTTTCTAAGAAGATGGGGAATAAATTGAAAAAGATATGATATTTTGATATAAAATGAAATATAGATTGAATATTACCATGAAGGCCACAAATTTGTTTAAGGTTGGAAGGTGGAGGAATTTTGATAATATTTTTTATTTTAGTGAGTTCTACTTTAATGCCCTGGATGTATATTTTAGATGATTTTGATAGAGTATTTCATTTTAAGGATATTTCATAAATTGCTCAGAGATAAAAATGAAAATTTTAGACTTATCATTTGAATCTTGATTGAGAATCGGACGACGGATGCAAAAGATGCCATGGTGTCTAAGAATTTTCTAGAAGATTTTCAAACTATCCGAATGGTGTAATAGTCAAAGGATTTTAGGAGGAACTCAACAATGGCTTTTTGTTTTTGTAAAATTTCATTTTCACATTCATAAATTCCTTTGATTTGTTTTATGAAAAGCTATGAATCTTCGCAGATATCAATGATTTCACAACTTATTTTAACGGTAGTTTGAAGGCCCATAATTAAAGCTTTGTATTATGCGATGTTATTAATGCATTAAGTAATTAATTTCATATGATAGAGGCATGGGACTCCCCTAGGAGGTATAATGATGATATCGTCCCCTCTCTATTGTTGTCATTTAGATACATAGATGAAAAGATTCATTTTTGACATGGGTGATTTCTTTAGTTGAGATGATATATATGGATTCATTAGGGAAACTTTCATGATGTGGTTGATTTTTTGAAAAATGGGCTTCAAAGAGATGATCAACAATAACTTTTCCTTTAATGGATTTCTTTGGGATAGATTCAAGATCAAATTTTATCATGAACATGAGCAAACACGTGATGCATTAACTCGATAGAGTTTGGATTATATGGTTTTAGTGGATTAAAGATGATAACAACGTAAAAAAATTGTTGAGTAGATAGTGACGTAATTTATAAGTTGTGGAATACAAGTAACAACCTAGGTTTTGACTTTGCTACAATGAGTCTCATATACGTAGAGAGTTTGTCCAATATAGTAAAAGGATTGCTCATGAACGTGATCATCTCATTGAGTGAGCATGACACCTAAGGAAGTTTTAATAGCATATATATAACAATAAAATGTCCCCCCTTCACATGGAAGTGTGAGAAAATTTATCTATATGAGGTACTACTAGAGGTCATCGAAGGCCTTTTGACAAATGTGATGCCATCTAAAATGTACATATTTTTCAATGAAGATGGTGAAGAAATTGACAAAGATATGATATTTTGATATAAAACTGAAATATAGATTGAATCGACCATAAAGGCCATGAAGTTGTTTAAGGTTAGAAGGTGGACCAATTTTGATAATATTTTTATTTTAGTGATGTCTACTTTAATGCCCTAGATTTATATTTTAGAAGATGTTGATATAGGAGTTGATTTTTGCAGTATAGTCCATCAAGTCTATGCATGAAAATGAAAATTTTAGAGTTATCGAGTTGTATCTTTAGTAGAGAATGAGACGAATGGATGCAAAAGATGCCACGGTGTCAAAGAATTTCCTAGAAGATTTTTTTCCTAACTGAATGGTGTAATAATCAAAAGGATTTTAGGAGGAACTCAACAATGGATTTTTATTTTTGTAAAATTTCATTTTTACATTCATAAATTCCTTTTATTTGATTGATGAAAAGTTGTGAATCTTCGCAGATGTAAATGTTTTTAACACTTATTTTAATGGTATTTTGAAGGATCGTGATTAAATATTTGTATTATGCAATCTTATTAATGCATTCGAAATTAAGTTCCTATGATAGAGGGATGGGAGTCCCCTAGGGAGGTATAACGATGATATTGTCTCCTCTCGATTGCTATCATTTAGATCAATAGATGAAAGATTCATTTTACAAGGGTGATTTCTTTAGTTGAGATGATATATATGGATTCATTAGGGAAATTTTCATGAGGTGGTTGATTGTTTGCAAGATGGGCTTCAAAGAGAATATTAACAATAACTTTTCCTTTAATGGATTTCTTTGGGATAGATTCAAGATTAAATTTAGTTAAGAACATGAGCCAACAGTGATGCGTTAACTTTGATAGAGTTTGGATTATATGGTTTTGAGTGGATTAAAGATGATAACAATGTAAAAATTTGGTGAGTAGATAGTGACGAAATTTATAAGTTTTGAAGTACAAGTAACAACCTAACTTTTGACTTAGCTACAATGAGTCTCATATAATTAGAGAGTTTGTCTAATATAGTAAATGGATTGTTCATGAACCTGATCATCTTAGTGAGTGAGCATGACACCTAAGGAATGATTAGTAACATATATATAACAATAAAATGGCCCCCTTCACATGGAGATGTGAGAAAATGTATCAATAGGAGATACTACTAAAGGTCATCGAAGGCCTTTTGACAAATGTGATGCCATTTGAAGTCTACATCTTTTCAAAGAAGATGGTGAATACATTGACAAAGATATGATATTTTGATATAAACTGAAATATAGATTGAATCTTTACAATGAAGGCACGAAGTTGCTTAAGGGTTGAAGGTGGAGGAATTTTGATAGTATTTTTATTTTAATGAGGTCTACTTTAACACCGGATGTATATTTTCAATGATGATGATAGAGGAGTTAATTTTTGTGGCATAGTTCATCAAGTCTGTGGATGAAAATGAAAATTTTAGAGTTATCGGTTTAATCTTTAGTTGAGAAAGGGATGACGGATACAAAGATGCCATGGTGTCAATAATTTTCTAAAGATTTTGAAATATCCGAATGGTGTAATAGAAAAAGGATTTTAGGAGGAACTCAAAATGGTTTTTATTTTTGTAAAATTTCATTTTACATTCATAAATTCCTTTGATTTGATTTATGAAAATTTGTTAATCTTCGCAGATGTCAATGATGATTTGAACACCTATTTTAACCGTAGTTTGAAGCCCATGATTAAATATTTGTATTATCTAATGTTATTAATGCATTCCAAATTAAGTTCCTATGATAGACGGATGGGAGTCCCCTAGGGAGGTCTAACGATGATATTGTCCCCTCTCGATTGCTGTCATTTAGATCAATAGATGAAGAGATTCATTTTGACATGCGTGATTTCATTGGTTGAGATGATATATATGGATTCATTAGGGAAATTTTCATGAGGTGGTTGATTATTTGGAAGATGGGCTTAAAAGAGATGATCAATAATAACTTTCCTTTAATGGATTTCTTTGCGATAGATTCAAGATCAAATTTAGTCATGAACATGAGCCAACGGGTGATGCGTTAACTATGATAGAGTTTGGATTATATGGTTTTCAATGGATTAAAGATGATAACAACGTAAAAAAATAATTGTTGAGTAGATAGTGACGTAATTTATATGTTGTGAAGTACAAGTAACAACCTAACTTTTGAATTTGCTACAATGAGTCTCATATATGTAGAGAATTTGTCTAATATAGTAAATAGTTTTTCATGACCCCGATCATCTTATTGAGCTAGCATTACACCTAAGGAATGATTAGTAGCATATATATAACAATAAAATGACCCCCATTCACATGGAGGTGTGAGAAAATGTATCAATAGGAGGTACTACTAAAGTTCATCGAAGGCCTTTTGACAAATGTGATGCCATCTGAAATCTATATATTTTTCAAAGAAGATGGTGAATAAGTTTACAAACATATGATATTTTTGATATAAACTAAAATATAGATTGAATCTTACTATGAAGGCCATGAAGTTGTTTAAGTTTTGAAGGTGGAGGAATTTTGATAATATCTTTGATTTTAGTGAGGTGTACTTTAATGCCCTAGATGTATATTTTGAGGATTTTATAGAGGAGTTCATTTTTTTGGGATAGTCCATCAAGTCTATGGACGAAAATGAAAATTTTAGAGTTATCAGTTGAATCTTGATTGAGAATGGGACGATGGATGCAAAAAGATGCCATGGTGTCCAAGAATTTTCAAGAATATTTTGAACTATCTCGAATGGTGTAATAGTCAAAAGGATTTTAGGAAGAACTCAACAATGGCTTTTTATTTTTGTAAAGTTTTATTTTTACATTCATAGATTCCTTTGATTTGATTGATGAAAAGTTGTGAATCTTTGTAGATTTCAATGATTTGATCACTTACTTTAATGGGTAGTTTGAAGGCCTATGATTAAAAATTTTTATTATGCAACGTTATTAATCCATTCAAAATTAAGTTCATATGATATAGGGATGGGAGTCCCTAGGAGGTATAATGATGATATCGTCCCCACTCGATTCTTTGTCATTTAGATCCATAGATGAAGATATTCATTTTGACATGGGTGACTTCTTTAGTTGAGATGATATATATGGATTCATTAGGGAAAGTTTGATGAGGTGGTTGATTGTTTGGAAGATGGGATTCAAAGATATGATCAACAAGAAATTTTCTTTTAATGGATTTCTTTGGGATAGATTCAAGATCAAATTTAGTCATGAACATGAGCCAACGGGTGATGCGTTAACTTTGATAGAGTTTGGATTATATGGTTTTGAGTGGATTAAAGATGATAAAAAAGTAAAAAAATTGTTGAGTAGATAGTTACATAATTTAAAAGTTGTGAAGTATAAGTAACAACCTAACTTTTCGACTTTTCTACAATGAGTCCAATATACGTGAGATAGTTTGTCTAATATAGTAAATGGATTTTCATGACCTGATCATCTAAGTGAGTGAGCATGACACCTAAGGAATGATTAGTAGAATATAAATAACAATAAAATGGACCCCCTTCACATGGAGGTGTGAGATAATGTATCTATAGGAGGTACTACTAAAGGTCATTGAAGGCCATTTGACGAATGTGATGCCATCTATAGTCTACATCTTTTCAAACAAGATGGTGAATTAGTTACAAAGATATAATATTTTTGATATAAACTCAACTATAGATTGAATCTTAGCATGAAGGCCACGAGGTTGTTTAAGGTTGGAAGGTGGAGGAATTTTGATAATATTTTTATTTTAGTGAGGTCTACTTTAATGCCCTGGATGTATATTTTAGATGATGTTGATAGAGGAGTTCATTTTTATGGGATAGTTCATCAAGTCTGTAGATGAAAATTAAAATTTTAGAGTTATCAGTTGAATCTTGAGTTGAGAATCGGATGACTGAGATGCAAAAGATGCCATGGTGTCCAATAATTTGTAGAACATGTTTTAACTATGTGAATGGTGTAATAGTTGAAGGATTTTAGGAGGAATTCAAAAATGGATTTTTATTTTTGTAAAATTTCATTTTTTTATTCATAAATTCCTTTGATTTGATTGATGAAAATTTGTGAATCTTCACGAGATGTCAATGATTTAAAAACTTATTTTACTAGTAGTTTGAACTCCCATTATTAAAGATTTGTATTATGCAATGTTATTAATGCATTCGAAATTAAGTTAATATGATAGCGGGATGGGAGTCCCCTAGGGAGGTATAACGATGATATCGTCCCGTCTCGATTCTTTGTCATTTAGATCCATAGATGAAAAGATTCATTTTAACATGGGTGATTTATTTAGTTGAGATGATATATATGGATTCATTAGCAAAATTTTCATGAGGTGGTTGATTGTTTGGAAGATGGGCTTCAAAGAGATGATAAACAATAAGTTTCCCTTTAATGGATTTCTTTGGGATAGATTCAAGATCAAATTTAGTGATGAACATGAGCTAACAGTGATATGTTAACTATGGTAGGGTTTGGATTATATGGTTTTGAGTGGATTAATGATGATAAGAACGTAAAAAAATTGTTGAGTAGATCGTGACGTAATTTATAAGTTGTCAAGTACAATTAAAACCCTAACTATTCGACTTTGCTACAATGAGTCTTATATACGTAGTGAGTTTGTATAATATAGTAAATGGATTGTTCATGACCGATCATCTCAATGAGTGAGCATGACACCTAAGGAATGATTAGTAGCATATATATATAACAATAAATGGACCCCCTCCACATGGAGGTGTGAGAAAATATATCTATAGGAGGTACTACTAAAGGTCATCGAAGGCCTTTTTGACAAATGTGATGCCATCAAGTCTACATCTTTTTAAAAGAAGATGTTGAATAAATTTACAAAGATATGATAAGTTTGATATAAACTAAAATATAGATTGAATATTACCATGAAGGCCATGAAGTTGTTTAAGGTTGGAAGGTGGAGGAATTTTGATAATATTTTTATTTTAGTGAGGTCTACTTTAATGCCCTAGATGTATATTTTAGATGATTTTGATAGAGTAGTTCACTTTTGTGGGACAGTTCATCAAGTTTGTGGATGAAATTGAATATTTTAGAGTTATCGGTTGAATCTTCATTGAGAATGGATGATGGATGCAAAATATGTGATGGTGTCAAGAAGTTTTTAGAAGATTTTCGAATTATCTAAATGGTGTAATAGTCGAAGGATTTTAGGAGGAACTCATGAATGGATTTTTATTTTTGTAAAATTTCATTTTTACATTCATAAATTCCTTTGATTTGATTGATGAAAAGTTGTGAATCTTCATAGATGTCAATGATTTGAACACTTATTTTAATGGCAGTTTGAAGGCCCATGATTAAAGCATTTTATTATGTAATGTTATTAATGCATTCAAAATTAATTTCATATGATAGATGGATGGGAGTCGCATTTAGGAGGTATAACGATGATATCGTCCCCTCTCGATTGGTGTCATTTAGATCCATAGATGAAGAGATTCATTTTGACATGTGTGATTTCTTTAGTTGAGATGATTTCTTTAGTTATGACCCCGATCATCTCGGTGAGTGAGCATGACACCTAAGGAATGATATATAACAATAAAATGGCCCCACTTCACATGGAGGTGTGAGAAAATGTATCAATAGGAGGTACTACTAAAGGTCATCGAAGGCCTTTGACAAATGTAATGCCATCTGAAGTCTACATATTTTTAAAAGAAGATGGTGAATATGTTGACAAAGATATGATATTTTTGATATAAACTAAAATATAGATTGAATCTTATCTTGAAGGCCACGAAGTTGTTTAAGGTGTGAAGGTGGAGGAATTTTGATAATAATTTTTATTTTAGTGAGGTCTATTTTAATGCCCTGGATGTATATGTTGAACCCTATAAGTTTATTGGTGAGAACACCAAACACACATTTGACAAGGATGAGACAAGTGAAGAAAACATCAAGGATGGCGAGATGGTTCCTATGTTGTTTTGATTTCCTAAAAGATCTTGAACATAGTATTCTACAGTATTGTGGATGAGGTCATGGAAGATGTATGTCATAGCACATGTGTTATGCATTTTTTTGTTCAAAGGGCATAACAAAAGAATAGAAAGTCTCCCGATGAGTGATGATGTTTTGTGTTGATCATCGATGAGCGATGACAATTTGGTTATAAGTTGACAAGCCATCCATTTTGGAAATCATATCGTGTCTAGATGTTGGATCGACGATATCGTTGATGTTTGGAAGAGGTAATTCATATTAAAAGAAAGAAATGTTAAAGACTCAGAAGTCATTATATATATGTAACTTTTCTAAGGCTTTGGCTACGAAAACAATATTAGAGACCCATTTTGTATATTCAATGGGGATGATGAAATTTGCAAAGAGTAAGTGTTTTAACTCTTCTTTAATGAGAAGAGGTATATGAGGGTACATCCAATGTAGATTTTGTTTGATAGGTTTGATGTTAGGATAGGTGATGATATTTTTGACAACGATGTTGGGGTGGATACTCGACATGTCATTATACGAAAAAACAAAAGATTGAATATATTTAGATATGATGGCGGTGAAGTCATTTAAATCGTGGATTTAAAGATTGACCAACTTTAAATATATGAGGTTCTTTTGGAGTCCCTATGTTAAAAATTTGGTAGTTGATTCCTCGAGCAATGTTCAAGTGTTAGGTGGTAAGGCTTTATGAAGGAAATGGTCCTTTGCCCCCATATGAGAGAGAATAGCTTGATCATTTTGACATTAAATAATGTTGATCTTTGGGTGAAACTAAATCTATCGTTTGAAGCAATATCAGAGGAAGGGTCTTAGTTTTGAGCTTAGTTTTATAAGTTAGTGGTCTGATGTAATAGTATTGATTATTTTTTTTTTTTATGAGGGATGGAAATGGTGTTGTCTATTTCCATAGGGTTGTCTTGTATGCATGAGGAATATTGTTCCAACTCTATGATGACTTTGGATGTAGCATGTGTGGAGGAGTCAGAAGTGGGTCTCTCGTAATCTAGTCCATATTTTTCATGTGGTTTGAGGGAATGTTGGATGATTAGATTGTGGATTCCCTATTCATAACATCCAAATCCAAAGGCTTTACTAGAACAACATTGGAGGTACATTTTTACGAATAATTGATTATATAAAAATTTAATGTTTGATATAAATGACATGGTGTGACATTGATAACTAGGTTACAAGGAGGGTAGTCGATCCCTCCATAGATAATATTGTTATTTAGATGTGGAATATTGTAGGAGTTGACATCTCCAACATTGGGTTCGTACATAGGTTGTTTATCATTATTTGTATGTCTTAGTTTTGGGAAGTGAAGTAATTGTGAGGAAAAGATACTCTCTTAGTGAAAGGCATTTCATAATGTTGTCAAAGGAAGAATCATCTCTTAGTTTGAATGATGGGATGGATGAACTTTTGGATAATTCATTAGATGATCCCGAGTTTTATTTTGGAATAAGTACATCATTTGGATGGTAATTCATGCTGCAATATTTGAAAGGGTTATGATGTGTAGGAAAAATAAAGGATTTACCCTCATATTCATACTTGAGAAATTAATGGAGTATTTATGGGTTCAAGTGCATAGTGTGAATACAAGGTCAGCCTAACAATATGTTATATTCGATTATCCTTCTACGAGATAGAAGATTTGGGAAGGGTTTTAAGACCAAAGAGCTAAGATTAGTAAGTAATATGGGTGCGATGGTGTCATTGAAGGCACGAAGTAAAACTAGTGTTTGGATGATAATGGTCTTAGGTAGTCGATTCGATTGAAGGCGTATGATTATATGATATTGATACTAGCACCCTTATCAATCATGGATCTATTTATAGAAACATTAGTGACTTCACTAATGATGAAGAGTGGAAGATTGTGGTCTTCTAGTTGTAATGATGGTATTTTGGAATTGTCAAAGGCTATGGATATGGTCATTTCAAGCATATTACATAGATTTGTGAAAGGTTTCAAATTATTTGATGGTACTTATATGGACTGGAAAGATTCGATCATAAATTGTCATTGTGAAGGTGAGGATTGAACGAGAACATAAAGGGACATCTTGACTAAATCCTAGTGAAGTTATTTGATGTAAGCTTTTTTACCTGAAATAGTGTATTGTGTGGAAGGAGAAGAAATAATGGATACCTTGGCTTTGACGGGTGATGTTTTGTCAAATGGCTTAGGAGCGAGTGGAAGAGTGACTTTAGACTTTTACGATTGGGGGTGTTAGGTGTATAAGTAAATGTTTACGTGGTGATATGTATTACGTTGATTCCATATGGAGGGTTATTTTAAGAATATATTTTACTTTGAGTAATTATGTATAGTTCTTATGTGGTGTTTCCATATGTCATATGAGGTTTTTCTAATATTGATAGGTCTAGAGGAAGAAGACCTTAATTCACAAGGTTTTAATAGTGTTAATAAGGGCTTTATAATTTTCGTGTGATGATGTGGTGTCAATGATGGTAAAAAGACTCAAATTTATACCAAAAAGGCTTCCAACCTTGAGATGTAGATGTTTTAAGAGGGGTATATTTATGATGGATTATTGGAGGAACCTTTCAAGTGTTGATTTATAATAGCCTTTTGAGGTAGATGTCGATCTTATTGATTCGACGGATGTGGAAGACACAACCTTTAGTGTGGATTATTTGGTTGTGTGTTGGGGGACTATCATTGACCATGTAATAGTGAATGATATTTTAGATGAAGGATATATCCCTAGAATGGAGGACAAGGGTTTTGATTTTTATGTTGAAGGTGCAATAGTGTGATGTTTTATGATTGTATGTTTTTTCGATGAAGTGATAGGTGGTTTTATGATAGGATCTTAGGATACATGAAAATGATATTAGGCAACATGGTCATCATGTAATATTTTCAAAAAATTTATGATGGGTTTCTTTTGTAATGTTTGTGAATATTTTTTGGATGAACTCGATGTGGAAGGGATAGATATGGATGAAAGTTTTTTTGTTTTTATGATAGGACCAATGGATGTACCTTCTTACCGTGGATTCTTGACTTGTTTTTATTATCCTAGAGCTACTAGTAGATGGTTGGGATGTTGATTCTATGAATGCTTTGATAGTGTGAGAAGCCTAAATGGTGCTGGAATGGGATTAGATGGTAGATGCAGAGTGGTCTAGGAAAGGTTGTTTGAAAACATCCAGTCTCTAATTTTGAGGTGCATTTGAGTTATCTAATTACAACACACCTTCTCAATAAGATCTTGGACAATGTTTCAGAATGAGCAACACTTTTGATGTCATGAATTTTAACCCTATGGGATATATAATAATCATTTTCTACACCAAGATGGTTTTGAGACTGATGTATCGATGGGATGGATGGGGGGCGACAATGATCATCTTTGAAGGTAAGAGTTTTCAAAGACTACACTTTAGGATTCACCAATGGGGGTATAGTTACACCGAGGATGAGAATGTTCGGAGGTTGTTATTTGGGAGAGGCCTTAATGATAGATAAGTTGGCTGATGATTTATATTTCTCATGATTATAAGAATGTTTGAATGAGAATTCTAGTTTTATCTTTTTGATTTGAGTTTAATTCTACTATCTTTAAGAGCGAAAATCTTGATTTTTGAGCGATTGTGAAGGCATAATCAAACTTTTGGAAATATCATATTTGTAATGTAGATGATATTTTCTTAGCATAGGATAGACATAATAATTCTATTAGCTTAGTTTGTTGTAGGGAAAATGATACTTGATCGATAACACCCTTCTTGGATGAAAAATCTGCAATGGACTCATCTTCAAGTTTTTGATTGTGTATAAGTTGGTGATAATGATTTTATGAGAGATATTGATTCATAAATGTTCTAAGAATAATTTAGCAAGTTGGATGAATGATAATAGAGAATATTGTGGGATATTATGATACTAGTCTAATGTAAGGCCAACTAAGGACATAGGAAATCTCATCAACATAAGATCTTGATTGTGTGCTATAAAATAGTAGGCATGTTGTAAGGCCCTGATATTTTGTTGAGGGTCATCTTTACTATAGAACTTGAGGAACTTAGGAAGTTCCCAGTGTGGAGGATAAGATTTATAAGATACATATGGATGAATGGGTTCATTATGTATCTATTTGTATGTTAATGTGTTTGGAACCATGGAATTTTCTTCAAGACTAGATATTCTATTCATTAAATCCTAGGAAGATCCAAGTTTATTATGTGATAATTGATTAGGTTGCTGATAGGGGTGATATTGTGAAGGAATGCTATGTTGGAAAGGGATATTTTGCTTTGATGAGGGATACCTAGGGGAATATTATAAATAGGTTGTGAAATGAAAGGCTACGATGATTAAATATATTGGTATTAAAAGAGTATGGATGTGTTTGAGAGGGGTTATGATTTTGGGGGTGTATGTTGGAAGGAAATTTATGTGTGAATAAGGGTTATGACTACTATGGAATATATTGAAAATGTGTGGAAGAATGAATAATTAGTTGGGATTGTTGAGATATTTTCCGATAGGGGATGGAAGTATGAATGATAGGTAGGGATTGCTGAGGTATATATTGAGAAGAAGTGGGGATAATGGATGATTTCCATGAAGATGGGAAAACAATATAAATAGATCTAGTATTAATAATTGGAGTTTATGTAGGGATGACAGAACCATATTTTTAACAATAGATGTAGGTTGTTGGGATGGGGCTGTTAATATTTACATGAAGGGATGGATATGGAATGTAAAAGAGGAGTATGAATGGTAGAATAAACTGGAAGAGTGGAAGTGGACTAAGATGTATTGGTATTACTTTAAGATGATGCAAAGCCAAATGAAAGGTTTGGTGAGGATATATGTTGCTTATTGGTCATTTTTGTGAGGAAATCACATTAAGATTGAAAGCAACAATGGAAGATGATGACAAAACATTGTATCTTTATAATTGGACATTAGTGGGATAGGGATATATTTTTGGATGGCAATTCATGATTAAGGTCACAAAGCTAGGAAAATTAATATGGTGTGTCGGATATAGGTGGTTGTGATTTAGATGTCAATGTTTAGAGGTGAACACCTAAGAAGTAAGATATCCATGGAGAGAAATAGGGTTCAAATCTAGAATTTCATGAAATATAAGATCTGCACCATAAAGGAAATGGGGACTATGTGATTAGGTATTTCAAATGATTCGGATTGGCTACTATGATAATGTGTTTGTTCTTGATCTTTTGGATGAGATAATAGAGTTTCTAGCCATTTTTCAAGTAGATGTGAGGCATCTATTATCCAAAATTCACCACTCAAGGTAATTTCGATAACATGCATCACATTCTTGATCTGAGAAAGTAGAATTAATTGAAGGCCCTAAATCATATTTTGGGGTCACTTTGGTTTCTCTCTAACTTCCCCATCTAAGGAAAAAATCAAACAAGTTAGAAAAAATTGAATTTTTTTTTTTAAAAATGAAGTCGCAAGCTTGTTTTAATGCATTACGGGTCTTGAGGCTATGGGTCATACCAAAGTGCGGAGTTGTACAAGGTTCGTCATACCAGTTTTTGAGCCGAAATACAAAGGAATCAGCTAAATCAGCTTTTTGTGTCTCTAACTACAAAAGTTTCAATAGTGACACGTGGGGCACGCATTGCCAAAAATATTGAATTCAAAGAGAAATTGGTGAAGGCAGAACTTTTTGGCCCACTCAATCTACATGATAGTTCGGAAAAAAGTATGCACGGGACGTGCAACAGCGGCAAAAAGGCCGCAAACGGAACGGGGAGTTGCGAAGAATACGGAAGTCAATGGCCCTCATGGCCTGGTCAACTATAGATGCATAAGGAAGAGGAAGATTGAATTGGGTGATGTGTAATAATATGCAGGACATCTGGGGCACATGGACCCGATTTTGCCAAAATAGCCGTAGTGAAAAGAAAAAGTCAATGTTTGACCTCCCGAACTTCAAATGGCCATATCTTTTGACTCCGAGCTCCGATTTTCATAAAATTAGACTTTATGAAATGAGCACGACATCATAAACATCACAAAATAAACATATTCAGCTCTAGTCAATTAATTCTCATTCCCATCAAATGATAGAAAATGCTTGGAAGACCCAAAATAGCTGCTTGCACTCAGAAGGCCATAACTTTTGTATTTGTGAATGAAATCACATGAAATTGGTACCGTTGGAATCATGGATCTGATTATAAAGCACAGAATTAAATAAATTCTATAGTTGATGAACTATAGAAAGAGACTTTTTAGAAAATGTGGCCAAGTTCAAAATAGTGTTTTATTTGCTAGTTGGATGCATTCAACGAAGTATGGGTGACATATTTCACCGCATTGCAAGTCATGGGACAAGTATGGGAGCCTTTATCAAGTAGAAGAACATCATTTCACGCCATTTAATACCTGTTACAAATGCTTGAAGGACAGATTTAGGGATTTCTATTTTCCCTCTCTCTCTCTCTTCTTATTTTTCTATAAATTGGAGTGTTGGGCTCATTGTAAAGGGGGAGGTAGTTTTGCTGTAGAAAAGATCTGTCAAAATTTATTTTTAAAGCCAATGTGCTTGAATTCCTTGTACTAGACTCCTTGCATGGTGATCCTGGCCCTTATTTTGTAAGAGATTGAACTATGCATATTAATGAAGCAATAAATACGAGTTCATGGATGTATCTTCCCTTGCTGTGTTTGTTTGCCTTCTCCTTGCCCCTCCAATCTCATTGCATATATATTGTGTCTATTCATTCTCTTACAGTGATCCATTATCATTGTGTATGTTTGAGATGTTTTTGTGAATGCATTTTGCTAGATTGTGGACAACTGTTATCACCCCTTCTAGTGTGCACTTTGCTTCTGTATCTCACACATTAGATGACTACCCTCACTCCCTCCTTCTCTGGTGTATCACCGTTGTCATGTAGGCTTTCATTTTTATGCATTCTCTCTCCTTGATCCCTTGGAAAGTTAGATTAGGACAGTCAATTTTTCTGCATTAGAGTAGATTGTGTAGGTAGTTTAGGAGAAAGAACCAACTTTCTCTCGGAGGTCTATCTCAAGTAGCAAGTCCTAGAACTTGGAGATAGTACACATGCTATCCAATAACACCATGATCTCAAGTATATGCACTTTTGTAAACACAAGGGTGTTGTGATTCAGTGATAACAGTGTCCTTGATGCGGTCTTGAAGAGTTTCAATAGATTGTTGGAAGTTTTCTGTTATATTGTTGGAATTTTGAAAATGGGATTATTATATCATAGTAACTATGAAAGAAAAAAATCACCTCAAAATGAAAAATGAATAAAAATAGTTGATTACAAACATTAGATAAATCACACATAATTTTTTCTTATCTTCATTATTTAAAAGAAAAGAGAAATGTGAAAAATGGTTGATGAGGTCCTAGGATATGAAAATTTATGGATGGTTTCAGTTCATGTTTGATGCTAGAGTCCTTGATATACCCAAATGTAAAAGAGTCCCACATATGTGCTTTGGCATCGGTACATGGCACTGACATTGGGGCCTACCCTCTCACTACATGATCATTCAATAATAAGGAGTCAAGTGCTTAGCCAATATACCAACAACCAATTATTTATACTTGGCTAGAACACCAATTTAACTTCTCCTCTTAGTAATGAAATCCAAGCAATTCCACTTGGGTAGGAATGTTTTTATACAATTTTGTTTAAGTTGATTTGGTTTTGTGTCAAGGAGACTAACTTAATGCAATCTATCAACCTCCTAATTAAACTATATGACCAAGAAAGATGAAATGTTCATTTTAAATGCAAAATAAATATTAATTTATAGGAGGACACGAAAAAATGCTTTGAAAAAAAAATAAAGGTAGTGACACACCTATAAAATGCTTCCTTTTTAATTTTTAAATTTTTTTATTAGCACAACTATAACATAACAAACAATTTCCTAAGACAACAACCTGAAAGGATTAGATGATAATAATTAACAACAAAAATGAATGATAATTTTATAGTAAGTGACTAATCAATCAAAAATAATCTATAGAGATTATAGATGATTCACTTGAATAGTGGTGATTCACCTAAAGCACTAGAGATTTGACTATATTGTTAATGATTATGAAGTAGAAAACCTAGAAGTGAAAATTAATTAATTTTGAAATGAAATAAAGGGAAATGTCTCCCATCGAGCATGTCATCTAATATACCAGAGAGTTTTTTCAGCTTTAAGTTAATAAAATGAAATACGAAGTCAATTGACCTTAGAATATGATATGGTTTAACAATACCCACGAGGATGAATGTTGATACTAATGTGATAAGATATCGTTATTCTTTCAACGATGAAGAAATATGAAGATCAAAGACACTAAACAAAAAATATTAGATAGATGGGTAAATGAGCTACTCAATAAAGGAAGATTGTAGGAATCTAAAGGAATTCCTTGGAAGACATCATATCATTGTGATAAAATTACATATATTTATAAATATAATGAGAAATATGTGTAAATGAAAATGATTAATAGATAATGGATAAGAATCTCTAGAACTCAAGATTGAAGGGAATGTCCTATGTAGTTTAAAAGGTGGCGGAAGAAAGGTTGGATGTGATCTCGAACAGATTTGAAGTAGTTGTTGAAAAAGTCTTTTGTTTCTTGTTGAATTTCATGGATGAAATCGATCTAATCTTCAATGTCTTCTATATTGGTGGAAAATGGTATTGCACACAATTTCAACTCATGAAGGATATTGAATTATTACCAAAAGAAGAGATGATGAACTATAGGGAGGTAGTAATTCTCATAATAAGATGCTTGGAAAGAACAAGTTCAAAGAAAAAATATTGATAAAAATGATGGTAAAATGATAAATTAGTAAATAGTTGTGATTTTACGAGGGGATCGTTGGTGATCGGGAAGAATATTGTCCATTCATGTAATCACTTGAAATTACTATAAAATGACAAAGTTTGATGAAAATGATAAACAAGGATTTTAAATAATGATTTTTGATTGATTTTGATGTTTATATGAAATGTAAAAAATGAGAAGAGATAAATAAATACCTTTTGATGTAGAAATGAGATGAAAAATTCCTCCATATATTGGCTCAAGATGATTGAAGTGGATGGTGAATTGTTGAACTTCTTAAGAGATGATTGATGAAAAAAATAATAAAATAATTTTCTTGTGAGAGCTTAAAATTAATGCAGGTCCTTGATGATATATGCACTTGGATTAGATTCGCTATGGAGTCGGAAAAGAGGTGTAAGCATGAGAAAAAGGTTTTTGAAGCTCCTTAAGAAAGGAGTAAAAAGTTTTATTTATAATTGCTAGCGATTGGTTAGGGTCATTGGTGATCTATTTTTTTGTGGAAAACATTTGTGAAGTTTTTGAAACCATTTCCAAACATGTTTTATGATTAAATTCTAAAGGGAAAATTGTTGAGAGGAGGTTATGAAAACGTTGGGGAGGTTAGGATGTTAGGATAAAAATAGATTTGAGTAGTTTTAAGAAGGTTAAGGTAAATTCAACTTTATAAGGTGGTTTACGATATGTAAAATGCTAAGTTATGAGAGTGTATATTTTTTTGATGGAGATTTGGAGAGGGTTGCTTAGGATAATGATTTTTAGGTAGGTTTTAAATTAAATAATGTGTTCATAATATGGAGTAGGAGGATTGATGAAAGCATGTTGTCTACAAGGCCGTGGATTCGAAAGGGATGTTTGAAAATGTCCAACATCTGATTTATATGTGCATTTGGGTTATCCGGATGCAATTCACCTTTTTCGATAAGATCTTGAAGGTCATTTTTGAAAAAACAACACCTTTCAATTTCATGGCCTTTCATCTTTTGGTATTTACAGTAGTCATGCTCTCGATACAAAGAGGGTTTTGAAATATAAACATCGATAGGGAAATATGTGATGAAGTGTGATCATGTTCACAACTAAGACCTTATTATAGATTGCACTATAAGATGCATTGATAAGTGCATAATTGTATTGAGGATGGGTGCATTAAGTGGTTTAACATTCTTTAAATGAAATTTTCACAACAACTATGTTTGTTGATGTCATATTTTGTTGTGACTAGAGGATGGCTTGAAAGAAGATTTACACTTACGCTTCTTTGATATGATTTCGACCCTACTAATTTTTAGAGTGTGAAGCTCGAGTTTGTAAGCCATAATGAAGGATTCATCAAATATTTTGAAGGATTATATTTTTAATGTGGATGATATGTTTTGGAACATGAGAGAAAAAAATAACTCAAGTAGCGAGTTTGTGGGAGGGAAAAGAACAAGAATTATTTGATAGATTCATCCTCAAATTTCTTGATGATGTATAGATTGGTGATAAGGATTTGACACACAATGTTTATTGAGAAATGTTCTAAAAAAATTTTGTGGGCTATTCAAATGAGAAGAGTGATTACTAAGGAATATTATTGTACCAATATAAGGTAGGTATGACTAAGGACATGGAAAATGTTCTCAGTATAAGGTTGTGGTCATGTGCTTGTGAGGTAACAAGAATGTTGAAGGGACCTAATGTGTTTTGGAGGTCTTCATTTTTGTAGAATTTGAGAAACTTAGGAGTTCCCAATCAAGAGGATATGTGCTATTAGGTATGGATGTATGGGTTCATTCTAGATTTGTTTGTAAGACAATGTGTATTTAGGACCCTTAAAGGAATCTCCAAGGGTGGAGATTATGTTTTGTAATTCTTGTAAAGGTTTGTTTTGTAATGGTTGTTTCTTGATATTTAATCATGAAGGGACAAAGTTGATTTTATGTAGGTGGATTTGATTTTTAGTATGAATTGCAAGTTAAATGATATTATATTAGAGAGGGGTATTCATAAGAACATTATATGTAGGTTGTGATGAATATAGATGTATGAATACTAGATGTGTTTAGAGAGGTTGTGATTATTGGGGTATAAGTTGATAGGGAATTGAAGGGTGGATGAGGGGTTGAGATTTTTGGGGCATGTGCTAGAAAGGAATAGAAGTGTGGATGAGAGGAAAATATTATTTGGGTGTGTGTTGAGAGAAAGTAGGTGTAATTGATGATTGTTTTGAAGAAGGGTGAACACTAGAGATGGAATTAGTATTAATGAGTTATGTTCATGTTGGGATAAACATTAATATGTTTAACATAGAGTATGTAGGATATTGAGATGAGATAGAATGGGATATGCTTAATGGGATGTCTATTGAACTCACATGATGTGTTTTAATAGTGGATGACACTAATTAACTCAACATGGATGAGGATGTGTAGGTACTATTTTGGGATGGGGCAGAATTAGATGAGGGATCTTGTGAGGATTTTGATTATTGGTTAGTTTTGACCTATGAGGAAATAAATTTAAGGTCAAAATAAATTATGGAGGTTGAAGACACAAGATTAGATGTTTCATATTCCGTGGTAATGGGATAAGGATGGATTTTTTAGATGACTCGATTATGGTAGGATAAAAAAGCTAGGAAAGCTCATATGAAGTTTTAGTGATAAGGTGTTTTTGTTCGGGTGTCGATTTTTGAAGGAAACCTTTGAAAACTAGATAAGGGTTGATTGAAGAAACGGGGTTTCAATGAAGGATATTTCTAAATTTTTAATCACTACCTTTTAAGAAATGAGGACTAGATGGATCGAGAATTTCTAATGTGGTGGATTGACTACAAGGAGAGTTCGGAGGTTCTTGATCATTTTTATGGTAATTAATGTTGGATCACAATACGATGGATATCATTAATGAGATTGGATGTTTTGTAAGGATGGTTGTAAGGTTTAAACCATGTTTTTCATATTTTTTCATGATATTTTTTGAGGATATGACCATAAAAAAAAAATCTCTAAAAAGGAAAAAAATATTGTAAATAGATGATTACAATCAAACAAGAAATTCACATAAGAGAATTTTAACTATCATTATTAAATAAGAAAGGATGAAATTTAAAAAAATGTTTTATGAGGTTATAGGAAATGGAAATCTATGGTTGGTTTCAGGTAATGTTAAAGGAAAAAGTCCACAACATACCTCAAGGTACGTGAGCCCTGTTGGTTGGATATTTTTTCAAGCCAAAATATGAGGTTCAACCACAGTACGAGGGATTAAATCCCTCCTCAAAGATAGGTGAGGTTTCTGTTTATTACTAATCTAAAACACAGTAGAAATAATATATACAATATTCACACTATTCTAACCATTGGGGTTGGGATAGAATCCGAAATCCATATCCACACAAGGTGAAGATGTTGCAGTTTTAGAAATGGAATGGATTGGAAAGGAAATTATTATTATGGAAGAAACACAATGGAAAGGAAATGAGAGGAACATATTTTCTTTTGAGAAAACACAGATCACAAAATAATCATACGAGTTCTAGATAACAAATGTAATGTTTGAAACAATTAAAATAATCGAGAGTGATAAACAAAGAATAGCTTAAGATTTTGAACATAAGAACAATATCTTAAGAGAGATGAATCTCACAACACAAAGTTTGCAAAATAGCATTGGTTTCTATTCCTCAAATGATTAAAAGAAAACAAAAAGTTTTTCTTCTTCACAATAGTTCTCAATATTCCAAAAATCTCAACCCTTTGGAATGCATAAGTATCCCTTATTTATAATAAAAAGAGTTGAGAGAAAATAGGATAAATCCTAGAAAATAGTCTTTTAATGAGAGTCCTATTTTGCTTGACTCTCACATAGGAGACCAAGTCAAAATTTACTTCCTACATGACAAAATGAAAATGAAAAAGACATGTCAATTTCAAGATTGAAATGACATGAAACATTATGCCTATTTTGTTTCATCATCTTTGTCTTCCTCCAGCAAAGCCTGCTTGTCCCAAAATTCTTGGAACTTTCAGATTATGCCCTACATCTCATCTTCATCAAAGTGCGGTGGAGTGGTTGCTCAGGACCTCACATGTTTCTGAGTATCGCTCACGTTACCAAGAAGTTTCTTCAATCTCTTGTTGAGTTTCCTCAGTGATTCCAAAGCATGTTCAATCTTCACAAACCTATCAATGATTTCTAGACTAAAGCCATAAGTTGGTTTGTGTTGAATTGTTGAGTTTAAAACCGTTTATAAGTAAGCATAAATAAAATGGTTCAATATTTCTGAAGAAGTAGTAGAGGTCATATTAATCTGAGATAAAGGCTGGGTGGGGATAAGAAAAATGCCTTTTGAAGATGAAGGAATGACAAACTTGCTTCTAATGATTCTTTTGAAATTTTCTCAAAATGCTCAGGGTTAAACTGCAAGTACTCGGCTTCCAACATTTGGATTTTGGTTTTCTTTGTATGATCAATGATGTCGAAAGTGGTATATGAAGGAATGATGGAGGGTTCCATTCTAGTTACATTGGTCTGAGTCGAGGTACTAGCCTTGAGGGAAGGAGAAAAAGAGTTAGAAGACAAAGTTACCTTTTTAGTTGTCTCCTTTTTAGTTTGCGCTGAGATGGGAGAGCCTCTTTTAGCCATAACCACGGGAGCTTCTTTACTTTTCTCCTTAGAGCCTTCAACAGATTTCTGGGGTTCTGAGATTGGGATCGAGTGAAGACTACAAATTGATTGACCATCATACTCACCTTTTTCTTCCTTGTAATTGAAGTATCAAATGCTGGACTCGCCATGGTTGAATCATCAAAAGACTCATCAACATATCCTGAAGCTTCGAAAGCTTCCTAAGAATCTTTATCTTCTGGTTCTTCACCCTCCTCAACTATTTCAACTAGTGCATTGATAGGAGGAGATTTAATGGCCATCCTGGTGAGAGAAGCGATCAACAGATTCCTATCTCTTGGAGCACCATTGGCATTGTTGAAATTCTATCTAGGAATATCCCGATAAGGAATGTTGGTTTCTTGTTGAGACATTTGATTCTTTAAAGGGATTAAGTCACTAACCATCTTCTTAATCATAGGATCAGTAATAATCTAAGAAGAACTTGGATTTTTAGGCTTAGATGATTCTCTTAATCTTTCGAGGTAGAATAAGATCATCTTCTATTTCGTTGACTATAGCTTGAGTAGTAGCCAAAACAGGATAACAGATCTTCTCAACAAGAAGCTCACATCAGGGGGCTGAGCTTTGATGAAGAAACACTTTTTATTTTCAAGAGTGGGAACAGCTAGCTCTGGAATCTTACGAATCAACTTGTTGAATTTGGCTATGAAATCCTGCATGGGTTCATAAGACTCATTATTCATGTGTGTAAGTTGTGCTAACAAGGCGTGAGAGTCTTCAGCCAGTTTGAACCTTGCTTTGAATATAGACCACATGGTAGTCCAGTTGGTAATGCATGCATTCAGAAGATGGTAGAACCATTCTACTACTACGCCATGCAATGTCTCAATGAAGAGTCAAATTGAGATGTCTTCACGAGCAACTCCAAGAATGCCACATGTGACAAAGAATGAAGTGACATTTTTGTAAGGGTGTTGCTTCCCATCACTGTTGAACTTAGGAATATTGTTACCTGACCCATGTGGTATATCGTACAATGGTGGAGTTAGGGAAAGAGGACCAATAGCCACACCCCAAGGCACAAGTTGCGATGTCATTCTTCCGAATGAAATGCGTATAGGAAACCGAGTATCTAACAAGAATAACACACGGTAGGTTGTAGAAACTTCTTGTTCTTGAAAAACCCGAGTTCTTGATAGGTTTATGAGGTTGTACAAAATGGAAATCTACGGTTGGTTTGAGGTAATGTTAAAGGAAAAAGTCCACAATATACCTTAAGGTACGTGAAGATTGTTGGTTGGATATTTTGTCAAGCCAAAATATGAGGTTCAACCACAGTACATGGAATTAAATCCCTCCTCAAAGACAGGTGAGGCTGCTTATTTATTACTAATATAAAACACAGTAGAAATAATATATACAATATTCACACTATTCTAACCATTGGGGTTGGGATAGAATCCCGAAATCCATATCCACACAAGGTGAAGATGTTGCAGTTTTAGAAATGGAATGGATTGGAAAGGAAATTATTATTATGGAAGAAACATAATGGAAAGGAAATGAGAGGAACATATTTTCTTTTGAGAAAAAAATATTATGAAATAATCATACTGAGTTCTAGATAACAAATGTAATGTTTGAAACAATTAAAATAATCAAGAGTGCTAAACAAAGAATAGCTTAAGATTCTGAACATAAGAACAATATCTTAAGAGAGATGAATCTCACAACACAAAGTTTGCAAAATAGCATCAGTTCCTATTCCTCAAATGATTAAAAGAAAACACAAAGTTTTTCTTCTTCACAATAGTTCTCAATATTCCAAAAATCTCAACCCTTTAGAATGCATAAGTATCCCTTATTTATAATAAAAAGAGTTGAGAGAAAATAGGATAAATCCTAGAAAATAGTCTTTTAATGAGAGTCCTATTTTTCTTGACTCTCACGTAGGAGACCAAGTCAAAATTTGCTTCCTACATGACGAAATGAAAATGAAAAAGACATGTCGATTTCAGGATTGAAATGACATGAAACATTATGCCTATTTTGTTTCATCATCTTTGTATTCCTCCAGCAAATCCTGCTTGTCCCGAAAGCCTGCATCTCATCTTCATTGGGTGCGGTGGAGTGGTCACTCAGGACCTCACATGTTTCTTGAGTATCACTCGCGTTACCAGGAAGTTTCTTCAATCTCTTGTTGAGTTTCCTCAATGATTCCAAAGCATGTTCAATCTTCATGAACCTATCAATGATTTCCAAACTAAATCCATAAGTTGGTTCATGCTGAATTGATTCTTTTCTAAGCTTGTAAATATCATCAGTGGGTAGAATACTCAAGCTTTCATTCAACACTTTAGCGCAGATCTTGGTTAGCTCTTCTTCTATGTCATTTGTGGCATCAATCAATTGATCTCTTGATTCCCTCAATTTGTTACAAGCTTCATTGAGAATATTTATTCTAAATATGATGGCTTTGGTTAGTTGAAAATGCTTTTCCCCATGTGGAATGATTCCTTCTTTGATCAAGATGTGGGACGGAACCTGTTTCAGCGTATTGAGAGCTTCAAAAGTTAACTCTAGGTTCCTCGTTTTCTACAAAAACTCATCATCCATTTTCTCTCCATCCTTCTTGATATTCTTCGAGGTTTTGTAGACTTCCATTGTGTCATCAATGACCTCTTTTCCTTGTCGAAGTAGCCTCTGGATCCATTCTTCAACCATTCTCCCCTTCTCATTATCTTTTCAATCTAGGTACTAATGAGAAATCAAACCCGATAGGAGTAGGGGTAGAGGATGATGGTGTTGACTCGGGAGGATTTGAGAGCTTGAGTAATACTTACACGGCTGCTCTACTTTTCTTTTAGCTCATCTTGTTAGTGCAAAATCATAGGACCCCGGATGCGAGATCAAGTTTCTAGGTTGATCACTTTGGCATCTAGTGTGATTGCATAACATGAATCCTTTCTCCAAGTGTGGGACTTGAAAAAATGAGAAAGGATTCTCCGAGAGAAGGCTGGTTCCTATTCCTCTGTTCGATGCACACAAAATATGCGAGAGGGTTTTCTCAAAACCTAACTAATCTGCCAAGGAGACAAGGTAAGAAGATGCATAAAATAAATATAAGCTAATACAGGTGATGCACCAAGGAATGAAGAACACATATTTTCCAAAGTGAACACAGACCATTTGAATGTGATATAAGATCATGCACTGAGATGACAAAACCTGCGGTGAAAGACCAAGAGGATGCAAAAATGAACACGAGAGAGGGTGAGAATCATCCACGTGACATGCATTACTTGCTCCAAATATTGATACAATACACTACGAGAATGCCATGAGGCGAGAATAGTATTACAGTTCAAATGAGAGGTTCAAACTCCACAAATTCACCTGAGGAGAAGAAGGGAGAGGCAAAACAGAAAAATGTTCGACCCTTGAAAAGAAGCTCCTCTTACAATATATAAAAAGAATGAGAGAGGAAAGAGAGAGGGGAAGCCAAATCTACTCCAACCACCTCCAGGTTGCATTCAATTCATCTCATTATGACAAAATGTAAGTAGCGGATCTGGTAAAATGGCATTCGTCTAATAGAAGCGGTGAACCATCGTCTCGCTGCATTAAAGTTGTTTGTTGAAGCATTACTTCTGCTTGTTATTTCGCGCCAGAGGTGTTTCTTGATTTTCTCTCTCTAAACTGAACCAAAATGCAATATTGACCCTGGAATCATGTAGAGAATCTCACAAGCTTTCCGTTGATATAAAGAACATGCAAATCCGAGCTCTGGATCGAAAGATATGTCGATCTGAAGATTTAGGGCACAAAACAGTGAAAACGGATTTTTAAATTTATTCCCATGCTCTGCCACCTGGATGACACGTGGCAGGTTCTGATTCACTGAGCAACTCTCTCTCCTCCACCTCTCGGTGGGCTCTCCTTCAAAATTTCCTTGTGGGCCCTAGCTGGGACACGTGGCACTATCCCATTGGTTCGGGCTGACCCTTCAAATCTCGCCCTTTGACCTTTTGACCTTTTCCCCTACGACACATGTCGTGATCTGGTTGGTTCTCGGCCCTTTCGGCTCCTTCGCGCCCTTCACGTCTTTATGTCCCGGATGTCCCAAACTGCTTGGGCCAAAAACTTCCGATCCGCCCGAAATGGGCTTCCTCGTCCCTCATTTGGTCGATGACACGTGGCATTGTTTGATTGGCCTTCGGCTCCTTCGGCGATCCGCGTCCCACGCGTCCCTTCGTCCCGGATGTCCCAGTATGAACTTTCTCTGTTTCGGCCGAACCGGCCGGTTCGCGTCCATTTGTCCCAAATGTCCCAGTGCTTCGTGGGACAAATTCTTCCGGTTCACCCGATCCGGCCGATTCGCATCTTTTTGTCCCACTTGTCCCACATTGTTTCGGACTGAAGTTCTCCATTTCGGCCGAGTCGGCTTCTCGCGCCCTTCGCGTCCTTCTGGTCCGACTGTCCCGGTGCTACAGTTGTCTGTTTCGGGTGAACCGGCCGGTTCGGGTCCTTCGCGCACTCTTGTCCCACTTGTCCCTTTGCTGCTTGGGCCGCCTGCAGGATTTTCGGCCGATCCGCGCCTTGGCGTCCCAAATGTCCCACATTGTCCTAGGACAAGGACTTAGCCATTTTTCGTGATTTTTTCTGGCCTGAGCCTGTCTTCTGCAACTTTTTTCACATTTTCTCAGAGCTTGCTCTTTCCTTCTTTGGTCAGGGGAGTTAGAAAAAATCTGAGGGAACCCCAGAAACATGATGTTTGCTCTGAATCAATTATCTACCTGGGACTTGAGAATTCTGATGCATGTTATCAAATTAACCCTGGGGGTGAATTTTGGATAACACATCTCTATTTGCCTTCTTTTCCTTTAGCTTGAAAGCACAACACATTCATGGCATCTTGTGGGTCCTGTTGTGCTCCCTCCATTGTTACTTTTCCTAGATCAGACCTTGTGATCTGATAATCGGTGACCATTATATCAATCATGGTTTTTTCAGATGTAGGAGTGGAATTCTCCACAAACTTATGCCCCGAGGCATCCACTGAAACTATTTTTGGTTTCTTAGCAAACTTAGCAGGAGTAACCTTGAGGGAACTAAAATAAAAGGCTAACCAGTAGGGGAACTACCACCTTCCTTTTCCTTTGGGTCTAATCTATTAACCATTGAGGCATACTGGAAGAAGTTTCTCCCACCATAGGTGTTATGGTCACATCTGCAAGTAGAGGAAGGTTTTCTTGTGTAGTGGTGATCATTGTGAGTGTAGTGTCCATGGGAATGGAATCAGGGAATGAAGGTATAGAAGGAGGAGGCATATCCATGGTTAACTTGGGTCTAGCAAGGAGAGGTGAGAGGTCAGAGAAGATGTTGGCCATGGCTGAGGAATTTGGTGAAGAAATCTGAAGCAAGGAAGGCTGAATGGGAGGAGGTAATGATTCTGAAATTAAATCTTGAGAGGTAAGAGGAAGACTTACCTCTGATGAGCTGCCAACCAAAAGGGGAATGAGAGGTTGACCAACCTCTTCTCCTAAAGGAATATTTCCTTGTTCTAGTGGTGGAGGTGAATCAAGTATCTCAATCGTTTGTGGGAGAGTGGCCAATGATGTGGTCACTTGATCTTCTCCTTTATGACAAACTTAACCTTTATTGGCCTCTTAGAAGGGTCCTTATCCTTTTCCTTTTTCCCTGGAGGGTCCCGCTTCCAAAGTAGCTAGATTTGAAAAACTCTTTTCTTTATAACTCATTCCCTAAGAAATGAGCCATGCCTTAGTACAGGCAAAAATTTGAGCAGCTCTTCCTGCGATAGAAGCTTTCTTAGTAATGGACCAATCGGTGGCTGGGAATACATATTAGTCTTCATTCAACCCATCATACGAGGTGTCAAGGACACTTTCATTGTCCATAGTGCCTTCTGGGATGTCAGATAGATCTAACATCTGAATCTCTTCAAGTGTTAACCTATTATTGTCCTTTCTTTGGATGGCAAATTCATCCCGAAGATCAACCCAAATGTCTTCTACATTGGGCACATGTAGATATAAGGTCCCGTACGACTTAAGGACTCCTCGGAAATCAAACCATCTCTTTGCTTCAAGTTCTTCTTCAACTTATCATGTAGATCATGCACCACATTATTGCCTTTAACCACTATTGAGCACGTGTACCTTCCGATGGAAATAGGGAAGGAGATAGTTTGCTTGTGCTTACTCTGTTGGAATTTGTGAAAATACAACAATCATCTAACCAACTCCATCAGGATCAGCTTATCACCTGGGAACTTGGGCAAATGGAAAGGATCACCTGGGTACATGACCACCTGAAGGTATGTGAACTTCTTGAATTGCAAGAAGATACAACCCCATTTCGATACTTCAGCCCATGCCTCATCAGAGACTCTTCTTTTCCTTAGATTAGGGTTCATCCTGCAGATGTTTTCATAAAAGAAGGTGTCATTCACTCTTCTGAATTGATCCTCAGACCCCTTCATTGTCAGCTGAGGGAAGTATTGATATATGTGTTATGTTTCCTATTTCCCTTTGCATCAAACCATGGATAATTTCTCATGTCGGTTGCTACATAGGTGACGTATGATGACATATAGAACTTGCCAATAAATAGGACTATTTTCATCTAGGACTCTATCTCATCACTTACAAGACTGCTCCAATCAATCCCTTGGTCATTCTTCTTTATGATGACCATGAATTGATACATCCACCCTTAGAAGTCTCTCAACTTGAGGAGTCCAAATAATCAACTTAGCAGGGTGATGATATCACTAATTTCAAGGATGAAATCACTCCTAGTGATAAACTTGGGAAACCTATAGATAGATAGCTTGGCCTTGATCAAGAACTTTTTATTTACATTCCTGATGCAATCTTCTTGATCGTTGTCCTAGGCCTTCTGTATTGATTGAAGATTCAAATCAACATATTATTGAAAGTTGGGAAATCTTAAGAGGTCATCAAAGTAACCTCTGTCCAACTTCACTATGGTTTCTCCTGCTTGATTTCTCACTGAGCGGGAAGTTGAGTCATAATTGGAAGCACAGGCCAGAATGAACTCGGGGCATTGAGTAGACATTGGGAATCTTGCTGCAAGAGGGAGGCCACTATCTGGCTATTGACTTCATCCAGGGACTCTGAGAAGAATCCTTGATTCTGTTCCAAAATTCTTCCATGTCTATATTACCAAGCTTTGTGTCCCAAATGTTGTAATTGCAATCTATGTAGGAAGGGGAATCCATCTTCCGGTACTTGTACTTCATCTTTCCTGACCTGTCTGATTTATCCTTAGATTGTCCAAGATCCAACATGAGAAGTCTTGAAGAAAGAATGCCTAGATGACTTCTGGTTGAACAATCGGGCTTGAAAGCTTGCTGAGCAACCCTATAGACCCGCCACACTAACCAGACTTTGGGACTTGCAAAGCACTTTGTGAAACCCGACACACTGCAATGTATATTGGAAATTAGGTCGTGTCGAACACTTTGTGAAACCCGACACAAAGGCAAAACTCAAGGGATGTTAAGCACTTCACAAAACCCAATACAAGCGGAGCCAGGGTGATGTTGAACACTTTGCAAAACCTAATACAAGCAGAGCCAGAGGATGTTGAGCACTTGGAGAAACCCGATACAAGTAGATCCAAAGGATGTTGAGCACTTAGAGAAACTTGATACTCTGCAGAAGCTAAATGATGTCAGACACCCTATAAAACCTAAAACAAATACATTGGGTTTCTAGAAGTCAGAACACGTAAAATTTCCTCCAAGTTTTTAAGTTAGGATTTTTACATTCTTCTCAAAAATCAAAAGAGTATATCCCATGGGAAAAATAAGAAAACACCAAAGGGTGAATTCCAAACAAGAGGTTTCATGCGAATACAACAGAAATGAAGAAAACAAACCAAAACCGTAAACCTAGAGGGAAGAAAAGTAAAAGAGGAAAAATCCCAAATGAACACCTCAAAAACAACCCCAAAGACCTCAAAGCGGTAAGAAGAGAAAAATACCTTCAATAAATTCGAAAAATGGTCAAAGACGGATCATGAAATTGATCAAGAGGTTCAATCGGGTTTGGAGGTTGAAGGAACATGCACAAAAAATCCACGCAGTGAAAATATACCATGTAAAAATGACATGTAAAATCAAACTATTTATAAATCCCTAGCATTAATTACACCTCATCGACACGTGTGCCAACTACCAGAAAACTCGACATTAATGCCATGTCATCATGCTTGGAGTGTCCGAAAACCCGATACAAAGGTTTTACTATCAAATTGGGTTTCGGGAAACAACTGTCATGAAGCATGAGATGTTTGGATGTTATCAAGTTCTGAAAACCTGACACAAAGGATCATTTTAGGTTTTGGGTTTCGGGAAACAAGCAACATGGAGCATGCATTTTGCAAGGTATGTTCCGATGCTTCTGAGTTTCAAAACCCGATACACTAGCTTGTAATCGGGTTTTGGGTTTCTGGGAAACAATTGACATGAAGCATGTAAAGGATATGTTTCCATGTGATGGAAACCTGAAAAAACCTGAAAATATCCTTCAAAGGGCATTTTTAGGAGATTTTGTCAAAAAAATTCTATGGTTATCTCAATTTTAGCTGAAATCACTAAAAACGAGATAACAAGGCCCGAATCTACATCGGTGTTGGTATGAGGCATTGTATTAGGGTGTACCCCTTAACTTCACATTCCCAAAGTGATAAGGGTGCTGGTTTATTAGCTAATATACAACCAACCAGATTATTTATACTTAGATAAAACATTGATTCGGCTTATCCTTTGTGATATGAAATCCAAGCAGATCCATTTGGGTAGGAGTGTTTTGATGAAAATTATAAATAACATGGTTTGGTTTTGTATGACGGAAATTAATTGAATGCAATTATTTAGCTTCTTAACTAGAATATAGGAACAAGTAGATTTGAAAATTTCAATTTAAACACCAAAGATAAATGTTATTTGATAAAGAAACCGACAAATGCAATGTAAAGAAATGATTTTTTGAAGGGAATGTCTGTAATTTTTTTATTTTTGAGTTTTTAATTTTTACTATTGATTTTTACCTTTAGTGAAATACGAAATAGGTGATCCAAGTGGAAAACCTATAATTGTTAAATGGAGATAAGATGCAAAAATGAAAGCATAATTTTATAGGAATCTTGGTTGAGTAATAAGAAATAGACCACAAATATTGTCAATGATTTGAAGGAATCATAGGTGATTCACTAAAATATTTGGAGATTTCATAGAATTGTTAACAATTACATATAAGACAACCCTAAAATGATTCTAAATTAACTTTAGTGGAAAAGAAAAGGGGATATAGTCCCACCGGGTGTTCCAAAGTAATGTATTAGGTATATTTGTGTCTATGTTATCAAATGTGGAAAGTACATAAAATTTAAAATATGACACGATTTAATGATACTTGCATTAACAATTGAAATTTTGGGAAGATGAGAGGTGAATAGTGGATGAGTGCTCCTATGATGTACTAATTTTAGCAAAAACATGTCATGGTCATAACTTTTGATCCGGTGTCCATTTGAGTCCATTGCTTTTTTAAACCAAGTGTTTTAATGAGAAGAATGCACTAGTAAACCCTAATTACCATTTGGATCCATTTTCACCACAATTTTAGGCCCAAAATCTACCGTCAGGGCACAAAAGTTAGGATTTAAGTTGTCATTCAATTTTTTTCCTATTTTAGGGCATTAGTTGATTTTAGTCTCTCGCATGCATAGTAGGTTGGAATGTTATAAATCACACCCTAATTACCATTTGGATCCATTTTCACCACAATTTTAGGCCCAAAATTTACCGTCTAGGGCACAAAAATTAGGATTTAAGTTGTAATTCAATTTTTTTCCTATTTTAGGGCATTGGTTGATTTTAATCTCTTACATGCATAGTAGGTTGGAATGTTATAAATTAGACTAATTGAAGAATTTAGAAGATGTGTGGATTTTTTTTTACCATAAAAATAAGTATGTGAACTTACTAAGAATAACAAGTTCTTGTAAATTGTTAAAAATAGTAAATTTCACCATCTATTGTAGATTTAGTCAAAGTTAAGTAGATTTTGACCTGGAAAGTCCATTGGGAGTTGTTTTCTTATTGATGAAGAATTGTAATACATGATTGAATAACAAAGAGGTATAATCATTCTCTTTTGATTTCAAGATTTGTAGAGTAATGAGTATGTGTTAAGTTTGGGTATAATATCTAGTATCGAGAGAAAGTTCGAGTCTTGGTGGAAAAAAAAATAAATGGGAGGAAGAGGAGGCGGTATTTCCAAGATGAATAAATATTCGGGATCTTGAGAGACAAGTTACTTGCACTTGCTGCAATTATATCCTAGAGAGAAAATCGAGTGGAGATGACATAT
This sequence comes from Taxus wallichiana var. yunnanensis, assembly GCA_018340775.1. Taxonomy (NCBI): domain Eukaryota; kingdom Viridiplantae; phylum Streptophyta; class Pinopsida; order Cupressales; family Taxaceae; genus Taxus; species Taxus wallichiana. The sequence goes on along the minus strand of CM031239.1, from coordinate 394,735,383 downwards.
ATGAATAAGTTTGTGAATATGAGGAATCACAAGGACCACCCTTATATTTTAATGAAAGGATGATGCAAGCATTAGAAGGAAATAATAATGGGATAAGATTTTATTTTTGGAGTATGGAGGTAGCCTAAAAATAAAGGAGATGATCGACTAGTTGACTAGAATGGGTAAATGTTTTGTGTGGAAGGCTATGTCAGAGGAAAATAAGGTAAAATTTACATTTAAAGGTCATGCTATATGTTATGGTGGGATCATATACAAAATGAATGATCAAGAAATGGGAAAGAAAGGATTAGGACTTGGAGTAAGATGAAGAAGAATCTAAATGATAAATTTATCCCTGTGGATTATGCACAAACCCATTACAGGATTTCTCAGAATCTCAAAAAAACTTACAAACTATGTAAGAATACAAAAATGGTTTTTACAAGTTATCTATTTGCATAAAGCATGAATAAATAGAGGGAAAATGGTTATAAGGTATGCAAACGGATTAAAATTTTATATTCAAGATGAGATAAGCATGTACATCATCAAGATCATGGATGATGCCTATCAACTAGATTTAAATTTTGTAGAAAAACAAATCACAAAGTTGTAGGAGATCACTTGGGATGAATAGAGGGACCTCATCCTCCTTTCGGGATGAACTATTTTCAGTCAAGATAGAGGAGAAAACCTCATGGAGTTGAAAAACAAGAATATTCAAGACAAGATCTCCTAAATCAGTAATGAGGTAGAGGATTTCATAGGGACGAGAGAATATGTTGGCGAGAAGAGGATGGGAGGCTTCACAAAGACCATATTTTTGCTACAAATGTGGTGAATAAGGGAATAGGGAATTTGAATGCCCACATTATTATACACATGAAAAGAGGCAAGAACATCCTCCAAGATTAAATCTTATTGAAGATGAACAAGGAGAAGAAGAAGAACACATATAAATTCAACTAGATGTGGGAGAAAATCATTGATTAAAACGATAATGATTGCTCCAAGAAAGGAGGTCAAGGGGATACATGGCTATGTACAAATATTTTAGGATAATATGTAGTTCGGAGGAAGTGTACGTAATTTTATTATTGATGATGGTAGTTGTGAGAACATGGTTTCAAATGAGATGATTGAGAATCTAGGTGCGCATTGTGAGAAAAATCCTAACCATTACCGTATTACATGGTTTAAAAACAGAAATGAAGTTTTTGTTGATAAGAGATGTTTAAGAAAAAAATTATATTAGGAAAAATTATAAGGATGACATTATGTGTGATTTTATTCCAATGGATAAATGTCATATGCTACTAGACCAACCATGGAAATTTTATAGAAACATTATTCATGACAAGAAAAGAATTCTTATAATTTTTGGAAGAATGACACCCAATATATTTTGCTACCTCTTAAGTAAGAGGGAAATACTTAAAATATGTTATATCCAAAATAATTTTTGAAGGAGGAAAAGGGAAATGGGTTTCGTATGCACTAGTTACAAATAAGGATGAACATGCATGTGCACAAATACTAATAGAGGCAGCAAAATTAATAAAATAATTTTTCGATGCTATCACCGATGAGCTACAAAATGGGTTACCACCTATTAGAAATATTCAAAACCATATTCATTTTATCCAAGGTTTTTCACTACTAAATCAATAATCTTATAGGATGAGCCCCACATTGCATGCATATTTGAATAAATAAGTGTCGAGATCATGATGAAACATGTAGTAAGGGAGAGAGTGATTCTATGTGTAATTCCAACATTATTAACTCCAATGAAGGATGAAACATGGAGAATGTGCATGGATAGCATAACAATAAATAAAATTACAATCATGTATAGGTTCCCAATATATCACCTTCACGATATGATGGATGTGCTTGTTGGATCTAGGTATTTTACCAAGATTGATTTTGAAGTGGTTATCATGATTCGGATCATAGAAGGAGATGGGAAGAAACTAACATTCAAGACATGGAATGGATTATATGAGTGGTTGGTGATGGCATTGTTGTTATCTAATGTAGGTATCACTTTTATGATGATGATGACCACAAAGTGTTTTGGGAGTAAAATTGTAAGTTTGAAGTGTGGTTTAATTTGATGACATCTTAATTTTAAGTAAAAATAAAGAAGAATATTTGATGCATTTGAGGGTGATATTTGAAGTGTTGAGGAAAGATAAGCTCTATGCAAATTTAAAGAAGTGCATGTCTATGTAAGAGAGTTTAGTATTTTTGGGTTTAATTATTGTGGCAGATGGAGTACATGATGGACTCAAAAATATAAAGGAAATCATTGAATGGCCTACTACACAAAGTATAACAGATGTAAGAAGATTTCATGGTTTAACAACATTTTACACAAACTTTATTAAAAAAATTAGCAATATTGTATCACCTATAATAGATTGCACAAAAGGAAGGAGTTTTTGTTGAAAAAGGGATATGAGGATAGTTGTAAGTTCTTGAAATAGAAGGTGATAGAAGCACGTATTTTGGATCTACCAAATATTGATAAAGTGTTCGAGGTTGATTATTATGCCTAACATGTGTGTATTGGTGCTATCCTAAGTCAAGGCAGGAAGCCAAGACCTTTATTTAATGAGAAATTGAATTAGGTAATAAAGGATTATTCTACTTATGATGTGGAATTTTATGGAATTATACAAGCACCGAGGCATTTGAGGCATTATTTAGTGCGTAAGGAGATTTTGTTATTTACCAGCCACATAGTCCTAAAGTATGTAAATACACAAAAATAGTTGAATAGTAAGAATGAAGAGTGGGTATAATTTTTGCAAGGTTATAATTTTTATCTAAAGAATAAATTAGGAAAAACAACCAAGTTTTAGATTCATTGAGTCGGCTTGATGAGTCTATTTATGACTATGGAGAATGAGGTGGTTGGTTTTGAAGTAATAAAGGATTTGTATTATTTTGATTGTGATTTCAAGGTTATTGTTCAAATGTTAAGGATACCATTTTCAAGTGATGTAAGTGTTGGAAGTGTGTTTCACTTGTGTTGTCATTAATATCAAGTTCATTTATGTCACAATGATGGTCAGGTGATCTAGGTATGTTGGCTTGGTAATATAGGTATGTTGGTTGGGTGATCTAAGGGTCTCCTAAGAGGCATTTATGTTATTTGAGTCTCTTAAAGGTGGTATGAAGGTCAAACAAGGTCCATAAGGTGATTGATATGTGTCAATGATTCTGTAACATGTCCACATGGTCCGTTCATGAAGTATATGAGTCAAGTCAAGTCTTTCTAAGTCTTGGGCCTGGTACAAATGAATGGTATAAATCAAGAAAACATGAAAATTTACTCAATCCAAAGAAAGTTAAGAAATTTTGGATCACTATGAGGTGGAACAAGAGGTATAGAAAGAGATACAAGAGACAAACTAGGTTCATGAGACTGAAATAGGTCAGTATGGAGCTTTCTTAAGCCAATCCACAAGTAAGCAAGGTGTGAAATGTTGACCCAAGGTGTGATGACTCAAAAATAACATGGTGTGATCATGGTATTATGATTTATGGTGTGTAAAATTATTCTCACATAGCTTTTGAGGTGTTTTAGTCTTTTTTTAGGTCAACATAGTTCAAAAATTGAGAATCGAGACCAAAGGCCACCTAAATGAATATGGCATGGAGAGATGAAGGATGAACAGAAGAAAATATCACTTTAAGGTGTTAAAGGGATGTGTTATGAAATTTTGAGAAAAATTTCAGGAGATGAGTTCGAATATTTTGCAAGTTATGTAAGTTTTTCCAAAACTGGGTTTTTCAAAGTATATAAATTGAGCATCAAACTTCTTATCGGCCAAGAAAATTTTTGGAGCCTCCTTTGGATAAGTCATAAGAAACAAATATGTTATAAAATGGGATGATATTATAGTGTAAAAAATTATTTGTGTGATTGGTTGAATATTTTAGAAGTTATATTCACTTTTGTGAGCATGTTTGTAGTAGATGAAACCCCAGTTTGGACTAGTTATTGAAAATTGAGATGAATAGGTGTCCTAAATCAGATGTTTTACTCATAAACCTATTTGAACATGAAGAGGAATCCTTAGGTAACATTTTAATGTTATTTTGAGTTCATGATGCATGGTGGGCCCCATTGAAAAATAGGTATTTTGTGAAGATTTCAGTGTACAGACAAATATTGCAAAGGATAAAATTATCAAATTGATTGTGTATCATGCATTTAAGGTTATATTTTAGGTACATTAATCTATTTTATCACTCCTTTGATAATTTTTTTGAGATATAACTCATTTTTGGCCTTACCATTCAAACTAACAAGCTTGTGTGACTAGTTTTGATGATTAGAAATATTAATGCTGAAAATGCTCATTATTGGAGTGTAAGAAGTATGTGAAAAATCTTTATAGGTATGTTGTGATATGTTTGAACATTTTTGAGATATAAAAGTCATTTATTTCTTAAAGGTGATTGAGCCAAACCGTGGTTTTAGGCCTATTTGAGAAGCATGTTTGAATTGGTATGAAGATGAGACTTTATCCATTTAATATATGATATTGAACAATTTAACATGTTGTATACATGCAAATTGAATTTCTTAGGTGATGGGAGAATTGATAAGATCTTTTAAGGTGATTGACCACATTGTATGGAAGACAAGTTTTTGTGTTTTTAAGACTAGTTAGACTAGTTGCGAGAGATCGAAATTTTGAAAGAATTATACTATGAATTGGAACAATATGATAATTGGATGAGATAGTATACTTCAATATATTTCCATTTATATGTTAATTTCTTCATGATAAATATATTTTAGGTATGTATCAACTTAATTCTTGAAGACCAAATTTAGAGATGCTAAAACTAACTAGGAAAGTCTTGCAAAATCATGTTTCTTGATGATTTAAGATTTGAGTTGGATATTTTGGTAATTTTTAATTAAATTAGAAATCATAATATTAATTTTTATACACTATTTGGGTCATCAAGATAATTTGAAGTAGTCTAGTTAGATGATTTTTCAGGATTGGTTTTATAGAAGTTGATTTAGGCACACCTATGAGCCTAAATGAATATATTGGCTAATGTGGAATGTTTCTAAGAAAAAAATGATTTGAGTTTGTGGGACCATGTTCCATGTTAATACCAAGATGTCATACTTGTGTACAAGTTTAAGATCTAGAAGACAAAATCTGTTGTCATTCAAATCTCATTTCAAATTTAAGGCTAGCAAGTTGAAGAGTCAAGTGAACAAAACATTTTAGAGTCATCCTGATGAAGGTTTTTTTCTTTAAAAGGTGTTCCACATTTATGTGTGTTGAATTTTGAAAAAAATAAAATTTACTCTTCTTTTGAAGAAAACCTTTGCTTCAAAGCAAAAACCCCTGGAAGTATCTTCTAGACAGTGTAGTTAGTTGGTGTTATCATGAGATGGATGTGAGTGAAGGAAAAAAGGTGAAGTATTTGTTGGCTGCAATATGATTTGAATATTTTTAATCTGATTTGAATTCCAATAAAGAATATTTCTTAATATACCTTGTGTTCTTGATATGTTTTCATTTCTTGATGAACTTTATCTAATTGTGATCCAACATTAATGCATGTAATTTATGAGAGTGTATATTTGATATTTGAAATAGAAAAGTGAAAATATTTATTATACGACTGATTCACCCCACATCTCAGTCCTTTATCAATTCTAACAATTGGTATTAGAGCAGGCCCTTAGAAGTAGCTTTAACAAGCTAGAGGGAGATATTTGGTGACAAATATGGGATATATTTATCACTTAAAGAGGGGAGTAGAGTCTTGAAAGAGAAGCTGGATAAATTGATTGAATCAAAAGCAAAAATTCTCAATTATGTACTGAGAATCAACTCAAGGAAGCACTATGTGAGAAAGAAAAAACTGAAGAAGGATAATGAGGAACTTAAGAAAGAGTTCACTATCATGAAAATTAAGGTTTCATTCTTTAAGGAGAGATTAGAAAAGATGAATAATATGTTACAAAAGAAAAATGTATATGGTGATAGAATAGGTCTAGGTTTCATAGAAAATTCATGTAGTATAGAGAAAAGTAAAGGTGAATCAAATCAAGGATAAAATGGAAAAATGCATCCAAGCAAGGGAAATAGTTTAAAGCTTACATCTCATGGAAGATCATCTGTCAGGTAGCCAAATGCTTTTAGGCATGTTTCTTTTCATGGTAATTTCTACAAGTGTGGTGCTTATGGACACATGGCTAGTATGTGTAATCCTAATGTGGAAAAGAAAGAATATTCTAAAGAAGAAACTCAAGAACATCACTTTGAAGGGAAGAAGGAAGAGAAAAAATTTGACAAATATATGGAGTTGAGTGTTATCACTGTCATGAGAAAGGACATCTTGCAAAGTATTGCAAAAATGAGTCATCAAACATAAGGTATGTAAGAAAATTTAATGGCTATTTCTATGCTTGTGATGAATTTGGACACAAGGCTTTTGAGTGCAAAGGAAGGCAAGTGGAATGCTTTAGGTGCCACAAGGTAGGGCACATTGCAAGGTTTTATGATGTAGGTCAGCTGAAGAAAGAGATTCAAAGACCCAAGCAACAAGCTCAGAAATACAAGAAGAAGGGAGAAGCTAATCAAAATGCTAAAGAGGATTCCAAGAATGTGACTGAGAAAAATAAGGGTTCTGCTGTGAAAAATGAAGAATCAAAAAATAATGAACCAGTTAAGAAATGAAAAGAAATATTGAGAACTTCTTAGGTATCTATTTAAGATGCTCCATGATATATAGATTCAAGTGAAGACTTGGGGGTGGGGGCGGAGTTGGTTAAGTCAGTATGAGTTATCTCCTTGGTGTTGAGGTATATTTCAACATAGTTATTTTATAATTGTCCTAGTCTCAAGATATCATATTTTTTTAGATGTTATGAGCAGATATTGCATCATGAGATGGCCTAAGCATGGCTATTAGGTGTCACAGTCTATAAAGTTTCTCTATTATTATTCCAATGTATGCCGGTTGTATATTAGTGAGTTTGATTTATAATTCAAGGATCATGAAAGGTCAGGTATGAATGTTTCTAAGTTATGCTTATCATCTACATTTTGGTGCTTGACAAAAGTGTTGGTTTCTATCAAAATGAATAAAAGTTTGATGTCTTATGTGTTTAAGTATTGTTATAATAATGACTAACCTATGACAAATGATTATGAAGTTCAATATTATGATATCTCAATAATGTTATATGGAGGTGTCATGTCTATATGGTATCTCACAAAGGCATCTCAATTCATAAATAGTGCTCCAAGTTTTTCCTAAGTATGAAACGAATCTTGAAAGGGTATTCTCATTTCCTAGTGAATCTTCTAAAAGTTTCAAGAGGACTGAATCTATGTCTTTGTCTTCAAACAATCATTATTTATGTATTCTATCCAAAATTTGTTTTACTCCATATAATACAGTATTGAAATTATTGGCTTATATCTTTAAACAAATTGATTTGTTTTTGAGGATGCATTAAGCCAAGGAACAATTTTCAAGTTCATGAAACCGTCTAAGCATGTCGACATGTCTTTAGGGAAAAAAACATTGATTCCAGTAAGAAGACACGATGATCTTCAAGATGTAATTGATACAATGATTTGTGAGTAAGAGGAGATTTGGTGATGGGTTGTCTTCATGAAAAGAAGATACAATGCACTGGTTTTGTCTTGTGTGTTAAAAATTGAAGGTTTGAGTAAACATGGTGTAGAAAGGGCAATATGATAATCTATAGATATGTTGAATATAGAAGAGTATACTTGAAACAGGCCTAATAAATAGCTTTTGAGGACAAATTTCATGCTCATAGGTATTAGTAATTATTACATGTCATCTAGTAGTAAGATTTTATGTCTTTAGAATATCAAATAGTGTGTTAAGGATAGTTGGAGAAGTATCAAATGATTAAGGTATGAGAATGACTACTAGTACAAGATATTATCTTAATAATTTGAAAGGAATGTCAAAATTGTGATTCTCTTTCCATGAGAAGTTTCCAAACATACATTTACTATACATGCAAGAATGGTGTCTAAGATGAATGCATGTAGAAATTTTTTTCATGTTACTTTTTGAGTGATCTTGAGTATGTTTGATTCATGATTTTGATGATAATATCAACCTACATGTATTACAGTCCTTAGAGAATTTTTTTGATGGTTTGTACCTAGAAACCCTTGTCTCGATCAGTCATGATAAGGAAAGAGTTATATGGTCAAGTATCAAGTATATAATGTACTTAATTCTTGCATTATGTCAATAAAATTACAAAGGATTTGACCTCAAGATAAACCTTTTCACAAATCAATACCCATAACTCTTAATTGTGTTCAAATTGGAACACTCTTCGCAGGTATCTAAAGAAAAAATTAATCTTTGTGAATGAATGGAAAAATTTAGAACCATTAAATAACATGATAGAGTTAGAGGATGGTCTTCCACACTCATATCATTTTTAAATTTTTATTTTCATAAATTTTAGAGATATAAATTTAATTAATAATGCTCTTAGGAATGCCACAGTTCTCATAACCTTGTTCCTAGGGTTTATGATGCAGTTTTGATCAATTCTTAGTTTCTTATCCAATCAAAAAATTCAAATGTTTTAAATGAACCTTTTTCTTCCTCATAGGAAACATATTGAAAAATATTGTTTGCAATTAATCTCATGTGTCTAGATAATTTCATGACATAAATCTTGAAGTTTTGTGAAATGACTACATGTATCTGGTTTGATGTTTTTGAATGTTCCTTTTTTATTCAATCTCAAATTAAATACATTGTAACTCTTTCCTTCGTATTTGTTAGTGTAAAATTTTTCCAAAGGAGATCATGTTACATATACAAAGCAAGAATATTCATGAGGTATAATGATCCTCCAAAGTGTTGTGAACTATCTCAACACTATACATGGTTGCATATTGAAATATGTTAGTATAAATTTTTAATGAGGAAAAGAAAAAAATCCAATTTGTGAGAAGTCATGAATCTCAAAGAACCTTTGATCTTGTAGGGTGGGACATGAACAACCAGAGAATACTAAGTGGGTTTCAAATTTTTGAAAGGAATTTAAAATTTTTATGGGACATAGACAAAGTGTAACTATTTTATTCGAATTTGTTAAGGAATACTAACTGGGAAAAAAATGTGTAACTAAAATATATGATGTGTATGTGAAGTTATGAAATATTGAACAGAAGCTGAGATATATATGAAATGTATGAAGAATTTGAAAAGGGTTGGCACTTTCAAGGACTGCAATGGTGTTGTCTACATGACATGAAGAGGTTGAAAAAGGTTTATCAATGTGCATATTATTATGAAGTGTACTAATAGGAGGATACGGATGGTCTTGGAGTTGTGTAAAACTTACTTGCAAAGACTAAAACAATGAGCATTGTGATAGAGTATGAAGCCATGAGATTTTACAATCATGTTGGGGGAATTAAGAGCTAACTATAGAAGGTGTTAAGAATTTATTATCAGAGCGAGAAGTGTAAATTAAAAGTTGGAGAAGGGAACAAAATTGAGAGTCATAGTGAGCATATTCAAGTACAAATTCAAACAAAGAGATATAAGTCAAGATTTCATGGCTACAGGAATGGAAATATTCAAAGTAAAATGCTTTGATTTATTTAAAGTTGTCACTATTTCAAGTGCTTACAGTAGGTTAGTGGTGTTGATCATCATGTCTCCTATTTGTTACAAGATGAATATTTCTTGACTATTATAGTATGAAGGATGAGTATATATAGAAACCAAAAGTTTAAAGTCAAAATGACAGTTAGGTAGTGAAGAGCTCAAAATATGAATGTGAAGAGTCACCTCAAGCTCAACCTAAGACTCGAAGCAACAAGATGTAGATTTTGAAATATCACTCTTAACGTTGAAGAACCCAAACCAAGGATGATATTATGAAAACAAAAATTGAGTATGAAAGAGAAGAGGATTACAAGAACAAAGATGATGAATAATCAAACAAGTGAATGGAGGGATTTTTAAAATGCAAATGAATAGAGTTGATGTTTAGGAGAAAAAGTGTAATAATAAATATCCAAATCCAAAATTTCTTATCTTGACCTAATGATAAATAGTATCAAACCAAGTATTTCATGTGTTGGAGAAAAACATAGATAAAATAGATGATAGAGTTTTGTTTTCTCCAAATAAAAGTGAAAATGTGTGGTACAAGGTATGTTGTATGATATATATGTTTTTGCTAAAAGATTTTCCAAGTCTGTTTTGAGCCATATAAGTAAAAGAAAAGGTATGCCATGTTAGTACAATGAAAATAACTATAAAAAAATGATCTTAAAATTCGATACTTCTTTGAAAAAGGTTTTGTTTGAAATGAGGAACAAGTCACATATGCAAGAACAAGTGGTTTGTTTCTATATATCATAATGAAGATGTGTGAATGCTCAAATGAAAATTATGAAGGTAAGAACTCATTTACTCTTGAAAAAGCTATGTTTTTTAAGATTGGATGAGAATCCATAGGCCGTAGGTGATGTTAATGAATGGTGAATGTTTCCTATGAATATTTATTTATATTCTAGTTTCACTCGAAGGTTAATTAAGATAAATATGGCTTTGTAAAAGCACTTGAGTGTGTCCTTTTGTCTCTCTTGATACAATATGATACAACTTATCCTTCACAAGGTCCAATACAATATTATAGTGTTATGTGTAGAGAAAAATATTTTCATGAATGCAAATGAATATCCATAATAGGTGAGTACAAGTTTTTCTTCTAGGGGATGTTATTGATCTATTCATGAAATTATGAGGTGTGATAAAATAAAAATTATTTTTGTTATTACAAAAAAATAAGTTATGAATGTGTAGTCACGGTAGGGATCTTCAACAGAATAAAAGTATGTTACGGTGATAGGAAACCTATTCAAAGAGGTCTGACTAAATGGTGTTTTCCAGACTATTATTTCCTTCTTTACCTATTTTGGGTGACTTATAGGTATAGTAATTCCTAAAATGGGCTAGGTGATTTGTAGGAAGGCTTAAGGTGACTTAAGACTTGAGGAATTAATGAATTTTCAAGTGCATGAAACCTTGCTATGAGATATTAAGAAATATGTTGAAGAAAGATCATTATAAGGAAGCAAATAGTGAGAGAAAATCCTTTACTATGACTATGCTCTTGAAGAATGAAGATTAGGATGAGTGCATCTTTATGGAGTAAAAAATTATTGTTATTTAAAGAGAGGAACAAGTATTAAAAATACATATGAGTCAACATGGTGGATTACCATCTAAGGGGGAGAGTATTGGATGTCCAAATTAGGTCACTATATTCTTCTCATGTTGTTTTGGAGTTAAAGTTAGAAGAATCAATATCCAAGGGGGAGCTATGTTTGTGTAACTTGTCTTTCTCATGTCTTGATGAGTTTGGTTATTTTGATTCAGTGTTTTCCATGTTAATTCCATCAATTCCTTTTTCATAGATGTCAAAGGGGAAAAGTGTGTTTAACATCATGCGAATGGGGATGTCCAGTGTGTATAAGTTCATAGTTGCTATTATTGAAAAAGGAAGGGTTTTTGTAAGTGTGCTTAACTTGTGTTGTCATTGACGTAAAGTTCATTGATGTCACAATGGTCCATGTGATCTAGGTATGTTGGTTAGGTAATCTAATGGTCTCCTAAGATGTATTTGTGTGACTTGAGTCTCTCAAATGTATTATTTAGGTCAAACAAGGTCCATGAGGTGAGTGAGATGTGTCAACAAGTCGTAACATGTCCACATAGTCCATTCATGAAGTGTATGTGTCAAGTCAAGTATTTATAGTTCTTGGCCTAGTACAAATGCATCACGTAAATTAAGAAAACATGAGAATTAACTCAAAAAAAAATTAGGTTAAAAATATTTTGCATAATTATGAGGTGGAATAGAAGGTGTAGAAAGATCTAAAATAGATAAATGAGGTTCATGAGACTAAAAGCAGTCAAGTAGTGAGCTATCTTAAGCTAATCCCCAAACAAACAAGAAGTGAAATGTTGATCCAAGGTGTGATTATGTGAAAACCAAACATGGTATGAGCATGGGATGATGATATATGGTGTTTACAAGTTTTCTCGGGTAGCTTTTGAGGTGTTTTAGGCACTTATGTAGGTCAACATAGTTTAATAACTTGGAATCGAGACTAAAGATAACCGAAATGAGATGGCATGAATTAAAAACAATATGACTTGGAGGTGTTATAGGGATGTGTCCTTAAAGTGTGAGAAAAATTTTAGGAGCTAAAGATGAATATTTTGCAAGTTATATAAGTTTTTCCAAAAATGGGTTTTTAAAGTATGCAAATTAAGCATCAAACTTATTAACAATTAAGAAAACTTTTGAGACTCCTTCGGATAAGTAATAAGAGAAAAAATGGATTAAATTTTGTTAAAATATGGTGTAAAAATTATTTTAGGGATTGGTTGAGTATGTTAGAATTTTTATCAACTTTGTGAGGATGTTTGTAGCCCTCCAAACCCCAGTTTGGACTAGTTTTGAAAATTGAGTTGAATAGGTGTCCTAACTCATTTTTTTTTCTCAAAAAATTATTTTAATATAAAGAGGAATATTCAGAACACATTTCCATGTTATTTTAAGTTCATGACGCATGGTGGGCCCCACTGAAAAATAGGTATTTTATGTAGATTTCAGGTACAAACAAATATAACAAAGGATAAAATGCTAAAATTTATTCTGGGTGATACATAGAATGTTATATTCAGGTTAATAAATATATTTGGATCAATCCTTTGATAAAATTTTGAGATACATCTCAGTTTTGGCCTTACCATTAAAACAAGCAAGCTTGTGTAACTAGTTTTCATGATTAGAAGGATTAACGATGCAAATACTCATTCTTGGAGTGTAAGAAGTATGTGAACACTCTCTGAAGGTATTTTTTTATATGTTTTTATTTTTTTTCAGCTAGAAAATTCATTTCTTTCTTAAAGGTGATTGAGCCAAAACTACTCTTTTAGGTCTATTTGAGAAACATATCTAAATGGGTATGAATCCAAGACTTTATACATTTAATCTACGATACTAAATTATTTAAATAAATTTATACATAAAAATTGAAGTGTTAGAGGTGATATGGATCTCTAATAAGTTCTTTGAATGTGTTTTACAACATTTTATTGAAGACTAGTTTTGTGATTTCAAGACCAGCCCAAACCAGTTGTAGAGATCCACATTTTTGGAAGCCTTATGCCATGAATTGGAATAGTATTAGAAGTGGATGAGATAGTAGACTTCATTATATTTCCATTTATATGTTACTTTCCTCATTATGAAAATATTTGAGGTATGTATAACCTCAATTCTTGAAGACCAAATTTAGAGATGTTGAAACCATCCATGCAGGTCTTGTAAAATGGTGTTTCATGATAAGTTAAGACTTAATTTGGATATTTATGGTAAATTTTAATGAAATTAGACATCATAATATTCATTTTTATATATTAATTGGGTCATGAAGATAAGTGGAAGTGGTCTAGTTAGATGATTTTTAGGACTATTTTTGTAGAAGTTTGATTTAAGCACACCTATGAGTCTAAATGAATATATTGGATAATGTGGTGAGTTTCTAACCATAAAAAAATATTTGAATTTTTGGGACCATGTTACACATGAATACAAATATGGAATACTTGTGGACAAGTTTGAGAGCTAAAAGACAAAATATGAGCTCATTTGGAGAAGAAGACAAAATCTGATTTCATTCAAATCCCAATTCAAATTCAAGGCTAGGAAGTTGAAGATTCAAGTGGAAAATGAAGTGTAAGATTCATATTCATTAATTTTTTGTTATTTAAAAGGGTGTTCCACATTTAGGTGTGTTGAATTTTGAAAAAAATCCCTTTTCTCTTCTTTTAAAGAAAACCTTTCTTTGCGAAGTAAAAACCCCTGGAAGTCTCTTCTAGGTCAATAGTTGGTTGGAGTTTCATGAGGAGGATGTGAGTGAAGAAAAAATGGTGAAGTCTTTATTGGCTGTAATATGATTTTAAGAGTTGTAATTTGATTTGAATTCCAATAAAGAATATTTCATAGTATACCTTGTGTTCTTGATATGTTTGCATTTTTGATGAAATTTATCTAATTGTGATCCAACATTAATGCATGCAATTTATCAAAGTGTATATTTCATTTTAAATAGAAAAGAGAAAAGATATCACATGACTCATTCATCCCCCTCTCAGTCCTTTATAAATTGTAACAATGGGTGATGTGTAGAATGAGTACCTTTTAAAGGAAGAATATCTATTTAAGGGATGAAATTTATGTATTCTATTTGGGCTATGAGAGATAATATAGTGAAAGCGATACATGGCGGAGGATGGACTAGGAAATTTCATAAGGATAAAACTATATATTTGGTAGAAGGAAAATACTATTGGAAAAAAATTAAAAGATATGTGGAGGGGTGTACAATTTTCCTAGTCTCGAAAGGCCATGCATAGAATATAAGGTTGTATACGCATTTCCTATTCCCAACGACTGTGGATAGATTTGAGTATTGATTTTGTTTTGGAATTACCAAAAACACAAAGAGGTAATGCTTCCTCTTTTTTGGTTATTGATAAGTTCTTTAAGACGGTTCTTTTTATTTCCGTAAGAAAAGTAGTGAAGTAAAATTAGTAGCATATTTGGTTCTTAGATAATTTATTAGGTTTCATGGTGTTCCAAAACCATTACTTCAGATAGGGACACAAGGTTTTTAAATCATTTCTAGATGACTTTATGGAATACATTGGGAGATAAAATACAGTTCAGTAGTTCATATCATCCTCACATTGATGGGAAAAAAGAGATGGTAAATAGGAGTTTATGAAACTCGTTAAGGTGAAAAGTTGTGGAAAAGCCAAAACAATGGGACTTAGCATTACCACAACCTGAGTTTGTTTATAATAGCTCATTAAAGAGATCCACAGAAATTGTCCATTTTATATTGTGAATGGGAGTAATCCAAACGGGGTATTAAATTTGGTGAAGCTACTAATTGATGGTAGAGTCGGTGATGATACGAAAGCATTTTCTAATCATATACAACAATTATAGGAGAAATGCAAAAGAAGCTATAGAATAAAAATGATAAATATAAGGAGATAACATATGTGAATAGAAAGAGAAAGGTGTTTATAGTGGGTGAGTTGGTTATGGTATAATTTTGAAAGGGAATGTTTATAAAAGGAACCTATAACAAGATGAAGTACAAGAAGATTGGTCCCTACAAAATCATGAAAAATAAATGATAATGCTTATGAGGTAGAATTTATAGGAAGTTTTGATAATCATTTAGTGTTTAATGTTTCATAATTATATTATTTTCATGGGGATAGTGAATACAAGGATGTTATTCAAGCGTAGTAGATTGGAGGCAACATGTTCGATGAAGAAGAAATAAGAAGTTTATCAGATTTTAGACAAGAAAATAGTTCACATGGGACATGGGAAATACAACAGATATTTGGTACATTGAAAAGCACTTAAACAAGAGGAAAACATATGGGTCACATAGTGGGAGATGAAGAAGCTATAAACAGATAATTGGTAGAAATTTGAAGAAGACATCTTGCAGGAGTTGCATTTTTTTCAAGCAGGGGAGAATGATGCACTAATTTTAGAAAAATATTGAGATGGTCATAACTTTTGATTTGGGTGATTGGTTTCAATGATTTGAACACAACAATAAAAATTCCCTACAAATTGGATCCATTTTCGAGTAAATTTTTAGGCCCAAAATCCACCATCTGGGGTCTAAAAATTAAGATTTAAGTTGTAATTTGATTTTTTCTTATTTTAGTGCATTAGTTAATTTTAGTGTGTTGCATGCATAGTACATTAGAAAGTTTTAAATTCCTCTAATTTAGGCATGTAGAAGATGTGTGAAAAATTTTGTGCCCATACGAATAAGCATGCGAACTTACTAAGAATATTAGGTTCTTGTAAACTACTAAAAATAGTAAATTTCTCCATCTAGAGTAGATTTAGTCAAATTTAGTTAGAGTTTGATTGGAAACTCAAGTTGGGAGTTTTTTCCTATTTATGAAGCATTATAATCCATGATTAAATAACGAAGAAGAATTTTTATTCTCTTTTGAGTTCAAGATTTGTAGAGTAATGAGTATGTGTTAAGTTTGGCTAAATTATCCTCCTTTCGCTTTGAGTGAAGATACCTACAATCAAATAAAACTACAAAAATGATATTAGATAAAATGGGAGGATGAACTACTCAGAAAAGAGTGATTCCTAGAATCCAAAGGGTCTTCTTTGGAGGACATCAACTTGTTTTCATACAATTAAGTGAGTTGATAAATATCATAAGATAAGTAATGATAATGAAAACGATGGAGGATAAAACTCCGGTGAAATAAAATATATTTTTCATCTTCATTAGTGGCATAGGAAAAAGTTGAAATTTTTAGATGGATTCAAAGTATTCATACATGTATTCTACAGTTTCTTTTTAGATTTCATGAAGGAACTTGAGCTTTTCCTCAATTTATTCCTGGTAGGTACGAATATGATAATGCACATAGTAAGCTCATGAAGGATGTCAAATTGTTCCCAAACGAAGGGTTCTTGGATGATCAAGTGATTTTTACACTCATGATTGGATGAGACTCACCTAGAATAGTCATCTACAACAAAAACATGCTTGCAATAGACAAGTTTATGAATGTAGATAATATTTGATAAAATTTATGGATTTTGATAAAGGGAGTTAAAGAACAAAAATTTTAGGTGATTCAAAGGAATCACCCGCAATTTATGGGAATCACATGTGATTCAAAGGAATTGTTGGTGATTTAAGGGAATGTTGGGAAATTCCTATTAAATTGACTGATTTCCTTGAAAAATGATAAATTAATGAAAATAAAGAATTAGATGGATTGTTTATAATTGCTATGAGATAAGAATAATGATAAACCTGATAGAATATTACCTTAAAGTTTGGAAATAGGATGATGAATGCTCATAAAGGTTAGTTTATTTAACAATGTTGACTTGTTGATTATCCGACAATTGAAAGGCTTATGAATGCATAAAAACAATATGATGTGGTTCCTAGGAGTATTAGAACTTCATTGCATTACTTGGGGATTTTGAAGTGACAAAATGGTTTCCCACAATTTTGAATATTCATGAGAGGAAAGGATAGAATACAATTAAAAAATCCATAAAAGAGGAGTTCAAACTCTTATTTATAATCACTGAAATTTGTTTAGAATCATCGACGATCCAAGAAATTCGAAGAAGGAATTTAGAATTGGTTTCAACAACTCCGAAAAAAAATTTTCAGGTATGGGGATGAGGAAACATTACTAGGGAGGGGGTTATGTGAGCTTGGGAGGTTAGGATGAAATAAGTTAGGGATGGTTAGATATGGTTTTGTAGGTTTTGGTAAGTCAATATGATTTAAAAGGGAGGGTAATAATAGATTTTACAAGGTGAGGAGGATGATTTTTATAGTTTTTATAGAGTAATTTTAACATGTGGGGGTAGGCAGGTGACAAAATCCTATTGTCTACAAGATTTTTGTAGGTGCCCAATTTAAAATATATACTTTTGTGTGAAACACTTTGCTAAACATTTGTTCTCCAATTTCGCAATGGAAACAATGCAATAATCCATCTATGTGATAGTCCTGATTATGATGTTCTACAATTCCATTCTAGTGGGGAGTATAGGGAATTCAAGTGTTGTGTGATGTCGTGCTCCTTCAAAAATGCCAATAATTTCTTATATGTGAATTCCAAACTCGATATGAGTAGAGGACAAGTAAGGGATGCCCATAATACTTGAATAACTCTCTTATAGAAGATCTGAAAATTAGCAAATGTTTCACTCTTCTTTCAGAGAAATAACACCCATTTCTTAGGGAATAGTCATTAGTGAACAACAAGAAATATTGATATCCATAAAATGAAGAAAGAAAGGTTCAGACGCACCGATCGATATGTATGATCTCGAGACGGTTCTTGCCATGGAATGTACTCAACTCAAACAAATCCCCATACTATTTGGCCTCTAGACATCCAGGAAAAACCAATGTTGAGATGGAAGAGAGAGACAATTTATTTAATGAATAAATTAAGGCACAACATGCCAATATATACAAGCAAAAGAAACAATCTACGTATTTTCTACCAATGAATTGTCACATAGGTGGACGAACTACATGCCACGTAGGAATAACCAACATCGATGAAAACAATGTTATTAAGTCTCGCTAACATTTTACACAATAATAATACTTTTTCTAAAACCTCTTCACAATATTTATGAGAATCAATTTCATGTAATCCAAACAGCTTACATAATGTAATATGAAGGTTTTTCAACCTAATTCAAAGTTCACATTATTTTCATACCAATTACGTAATCATGTTGAAAAAAACACGAGAAGATAATTCCGACGTGGATTATTTCATAGTAGCTCCTCCACTAGAAATATAAGTGGATAAATACAATCCTATTGATAGTATCTCAAGTGTCACATACGGTGCACACCAGTTATACAATGCATTTAATTTTTAAAATTAAGAGATTCCTCCATATGAAGATGAGCCATATCAGCCTATGTTCATTCTCACATATAACCATTATTTCACTAAATTTCGGCATATGAAAATAATGGACTTTAGTTAAAGATATACTGAACCCATTTTTAAGTTTTCCGGATTTCAATTTTTAAAACATAAGATGCTTTATATTGAGATATTGTACAACAACAAACAATGTGGCAAGTTTTTGTCTCATAAAATAGGAAAGGACTATATAAAATTATTTAAAATAGATCTTTAAACCTACCGAAGTAAAATTAGAAATTCTATATTTTTATTTAGTAGAACCACTTGTACATATTATCCCACCATTATGACATTCCATATGATCACATTCCTTCAAGAAATTTATTCAAGTTGTCTACATTATTTATGTTTTCTATAAGGGAGTGTTTGACTACAACATTTGATTTTTTTTTTCATTTTTGTACATATATCACAATGTATGTCCATGCATGTTCCTAAAGATCTAAGAACATGAAGTTATGAACATGTTGGAAATTACTTTAGGTGATAAACTACGTAAAATATGAGAAGGAATGAAAGGTGTAACATTGAAAGAAAAAACCAAAACCAATCCAAATTATATTTTTATGCTCTAACACACTTTTTTTTTTTATATATATATTTGTAGTGAGCTATTTATATGTATGTCTATTGAAAAACAAACATAGATAGAAGTAGAAGTAAAATTCAGAAAATAAATTCTAACTCAATATAACATCCAATTTTGATATATAATGTCTTAAAAAAAAAAAAATTACGTAACATAGAAGTGAAAATGGAAATTTTTCAATTCCTAACATGTCATACATGATTGTAACTTATGTTATTGTACTAGTTTTCAACTAACACAGATCTATATGTCTTCTCTAGAATGAAACATCATGACTTCATTAGGATTTCTCAAGAAATTAAGAATTTGATTTTAAAAACTTTCAATTTGAATGTAGTTAATCGACAAACATTACATACATGTAATATCCAATCATACTTCTTATCAAAATAACCTATGAATCTCTCAACTTATTATCATAGTATTATGTACCACAAATATTTATTTGTAGCTTTTTTTTATTTTTGTAAAATTCAAAGAAGATAAAATACTTAAAATTTTCAACAATTACTAGATGATCATCTATTAAAAGTGGATAATAAATTAGTCTTTTAATGTGCTAAATAAAAATTTATCATGTGTAAGCACATTACATCATTCACAAGTTAATACACACAAGTTTTTAAATGAGTATAATTCGAAAAATATGTGTCGAAGGCATGGAAATAGTCTTTTCATTATAAAATTTCAATAAAAATGTGAAACAAAACCTTGATTTTATTAGAGTTAACAAAATCATTGCTAAAATACATCACATTCCATTTCCCATATATTGCAAAATTTATTTCCGAATTACAATACATATTATTTTGTTGGTAAAAACCATTAAGAGGATTATCAATATTGTAGGCAAAAAGAGGAGGTACATTGAAAGGGAATCCTAATTTAACTTTGTTATAAACCATGATGATTTTAGCACAAAATGTGAAAAAATTATACATTTTAAGGGTCACCAAGTATTCCTTATACCATATTATGAGCCTTCATGCATCCATGGTCACATGTAGCCTATCCATTTATTGAAACAAATTTTAGAAGTTCGTAATACATGATAGCCATGACATATTATTCCATTAATAAATTATAAGACCGTGGAGAAAAAAACTATTGTAAGTATTAAAATTCTAGATAGGAAAACATGTACTGAAAAAAAAAAGAGGATAAAATAAAATTCTTCCAATTCGATCCACATAATAAAGTAAAATGATAAAAAATGGATTCGAAATCCTAAAATGGATCTATGGAAAGTATAACATGAGAAAATTCGCCCATGATAATAAGATTAAGCACGATGGAAATAAATTTACTTTTTGTAGCATTTCTCCGTGACACTCACAAAATCGAAACCAAAAACACACACACAAAAACTTGGGTAATATTTTCTATAAATACTTACGAACACAACACTTAGAGATCAGTTAATATAACAACAAAATGCATGATATACTCACATAAACAAGGAACCACTCACTATTTAGATAAGAGAAAGAAATTACACCAAATGTAAAGAGGATTCATAATACTAAACCTACATTTACAAGGCTTCTATATGTGACATACCATCATGTGCACTACAAATTTTACCTCCCAAAAAAAAAAACAATCCTAAGTAGATTTTAATTATGCTAGTACAAAAACTCCACTACAATAACATCATACCCCTTATTCCTCCATTTATACCACACCCTTAT
This sequence comes from Taxus wallichiana var. yunnanensis, assembly GCA_018340775.1. Classification (NCBI taxonomy): domain Eukaryota; kingdom Viridiplantae; phylum Streptophyta; class Pinopsida; order Cupressales; family Taxaceae; genus Taxus; species Taxus wallichiana. The sequence goes on along the minus strand of CM031239.1, from coordinate 394,714,476 downwards.
ACCTCCATTAATACTATCTTTAAATTCCTTTGGTTCTTCCAATGGAACAAAAGACACATACCCTTTATTAAACACACCCTATCCCTCTAATAAAAACTATGCAATCTCACCTAGACACATAAACTAAAATTTGCATACAACACTCACAACAATAAATTTACTCTTATAATTTATTCAAGGAGAAATACAAGAAAATAGATATTTACTAAAAAAAGAGTGAGGAATGGATTTATGTATAATGTACGTGGATTACAATACTTAAATACTTGTTATGATTATTGTTCGCATCCGTTTTAAGGTACATAAGTTTGTTTCATTTTTTAAATCAAAATATGAATTTATTCTTTGAAATAGACGTGTTTACTTATGAATACACCCCACTTTATTTTTATTACATATATAAAGGTTATCCTCAGTTTGTGAGCGAACAACTCGAATTTCTAGATTACCCATTCAATAAATCTTAAAAAATAAGAAACTATTCTATTTAATATCTGAATATATAAATGAAAGAACCATATTAAGAGGTCATTTTGTCATGCATTTTTGTAATCGAAAAATTAAAATTTTCAAGCATGACAATTAAGCCCATAAGGCAAATGTTTCTCCCAAGTCTTCCCAAATCCCCTTTCGGTGATTTTTCTTTGATGTCATGACCATATAGAGCTTACAACTACTCCAAATATAATAAATAATAATGTTAAAATTATCAAAGTGATATTTCAAGGTCAGAAATTCCATTCAAAGAAGAAGAAAATGAGGACTTTCTCTTCGTTAGGCTCAAAAAGGCTAGTTTTTGCAATTTTAAGGTAGTTGTGCATCCTAAGGGAGGGTTTAAAGAGATAATAACCATCTGAAGGTGGTATTGGAGATTTTGAGGATTTTGGAAGTGAATTAGGAAAATTTAGGGAAGATTTGTAGGTTTATGAATTATTTGTACAATATTAGGTTTTTTAGGTGTAAAGAGTATAAAGCTAAAATTTTAACCTCAACTTCATTAGGTGAATCAGAGAGCTCTATAAGGAGTTATAAGTCAGTAAAATAGGAAATGTAAATTTGGAGTAATTATGTACATGGCTAAAGCTTCACATTTTTACAACACATGTACTGTTTCTCAAGGAAGCTCAATCTGTGCGCAGCACACCATGTTGTCCCAAAGAAAAAGGGGACAATTTTTAATATTTAATCCGATTCAGATTTTGAAACATATCCCATTATTTTTAATATGGTATTTGGAGTAAAAATCATATAAATTTTCATGTGAAAATACCATCTAGAGCTTCGTCAAGTTGTCTCTTACGTAAGGAGTTAGTCGGACTTAGTCATTTTTCTGAGTGATACATGTCACCTCATGGTGAGGGAATAATTTTGTGTCCCTCACATCCCTTTTATAATGCGTTAGAGGGGAATTTTTGTTCCCCACAACATACCTTCCATCTCTTTCTTGATATGACCTATCTCAACACTATGAAGACCTTATCCAACTATAATCACCTCCCCCATATTGCATCCTAAGAGTGACATAGGGTGTCATGTAGAGGCCACATATTATTCTCAATATTTTCCCCATTCCTAATGGGATAGAGGTTAATTTCCCCCTCTCTATTCCCACTTAAAATTCTTCATGTTGCTAGATGATAACTTTGAGGAGCTAGGGCACGTTTTCCCCATCTCTCCATCCTTACACTACAAGGTGCCACTTGTCCTCATCTTGTTAGGGAATATTTTTATGGCCCCATTATCCCCATTATAAAAAGGAACAAGGGGAAAAAACATTTCACCCCTGCCATATCATCCAAAATCCTAATTTGAAGTTATATTGTTCTTGCACATTTGTGAATGAAAAAGACTCTTAGGTAGATTAAGTTTTTGAAATAATGTGTTTCAAAATCAATATTTCTCGAGTTTGACCTTCCATCCATTTTTGAAGCCATTAAACCTATAAAATCAACATAACATAGTAACCATGTTTTACACCACATTCCAAACCAGCCATGACTGTTAAAACAAATATTTTTGCAAGTTTGTCCATCAAAAAAGCTAATTGCACCAACTTTTGAATTGATTTATCTCCTCTAAAACTCCTTATTAACAACGAATATCCATGCCTCAAATGGTTTCCATTATACATAAAAACTTTAAATATTTTCCCTATATGATTCTTATTCATTTTACAAGAAATCTAATATGTGAAACATGATGAAAATGTGAGCATGATATGACAAGTGCAAATCGAATCGGATGACAATGTTTTCATTGCAAATAGAAAGTGGTACATGCATAGTATAAAAACTAGATATTTTTAAGTACACCTCCATGATAAAAAAGTAATCTCTGTAAAAATGTCAAGCTCTAATAACTCGGCATATTCATAAAAAGTGGAAAATGGAAAACATGGTAAAACTAGAAATTTTCCTAATTTAGTACATTTTAAAAAAGTAACTAAAAAAACTTACTAAAAATGGTAAAGCATAATCAATTGAGTTTAAGTTACTATTCCATGAGATTATAAATATCAAATATGAGAAAAAAATGCAAAGTATCACAAAATTATAGGTCCTGGTCCCACCTGTTAAAAATAGAAAGTCTCAGTCATCAGTGGAGAAAGTTATAGTTGGCTATATTTTGACTCCTCTCATTACTTTTTTCCATTCTCACATGGTTTTAAGGTTACCATGTATCTCAAAAAGGTAATTCACGCATTACTATGATTCTGAAGCATTGTTTTGATCACAATTGTATAAAAGAGCGTGGAAAAACATATCATGGTGTAGGAGGTGAAATAAGGTACATTGTGTAGTTTTAAAGGATTCAAAAAGGGTCAAGTTACCAAATTAAATCCAAGATCATCATCATAGGTCATCATAATCATAGGGTAAAATGAGGAGCTTCTCATAATCATCCGAGCATGATGGCATGAGCATCCGAGGTTTGAGCTCATTTCGGCACTCTAAAAACAACAAAGGCTAAAAAGGTGAAATTCATGTGGGACATCATGAATGCAACAATGAGTTATCATCTCAATCTCATTTGATGTCATAGTATTATTAAAAACTCAATCAAACACCTAGTGCCATGGTTAATCCATCAAATGAGGTCATTGTGACTCATTAGGTAATTTGGAAACATCGTGTCTCAAATCCATCATCTTCTTTATGAAAAGAAAATAAAAGTGAGCATCATGAGTTAAGAAATGATGATCCATCCCATCATCCTTATCTTCAAGATTTCATCATCATCTTTAATAATATCTAGGTATTTCTTTCCCAATGGTAGAGATATCCTATAATGAACAAGAAGTGATCCCGCATCAAGTTCCTAAATGTGCACGGAAACCAAAATCATGTATACTCCTGAAGAGTGATTCCCATGGCTTCAAGAAGTTATTTAAGGTGAGAAAAATAAAATGAAAAAATATTCCATGCTTGACCTTGGATATATCACAAAAATTTGAGATCTAGGAAGAGGAAAAGGCCCAAATAACATCTCGCCTCTTTAGTGATGTCTCAAGAACATGAGTATATAGAATCTGTTAGGCCTAAGAATGTAAATCATGTTGAAGTGATGAATCCATCAGATTATGACTTGATCCACATCTCATTGGGTCAAAATACACATGAGGGAGAATCTCATATGTTTAAGGAATCCTCCTCTTGCCTCCTTTCTTGGAACAAATAATATAAACAAAAATTGAGAAATTGGAGGAGTAGGTGAAAAATATCAATGATTACAATCAACCTTTGTTCCAGCCCAATTAAACATCTTATCTTCTTATAGAATAAAGTCCTCTAATAAATAGCTTTGACCCTAAGTTGATCAAGAAAGCATAAACTTATATGACACAAGGGAAGTCTTACACAAGATGGATTGAGAAGATCATCACAAATGGTCAAACATTGTTTCTATAAGTCCTCTCTCCAATCAAGTATATTCTCACCACATTTTCAGATGTGAAGAAATCAAGGGAGGATATTGTAAAATTTAAGATCCAATAGATGATATTTTCCCACTTGTATCCGGGATGAGCTCCCTTGACTCCCATATTCTCATGAGAAAAGATGTGTTTACATCGGTGCTAAAAATGTGTCTCCAGTTTGGGTCCACATCATAGATGAGAGATATGGTATGATAGTATATGATATCTTTGAATTTAACTCTATAAAATAAGAGGATTATTAACTTTTGAATGAAATCCAAAACTATGTTCAAGGAATTGGGTTCCTTCCACTCACAAAGAATTTATCATTAGAAAAAATCATTGTCTCTTTATTGACCATTGTTTGTCATCATAGTGGAGGCATATAAAATTTTATTTTCATTCTTTACTTTTAGCAAATGAGCAGGAATGGATTTAGGCTTAAAAATTCCCACTCCTAACATAGGATGCCATTCTAGTTTGTTGTCTACACTATAATAATTTATCATGTATTAAATACTATTACAAGGTCTTGATTAATGTCGAATGACACCTTACACTAGAAATGGACACACCTTTGGATCCAACAAGGAATCTTTCATTCATTTATTACAATTTTAAATGATGTGAAAAGGTACAAAAGCTCATCATTAATTCCTTATGATTATATGCAAGTTTATTAAATAATTGAGTTATCATAAATTCATTCAAGATGCAATGAAAAGTAATATAAACGAAGCATTAGACAACTCATTGCATAAAAAAATTGTGTATATTCATAAGGAAAATTGTAAAAGTTTCCCCACACAAGTCATGAGGTAGCTATGAAAGAAAATAATACATATATATTTGAAAATAAAAACGTAAGTAATATAAGGGGACCCATCATTTCTTTAAATATCAATCCCCTTCCTTGATCCACCGTTGCTCTAGTGTACTTGAAAGAGATAAATAAAATATGTTAGAGCTCTAGGTTACATAAGCTTCATTGTATTTCAGTCTTCGGATGTCCGTGAATTCTTTCACAAAGTAAGGATTTTCAAAAATGAAGTTACGGAAAAAAACTCCTAAATAATGCATCTATAGAAAAATAATGAAAAAATGATTATAGTTTTCATTTAGTAGTTGGTGTATGTAAATCATAACATCAAGATGAAAAGATAAAAGTACAAATCAAATTTAAATTATCATGTATTTTCAGATGTGGATGCATATTTTAAGATTATTTTTGCAAATTTATGAAGCATTACAAGTAAGTATTGCAATGAAGGTAAGCACATCAAATTCTAGAAGTAGAAATTGGTGAAGTTTCAGTTTTTTAACCGAACCCACAAATATGATTAGATATAAATGAGAAAAATGTAGGTTTTCAAGGCTACTTCAACATCATTTATCCATTTTTAAAAAATAATCCTAGAAATTGGTTTTTCTCATATAACATTAAGATACAGTTTTAAGATTATTTTAAATCATTTCAACAATATCTAGTCAAAGTTGTAAAGAATAAAACAACTAGTTTTTCTCATTTAGTGTAGCAAGAGACAAAATTTCAAATTAATCCCTCATTATGACCATTGCTGTTTGAAACGGATAGAAATATTTTCAAAATGAAAAATACTTCAAAATATTGTAGTTTTCCAAATAGAAGAAACATATTTCCAACATACATAATTTTTAGAAATTATAGAATATTGATAGAGGCTAACACTTTTAAATCAATTTGTTGTGTGTTCTTTTGGAAAACCCTCAAATTTGTCAAGTAATCATCAACTTAAATGCATTCTTACCTTTCACCAGCGGGGTCGATATGGTGATATACAAAATGCATAGCTCAACAAGACCTCAAACATGTCGAGCCCTACAAAAACCACGATGAGATGAGGATGGAAAAACACATCTAGAGATAGCAAATAGGCACCATAGATGAACTAGGTAGGAAACCCCGGATCAAACAAAAGATCACGTTGAGCTATAAAAATAAGTTCAAACCCGCGAAGGGTTTACACCACGGCCGAGATTGCTCACAACAGAGACCACAACAAGCTGAGTGTAAGGAATGGCGAGCTATAAACGGAACCAATAGATATGGTTGAGATAAAAAGAATCACAGTCGAGCTAGAGGAGACCGTGACGAGCCATGAAGGAAGGGTCGATATTTTAACAAGGGTAGAGATAAAAATGGGACACCTCATCTCGAGAAAAAGAACATGGCGAGATTGAATGTAAATTAAAACGATATCGTAAAACACAGAACGCACCACAGAAAACCCAAAATGACCAGCTCGTAAAATAGAGCATGAGCTCGGCCCCAAAAATACAACTAGTATCCCAAGGGAACCAACTAGATCCCTCTAAGAATATCTCACCCAAGTGATTACAACACAATAAACAAACCCCCAATCCAAAGAGAGCTAAAACTCTCAAGGGAGATTATGCTGATCCAACCAGAAGGAAATAAAACTGAATACAAACCATGGAAACCAACACAGCTAGCCATGATAAAATATAAGGCTGATCTCCAAGAATAAATCCAAAACAGAGCTCCAATGAGCAAAAATAAAAATTGATACCTTCAAGAAAACCATGAGAAAGTAAATTATAGACACTGAGCTAGGTAATGAAACACGACCGAGATAGACTCTAAGAAAGAGCTCGACGTCTCATCATGGCAGTTGAGGTCATAAAAATGACACAAGAAATGTAGGTCTTCATCATTGCATAGCTCAAATAAAAACCATGGCCGAAAAAGGATACCGCAGCAGAGTTAACAATGGCTAGCTCGAGCTTCATCAATGGCGGTCATCAGAAAAATTCAAGGGTTTCACCCCAAAACGTAGTCTCAATCCACAAATTACGAAAACCAAAATGCAAAATGTGTTCCACTTAGTGTTTCTTCCATACTGACAAATGGTAGACCAAGTTAGTTTTAACCATGGCCTAATTTTACCATGGTTGAAACAACTTGTTAAAATATTTTAATAATCGTCGTTGTCCATGCCCATGTAATTAAGATTTTTAAATAATTTTATTATTGTTATAATTTACAACATGGGGATAAATCATAGAATAATTAGTTGGCCAAAGTTAAAAAACCAAATGATTAGCTCATGTAAAGATTAACTTAATTCTTGAAGTTGGGAATAGTTACCTTGAATTTTCCAAAGAAGAAGTCGAATAAGTCAGCAAAGGAGGAAAATACCATGCAAACTTATTAGCATCCTTTGTAAAACATCTATATTATAATAATCCAATGATTATTATTAAAAATTTGTAGTTTAATTTAGGGGGTTAAGCTATGCATTTGAGAGCTAGGAGTTATATTTAGATTTGTTTCCAACTAGCCAACTGAAGTTTCCAACTTGAGCTAAGGTGTTGCATTTGAGGAGAGTTGAGTCACTTTTAGGTTCTAGGAGTAAACTAAAATGAACTAGAGGTAGATGGGGTGAACTTAAGTGTTGAGAAGTTCCACCTCCACTTCCTTTTGTCTTACTTTTCCTTCTTTTTCCTATATGCACCCGTTCTTTTGAAGAATTTAGAGAGGATTGTGATTTTCATGCCCATGATATGCCATATTTTGTACTACATCACCTATTTGATGAAATAAAAGATTGAATTCCTCTATTTATAGTTGAATTGAAGTGTGTCACATGATTTAATTGGTATGTTAAGTGAATATTTTGTTTCCTTTGCATGTTTATGAATCTTAAACACCTCTATTAAAATTTTAATTCTTACGGGGGCATATTAAATGCAAATTTAATTTCCTAATCAATTTGGAAGTGGAAAATACCAATATATATCCTCTCATGCTAGATTGAAATATTTCACATGCCTTTTGTGAGTGTCAAAGTCTTGTGAAAGAAAATGAAGTAATTTTTTTTTGTCTTGAAGAGTCAAATAGTGTTTCTTATGCAGTCATAGGTCTTCAAAACATTTGGTGTATCAACTATTTTTATATGATTTACGTATGTTTATGTTATTCATCTCCCTCCTCCCCATTAACAGAACTAGTTTATGTGATTAATATAGGGAACCGGCCCTCTCTAGAGATTCTTCTCAAAATTGAGCCACCTGAACTCGAGAGAAGACCCCATTGTTTCAACTAAAGAAACATTTTTCTTGTACTTCATCAACTCAAAGTGATCTTGAGTGATAAAAATTTGTGGCATTCTGGTGGGACCATCGACCATACATTCGCATTATATTAGTATTCAAATGAAAATATTTTTCTTTAATGGTTTTCCTAAAATTATAGTTGATCATGTTCAACAACCTAATCAGATGAGATATAAATTTTTATTTGAGAGTTGTAATCGATTCAGAATCACTCAACTAATACCAAATCCTTACTACAAAGACTATTTTGAATGAATATTTTTATACATCAACATTGATCTAATGAAGATTGGATGCTTTTAGGAGAAATTAATTGCAGATTTGTTGATGTTCCATGCCTAAAGTGAACACAAGGTCATCATCAAGAGGTATTCCTTTTAAATTTGTTCAATTACCTCTTAATTATGTTAGAAAAAGAATATTTTTGAATATTGCACCTTATAACAAGCCTTAAATTTCTAATCTAACTCGGAATTTTATCATTCAAATCATTATATTTGTAATGGCCAGAAATCATGCTATTGCAACTTTCATGGGTGGTAGTCCCTTACAACTTGTTGTATTTAATGACATACCATCTGTTTCTTTGAAATGTTTTCCTATTTCAATGGTGAGGATCAAACCACCCCATTGAGCATATTAGAGACATAGTTTCCCTATGTTTTGTTCATAATGTTACCCATGAAAATGTTGCTTTGAGATTATTTGTTACATCCTTCAAAGTTCAAGCCCTCAATGGTATATAAGTTTTCCAATAGGATCTATTACCACTTGGGATCAATTGGGTATAGCCCTTTTTGAATAGTTTCACAAAAAATCATATCACTTGTCACTCATTGAATATTGTACAAATATTAAGAGAGAACCTCTGGATTTTATGACAAAATTTAACTTGAGATTTAAAAGAGCATGAGATATAATAACAAAATTTGTTAAACCATTAGTGGAACATGCATTTTTATATTACTTGGGGCGTTGAATAGTGACATTCCAGTTATTATACAGTCCATGGGTGGAGTTTCACTCACTACTACTTTTAATATAGAAATAAGGGAATAAAACAACCTTATTCAAGATAGAAAATTGGCCCCTAGACATTCTATGCCCATCTTTCTAGTGTTGTCTCCTATCTCACCTATTGTAAAACCAACACAACCTTCAATAAGTCATCTTGGTGAGCAAGATGAATTTATAGGGACTTTGAAAACTATGGCAAATGATATAGTTCAACTAAATAGACAACATTTTCAAGCTCATAGAACTTATAAACCTCCATATCAATCTCCTTACGTTCCTCAATACCAACTATATAACAATTATCGACATCCTACTCAAGTTTGTAGACTTCCATATAAAGCTCCAAGAGCTATTATAGAAACAAAACAACTTGTATTTTTGCTCCAAATGTTTCTTTAACCTCTAATGCCATAGTTCAAGTGCAACCCCAAAATAACGTTATGGAAGATCCAAATCTGCAGCCTAATGCTTCAAATACATCCTTGGAAATGGTGGGATAAAGATTTCCTATGCCATAAATGACTTAAGAAGAAGAATTTTATCAAGCTATGTAGAGTGAATTTCTAGTACCACAAGGTGATCAAATTTTTGTAGAAGAAACTTCATACAACCCTTCCTAAATTGGGAGGCTACTGATCAAGATGTTTATTTGTTATATCTATAAAAAGATCAAGGAAAAGGGCCATGGATGATTTAATTGAGTTAGGAAAGGTTTATAATTTTTCTAACCCAAATTTTGTGAGTACGAATGGTCAAGTTGTTTCTCCGATGAGAAAAATTTGAATATCAATACTAGTAAGATATTACCTTAACCTAAAACTCAAGAGCATGTTGTTGTTCATAAAATTATGTTTAAGTTAATTTCTGCTCTATTAAATATTGTTGATCATATGAAGAAAGAACATGTTAGCATGACTATGTGGGATTCATTTTCCATTCCAGGACAAAAATATTTACATGTTAAAGATATTTTAGGGATTTAAATGCCATCAAAACTAGTTGTAGTTAAACTAAGTACACCCAACATGGTTTCAAAAATGAAAACTAGTAAGTTAAGTATCCAAAACAACAACCAACATTTGGTTGAAATGGTTGTTGTTGGTGAGGTAAAGATGATTGAGCCACCACCTTTTTATCTCTCATTGATAATTAGATTCTTTGGTACATAACGACATTGTGGAGTTTGTGATAAGTAGCTCAGTGACACCTAAAAAAATGTAAATAAGTTGAGATAGACCTATGAGCCAAGTGTTAAAGTTGTGTGACAATAGGATGGTTCTCTAAAAAATAAAATAGGGATGATTAAAACATTGAACCTCACCTTCCATGATTTCCCAAGTGTAACAATTTTTAGGATGTGATGGTGGTGCATTTTCATCTTTATGTTATTATGTGGCTTTGAAGGACTTCACCCTAGAGATACGAGGATATCTTTTAGCTGATTGGTCCTAATGTATTTTTATAACTAGCTATGGACCAAAAGTGACAATAAAATCTAAACCTTTGTATAATTTCCATATCAATCCTCATATACTTAGAATGTCAAATGTCAAAAATGCCATCACTTGGTGATCATCTAGAAGATATTGAATGTGATACTCTTCATGCATTAGAGGGTGTTACTGATTTGTTTAAAGATGAATGGAGTAAATAAAATTATTATCATGATCCATATAGAGTAATTAGGGAGAAAGGTCTTGTTATCTATTACATCCATAAAGAAAATTCAAAAATTCTAGCCACAGAGAAAAGTAAGCAGCTTGAAGATGGCCTTTGGAAATTATTCTTTGATGGCTCCAAAATCAGCATTCTTTAGGAGCTATTATTATGCTTCTTTCCCAAACTAATCAAATATATTATTCATCTGTCATGTTTTAGTTTGGTTGTTCTGAAAATGTTTGAGTTTGAGGAACTCATTCATATCCTAGAGTTATCAAGAAATAGAGGAATCAAAACATTACATGTACATGGTGATAGTAATTTGGTTATACATAAGGTAAGAGGCTCTAATGCTTGCAAAAATCCATTGATGATGACCTACAAACATAGAGTTTGGGATGTAAGGGTATATTCCTTTTCAAAAACTATTTACCAATAATAAAAAAAACATAGAGTTTGGGATATACTTGATGATTCACTTATATTTAATATTCAAACCATTCCTAGAGATAAGAATAATCATGTTGATAGACTTGCAGCCACAAGTACACAATTTTCTATACCTATTGATATCAAAAGTGACATTTTGCAGCCTCATATTGGGTTTATGGTAAGGCCATCCATTGCAAATAATAACTCACATTGGCAATTTTTGTATGATGATTCTCACATAGTGATAATATAGCAAGAGGAAAATAAATTTTCTTCACAGAATCAAGGAAATGTTCAACACAATTATGGCTACCAAATTGTTCACCTTAAGAAAAATATATTCCTAAAGGTCTTGTAACTCTATACAACATTTTAGGAGAAAATAACGAAATGAAGCAAGATAGAGATCTTCTAACTAATAGTTAAGATCAACATGAAACTATTAATATACTTGATATTAATAAAACTTAATCTTATTAAGGTATGTTCCAAATCATAAAATCAATCATTCATTGAGTTATGTAGAAATAATATTGATGTGTTTATATAGAAGTTAAATGATTTGAAATGCTTTGATCCCTCATTTTCCTAACACATCATTAAACAAGAAGGTGATGTAAAACTAGGAAGAAAATGCAAATACCAATGAACCCAAATTTGAAACCATTAATGAGGAAAGAAATCAAAAATCTTATTGAATCATCTATTATCTTTCCCATAAAACATTCTTCTTGGGTGGCCAACCTTGTGCCGATAAGGAAAAAGAATGGTGAAATCAGATTGTGTCTAGAATTTTCATGATTTAAACAAATCCTCACTCAAGGATCATTATCAATTTCCATCTATGGAACAAATACTTCAGTTGGTTTTTGGTTTGGAAAGGTATTATGTGCTTGACATATATATTGGATAAAATCATATTCTAATAAAGGAAGAAGACCAATAAAAAAAAACATTCACAACCAAGTGGGGCACTTATGCATACAGAAAAATGCCATTTGGGTTGTCCAATGAAGGTATAACATTCCAAAGAGCCATGGATATGGCATTTCAAGGTATTATCAATAAGTTTTTCTTGTTTATTTGGATGACATAACATTTTTTTCCAAAGTTTTCAATGATCATTTATCTTAGCTCAAGGAATTATTTGAAATATGTAGAGAGTATGGAGTGTCACTCAATCCCAAGAATTTTTTTTTTTTTTCTGAAGGAAATTTTCTTGGTCATGTTATCTCTAAGCATGGCATGAAAATTTATCCTGAAAGGGTGAGTTCAATTCTTGCACTTTCATTTTTGAAACATTACAAGGAATTAAAAAGAGTTCTTGGAAAAATTAACTTCATACGGAGGTATATTTCTGATTTTGCTTTAGTTTCAAGGCAACTAACCAACATGCTGAATAAAAATGATAATTTTACATGGAATAAAGAATGATTATGAATATTTGAGGCCATTAAGGAAGCTATAGCTTCAGCTCCTACACTTATCAATCCTAATTTTGCAAAGGATTTCATGCTATATCCTTATGCTAATATTGATGCAATATCGGGAACATTTCCTCAACACAACCAACATGTTTTAGAGCATTCGATAACATATTTCAGCCAAATATTACTAGAGTATGAGACAAGGAATTCATTCATTGAAAAGCATGTCCTTTCTATCATCGTATCTCTTAATAAGTTTATGCATCTACTCTCTAACAACAATATTTATGTAATGGTTTCTCACCCTAGCATTGAAGAATTTTTTTTGAGCAAGGATATCAATGAAAAGAGGGAAGGACAGATAACAATATTTATGGATTATGACATCAAAATCAAGGTCACAAAAATGATAAGAGGAAATGGTTTATTTGAGCATTTTTCTCAATATTTGCAAGAGAAAAAAAAGCTATCCAAAATATACAAAAATTAACCAAATGAATCTCAAAATCAGCCTTCTTGCATTTGGATTCATGATATGGAAATTTATTTTCACAATGGTATGTATCCCCCACATTTAAACATATTCAAAATACTATATTTCATATTGCAATTAGTTTCATTTTTGATGGTCATTGGTGTTTCATTTAGAAAATATCTCAATGGTGTACTATTGAGATGAATTGAACCTAGAAAAGTTGAAAGGATACTTGAACACTTTCATGATGCAAAAGGTGGATGACACTATTTTTTAAAAACAAAATTGTAAGATCATGAGAGGAAGATACTATTGTCTAAATATCTTTAAATATTTCCATGAATGGGTAAGGAAGCGTAAACAAATGATTTTTTTAGTAGCGGCAAGGATAAGCTTGCTACTTTACCTCTTTAATCAATTTGATTTGATCATTCTTTTTTTGAACGGGGTTTAGACTACATTTTCCTCATTTACCCACCTTCGGGCTTGGGTCATAGATGGATCCTTACTACAATGGATTAATTTACATATTGGACTAGAGAGGTGGCCTTGAAGGAAGAAAATGAATTAAAAAATTGGATTTCTATGAAGGTTTCTTAATAAGGTTTGGTGTTCCCTAAAAATTATTTGAGATAATGCTAATGCTTTTGTAGGGTAGAAGATTTCTGCATGGCCTCACTAAATCAATTAATAATAATATTTTAAGGATTATTAGGAGCACAATTGATGAAATTTAGAGAACACTTGAATACCAAATTGAAAGAAACCCTATAGGATGATAGGATCATAGATAAGAGATCTATTCTAAACTCTTTGTTCAATATTGTGTATGAACTTGAAGCCAAGTTGTTTGTCTTACTAGAGAATCCCTCTTTGAAATAAATACACCAAGTGGAGGTAATGGATAACAAACCCATGGAGGCGAGGTATGCTTAGCTTAAGGAGCTTGAAGAAGTGACATATAAGACAATGAGATACATGGAGTTAAATCAAGAATAAGGGAAGAGGGATTTTTATAAGAAGCCTGCTTCAAGACACTTAAATGAACGTGATCTCAAGGTATGCTTAGCTTAAGGAGCTTGAAGAAGTGACATATAAGACAATGAGATACATGGAGTTAAATCAAGAATAAGTGAAGAGGAATTTTTATAAGAAGGCTACTTTCAAGACACTTGAATGAAGGTGATCTAGTACTTAAGAGGGTTGGGAATAGAGAAAAACCAGGAGGTCACACAAAGTTTTATTGTTTGTGAAGTGGAACCTAAATGATCATCAACTACAAACCTCATAATTACTTTCAAATTTTCAGGATGGCTAGTGAATAAATCCCAATCCTAGTCAAGAGGATTCATTTGAAGCATTTTTCTAGAAGTAATTGAATCTTGTACATATTTTTTTTTGTTTTACTCTAAGTGTTTTCAACACATATTTATGTTTAATTTTCAATAATTATTTTCTTGCATTTTGGATAACCTTGTAGGAGTAGTTTCTTTCCTCCAAGTGCATTTTTGAACATGTTTTTATTGTTGTTTTCAAGTAGGTGTGGAGGATTTTCAAAGTGTTGTGGAGGAATTCATGGCCTTGTGCATTTTTGCTTAAGATTTTTCGCAGGTTTCAGATTTATTTTCATGGATAGGAGGAAGTAGATCAAAGAGTTCTTATTTATTAAAAATGAATCAATACATTGAATCCACCAAATAAGTTGACCGTTATTTTTCATCATAGTGGAGGGTACAATTTTTTAGGGTCATTATTTTTGGCGAGATGAGTAGGCAAGGAATTAAGTTTCAAAATTCCATGTCCCCATACATTATGTCATTCCAGTTTATCACCTTCACCAAAATCGGGCATCGGCCATTGAAGATTGCTGTAGGGTCCTAATGGAGATGGGAATTACATCCTACATAGGAAATGGACACACTCGAGCCAACAAGGAATCATTCAATCATTTATTAAAAATTTGTCGTTTTTCTCAATTTTAAATGATTAGAATAGGTACAAGTAGTTCATCATTAAATTTTTATGATTATATACAAGTCTATTAAATAATTTAGTTTTCAAATTTTTATTTAGTTATGAAATGAAAATAAATGTCAACTCATTTCATAAAACAATTGTGTATATTCATAAGGAAAATTGTATAAGTTTTCCAATGTAATCAATGAGATATAAATATGATAGCAAAGAATACAAATATATTTTAAACTAAAAATATAAGGAATAGAAGGGAGCCACAATTTCCTAAAATTTGAGTCCCCTTCCTCGATCTATTGTTGCTCCAAGTATTTCCATGGACGCTTCTCCAAAGTGCTCAAAGAGAGAAATGAAAAAGTTAGATCTCTCGGGTTCCTTAAGCTTCATTATATTTCCATCTTGATATGTATGTGTATTCTTTCACAAACCAAGGATTTTTAGAAATGGAAGTACTCGAAAATTATCTAAAATAATGCATTTACGAAAAAAAAATGTAGAAATGATTCTAGTTTCTCCTCGAAGTTTTTGCATTTATAGCATCACATCAAGAATAAAAGATACAAAGTACATATCATATTTAAATTATCATGAATTTTAAGTTGTGGATGCATATTTTAGGATTAGTTTTCTAGATTTATCAAGAATGATGAGGAACTATTGCATCACAGAAACATTATCACATTCCATGAGCAGAAATTGTGGAAGTTTGAGGTTTTCAACCAAGCCCACAAGTATGAATAAATATGAATGAGAAAAATGTAACCAATTGTTATATGAATAAAAATCAGTTTATTGTTATATGATAAAAATGTATCTTATTGTTATATGTACTTCAACTGCATTTATCCATTTTTAAAAAGAATCTTATAAACTGATTTTAATCATATAACAATAAAATACATTATTTCAGATTTTGTGAAATAATTTCAATCGTATCTAGTCAAAGTTGTAAAGAATGAAACAAAGAAGTTTATTTTCATTCACCATGAAAGATAATTTTTTTCAAAATAATCCCTTGTCATGACCATTCATGCTTGAAAGGGATACAAATTTTTCATTTTTTAAAAGACTTCAAAAATTATAGTTTTCCTCATGCTATGATAGAAACAAATATTCTATGTACATAGTTTCAAGAAATAAAGAATATTGATAAAGTTTGGATTTTTAAATAAAATACTTCGGTTGTGTATTCTTTTACAAACCCTCAAAAAAATTTAATCACCCATCAACGCAAATGCATGCTTACCTTTGCCAACCACGTCAAGATGATGATAAAAAAATGTAGAGCCCACCAAAAGCTCGAACACATTGAGCTCTCCAAACACCACGATGAGGTGAGGAAGGGCAAAAATGTTAGGGCTAACAAATAAGCACCATGACCCACCCATGTTGGAAACCCTAGATTGAAGAAAATATCATGTCAAGCTATAAAAATTAGTTAAAACCTAGGTAGGGTTTAAACAACAATTGAGGTGGCTCGTAATAAAGACAATAATGAGATGAGTGTAAGGAATGAAGACATGTAAAGAGAACCAATAGTTATGGTTGAGATAAAAGAATCAGATTCGATAAAGAGGAGACCACATCAAGCTATTAAGGAAGTGTCAATCTTATAACAATTTTCAAGCTCAAAAAATGGACACCCTAGATTGAGAAATAAGAACATTATGATCTTGAATGAAAATCACGGTGAGATCATAAAAGACAACTTTCCATAACAAAACCCAACATGACATGATCGTACATAAGAGCTCAAGCTCATCTCTAGGAAATAAAACTTATGTCCCAGGGTAGCCATCTTGAGCCCTCAAGTATAGCTTACCTAGGTAAGTACAACACTACGAGAAAACCCTCCAATCCAAAAAAAAAGATAAAATTCTATATAGATATTATGTCAAGCAAACCGGAAGGACACAATTCTAAGAAGAAAGGAAGAAAAAGGATACAATGATCCAAAGTATAAATCCTTTCCTTCAAAAAAATCCAAGCAAGAAAATTATAGACCCTAACCTAGGTAATGAAACATGAATGAGATAGAATCAAAATAAGAAGTTGATCTCTCATCATCATAGGTGAGCTGGTTAAAATGGCACGAAAAATGTAGGTTTGCAGTAGTGCATTTCTCGAACAAAACCAAAGCGGAAAAATAAGACCACAATAGAGTAAACAATGGCTATCTCAAGCTTCATGAATGGAGGCCATCAAAAAAATGCAAGGCTTTCACCCCCAAAATGTAGCCTTCACCTACAAAATGTAAAATCCAAAATGCAAAATGAGTTCTATTTAGGGTTTACGCCTATATTAAAAGTTAGTTTTAACCATGGTCAACTTTGACCATGGTTAAAACTACTTGTTTAAATAATTTAACAATCATCGTTATCAATGCCAATGTAGTTGGGATTTTGCAATAATTTTACTTGTTGTAATAATTTGCAATATGGGGAAATCATAGAATAATTGCTTTCCCAAAGTCAAGAAATAAAATTATTAGCTTGTGAAAAAAATACCTTAATTCATGTTAACTAGGGAATAATTACCTTCAATTTTGCAAAGAATAAGTTTCTGAAGTCAAGAAAGGAGGAAAATTCTACACAAACTTATTATCATCCTTTGTAAACCTTACGCATTGTAATAATCCAATGATTAGTATTCAAAATTTGTAATTTAATTTAGGGTTCAAGCTATGCATTTCAGACCTACGAGCTAGCATTGGATTTGTTTCCAATTATCCTACTAAATTTTCCGACTTGAGTTGAGGTGATGCATTTGAGGAGGATAGTTGAGTCACTTATAGGTGCTTAGGTGTAAACTAAAAGGAACTAGAGATAGACGAAGTGAACTAAAGCATTGAGTATTTCCAATTCCACTTCCCTTCCTCTTACTTTTCGTTGTTTTTCCTAAATGTACCCATTCCTTTGAATCATTTAGAGAGGATTTTTTTTGTCATGTCGGGTTATACTAGATTTTATATTACAACACCTATTTCATGCAATAAAAGACTAAATTTCTCCATTTGCAGTTGTATTGAAGTGTTTCACATGATTTCATTGGTATTTTAAGTGAATTTGTATTTTCCTTTGCATGTTACTTAATCTTAAACACATCCATGAATATTTTTGAAACTTACCTAGGTCATATTATGTGTAAATTTAGTTTTTAATTAGGTTGGAAGTGGAAAAAATCTAGATCCTCCCTTTGATGCTAGATTGAACGCTTGTACATGCCTTTTTAGAGTGTGAAAGTCATTCAAGAAAGAAAATGAATTGAATTTTTAGGTCTTGAAGAGTCAAATGGTGTTCCTTGTGTAGTCACGTGTCTCTAAAATAATTGGTGTATCACCTATTTTTACATGCTTTATGTTATTTCACCCCCTCCTCCCCATTAAAAGAACTTGTTTAGGTGATTAATATAGGGAACCATCCCTCTCTAGAGGTTCTTCTCAAAATTTATCCAACCACACTCGAGAGAACATCCTATTGTATTAACCGAAGATAAGGATTTCTTGCACTTATTCAAATTAGGGTACTATTCAGAGTGATAGCAATCCTTTTAAGAATTGGTCAAGAAATAGGAAGGTGAATATCTTTACTTTAATGAAGATACTCTAGAGTCCATGTAAAACATCAAAGGTTCTATTTATGAAATTTTAAAGGATAAAAAAGAATGTTCTAATGAATACAAGAAGATCAGTGATGTTTTGAGGCTTTAATCAAAGTATTGACGTGATTTTACATTTGAAAAAAGGATATGGTTGCAGATGTGGTGGCTCACTTTAGTAAATAATTCAAAGGATATTCTTCCTCAGGGACGAGGATAAATAAGTTCCTCATTAGAAATAAAGCAATAATTCCTTTACCTTCCTCTCTTCTCTCTCTCCATATTCTAATGTTCAATTGAGAATTTACTTTTCAATATTTATTCCTATTCACTTAAGTTACCATTAGGTAAATATTGTAAGATATATTTTTCAAATGATAAGGAAAATACTCACTTCCTAGGAATATGAATGATCACAAGTGATAAGGATAGGTGAAGAGTCATGTGGGGGGTAGATGAAATGATGAGATTATAATGCTAAAAATTTGAATGTCTTCTCCATTCCAATAGGTTAAAAATATTTGAAAGAATGTATGTTGTTGAGAGTTTGAATTCCACATAAGAAATAAATATGTAATTCTTCTATTTCTTTTCAATGTTCCTCTACTCTCTCCTTGAACTTTACATATATGATAAATTAATCAATGGAGATATGTGACTATGGTTTGATTTTTCTTATCATGGGTTACACTTGTGGGTTCTCCTTATTGAATGTGGACTTAATCGGTTATTTTTTGTGAACTTTGCAAGTACCTAATCACAATAATAACCCTCTCTCTCTCCTTATTTATATCATTTATATCTCATAACTGGAAATTCCTCTATTGTAACCCATATAATAACTTTTCCACACATTTATCAAGTCTTCCTATGTGATCCTGGCCTATTTGCCAACCCAAAAATTAGGATATTATACATTAAAGAATGGGAGCCCTTCCATACACGAGAAATATGGTCTTATCCCTGTAATGTTGGCGAAAACATAATATTTTTTCATATGAAAAATTATTTCACTAACAAGATGTAAGGTTTGAATTCATTCGCACATGGTAACAATTAAAACCCAATACTAAATTAATATAGGATTATAAAAAATATTTATTTTAGATAGGTTGTAAAAATTCAATTATTGATACACTTATTATTTAAAAGAGCAGAGAGCACATGATATTTTTTGTTTTTATCTCAACAAGATCAAGAAATGAGTTGATGAAAAATATAGGAGTGAGATCTCATTTGCTTTAAGTGTGGCAACTCGTAAGTCTAACAAGTGTTCATGGAATTTTTGTAGAGAATAGAAATATAAATTCTATGGGATAATAGGTAAGTAACATACATTAAAATATATTGCTTCAAGTTAATAACCTAGAAGAAAAACATTCAAACATGAAACACAGAAAGACCTACAAAAATAAGATATACGCAATGGAAAATGTAATCAAGTTTTACTCTCAAAGTATAGGTCTTTGTATTCTATCAAGTCTAATCTTACATTGTAAATTGAATATATATATTTTAAATTAAAATAATATTTCCTATGGGTTTAAGGTTTTTACTACCTTAGTTCCACCAAAGGAGAAAATAGTACAAAGAAATTTTAAGAAAAAAATCGTAAAAATAATTTTTGTTTTTATTTTTATCCAAATTAATCAATTTCGATGCAACAATTAAACCATATGATGATAGCTAGTTTTATAATATTTAATAGATTTATCTAGATACAAAACACTTTTGTTATTAGACAATATTATATAAATTCCATTAATTATACTTTCAACTTAAAACCTCCCAATTCATAAAATTACTACCTAATATACACGTATACATCAATATCAATTAAAGTAATTGCAATGTTTCATTTCGACTAAATTATGCAATTTAAGAGATATATTTTTAATTTAAACTTCAATTACACAAATATTTGAGACTTTTCACAAACATCTTCGCCACTGCATCAATAGTGTTAGCATAATGCCGACATGGATTCCACCTATCTTATGTAATAATGATATTAACATTTGTGATCACAATTTGATATATAGATGACAAAATTAATTTTTTCCATAAAATTTCATTTCATAGTTACTATTCAAGCTTTTATAAATACAAATAGAAATTCATTCATCTTCTTCTCATAAATGAAAATTTTATTTAGATAACCAAGTGGGAGATAAGTGAGAGCAATCGAATATTTTTAAACAAGTTTAGAGGATTTCCATATTTCATAATTTGAGAGAGAAAATAATGAATTCCATTTCTGATATATTTAATTTTTGTGCTATAAAAGGGATTAAAGTGGGAAGCACTACATTTTCATGTGATTAAAAATTTCCAGTGATAAATTTGTTAAAGGTTATAAAAAGGAAATATTTTTTACTAAAAACATTTGTAAACATAAATATCATCGTACCCTTCAGGGTATCTCAAACTATCGAGAGTTATTCAATACAACATAATTCATGCTATCATACAAACTAGCCCATGTTGTTGCAAAATGTCCCTAGAAAATGTTGGAGATATATTGTCAACCAAAACATTTAAATTAGACTTCGACATAACTCGAATATTCTAGAAAATTGAATGATCATATTTTATCTTTGACATTCTCTCTCTTTCTAGAAAATTAAGTAATGTTTTCCTACAAGGAATAACTAACATGAAGCTATTGGGAATTCATTTCTTAATTGAATGTATTATTTTGTGTGTGTGTGTGTGTGTGTGTTGAATTTTTGTATGGAGGAGTGAAGAGAGAAAAGAGTATGTAAGGGAAGAAGAAGAAAAATAAAGAAGTGAAGCTTTGCTAAATATTTTCAAGAAATATAATATATAAGCGGTTTTTTTGTTTCTTATTTTTCTCTACATTTTGTGTGTGTTCTGTCTTCCATTAAAGTGATTTTATTTTATAATTTTTATTGTTGCCAACTTCATTTTAAGTTTGTCGTTATCTTCTGTATCTCTTCTCTTTAGCTGATATCAAAACAAAAGGTTTTAGTCATAAATATTATGTTATTTTGCTTCTATATCTTTGTAGAATTTATTGAAACCATTAATGGTGTCCACATCTGGAGAATTTTTTTCAAGTCTTAAGACTCCATGGTTTACTGGAAAAAATTTTGAATATTGTTCTTGAAAATGAAAGATCTTTTTATATCCCAAGATGTTTTGGAGATTTTTGAAAATGGGTATGTAAAAGCGTAAATGTAGCAACATTCATAGAACTCATACAGTAGAAAATATATTTTGAAAGAACAAAGGAAGAAGGATGGAAAATTTTTCTTCTACCTTTATCAAGTTGTGCATGAGAGAATTATTTCAGAGTTGCGGTAGGTAACCAAGCACATGATGTATGGGAAAATCTCTAAGTGGAATATAGAGGTAAGGATAAACTTAAAGTAGAAAAACCCCACTTGCTTAGAAAATATTTTGGGAATCTAAATATGAAAGATTTAGATTGTGTAGAATCATTTTTTACATAGTTTTCTGGACTTGTAAAACAAATAAAATCGCATGGGGAAGCCATAGAAGATCAAAGCATATTTGAAAATATTTTGAGAGCTCTACCTATTATGTTTGATCCTTTAGTTATTGATATAGAGGAAATGAAGGATTTAAGTCAGATGTCAATAAAGGATTGTTATGCATCCTTGATAAAAAAATGTCAATGGCTAGATAGATCACATAAAAACATAGAAATTATATTCTCCTCTCGGGATTCTAT
The DNA here is from genome assembly GCA_018340775.1 of Taxus wallichiana var. yunnanensis. Classification (NCBI taxonomy): domain Eukaryota; kingdom Viridiplantae; phylum Streptophyta; class Pinopsida; order Cupressales; family Taxaceae; genus Taxus; species Taxus wallichiana. The sequence continues at coordinate 394,692,145 of CM031239.1, read as the reverse complement.
AAGTTATAGAAAAGGAAGAGGAGGCATATTCACTCCTAGAGGAAGAGATATAAATACATTTAGAGGACGAGTAGTAGTCCTGTAAACCAAGGTATAAGAGGAAACAACATGATCATTCACATGGTCATATATAGTTCCACTAGTCATAGAAATGACAAGTCTCATGTTGATTTCATTATTGCAAAAATTGTGGACACTACTCTTTTTAATCTAAGAAGAAACAATATGATGGAGGAAAACAAAATCAGAATTAGCCTAAAATTTCTAAAAAAATTCTATGTTTATTGCATGCAAAAAAATCCTATATTTGTTTCCATAAAATTGTTGTTTGAATGTAATATGGTTCAAGAAAGTCCACATGATATTTGGTATTTAGATTCAAGTTGCAGAAGTCACATGTCTGGAAATATAGAGTTATTTTCTAGTTTGTATAAATCAGTAACCTCAAATGTTACTCTTGGGAACAATAATCAATTGAATGTAATGGGAAAAGGGATTGTTGACATTATAACAAAAAAGGGGGAGAAAAAGGTCATTAATGATGTCTTTATGTTGTTGGTTCAAAGCATAATCTTACGAGTATTGGACAGTTCCTAGAGAAAGAATACATGGTTTATATGGAAGATAGTGAGTATGTGATTTTGGAAAAATCCCTTAGCACTTAGTTTATTGAAAAAGTGAATATGAGCAGAAATATAATGTTTACATTGAGATTACAAAAAGGAAAAAGAGAAAATTAGTTCTATTTGTAGCAAAAAGGGTAGTTTAGTTCGAATCCAAGTCTAGTGTTAAGCCAAATTAGTCCTCCACTTTGAGTATTGAGCTTAATAAAATGATGCATGCACTAATCTTAGTGCCACTCCTCTTCAAAATTGATCTTGCTTTGATTTTTTCTTACCTTGGATTGGAGGCATGGAATTTGTTATCATATTTGATCAAAAGACATTGATAGATGGACATTATTATATTTGATTAGTATTTTGATACACGTTATAGATATTTTAATTATGGATATGTTGTGACTCATAGTGTGAATTATATGCATGGATTGATATTTCAGTGTTGATGATGATCTAGAGTTAATAATTTATATATATATCTAACATATTAGATTTTGATGCATAGATTTTGTTAGATGATTTAACCAGTCTTGTGATCTCATTATTGTCGATGAAATGATAGAATTGAAATATATTGATATTGTAAAAAAATAGTGAAATTACTTGATTTTAGTGATGATTTATTTTGTTTAGTTTATTATGTGAATTGATATACATATGTGAGTTTTATTGTTTTGATGTCATTGATATGACCACGAGGCTGAAGAGGTATTGTTTAATGTTTTTAGGAAATTGTAACACACAAAAGAAGAGGATAGGAGACCAACAATGAAATAATTTTTGGTATTTAGAACAGTATCCTTGACAACTTGTGATTTTTATGTTATTATGTTGTTGATATTTTTTTAGGAGGTCCCCATTGGGGTGGCCTAAAATGTTACCATGGGTAAATGTGTTGTTTTCCTTTTTCATTTTAATTATTTTTGTGAGTATGTGATTTATTATTGTAATGTGTTCTACTTTCTTATTGTTAGTTAATGTGCTCTTATTTAATTTGATTAATCTTATTAATTAAAGTAATTTACAATGTGAACAAGGGGTATTTATTTTTGGTAGATTTTCCTTTATTTTATTATAGATTTGAAAATGATTTTATTGGTTTTAGTGTTGTGTACTCAACATTGCATGTCAAACTCGGATTTTGGATTAAGTGCCATTTTTGGAGGCTTGTGGGACAAGTTAAGCTTGTCCCACTCCTCTTAAATTCACCTACCAACTATACCTATAGGGCAAGGGGTCAAAATTAGGCCCCATTATGTGATTGGGAAGCTAGAAAGGTGAAATTATTGCACCTTCTTGCATGATTTTTTATTTTTTCTCTTTGAGTATGGTTAATGGTTTTTGTGTGGAAGGATAACTTGTCATATTCTCACCCACAAATTTATGAGATTTGGGCTTAGTGTTTGAATATGTTTGGTTGAGTTGAGGAGAAGTGATGTGGTATCCTCAATGAAGAGACATCACCACGGTCTCCTCACATTTTTTTATTTATGTATGTTATTTTGAAGGTTTTGGGGTTACACATTTTTATTTTTCACTCTTGCATTTTTGGGGAGGTTATTTTGGAGTTCTTGTTGGGAGCTTGGGAGATAGTTTTGTGCTTGTGATTCGACTTTGAAAATATTGGAGCTTGTGCTTATGGATTAGATATTTCTTGAAATGGAAAGGTAGGGACTTCGCCTGTGCTTTTTTATTCCTATTTGTTTTACAAATGGTTGTAAATGAATGATTGTTGTGTGTTTTTCGTTTAGGGATAGAATGACCTTAAGTTTGTGTAAGAGAAAGAAAATGGGGATGTATTGAGGCAGGAATAAGAGTTTATGTTATGCATTTGAGGGAGTTTTGGGTTGGGTGCCCCACCTTATGATGATAAGAAAATTTTCTTATTTATATTGATATTTTTATTGAGGGAGGGATTAAAGTTTGAGGGAGACATATGATAAATTGATGGAGGGATATGATTTTGGTTGTGATTGTGTAAATGAAATTTTTGGAGGATTTTAAGGTGGGAAATTAACCCATTGGGAGGCATAAGTGATTCCCTATGTTTCTTCTCTCCCTTGGCTTGGATTGTAAGCCTTTGTTCAGGGGAAAGTTGTATGTTTGTTGTTCTTTTTGTATTGTGCTTATTGTGTCAAAATTTTGTGTGAATTTTTGTTGTTGAAGCCTTGTAAAAGTTGTCATGGTTTCTTTATACCTCTTATTGCTTCATTGTTAGGGCTTAGGGGCCAATGAGGAGGATGGATTCTCCTTCTCATTGGATTATAGGTTGGGTGGAGAGTGTTGCATACTCCACTTTTTTTTGTTTTTGTGTTTAGAAATTTAAGAAATGAAGGAGCTCCACTTGTCACCTTGGAGAGATTTGTGTAGAAGAAGATCAAAGAAAGAAATACTTTTTTTTGTAAAATTATTGCGATGTTGTCTCCACTAAAGTGGAGAGATTTTGTAAATTTCATTTTAAAGTTTCATCTTCTTGTAATTGTATTATGTATTACTGATTTGTATTTTTAATCAAGAAATGCTCATGTTGGAAATGGTTTGTTATTAAATCTCCTTCAAGCTTGTAAACTTATACCAAGAGTGCACTTGATTTGTTTATGGAAAACTATTGTTATTTGTAATGGAAAAGCTTATTTTCAAAATTAAAATTTAACTCAAAAGTTTTATTATGAACTCATTTTACATGAATGGTGTTCTTGCATGGAAAGTATATATTGATTTCCTTTTAGTGTTGTTGGCACGACTTGATATGAAAGGGAGAAGGAAGGAGTTTTATTTATGTTATACTTGGTTTATTTTCAAATTTGAATATGTAAAAGGAAGTGATTAAGTTGTGTTGTAGCCAAATTTGAAACCATATTACAAAGAAAATATATACACTTAGCCTCTTGTTTAAGGAAGAAATTTGTTACCACTCGTTAATTGTGACAATCTCTTTTAAAAGAAAATTTAGCCATCAACGAGTAGATCCATATAAATATATAAAATAATAAATGCTAAATATTGTAATGCCCACTAAAATGACCACTCGATACCAAAGAAAAATCTAGGTTTAGATAGAAAAATTAATGAATTTTTTTTTGAAAAGCGTGACCACTACAGGCTTTAAGCTTAAGTTGTCACAACAAAGATTCAAAGTCAATTATAATTTAATAAATGAAATTTTCCCATTGTAATAAACATTAGATTCACATTACAAAATTAATGATTGTAATTAATCCAAATATTGTTAAATTTATCTTACGTGTTAATTTAATAAATAATTAAATTAACACTATAGTTAAATATTCTTTAATTCATTTTAGATGGTCAAAAGGGCCAAGACAATTAAATTCCCAACGTATTTAATTCCACCATGTCTAAAAGGTTAACCAAGTTTCTCATTTACATGTGGTTAGGAAAAATTTCTCTTATCCCCTAACGTGACCCCTTAAAAGGTCAAACCATGCTTTAGAGTTAGACATTTAAGTTAATAAGCGGTAATTTCCCACTTACCCACTCAAGCTCATCTTAAAACTATAACCTGATTTTTTAAATATTTAACACATTTAAGGTTTCTTGGAAACATTTCTATTAGATAGGAAATTTCTTCCCATTTCCAATGATATATAGAAGTCCTCTTAACTCCTCATATTTCTTAAGATACGGGACGACGGGCCTACGGAGGAAAATTTTCCCAAAGGCGGGCTTGCGGGCTTGGGGAAGAAATTTTTCCCGAAGGCAGCCCTATGGACCTAGGGAATAATTTTCTCCGAGGATATTTTCAGATCGATGGACCTAGGGAGACATTTGGCACTTTGCACCTTTAGCTAAAAAGTAAAATTTTCATTTGCGCATCCACGAGCCGCGTCGGGGCTTCGTCTTGAGGAAAGAAAATTTACCCCAAGTCTTTAGAAAAACATGGAAATTTTTAAGACAATGTGAGAAGGTGGGTTATTGGAGGTAATTTGGATTTTAAATCTTTTTGTTGAAAGGGCAAAAAGGTTTAAAAACATTCGCGCCTCCGCCGATGCCTAATGATGCCACGTGTCCGGCCCAGAAGCTACAAGTGTGAAAGCTTCATGTCAAGGAAAACATAGAAATGTTAGATTTTGTGTTAAAAATGATGAAGGTTAAAACAAACCCACACCTCTGTGGATTCTTAACAAAGCCACGTGTTAGTCCAACAGTGACCTGCGGGATGAGGCGGGTGGCGGGGAAACATACGAATTTTTTCCAATCTTTTCCAAAATCGATAAGGAATAAAATAATTCACTCCTCCGCCAATGCTTAAAGAAGCCATGTGTCGGACCCATAGTGACAAGGGGAAGTAGACCAGTGGGGAGAGTTAATATTTTCCGCCAATTTTTTAAAAAGAAAAGTTGGAAGGTGCGGGCCCATGAACCATGAAAGTATATTTTTTCTTTTTCCAAAGAGAAATATTGGGCTTTTGGAGAGCGGTGGGAGAACTTGTGACTTTTTAATGTTTACAAAAATTTCCCTAAGTAATTTTCGGGCAATGGATCCGATTTACAAAAATTTCCCCCTTTTTATATTTGATAGTTAGTTTTTTTAAACCAAGCGAAGTATAAACGTTCTAAGGCCATAATTTTGACTGGAAGCTCAGATTTGAGAAAATAAGGACTTTTGGAAAGGGATCGAACTCCTCTTTGCATAAGTAACACAAAATTTTATTTTCAACAAACTTAGATGGGTGAATTTTAAGAAACGTCTTTCCTTCCATTAAAATGTGAACTAACTTTTTAAATTGCTATAATTGATATAATTCACTATTCTTTCTTCTTCAACACACCAAACAGGTGTGGAGAAATGTACTTGAATGGATTGCAAGGATTAATTGATTAACAATTGAGATTAAGGATTAAGGATTAATTTCTTTTATTTTTACGTGAAATTGCATTATTATGCCTCTTGCCTGATTACTGGAGTTTTGAATAAATTACTAGGGCAATGCAATTGTTTCATGATGTGCTTTGTTCATCCTTAGTTCATTTTAAAGTTTCATTTTGTCTTTCATTGTTGTAGGGTACTGTATGTTTTTCGATATTGATTTGTAGGTTTGAAACAATCTAACAAAGATCTATGTATTTCAAACTGGAAATTTATCTATTTCATTTGCCATACTTTAAACATTTAAGTTCATTCCATTCTAAATTTACAATGTTCAACTTTCCTTCAATCAATACGTGAAAAGCAAGAATGTAATCCTATTTCTTTTCAACCATGCATTTTGAATAACACAGAGAACATAATACTTCTTAATACATTATTTTTTTTCCAGTCTTCAAACAAAGATTTTTCAGTAATATTTCAAACACAAATTTCAAACAAGAGTAACACCATTTTGTAGAAAATAATCAACTTCCATTGAATGAAATAATAATCCCTCCTTTTACAACTTTCCTTTCCCTTCATCACAACAGATTACCGAATATATCTTTCTCATTTGAATGTAAACTTCATATTCAAACAGAGCATATTTTCACCACAATTAATATTACAATGCCATCCACATAAAGTGGGAAATTTCATAATAAGGGACCGAAGAAGAACTACATTTTTTTTTCTTCACACAAGCTCCATGAACAACAACAAGGGAGATCTGCCATGTTTCAAATTGGTCACAACAAAAAAAAGGGGAGAGCCAACACTCTCCACCCAAATAGAATTCCAATTAAGAGGAGAAGCCATCCTCCAATTGCCCCGATCCCCAACAACATTACAATAGGAAATGGATTCAACTCATTGCAACAAGAAAATATTCCACAACACAAAACAAATTTCATGATCATATCATAGTCCAAAAATAAAATGTAGTTATAGTCAATGAAGGACAAGAATAAAATGTACAAGGCATCATCACACCAAGGGCCACAAGACAAAGATCTATGGGGGTATCTTCTTATACCTCCAAATGAGGAATGGGTCACCACCTTAAAAACCCACCAAAATATTCATCTCAAACCCCTACATACTCTTATGCCTCCCCTAAGTATGTTTTATGCCTCCCCATTCTCTTATGCCTCCCCCAAAATTAAGAAATGCAAGCTATTTCTTGTCCAAGGTAGAACACCCAATCCAAACTCCCTCCACAAATTACTCTTATGCCTCTCGAAAACTCATATACCTCCCCAAAACGATCCCCATAGTCTTCTCCTACACCACACTTAGGAAATCTACCCAACCAACCGATAAACATACCAAACACTCAAAAACATTCACATATGCATAAAACAAAAAAGAACACATTTTAAAAGAGTCAAGCTCCTACCTCTCCATGATAGAGCTTGATCCAATAGTTTAAAAATCAGCTTCTTCAAATCCAAGTAGTCCCAAAGAACCAACAAATCCACAAGCATCCAAAATCCTCTAACTCTCTCCTATTGTAAGAGTACCAAACCAACATGAAGTAAACCCTAGAGGAACAAAAGAATTTGAATAAATAGAAAAGGGAGAGAGGAGGATGAGGTGGCTCCCTATGGAATGCCACATCACTCATCCTCAACTCCACCTCACAAGTCAACTTCAAACCGCAAAGCACAATTAATAAGTGGGTGAATAAAATGACATTTTACTTACACACACAATCCAAGCCCACAACCCTTAAGGACCAAAATTAATTTTATGTAAGAAGGTGCAATAAAAACCTACAATTTGTGTTCTCAAAATACATAATAAGGGATAAGTTTTAACCTCTGACCCATAGGTAGGGTTGGTGTAACAATTAATGAGGTGTGGGACAAGTTTAACTTGTCCCACAAGCCTCTAAAATCAGTCCCTAAGGACAGATCCGAATTTCAAAAGGAAGGTGGAGTGTTTCACACCCAAGGTTACTTACACATCATCTACAACACATAAACCAAGAGCCAAAAACTCTAATAAATTCATTCTTTTGACCCATTTTAATTAATTTAACAACATGATTACTCACTAATCTTGACACCAATTAAATAAATAATGAAGGGGAAAATACATCACTAAATAAACACATACTAAAATTAAACAAAGGAACTAATTAAAAGAATACACACAACCCCTTGGTCACATTTGAAGGTGATCCCTCCCCATGGGAACCCCTAACAACAATACAAATATACACAAATAACAAATACACGTTGCCATGGTGACCCTTGTTGAATTCATCTAGAATTCCAATGTGGTTGGTCTCCAATCCCCCAATGTTTGTTGTGACATGTTTACCTGCAAAACACAAATACCTCCTTCGGCCTCGTGGCCGCATCAAAAACATCTAAAATAAATATAAAATATAACTCCAAATCATCTATATATATGAATAAAAACATCATCCAGGAAAGTAATGATATCATTTACAATTTCCTCAATAACAATATGATCATAATATTAATTCAATTTTCTAGGTTTACACAAAATGAAGAAGTATTACATGTCCAAAAAGACACACACACACACACACACACAATTGTGTCAATTAGCATATCAACATCAATATAAAATGTCTCTAATAATCTAAATCAATAATAGTCCATGATATCTAACATCTAACATCATGACAAATCAAAAGCTACAATAATGTCCCTATGTATAGTCGACAATATCATAATCAATAATAAAAGGTGTCGAAGGGAAATGGGCACTACATCCCCTCCCCTTAGACTCAAACTACTCTCCGGAAGTCACTGGAATAGGTGTGGAAACTAAACTTGTAACAAAGTAGATTCCTCTCATTTAGCCACAGATCTCATCATATCTTTCCCATTGCACTTGAGCACTGGTCAATATCTCTACCTTAAAGGCCCGGGGTCATGCACTCTATAATGTGAACGGGATCCAAAATCACCTTCCCCTAATCTTTCACCTATAATGAGGTCCAATTTAGCACATGAGAATGGTCTACAACATATCTCCTAAGTACTGAAACATGAAACACATCATGGATGCGAGACAAGCTAGGTGGCAATGCTAGATGGTAGGCCAAAGGACCGATATGCTCCAAGATCTCAAAGGGGCCTACGAATCTAGGAGCTAACTTAGAAAATTTTCTGTAATGGATAGGGATCTTATGTGGCCTAACACGAAGGAAAACCTTCATGCCCACATCAAAACTATGGTCAGTCCTATGTTGATCTGTATACTTCTTCTATCTGTCTTGTGCCTCCTATAGTCTCTGTATGATCATAACCACCTACTGCTCTATGTCCTATAATAAAGATGGCCCAAGAGAAACCTTGTCCTCTAACTTGTCCCAACTAAGAGGTGTCTTGCACTCTCTTCCATACAAAGTGCTTAGAAAAGGGCCATGCCTATCGAACTCTAAAAACTATTATTGTAGGAAAACTCCACCAAGTACAAATACTCCTCCCATCTCGAATGGTGATCCATAACATACATCCTAAGCATGTACTCTAAGATATGATTCACCCGCTCAGTCTTTCGATTTGTCTTAGGGTAAAAAACAAAGTGCTGAAATTGATCTTCATCCCAAGGGCATGCTACATGGTAGTCCAAAAGTGGGAAGTATAAAGAGGATTGCGGTCACATATTATCTTCCATGGAACCCCCGTGTAATCGACAATATCATCTAGATATACTGTTCCACTTTGCACTATCTATATAGGTGGTCTTCACCAAAGAAAAATGAGCCACTTTCATTAATTTATCCATTGTGACCATGATAGCGTGGTGGTGGTATCTCGACATTGGTAGCCCAACAATGAAGTCCATGGAAATGGTGTCTGATTTCCATTCCAAGGTATAGCATATGGAAAGAGAAGGTGAAGCTGGATGTTAATGCTTAGCCTTCGATTTTGACACTCCAAACAACATGACACAAACTGAGCCACGTATTTACGAAGTCCCCTCCAATGATATAATTGTCTCAAAGTGGCATGCATCTTCTTCACCCCGGGATGGGCTGAATAGGTTACATAATGTGCCTCTATCAGAATGTCCTTCCTCAAGACATTGTCTCTGGGAACATAAATCTGGTCTTTGTGCTTGAGAAGTTCATTTTCCTCAAATGAAAACCCATCAAACTTCCCCTCAAGGGGTCTCTAAGACTCGATCTCTACTCTAGCTGCAATATAGAAACTATCGTGAAGAAGCATTTGTAGAATCCTGCTCCGCAAATCCGTGTTCACCGAGGTGACCATAACCACATATCTTCTCCTACTAAGAGCATATGTAACCACATTCTACTTCTTTCACATTCATAATCTCCATACCATACTCACATAAAGAACTCCATCTAACTCTACTTGATGATCATTGAGATTGGGCTGCATGAAGAGGTGGCAAAGACTCAAGTGATCGGTCGTGAGTGTGAATATCGGCCAAGAATGAAGTGTCCCCATCAAACCAAGGTACAAAAAATACCGTAAGCTTAAGATCATAATCCTTGAGTTTCGAGACTCAAAAGAAACTACTCTACCCTATGAGATAAACACACCTCCAAATATTTCCAAAGAAGTATCTCGTGCATATGAAAACACATCCCGCAGATTTGACATGGAAAGAACGAGGCATTGTCATGAGGAATTTCTTCATTTTCTGAAGGATTTCTCACATCTTTTTGACCAAAAAAACTTCTTACCTTTCCACTAAAGGGAAGTGATGGGGTGTGCAACCCGAGATAAGTCTTGAACAAATCTCCTATAATAATCAAGCTAAACCTATCAAGCTGCGCACCTCTGTCAGACTAGTGGGTGATGGCCAATCCATAATAGCTCGAATCTTGGAAGGATTGACTATGATAGCTTCCCTAGAAATAATGTGGCCCAAATACTACACCTCTTTCTGAAAGAACGCACACTTCTCTAGTTTCCCATAAAGCTACTGCTCACGAAGACACTGAAGAACCTAGTGAAGGTGCCCCTCGTGCTCCTCACGAGTATGTGAGTAAATCAAAATGTCATCATGGAATATGAGCATGAAGTGATCCAAGAATGTCCTGAACACCCCATTCATCAAGATCATGAAAAAGCGTGGGGATATTCATCAAACCATAAGGCACCACGATGAACTTCAGTAGTGGCCATATATTGTACGGAAGGCAATCTTACGAATATCTACCTCTGTAATCCTCAGCTCATGATAACCTGACTTAAGGTATATCTTGGAGAAAACTAAGGACCCCTTCATATGATCAAATAAATCACTAATGCATGGAAGGGGGTAATGATTCTTGATCGTTACTTTGTTCAGCTGGTGGTAATCAATACATAAATACGAGAGATCCATCCTTCTTCTTTTCAAATATCACCGGTGTACCCCAAGGGGATACATTAGGATGGATTAGGCCTTTCTCCAAAAGTCCCTCTAGATGCAACTTGAGCTCGTAGAGCTCAATGTTGGTCATATTATAAGGTGCTTGTGAGATAAGCTCTGCTCCTAGAACATGATCTATGTGAAAATATATCTCATGTGGGGATGGTAACCCTGGTAACTCCCCTAGAAAGACATAAAAAAACTCTCTCAAGATAGGATGGTCATCAAGCAATGGTCTACTAGACTCATCCTCCAATCTGTCGCTAAGCGTGATGGCATACATCTGAAAATCCTATCATTGTAGACACCGCTTAAGCTACATGGTGGAGATGGTGCGAATGGAAATGAGTCTCCTAACCCCTTCTATCACTAAATCAACTCCTAGATCATCTGTACAAGATATAATCTTATGGTAATAATCCACTATGGCTCTATGTGCAGATAACTAGTCCATGCCCAAGATGACTCCATATGCACCCAACAAAAGGATACAAAGATCTGAGGTAGTGGTGAAGGGTCCCAAATCCACTACACACTTCTTACCTAAGGAGTGTACAAATATTTTTCCTATAGAAGCCATCTCAAAATCCCAACTAAGACCTGCTAGCTGCCACCACCTGCATCAATCTACTAATAATGGTGCAATAAAAGAATTAAAAGAACGAGAATCAAATATAATGGTGAATAAATACCATCAATGTTACTGTTGTCTCAATCACAAGATACTCTGGTGTTCACCCTAGTGGTTCTTGACCCTTTGCATAGATCCGATGACCACACCCTATGTCACCAACAAGTAGGCTTCGAGATATGCATATTACCTTTTTACTAGGGGTTCTATGGGCACTCTATCTAAAAATGTCTAGCAAAACCACAACCATAACAACTGCCCGGTCCTCTCCCATGAGTAGCAGCTCCAACCGGTAACTTTAAAGGTTCTTATTATCAATCCCAATGATCCCACTATAGAATACTTAGGTCACTCGCAAGCACCTATTGATTGAGCTATTGTGCACCCTATGGCCTAATGGTACCCTTAGGAGGAGGCCCCATACTCCATCCCGTTGATGGATCGAATCTCTATGGAGGCCTATATGGTGGGCGGGTCTGATCCTGCTGCTTGTTGTTGCTGTTGTGGCCTAAAAGATGATTGTGCTGAACCCTATCAACCATGAGGAGGAAGAGGAGCTGACCCCTCAATATGGTATCCTACATCTACTAGATACGATTCTATACTCTATTTTGGTCCTGCATTGTGTGTTTCCCCAATTCTCCTCTACTATATAGGCCTTCTTAATGGCCTCAGCTAATGTCTGCATGAACAATGGATACACACCTCATCACCCAAATCTACACTCAAACTTAGATGAACCTATGGATCTATAATCGCTCATCTTGCATGTGGTTGAAATACTAGAGTAGATCAATAAATCAACTCTCATACTCAAATATTGTCAAATATTCTTGTCGAATGTCATGAAACTCATCTATCTTCTACTAAATAAACCTCCATGATAATTCCCCGCTCTTGAACCACTCCTCAAAGATCTCCTGTAACCATTTCGAATCAACATGGAGAGTCTACTCCTCAATCCTCCACAAGAAACCTGCTCCATCCCTCATAAGATGGATCGCAACACATGATTTCATGTTCTAGTACAAGGCAAGAGAGCTTGAAGCACCGCTCAAGATCACCATTGAGGCCTCTACCTAAAACCCACCTGTATCCCTAGAATAGTGAGATGGTCATCACTTTAGGATCTCACTGATATGGTCTATAGCTATAGTCTAGCGACCCCTAGGCCTCTTCGCATGTTCATTTCTAACCCTAGGTCTCCAAGACCTATCCATCCTGTGTCTAGAAATCTAGTCTCCCTATCCCTTATGTAGTTATTTTTCTCTTCCTGACTCCATGCGGGAGTTCTCTCCTCTATGCTCCTCACTATGTCGAGGAGATGCATGAGCCTCAATGGATGGCTCCCTATCATGTCTGGCTGACTGTCCTCCTATGGACCCTCTGCATAAAGTGACATTAACATCTTGAAGTGTCTGTAAAATATGAGGTAGGATGGTTGCTACAATATGATATGGAGGTGGCAAGTCTAGGTACATGATAAAGGACCCCTCGTCTTATCCACGCCCCGCACATACCAAGGCAAGAGTTAGTTTGTTATGCTAGGTTTTAATCAATTTTCCATTTTTACTAAAATATGCAATTTTCAAACAAATTTGCTTTCTAGATTTAAAAGTGTGATAGGTTTGATATTGAATTAGGTTTAGTGTTCCTCTCTTAAGTTTTCTTCTGTGCCCTAGGGTCCAAGTTTTGAACCCATGACTCGATACCTAGTGTAACACCTATTAAAATGACCACTCAAGACCCAAGAACAACCTAGGTTTAGATAGAAAAATTATGAATTTTTTTTTGAAAAGAGTGACCACTAACAGGCTTCAGCAACAAATTGTCACAACAAAGATTCAAAGTTAATTATAATTTAATAAATAAAATTTTCCCATTGTAACAAACATTACATTCACATTACAAAATTAATGAGTGTAATTAATCCAAATACAGTTAAATTTTTCTTAGGTTTTAATTTAGTAAACAATTAAATTAACACTATATTTAAATAGTCTTTAATTAATTTTAGAGGGTCAAAGGGCCAAAACAATCAAATTCCCCGGTGTTTAATTCCATCATGTCTAAAAGGATAACCAAGGTTATCATTTACATGTGGTTAGGAAAACATTCTCTTATCCCCTAACATGACCCCTTAAAAATGTAAAACCATGCTTTAGAGTTAAACATTTAAGTTAATAACAGGTAATTTCCCACTTACCCACTCTGAGGCTCATCTTAAAAATTCAACCTATTTTTTTCACATATTTAGTGCACTTAAGGTTTCTGAAAATAGTTACATTAGATAGGAAATTTCTTCCCCTTTCCAATGATATAAATAACTCTTCCTAAATCCTCATATTTCTTAAGTTACTGAGATTTAACGGTCCTAGGGAGGAAATTTTTCCCAAAGGAGAGCTCGCAAGCCTAGGAAAGAAATTTTTCCTGAAGGCGGAGCTGCGGGCCTAGGGAAGACTTTTCTCCTAAGGAAGTATTCTGACCAAGTGGACACTGGGGATACATTTCTACACCCATGCAAGCCGCCGGCAGGATTCACGCCAAGGAAAGACAATTTGCTCCAAGCCATATGGGATATGTCGCACATTTTTAAGCCAACGCGGAAAGGTAGGTTATCGGAGGTAATTTGGATTTTAAGTCTTTTTTTTAAAAGGGTGAAAAGGTTTAAAAACATTCGTGCCTCCACCAACACCTAGAGATGCCACGTGTCCAACCCAAAAGCTACAAGTGGGAAAGTGGACCGTTGGGTAAACCTTAGAAATGTTGGATTTTGTGTTAAAAATAAATAATTTTAAAAACAACCCGTACCTCTAGTGACGCGCCAACAAAGCCACATGTCTCTCCAATAGTGACCTACGGGAAGGCAAGACGGCGGTGAAACTTAGGAATTTTTGCCAATTTTTCCAAAAGTGATAAGGTCTAAAATAACCCACACCTCCATCGACACCTAAAGAGGACATGTGTCGAGACCCATAGTGATAGTGGGGGAAGCGGACCGGTGGGTAGACTTAGGATTTTGCACCAATTTTTTAAAAAGAAAAGTTTGAAGGTGCGGGCACTGTGAACAAACAAAAGTATATATATATATATTTTTCAGAGGAAAGATCAGGCTTGCAGAGATGTAGGAGAACTTGTGAATTTTGAATTTTTGTAAAAGGTGCCTAAGTAATTTTTAGCCCCTGTGGATCCAATTTACAAAAATCTCCCCTGTTTTCTTTGTGAGTTTTTGTAAACCAAACAAAGTAAAAACTTCAAAGCCATAAATTTTTACTCGAAGCTCGTATTTGAGAAAATAAGGAATTTTGGAGAAAGGGCTAAAAATTATCTTTTCAAAGGAAGCACAAAATATTATTTTCAACAAAATTAGTTGGTTTAATTTTAAGAAAGGTCTTTCTTGCCATTAAAATGTGAACTAAAATTTTTCAACTGCTAGAATTTGTCTAATTTGCTATTCTTTCTTCTTCAACACACCAAACAAGCATGGAGAAATGTACTTGAATGGATTGCAAGGATTAATTGATTAATGTTGAGATTACAATATGAATTTCTTTTCTTTTCTGTGAAACTGCATTATTATGCCTCTTGCCCAATTACTGGAGTTATGAAATTTTTTTAGGGAAATGCAGTTGTTTCATGATGTGCTTTGTTCATCCT